>OY971425.1:15842500-17092500 GCA_963853865.1 Helleia helle
CTTAAAAATAGTTTTAAAACATAGAAAATACACTAATCACGCGGTTAGCCAAATTCACGAAGAGTTTTTCTATCCACTACTTACTAATTTATGAAGTAATTAGCTATAGCTTAAAAAAAACTAAAAAACACGCTTTTTAATAGCAAACCTAACTAAAAAATTTAAAATAATTTTTAATACAAGAATAAAGGATTAACAAAAAAATAGATATTATATAATATATAAATAGATATTTCAAAAAAGTTAGTCTTTTAACTATAATTTATTTTTTACTTTTTAGTATCGATTTTTTTATTAATTTAAAGTACTCAACTTATGACAATCGCTTTAGAATGAGTGAGACACTAAAAACCACACAAGTAACTTGCGCCCCTTATGCCTTCCTAGCACGTGCTATCCTGATAGGATAACCGGAACAAACTTATTAAATTATTGTATTGTCATCAGTCATTAAAAAGTGTGCAAAGTTTCAATTTAATGGGTCAAAATCAAGTCTAAAGGAGTCGGTTACAAATAGGTGAAGCTAATAAAAAGCATGTAAAAAGTGAATGCTCACATGATAATCAATATGACCGTGACCATGTCCACCGTATCCACCGTGACCACCGTGACCACCGTGACCACCATGCACGTGTACGATCTCGGGATGACCGTCGTGACGAGTGATGTGCTGCGACGAATACGCTGACCCATGCCCGTACGAGCACTGGGCGACAGCGACGAGCAGGGTAGCGATGCACACGACCTGGAAACAAAACATTAGGATATCAGGATTTTTTTTAATAACATTTAAATTAAAATTATTAATAAATATTTAAAATAGTGCCACTATGAAATGTCCCTAATTAACGGCGCAAAGCAAAATTATGCTAGGAGATCAAATTAATTAAGCGATAATATTTATAGTATGTCCCACTTTTAAGGTTCACCGGTACGCTAGCCCAATGCCGGTTGGTGAACTTCACACAACTTTAAAGACATTTAATCTCATCAGGCATGCAGGTTTTCTTACGATATTTCCTTCACCGGTGAACAAGTGCAGTTCTCATGTTCAGGTGCACGGAGAAATTTAGAAAAACCCATTTCATAGCACCACACGGGTATCGGACCCGCACCTCTCACACAAGTGGCCCAGACCAGACCCACTAGACCAACGACCGTAAACAGTAAACATTTGAAGACCTATTCCCTAAGTTACTATTAATCTTACTGCACATTTTATGACGATATTTCTTTTAGATACAAATTGATAAAGTGCTCAATGTAGAATATTATCAATCATTATTTTTTCATTATTGCTATCCAGTATTCTTAGTATAGCTGAAACCATTAATAATGACAAAACTATGCATTGATTTTTTATTTACTACCCAACTACAGAATAGAACTGGTATTGAGAAATTTAAAAATAGTATTTAGATAATAGCAAACGTTTATTACAGAAAAACAAAAATGTTGTATTGAGACAATTACAATGCACTACACCCAATATGTCCCAATCTGTTTTCTAATTATTATAATATTCTTGCATTAAATCTAGACTGAACGCATTCGGCCGTATCGATATAAAAAGCCCATTATACCGATAAATATGCAGCGTTTAGTTTTTATTAAAGTGGCCAATAAACTTTTTTTCTTACCTTAGAGAACATTGTTGTTTCTTAGTTCAGCGGTAAACTGATAGAGTGACGAACAAAGGCCCGCCTTATATATTAAAATAGACAAGGGTATTTGACAACAGATTTCTCTTGAACACTCAAGATTGGCCTTATTGTCTGATATATTAAAATTTGCAATAACTATGTATCGCAAGACCGCGGTCAGAATGAAGGTTTTGTAACAATTTTCCCGATGGTTTGGGCAACGCTTTCATTAACATATTTTTCACTTACACGCTCTGGTTAAAGCTACACGTATTCAAAAGTTGAGCAAGATATTGATAGCTCTATTAATCAACGATATACCAAGAAGACGAACACACTACCATTAAGGTACAAAAAGGCGTTTGCGTTAAAAAGTCATTTTTTTCGATTCCATGTGCAGTTTGCTTTAATTTATATATAAATTATTACCATAATAATGACACTTTTGTTCATGAATATATCAGCTAGTCAGGTAATAAAATTATTATCTCCTTAATTTTACTACGTACACTACTTACGCGTGTATGTGAATCTTTACTTTTATAAGAGGCATTTTTAAGATTTGAATGCTGCGATTTTAATATCATCGTTTTTTTTTTCAATTATATATTTTTTTTATGTCATTTTTATGTCATTATCTTCTTTTTCGATTACCTTTTGTATACCTACTATTGATTAAATGTTTAGAAAATCATTGTGACTTATATAGAAATAGTGTTTTCTTGTAATCTTTAATCTGTCTTGTTATATTTTCCCATACACCCAAATACAGACGGATACATAAAATAGGTACAGCCACAGGGTACATCGTTGGTTAGTATTCTGATATTACATTGCTTACGATATCCGTCCGTTCGTCTTTTGTCAATTCTATCATGATTGGGATCAGAATTCAAATAAAATAGTTCTTCAACGAAACAGCAGTTCTTATTATACATTAACTATTTATTAATAATAATAAATAGTTAATGTATAGTTAATGTATAATAAGAATAATAACAATATCTTCATCGTCAAAAATCTGTCTTAACTATTAATAAAAGAGCCTTTGGTTGTCTTTTTTTTTGAAGTTTATTAGAGTTTTCTGAGGCTTAGGAGCGTTGGTCTGGGAGACTGGGCGCCCATAATTCTATGATGAAGTTTGGATTTGCACATGATCAGTTTTTTATGATAGTTGTGATTGAAGCTCACAATTTCGATTTGCTCTCATTATGATTTACCTTAACCGACAAATTGATTCCATTTTTTTCCATTTCATGACTCTAGACTGCTAACTTTTCCAACTGAAATTAAATCATATGGCTATATTCATAAATAATAAAAATACTAAGTACCTGTGTCACAATCAATTGTTACCAAGTAGAGGTATTAACGTGGTTGACTTTTGTTGAATATTCATTAATTAAATATTAAAAAACTATAAATTTCGTGCCTATTAAATACTTTAAAACAGAATTGATATATTGTATTCAAATGCTCAAATTGATTAGCCTCTTAAATATATAAGCATACGAAGTAGATATATTATACCCATAAATATTAAAGCTAATGCTGTAGTAGTTGTTGTCATGCTGCTGTAAGAGGTAGTGCCATTCTGCTATGCAGCCGAATTGGGCCGGCACGACCGGGGTGGTACCTCACGTTGACATAACATTGGCATCAAGTGACAGCTATGCTGTCGCGTTTCGTGCGTTTTGTGTATTTCCGCTGGCCCATTGGGGGATAGGGAAAGGGAGGGCAACGCATCTGTATAAATTTTGGTTGTGCGGATGTCTATGGGCATCGGTAGTCACCATAAGACTCTGACTGCTCTGTCGCCTTCTTATGACATAAATAAATAAATAAATCAGTAAAAACAAATATGTCAATTTACCTTATACTTGGCAGAGATAGCTTTTTAGCGATAAAGTCGCCTTTGTGTCTGCATTTATATTTTTAACTTTTAAATTTTAGTGTTCCATGTTTGTTATTTTGTGTGTGCACAATAAAGTATATTAATTCATTCATTCAATTTGTTCGTGTAATTCTCGTTACTTGATGAAAACGAGATCAGTGGGCTTGACCTCAATCCGGCCACGGTCGCGGTGATAAGTCATTTGTGATCTGCTTTCATCTATTACTTATTGATTTTTAACCAAAATTATCGCTATATATGACGTATAAGCTCTACACAATTATAGAGTTGCATAATATGAGTAGTGCGTTTATTCAAAAATACCGTTTTCTAGCAGTGGACAGAAAAAACGGTTGATGATCATGATTACTGCGTCTAATTTATGTATAGAATAACATCAATTACAGTTTAATGCTTAGATTATGCTACGCTAATATTTTAATGCTAAAATTCATACAAACTCTTCTTTTACTACTAATATTCGTCATAGGATCCAAATTCATGCAATTTTATTTTCATAGATAACACTAAAGTTAATCGGTGCATGTTTTATGTTTCATGTAGTGTTGTTATACAGAATTATACTAAATAATAGCACGGGTGTCTATCGCTTTCATCTTGTGACCTATTGTACCCACAACTAGGTATCACACTTTTCAATTTTTACCTTTAAATTTTCGTAGGATTTTTTTTTTTATCTATACAAATAAATAAAATTGAAGTATATGTTTGTAATTTTAAAATAACAGTATGTCATTAAATGCATATGAAATTCTTTACTGTATTTACACAAAAAAATAAATTTTTAAAATTTGTGTCTATCTGTTTGTTCCGCTTAATCTCTATTACACAGATAGACATTTACATAGATTTACAGAGGTAAAGTTGAGCCAATTTTGAGTTATTTAGAGTATAAAGAGTTATTTAGAGTATTTAAAAATAATCATCATCAATCCAAATAAGGCTGTAAATCGAATTTAACGTGGGCAAAGCTGCGATAACAGCTAGTTAATAAATAAAATAAAAGTCATAAATACAATAGTAAAAGTTTTTTTATTTGTAATATCATAAGAATAAAAAGAGAACGAGTAAAGAAGAGAACGGTAGAAGAAATTATAGCGGAGATCTTCTAATAATGGTCTAGATTAAATATATTAATTATTGTAGTATTCTAATATCTCAGTTATGGTGATGTCTGGGGATCAGATGATGCGTGTTGTATCTCACGTTAGCTTGAAATCTGAAATGAAAAAATACGTACAATTAATATAAACATTTTTATAACTCAACTATTAATATATCGTGGCATATTATGAAAAGTATATTGCCACTTTAGCTAGCGTTCTTCAATGATATTCAGTAGCTCAATTTAAGTAGTTTTAAAAGATATTTTCTAAAGAAAAACTAAGCCGAAAGAAGGAACTAATGTCAGAAGGCCGGTAATATAAAAATACGCATGTAACCAAGGATGTTTAAAAATAAGGTGCTCTGGTTTAAAATGAGGTTATGGAACAATAACGCGACTGTATTTTACATACTATTGGAAACTTTGAAATAATAATGCTAGGCATTCTTAAAGGGGGGGAGAAGGTGTTGCTGTTGGGGGGTGTTGGTGGTGCTTAACCTTTATTCATTATAATTTTCTTATGTTAGTTGGATAGGCTGACATGAAGACGAGCTGTTGATAGAGAATGGTCAACGTCGCCTAATAACATGGTCATTTTTTTCCGGCGAGACATTTGGGTTAGGTAGCAAGGATAATATATTAGTTATCTATCATCACTTAGATATGGCTGCATGTATATGACAACAATTGACATTACAGCCAGGATAATTCGGCCGCCCGAGACGCCAAGACCGATCCTTTGTCACTAAAACTAAATTCTTATTAAAATACTTTATGGTGATACTTTATGAATGATCAAAACTCACCCGGAATGCTTGTCACTGTTGTAGTGTACGACCCTCTCGGAGCCGTCGGGCTGGTGCAGGGCGTAGTATCCCTTCACCACGTCGCCGTCGCGGTGCTCCTGCTGGGCCTTGATGTCACCAGTGTGGTGGTCTACTACTTTGTATTCGAACTCATATTTGGGATATGCCTGTGACAAATGTAGGAATAATTGTAACAAAAGAATATAGATTCGATTTCTTATGGATATCGCTTATAAAGTATGAGATATCAGCCTCTCTAGATAAGTGGCTTTACTTTATTATCATGATCATCATCATCATCATCAACCTTTATCCGTCACCTGCTGAATATGGGCCTCCCTCAATGATCGCCAAGACGACCGATCTCTGGCCATTCGCATCCAACACGGACTGGCCGATGTGAATCCATTATCCTATACGATTGCCAATCCGCCTGCTCAGCGTAACATTTATAGGCATATCCCTTCAATGGATTACAACACAATATATTATGATGCATATTTAGGTACTTCCTTAAATAAATATTTAACTGTAAAAATCCCTACACGGAGATCGTCTTCCTACCGGACCGATCAACCTACCTAATCAATCAACTTCTTCCAATCAAATCCACTCGTGAACCGGTGGACCAATAAGGTATAACAGACCCTTGCCGGAAAATACATTGTAGCAAACTATTCAATACAGTATAATTATTATTAATGAATAAAAAATGCGATTATAAATTGAGATATAAACTATCCTATTTCTCAAGATGGATCAAACTGCACACTGTGTGCAAAATTTGGTTAAAACCGATTCAGTAGTTGATAGTTCATCGCGGAATCAAATTACGCTTGGAAAGCTGAAGTTAATCTCCAACGTTAGATGTTTGAATATTCCTTTCTATTTTATAAACGTAAAAACCTCTTATATAGAGGGACAGGATCTAAATAAGGACTTAAATGAAAGATCTAAATCAGCAGTCGATGCTTTTGATTGCTATTGCTGAAGCCGATCTGCATTAAATATATTACTCTATTGCACTTACGTAGTAGTCAATGCTGTGTCCGTGGCCATGGCCATAATAGTTTTGTCCGTGTCCGTAGTTATTATGTCCGTGGCCATAATTATTGTTGCCATGTCCGTAGTTATTATGGCCGTGGCCATAATAGTTGTGTCCGTAGTAGCCTCGGTTGTCGTAGTATCCGTGCGAGGGGGCGTATGGCACGTACACGGTCTCCTGGTGTCCGTCGTACTTGTTGACGTGAGCTGACGAGTATGCCGGTGAATGACCATCGGCAATCGCCACAGCGATGACCGCAGCGAGGCACAACACCTGATAACAAAACATTTTTCAGAAAAAAATGAGACCTGAAAATATTATATAATATAATACCATATTATTGGGTAATCTGCCAATAACAAAACTGGTATTACCAGGTTTTATAAACCGACCAAATTAAAAAGTAGTACAAAATGACGGACATATTTGACAAATTGTTTTGCGAGTGAGAATGTTTAGTAGGCATACAAATTTTGTCGATTATTTGTTGTTGGTCACAACAATAAAAGCGATATTCTGACAAAGACAAAAGAAAGTGTCTATGTCTCTGTCACTCTTGAAGTACTTATTTCGTACGTTGTGATCTTGTTCCAAGTCCAAAATCAAAAAAAAAAAGTTGATAAATTAAAAAAAAAAAAACACTTAATTTGGATGTTTTAACCAAACCACGTTAATAAACAGTACAGTTATCACAAATATTTAATTGTATGAACACAATAAACAATATATTATTAAATTATACCTTTGGGTACATTTTGATTTTAGTTCTATGAGGTAACTGATACAAACATATTGAAAATCGCGTCTTATATATCAGTAACAAAGGTACCAAGGTAAAGAAGATTTCACGATAATGTTAGTTATTAAAGTACTACATATTGGCGTGTTATTAGTCTCGTTAAAATGTTTGATGAATGTTTTATAAGCTGTTCCCGACTATGAAGAAATAACAACAAAAGGTCCAAGTAAGAAAGGTACTAAAAGAAATAGGTCCGTTGATTCACATATTATTAACATATTCATCGTCGTCAGCCTCTTTCCGTTCCAGTCCTAAACACAGACCGAGCCTATACCCAGTAGTCCATCGTCACTCGCACCCTCCTGGTCTGATTTCTAGAAGGAAACTGCCCCCTGCCCAACAGTGGGACAAATGAGGGTTGATACTATTTATTTATTTATCTTTATTTCCATATATAATGTTGTTTAGTTATGCTGATATTCCTAAGATATAATTTAATTTACTTATATTATATAATCAAATACCCACTTATAATTTGTTTTCGTTGTAACTCATAACAATATTTTCAAAACAGCTTACAAAGTAAAAAAAAATACTCTACATTTTCACACATTGTCACCTGAGTGAACAGTAAAATCTATAAGAGGTAGTGCCATGCTGCATTGCAGCTGAACTGGACCGGCACGACCGGGGTGGTACCTCTCGCTCACATAACACCGGCGTCAAGTGACAGCTATACTGTCGGGTTTCGTGCGGTTTGTAAGTTTCCGGTGACCTATTGGGGGGATAGGGAAAAGGAGGGCGGCGCCTCTGTGTGGCCTTGATTGTGCTGATGTTTATGGGCGTCGGCACTGTGAGGCTCCGTCTGCTCGTTTGCCCCCTGATGACATAAAAAAACTGAGCTAATCCAAATGTACTATGTCCAAATTCCAAACTCTCGGGAAATTAGTTTAAATCAAAAAAAGATCATCGGGAAGTTAGTTTAAAATCAATTGCAAAACACTCGGACAAACATACAAAAAAACTATGTAATGAAGACGTCTCTACTGAAATCGAGTCTCTGTTGGCCGAAGTCTCGGAATGGGGGCGACTTAACCTAGTTCAATTTAACCCCAACAAAACACAAGTTTGCGCGTTTACCGCTAAAAAAATCATCATTCGTTGTTCCTCTACAATTTGAAGGCACTTCCCTAACCGTCTCAGCCAGAATTGGGATATTGGGCGTCGACATATCGAGCGATGTGATAGGCGTAAATATACTACCAAGAACCAGCGAAAAGACTTTATCTGTTTCTGAATATAAATCAGTAGTTCTTAACCGGTGGTCCGCGGACCACTCGTGATCCCTGGAGACATTCCAGGTGGTCCGCGAAGCTGTCTGTCGAAGCTTCTGATTAATAAAAACAAGCACCGGCACAAGTTTATCAAAATACCTTTCTTGAGAAGGTAGTTAAGCCCCATAACAACACCATGTTCAATAACCAAGAATGGTCCTGTCAGCAAGACTCGACGCTGGGCCATAGAGGCTCGAGCTCGATCCACCCAATCTTGATTAGAAACCAACGTTCCAAACTTCATCAGAGCCTAAGACTGTGATCTAGTCCTAGAGGCGGGCCCGGGACCGGGATTCTCAGAGTCCAAATTTGGGTTCCAGGCACGCCGGTCGACCGTTGACGCCCTCAAACGGGTGGTGAAGAGGGAGGCGAAACAAAGAGGGGAGGTAGTGGTCGCGGTGTCCTTGGACATCGCGAGCCTCCCTCAAAGTATGATACGGGAGGCGGTGAATTACTTCGGAGTTCCCCCGTATCTAAGGAGGCTGTTGGAGGCGTATCTCTGCGAGAGGAGGATAGCCTGAGAGAACCGGTGTTAGCGAGCAAACCATAGAGTGGTAGCGAGTTGTGTGCGGTGTCCCACAGGGATCGGTTCTGGGCCCGATCTTGTGGGACATCGTCTATGATTGGCTCCTGCGATGCCACCTCCTCCATGGGATGGGTCACTAGAGTGGTGGTCTACTACTTTGTATTCGAACTCATATTATTATAGTATTTTGTTACAAATATAGACATATCCCATATGTCTATATTTGTAACAAAATACTATAAGTTCGATTTCTTATGAATATCGCATATTATAAACTATGCGCATAATATAACTATATATCAGCCTCTCTAGACAAGTGATTTTAATTTTATATTATCATCATCATCAGCCTCTATCCGTCCACTGCTGAACATAGCCTCCCTTAAAGAACGCCAAGACGACCGATCCCTCGCCACTCGCGTCCAACACGGACCGGGCACTGTACTGCCTAAATTCTTATTATTATTATTTTCTGGTCACAATGCAGTTTCAATATAAACAAATTTGTTGGATACCGCTGTCGATACCGGCTACATAGCAAAAAAAAACGAGTATTGGTCCTAACCTGTTTATAAATACAAGAAACCCTTAAAAGTAACATAAAACGTGGAAGAATATAACACCTCTGAGCATAATAATATTAAAATACCGGATATAATTATATAACTAATAAGGTTATTATATTTGTACGTTTTCGTTATTACTTGGCATAGAAATCCGCTTAATTACACAATTAGTAATTCTATTATAGCTCATTAGCAACAAAAGGATTTTAGGCAATCAGTTTTGATGGCTTTTCAGGGCTGAAACTTTAGACGTGGCTGCGTGTAACACTGTAACATATAATATAAATTTATATTAAGCCTTAACCTTAGTTAATATAAATTTATATTATTACTTGTACAAGCTTATAAGAATTGGTACGTATAGTTTTTTGGCTTTGATGGGATTCGAATCTAAAAATTTCATGCCTGGGCTAGGCTCGGGCGAAATTGTTTATGCTTGTAACGGATATGACGTCAGTCAACGCTTCCTGCCGCTAAAGCCCAGCCAATAGCCAGAGCCAAGCCACTAGCCAGAGCTAAGCCATTAGCCAGAGACAAGCCACTAGCCAGAGCCAATCCACTAGCCAGAGCCAAGCCACTAGCCAGAGCCAAGCCACTAGCCAGAGCCAAGCCACTAGATAAAGCGAAGCCACTAGCCAGAGCCAAGCCATTAGCCAGAGCCAAGCCACTAGCCAGAGCCAAGCCACTAGCCAGAGCCAAGCCACTAGCCAGAGCCAAGCCACTAGACAGAGCCAAGCCACTAGCCAGAGCCAAGCCACTAGCCACTAGCCAGAGCCAAGCCACTAGCCAGAGCCAAGCCACTAGCCAGAGCCAAGCCACTAGCCAGAGCCAAGCCACTAGCCAGAGCCAAGCCACTAGCCACTAGCCAGAGCCAAGCCACTAGCCAGAGCCAAGCCACTAGCCAGAGCCAAGTCACTAGCCAGAGCCAAGCCACTAGCCAAAGCCCCTCCACCGACCCAACAATCAGCGTGCCGGTGGGGAGGTGCCTGTATAAGGGCGAGCCACGCCATAACTGGGGTCTTTTTGCCAAAAGAATAAATACCTTGTGAAAACTCTGCCCAATTATTATTTTAACCGTAACATGTTAATAGGTGTCGTTGATCACTTACCATCGACAAGTTTTCCATATATAAAAAAGATATACTTTTCGTCATCGGATTTGGTTTGCTATTTTATAGACATGGAATTCCAAATGGTCAACATAAACAATTCATACTAAAATGTATACGATCGGTAAACCAGTTTAAGATTTTATACTATTATTTTATTCTTAAACCTATGCTATTTCTTTACCATAACCATTTTAGAAGCAGGTATGTACTTTTTTTTCTTTTCGTGGATATGTGGAACTTGCTGCGCCCGAAATATGGTAAGGTGGGCGCAGCTTTAACCATTAAAACCCGGCGAGTGCCACCAATGCCACCTTTGGTGAGGTGAACCTGAAAAAGGTGAAAGACTACTAATATAACGCGCTCCCGGCTGCATTGGTACCACCATCTTGCTTATTTCTCCCGTCAAACAGCTTTGCTGTGTTTCGGAGAGAAGGGCAAGACAGGCAGTGTAATTACTGGCACCGAGACTTAACATCTTATGTCTCAGGATAGGCAACACATAAATGAGTTGCCTGGGCTCGTTCCAGGTATACTAGTTTATGTTCATCGACCACTTACCACCAGGTGGTACGTTTGCCAGTTTGCCTATCCAACTAACATAAAAAAAAAAAATTGTTGAAGCCCATAATTTCTATCGCTCTATTAATCTATACAGGCAAAGCCGCATTCATTATCTAGTAGAAGAAATACTAAGCAAAAAATACGTTTATGATAATTGATTTAATCAATCATTATCACAGCTAGTTTGCGTGTAACGAAAATCGTGATTCACTAATCAACCTGCAATTAAAAGCGATTCTTTCAATACTTAGCTACTAAGTAAATTTAATTATGTAGTATTATCCGACGTATAAGATGATGCTTTCTGGCAAGCCTATGTGGTTTAGAGAAACTATTTTATTTTTTAATTTTTTTTATAATAAATAGCCACGTTTTCTAGAATCATAGAATTACTAGATTGAAATAAACGATTAGAGAATTAATTCAGTACCGCTGATTCTCTAGTCGTTTATTTCAATCCATTCTATTATTCCTCCTTACCGGAGGTCTTGCCAGGGTGTCATTACTGAGGCGGCAGTGAAGGCACTGCAGAGTACACCCTGGCGGAATGCTCAGATTGGGCGGAGGCAAGGGCACCCCTCATCACTAAGGTTGGCGGGGACCTGCCGTTTCCTGCGGCCATTCGAGTGATGACCGTAAGGTAAGAGTACTTGGCAGGTCCTCTCTTTCTGCGAGTTCGTGATGTTACAATAGGAGAGAGAGCGCACTGGCGCCTCTTCCTGCGGGAAAGTGCGGCGTGGCGGCGACAGGCGTTCACATCAACGTGAGAGACCTATGCGCGCCTGAGTTATAATGCCCTTATGTCTTTAGGGTGCCTGGAACGGAGAAGGAGGACACCACCCCTGCGTCCAGAGAACAGTGCCGGAAGGCACGCCGTCGTGGATGTCCACAGCTCCCGAGTTGGACGGGCCCATCTACGTTGACGCAGGAAGCAATGAAAACGGACTAATAAAGATTGAAACGTAGATACAGAAGTAGGTACTGCTATCAAAAATATTATCAACTACTACTGCTATTATCTAAATGAATATTGATGTGGGTTTCAAGCTGGAAAATAATATAACAGTGAATCGTTATTAGCGTTAAAGTATTCCAGCAGTAAACGTGTACGTTTTGTTAACATGGTGACAGTGATACTCATATAACAGTATAGCGCTCGAATACTCAAACGAATCTCAAATTTAAGACGTACTTAAACTCGTGTTGTCCCTCTTTTTTTCTTTGAATCTGACACGTCGTAGCATGAGTTTAAGTACGTCTTACACTTGAGATTCGTTTCAGTATTTGGGGGTAAGTAAATTATTACCATTGATAGGCTGTTTCACAATATACAGTTATTTAATAGATTATCTAAAATTTTCGAACAAATTCTTGCATAACCTTAGAATACGGCCCAGCCCCTGACCCACGAACTGATTGACAATCACAAAAACATGTTTTACCATGACTTGCACTAAGGACGCTTTCTATGCCGCAGCTATATCGCAAAATGAAATCAGATAATAGATAAATATTTTCTTAATGTAATGAATCCATTTTAAAAATCATGCACAGTATAGGGTTCCGTGAGAAAGAAAGAAGATATAATTTATTGTTTACATAAGAATACACTCATCTATCGTGGAAGTTACAGAAAATTAATTGAACACAAAAGGCGGTCTTATCGCTAAGCGCTACCTTAGCGATAAGACCAGACAGACCATTTCTACCAGACATTATTTTTATTTTTTAATCCTTTTATACATTACGTAATTTTATTATTGAAAAATATTTTTTTATTTCTAAGACTACTTAATGTCTTAGAAATAATAAAAATATTTTAAGGGTAAAACAAAATTCAATAACCTTTTATTTTTATTTTCTTAGATCTTTTAGCTCCATCAAATGTTTGCGTTTATTCTTCCTTATATTTGTATAAAACATATTTTTACCATCAAAATAATTTGCCTGAACAAATACAAAATATATGCTTACCTTAAAGGTGAATAAAAAAGAACCAACTCACCAAATTTACGTAATATACAAAATATATATTTGCAGTAATCGGACAGATTTATATCATTAACAAACATTCAATCTTCATTTATATACTATAGATTAAATACGGACCTCTAAAAGTGATAAATATCCCTATTTAGATCGCTATTTAGATGTCTCACTTAGTTACATGACATAACTAATATTACAACACAGTGATCTTATTACCTAATTTAAAATACAATAATTTTACTCAACGGATTGAGTATAATTCCTTTAAAACTTGCATGTTTTATACATCCAAACATTGCAAGTTTTTTAAATAATAGCTAATAAAAAGAGAATAATACATCCCTACCGGTTTTACCGGTGGGAGGGAAGCGCTGTGCCGCGCTCCCGGCTGCATGGGTACCACCATCTTGCTTGTTTCTCCCGTGAAACAGCTTTGCTGTGTTTCGGAGAGAAGGGCAAGACAGGCAGTGTCAGACTGGCACCGAGACTTAACATCTTATGTCTCAGGATAGGCAACACATAGATGAGTTGCCTGGGCTCGTTCCAGGTATACTAGTTAAAGTTCATGGGCGACGTTGACCACTTACCATCAGGTGGTACGTTTGCCAGTTTGCCTATCCAACTGTTTTTTTTTTCATTTTGATGAACGTAATTTTGTTTTTGCTTCTGATTTTTTTAAAGAGAGTAATCCCGTACATACGTACATACCAACAATAATAGAAACACAACTCCTTTATTTTTATTTTTTTCTTTAACGCCGGGAAATGCTGTGAGGCATCCCGCGGAGGAATGGGTCTCTCCACGCGGGTATGTGGGACTCGCTGCGCCCGACAGCTGGTAAGTGGACGCAGATCTACCCACTAAAACCAGGCGAGTGCCACCAATGCCGCCTTTGGTGAGTCTAGTAAACAAACAGGGCACCTCGAAGGCTAGTCAGTCCCGCAAGGGACCGACGCCCCCTCCACAGAGGGCTTGTCCCGCACCACAGAACAACCCCTCCCAACGTCGGGACAGTACAATGGGGTTCCCATCCTCACCCCTTGTCCCCTGCTCTTTTGTCCCCTCTTCTTATAAGAGGGGTACAATGAGCCCCCTCGGCCCAATTCGCTTCGCCCAAGGTGCAGCGGCTCACCCGAGGTTACTGAGCCCCACCGCCACGAAAAGGCTTGAACCATGGTGGGGAGAAACACAACTCCTACACATAGATGGACAAAAAAAAACATAAGCCCGATAAGAATATAAAAAAATTCAATGTAATAAAACATTTCCAGGAAATATTATTACGTTTTATCATTTTGCTCACTTTTTTTGACTCATAATTTATAAGATGAGCGGATATAGAACGTACAAACTCATAGTTTTTTTAATGAATAACTGTCTAATAAATGACGCTATTGTTATTATATATTTAGGCTTGAATAAATAAAATGTTGATAACAAACCTAACCCGCATCATAACCATTTATAAAAACATCCGTCATGAAGAGAAACTAGACAGATGTAGCGATCAAGAGTGCTATTGAATTAGTAATGATCTTCAATAACATTATTATTCCAATCGAGTATATACTTGTTAGCTAATTTCTTTATAATAGAAGCAATTTATACGTTTTAAATAAAATAAACCAATTAGAATGACTTAAATGTTAAATTATGGCAAATATATAATTTATTATGATCAGGAAGTAATTGATATAAACTTTTTAACCGACTTCAAAAAAAGGAGGTTCTCAATTCGTCTGTATGTTTTTTTTGTATGTATGTGACACGATATCTCCGCCATTTGTGAATGGATTTCGATGGTTATTTTTTTGTTTTCTTTTGGAGTCGGTGTCGTATTTGTTGCTCTACATTATCTACCTACCTACCTTGGCTGACACCGACTCCAAAAGTAACTATAATGACGTGGTAAACGCAAAGTTTGTACATTAGTAGAAGATTAAGTTGATTATATGTTGTAAGCACAAACATTAAAGAAACTGTTATTTTATTACTTTTTAGTTTAGTATTTTTGAAGTCGGTTTTAATTTTTTGTAAAATGTTTTCCTAAATCCTTATGCTCTGTGTGAGAGAAGATAATATTATGTTGTTACTGAAAAAAATAATAGTAACAGAAATATTTATCAATCGACACATAAAGGGGTAGGCATGATTTTTTACAAATGTGCAAACGTAGACAAGCTCCCTGGTAGTCAGTGGTTAGCGTCACACATAAACAATACTTCTGTTAATTCAGGTAATTAATTCATGCGTTTCTGATTCTGACGCCCGAATACTCAAACGAATCTCAAATGTAAGACGTACTTAAACTCATGCTACGACGTGTCAGATTCAAAGAAAAAAAGAGGGACAACACGAGTTTAAGAACGTCTTAAATTTGAGATTCGTTTGAGTATTCGGGCGTTAGATGTACGATGTTACGTCTCGGATGTAAACTTTTGCTTTAGGCACGTCGAGCCCTCCTTTCTGAAATGCACAGAAGAAGTAATCAGGTATGTAAATAGTCGTTTGGCACAGTGCATCCTCCCCACCAGTAAAGTAGTAAAGATACCATATTTTGATCTCTTTTAAGCTCTACGACCATTTGTGGGCCACTTCTACGATGGACTGCCATTCGCGCGATCCTTGGCTTTCCTTCCCCAGTTAACATCTTCATAGCCATGAGATCTTGAACGACACAGTCACACCACCTCTTTTTTGGCCCACCTATTGGCTTTTCTATTATGGAGTAAAGATATTTATAGTTTTATTATGGCAAAAGAAAGCAAAGTGCAGTCGGAGCCATATGATAACGACGCTCATGGACATCCGCACAACCAGAGGTTATGCACATGCGTTGCCTTCCTTTTCCCTATCCCCCCAATGGGCCACCGGAAACTCACAAACCGCACGAAAAGTGACAGTTTAGCTGTCACTTGACGCCAGTGAAATGCGAGCGAGAGGTACCACCCCGGTCGTGCCGGCCCAATTCGGCTGAAAAACGGCATGGCACTACCTCTTACAAAAGAGATAGAGTATAGACTATATTTTGTTGGACTAACTCTACTAAGAGTTTTTTTTTTGCATAGGAGTTTATAAAAATAATTTACTCAAAGTAAGTCACGTAATACCAGCGAATAAATCAAATAGATAAATCTAGAGAGATGTTTTTTACGCTTTCCGATTTTATAGGAAGTGCGTATTCGTGAATGATACTACATTTAGATTTTATGAGCAGAGATGGCCAAAGTGATAGAGTTTCTACTGCACACCGCTTAAGTTTTACTTTTACTTAAACTATATCATCATCATCATCAGCCTTTATCGGCCCGCTGCTGAACACCCTTCAATGAATGCCAAGACGACCAATCTCTTGACACTTCAACTACTTAAAAAACTTTAAATACCAATGAACAGCAATAAGGATTATTTGATAAAATCGAAACAAAACTTATTATGATATCAATTTTTTTTTAGAAGAGCATACGGACAGTCGGTTCACCTGATGGTAAGTGATAGTGACATCCACTGACACCCACTACACCAGAGGGTTAGCAGGTGCGTTGAAGTTTGAGGTATTGTTTTATTTTGTTTGGAAAATGTAACTATTTAATATTGACTGTACTGTATTTTATTTGTTACTTGTCAGTTTAATAAGGTAGTATATTTTATAGAAAAATGACAGAATTAAAACAAAAACAGCAACCATTAATTTAGTTAGTACGTCAACATAATATTAATTACAAGAAACATTAAACTGTACAACAAGTTTGACAACCTCCGTAGCTCAGTGGTAAGCGCGTTGGCGCTCAAGCCGGAGGTTGCGGGTTCAAATCCCGCCAGGGAACAAAAATATTTTCTGTGTTCCTGGGTCATGGATGTGTATTATATAATAAAAATCTTAAATATATGTATAGTATAAAAGTATTAAATATATTTCCGTTGTCTGGTACCCGTATCACAAGTTCTTCCAGAACTTACCACGGGACCAGATTGACGTGGTGTGAAAGCGTCCATAGATATTATATTATATAAAATATCTTCTGTCAGTATAAATTCACATTCAAATAAACTTTATATTACATTTAATATTACTGTTTAATTTATAACTTCACTGTGTAAAGATAAAATGACATATGAGCCAATATAATAGTCATACACCGCCAAGCATTAAATTTGGGTTGGTTATAAAATGTTAGCTAACTAAATTACATTCAACTTTATCTTAAATCTTTCCAGGAGTAAAAAAAATCTATTTGAAAATTCAGTCCGCGTTTTACGATAGCTTTAATTACTGACTTAAAATATCTAAAAAAATATGTACAAAATATGCAGTTAGTGCTTATAATTAAAATATATTTACACATTGTGTATATAGCTCTTACCACCTGCTTGGGATCCCATTATTAATATTATCAAATCAAAATCTAAGCATAATATGTCACAGATTAAAGATACAGTTAGCACTTTCTGCGTAGATAGGACTAACCAAAATATTGATGTATCATAAGGTAGTTTCGAATAACTTTGTAACATTAGGACGTATGACACCTCAGTCCTCCCGTGACCATGGTTGCTGTAAAGTATCCGAAACGTCGAGCTTGTAAAAATCTTAATAAACCGCGATAAAATCCGTAAAAAAGTGTTTCATTATAATATATAAATAGAGTTACAGTTTGCATTATGTAAGGTGATTAGTACATAATATTAATAATAATCAAAGTCATATAAAGAAACTTATTGTATTTATTTAAATGAGTCCGAAGTTACAATATAAAAAAATGGCCGTCACGGAACGACCGAAAGATGAGAAACTTCAATATAAATATTATTTTATATTATTATTAATAATTAATAAAGATCTTTTAGAAGAAAAATCCCCTCACCAAATCACCTTCTTATTTATTTTTATGGATTTACAATTATGTATAGCCAAGAAGTTACAAAACTTGCGATAATAATATGTTTTTGTCGAACCGATTCTGTTGCTTGCAGGTTTATATTTGCTAAAGTTTTAAAAACGAAAGTTTAATGTATGGCGTATATTTTGTCCCGACTGTTGCGAGGTGATAAATAGTCGTAAAATTACGAAAGATCGAACCTTATAAAATTACCTAGAAGTATTAATTTATGATTTAAACTTGTCATCATCATCAGCCTGTGTTGGTTGCTGCTGGACATAGGTTTTCCTAAGACGAGTCTTATCTGACACAGTTTAACAGTTAATTTACTCTTTTAGTATTGGACCTCGGATTCTGTCTTTAATGGACTTGTTGCCTTTATCTATTAATAAGTGGTCATACAAATTATTATAAACTAATATCGGGCCGACAGACGTAGTCCTGTACATATTTTATTGGACTGAATTGTGAATCTTTTTCGAATTTACTTGGACAGATACAAAAAAATAATTGAAATGTGTCCAGCCAATAAGGAGGAGTTCAGTGACATACACAGGCACAGAATAATTCATCATCAACATCATCTGCCTCTATCCGTCCACTACTGAACATAGGGTATTTTTTTTTCTTTAACGCCGGGAAATACTCTGAGGCATCCCGCGGGGGTATGTGGGACTCGCTGCGCCCGACAGCTGGTAAATGGACGCAGCTCTACCCACTAGAACCCGGCGAGTGCCACCAATGCCGCCTTTGGTGAGGTGCCCTGGATCTAGAAAACAAACAGGGCACCTCGACGGCTAGTCAGTCCCGCAAGGGACCGACGCCACCTCCTCAGAGGGGTTGTCCCGCACCACAGAACAACCCCTCCCAACGTCGGGACAGTACAATGGGGTGAGGTTCCCATCCTCACCACTTGCCCCCTGCTCTTCTGTCCCCTCTTCTTATATGAGGGGTACAAAGAGCCCCCTCGGCCCAATTAGCTTCGCCCAAGGTGCACCGCTCACCCTAGGTTACTGAGCGCCACCGCCACGACAAGGCCTAAACCATGGTGGGGACTGAACATAGGCCTCCCTCAATGAACGCCAAGACGACCGATGCCTTGCCACTCGCATCAGAATATCATAGAATAAATATACCTATATAATATAACGATTACCTTAAAATAAGGAGTTTATGAATCCATGAGTGCGTAAAAATGTTTTCCTAAGTAAGATAAATTAAGACCTCGTAAAAAGTAAAATCCTTGTTTTGTCGGCCATTAACCAGGTTGGAAGACGATCTCTGTGCGGTGGCCGGTCCATTTTGTATGCGAGTAGCAAGGGATCGGCCGTCTCGGCGTTCTTTGAGGGAGGCCTATGTTCATCAGTGGACGGATAAAGGCTGATGATGATGATGATATCATAATATAATCTTGCAATAATTCTAACTTTTTTTGGCTGTGTATGGTCCAAGGGGGTCATCGAGGGTCGGGGGTCGTACTTATAAAGATTGAAAAATACTGCATTAGATAATAGATACTTCCGCCGCGAGCGACGAACGGGGGTGCGTAACGCCCGTTACTACATGAACGCCTGTGCTGTGCCGGGTTCAGGTTGGGATCCTTGGCCCAGTATGGCAAGACGTCGCTGGGACTGCTTATTGGCGGCCGGGCAGTCCCCCATTACAAGGAGAAGTCTGGACTTCGCCAGGTCCAGCCTGTCGCCGAGGTAAACCTGTTGCCTGCAGATCCGGGACCCTCAAAAAGGGACTGAAGGCGATCGCAGGTAGTTTAGTGAGATAGTGCAATCCCAAGTGTGAGTCCCCACATAGGTCCAGGAGCTTTACCCGAGGTAAACCTGAATCATGCGAAAGCAAAAACTTCCATCAAAAGAAAAATAAAAGAGATATTTTTATAATGAACAATGAAACCTTGTTTGTCTACTGTTTCTTTTGCTGTTAAAACCTTATACTTGTTTTTTAATAATAATAATAATTTATTTATTTCAAGAAAAAACATTTAATGATCTTAAATAAAAAATATAATATGAAAATGTACTCATTTCCGCGTCCGATGCAGACTTTTTACTCATCATAAATACCTACAAATCACACAAAATATGACCTGCAAGTTTACTACAAATATTTCTCTGAGAACTTAAACATTATCTATGAATGAGTTAAAAGTAAAAAAAGTTAAAAAGCGAGGGAGGTGTGCAGAGGGCAATAACAGGCTGATGATGACGAGTTAAAAGTATATTATCTATTTTATTAGAGTTAGTGAAATCTTGCTTTGTGTCGAACTAAATTAACAATCATATTTCGTTCTATTGTTTTCTAATGTATCCGTGAATTTCACTCATTACAATGAAACAGCTCATACGGATTTTATCGCGGTTTGTTAAGATTTTACATGACCGACAGTTCTGATACTTTACAAAACAATGGTCACGAAGGGAAATTTCGGGCATGTAAAGATCTTAATAAACCACGATAAAATTCGTAAAAATTGTTTAATTGTAATCACGTATAACATTCAACAAATTGATTTGAAAAATTTAATAAAGACTCACTTCAACACAAGAAAAAATTATAACGAATTGTGACTAATCAGGACATTATAGAATTAATTAATAGTATTGACTGCCGCCGAGCTTCTGACAAAAGATACTGTTTCGGAAATAAAAGCAATCATTTTATCTAAATATCTTCTAAATATGTTCAAAAAAGAACACTTTCTTAACGTTAGTGCTAAACGCCATTAAGGATATCGTTTGTATATATTTTATTAGACGTATTTCCGTATTTAAGACAACCTTCACATTGGTTACGTAAATTACGTCACGAGCACGTGTCGCGACTAACAAACTCCGCCCCGATGTTGAGATTGATTCATTTCTCTCTTGTCACGTCTCCGACTGCTCTAGTATATATTAAGCTTTAATTCCATGCTGAATCATCAGTTTTGCCGCGGAAGTCACAGTCGTAGCATCAACATGTTAGCGAAAGTAAAAGAAAATTCCAAATTTAAATATTTAAAAATAAATAGGCTAATGACTAAGATATAAAACCTTTTCCAGATTTTCCTGCTGGCTGTAACAGTGAAGTTGTGTTACTGTGAAGACCGTGTTGTGTACAGATACAGGCCCGTTTATAGGGAACATGGAAGTGAGTATGTACTAAAAAGTCCGCATCATAGGGAGCCAGCGCCTATACGAGAGGAAGAAGGACACGTTTTGAAAAACCATGGATACCCTCAAAACCTTAACTACTTTCTACCTGAGGAGGCGCATACTGAATCCTACGCAGACTACAAGCACCCTGTTTCTTACAAGCAATATTACCAAGGACACGAGCCTGCACATCAAGAAGAACACGTGAAGAATTACCAAATTCACCACTATCCAGTCCATCATGAACAGGAGAATGAGATCAAGTATCATCACGTTCCTGCCCATCACTATTCTGAAGAATCCGAGCACCTAGCTCATCATCACGCTGAATCTCACTCACACGATGAGCCAATTGACTATTATGTAAGTCGATACACAATTTATTCAAAACAGTTATTCGATTGCGAAAGTTTTCTACCTCACTTTCTATTTCATCAGACCAATCACACTTTTGAACAAATTTTGAATAATTTTAATTATTGTGAAAATCATGACTTGCTATTATTAGTTTTTACTTATTCTAAGTTAATCTACGCATATCTCTCTTAAATCTTTAAAACGCGCGCAAGTCCACAATAGCGACGCAGGTAGAAAGAAGATCTATAGGCCCATTTCTTTATTTTGATCAAATTTTTTATCCAGCTTTTGAAATATCACAAAAGGAAGAAACGACATTAATATCTTAACTTTTATGTCATTTTTCGTTGCGCTACGTTTATGATTCTCGCATCAAGATAAAATGGATGATGGGTAAAGATAATCTATAGTCATTTTCTGTATTATTAATTACTCATGGTAGTGAAAAATTCCACCAAATTCCACCTATTTAATGTAAAATGAATATTTCAGGCTCATCCCAAATACGAATATGAGTACCAGGTTGAGGACCCACACACGGGAGATAATAAGTTCCATCATGAGTTCCGTGACGGAGACAGCGTGAAGGGAGTCTATTCCCTGGTGGAGGCCGATGGATCGATCAGAACTGTAGAGTACACCTCCGATAAACACCATGGGTAAGTCTGCCATTCCTGTATATCATTATTCTTAATATAAGCCCGTGATTGTTCTTAATTTGATAGGCTACCTCAAAGAAGAAGCTAGCAGCTTCCATCTACTTGAATACAAATTAAGCTAACTAGAAATAAATAATCATGGCATTATATTACAATAATTCTGCTCATCATGTTTTTTTGATATACATAACATATAGTATTAATATTGTTTGCGTATGAATATTGAGGAAGCTAGAATGTGGGTCAAATAATATTTTTCCTAATTATATAATTCCTAATTATATAATTTAATATGGCACAAAGAACCTTATATTTACGAGTTATAGAAAACTATAGTCACAAATTTTTCGCATAACTTAAAAAATATTTCGTTGATAACTTTTTTCACCTGGTACCTACGAATAGACTTATTATTTATTCGTAGCCTGATACAATGATTCTGCGTATCAGATTTACAATTTAGAATTTTAGGCTTAACAAAATGTATAAAATATTATCCTACCTTTACACGAAACTGAGTTTCAATAGAGAAATAATTTTTCCTTCTTCCTCCCGTGAGGATTCGGTAAAGTATCCGAAACGTCGGGCATAAAAAAAGTTTGCCTTCTCAAGACGGCAGAAAATAATATACTAGTGGCACAGACAGACGTTGTCCTGTACAAAATATTTTTTTTTGTGAATCTAAGCCATCCTCGAATCCCCTTGAAATCACACAAAAAATTTCATCAAAATCGGTCCAGCCGTCTAGGAGGAGTTCACTGACATACACTCGCACACAAGAAATATATATATATAAAGATAATAATAATATCAACCTTTATATTTCCCACTGCTGGGCACGGCAAATCTCTCCTTGAAATCAGGCGAGGAGGGTTTTTGGACCACAGTTCACTGATGCGCTGGCCCAATGCGGGTTGGTGAACTTCACACACCTTCAAAGACTTTTAATCTCAACGGGCATGCAGTTTTCTTCACAATGTTTCCTTCACCGGTGAGCAAGCCATGGTCTCATATTCAGATGCTAGTAGAAGTTTAGAAAAAACCCATTTCTAGGCATCACAGAGGGGTCAGGGCTGAACCCGGACCTCTCAGCTCTGACCCAAGAGGCGGGGCCCATACCCACTAGGCCATCGTCGTTCTATATTATTAAAATTCACAAATAAATAAAAAAGATAATATAATGTAAAATGGAATACAATAAAGAAATATTGTATACGGACGAACACACAAGTACGTCACGCGTTGTGGAGGCATAATGGAGCCATGTTGTTTGCCGTAACGACATTCGAGTCGATTTGACTGCTAAAGCACGTTAGATGTTTTACATACAATAAACCTTCATTCATAAACCGTTGTAGAGTCGTTTTAATTTCATTGTAATGATTTTTTACAGGTTCAATGCAGTAGTGAAACACTCAGCCCCCGGCCAGCACGTACATATCGAAAGTCACCACGAAGCCTAGATGTAACATAAGACTGTTGTTAACTTATTATTTTGTTTTTACATGTGTAATTTGTTTATTATAAAATATTAAAATGATTTTTTGTATACATGTGCATTTTTTTCGTCTATTTTAATTCCCATGATATTCCTTTATAGTAGAGGTTTCCTTTTTTTTCCTTTTACGCCGGGAAATGCTCTGAGGCATCCCGCCTGGGGAGTGGGACTCCCCAGGAGGGTATGTGGGACTTGCTGCGCCCGAAAGATGGTAAATGGACGCAGCTCTACCCACTAAAACCCGGCGAGTGCCACCAGTGCCGCCTTGGTCAGGTGCCCCGGATCTTTTAAGCTAACAGGGTACCTCGACGGCTAGTCAGTCCCGTAAGGGACCGACGCCACCTCCACAGAGGGGTTGCCCCGCACCACAGAACAACCCGTCTCATCGTCGGGACAGTACAATGGGATGAGGTTCCCATCCTCACCCCTAGCCCCCTCGGCTCAATTAGCTTCGCCCAAGGTGCTGGGCTCACCGTAGGCTACTGAGCCCCACCGCCACGTCAAGGCCTGAACCATGGTGGGGATAGTAGAGGTTTCCTGATAAACTAGAAGCAGAAGAATGACTTAATAGATGTATCTGATATGAGAACATAACCTGTTGTATGAATTAAAAAAATGAGATCTCACCATAGACTTAGAATATATTATGTTTATGGATCTCACCAAGGACAGATAAATTGTTCATTAAAATCTTTCTTTCTTTCTTGCTTTCTTTCATTCGGTTTCACGTTTTGATGCATAATATATATTTTAAAACAAGTGAAAAGTGCCAAAAAAATAGATAATGCATTTTAATATGTCTTAATTATAATAATAAAAACTGCCACAATCGACAGATTGGCTTACAGCTTGGCAAAAAAGAGTATGACGTGGTGACAAATGGAACTAAATATTTTACTAAATGGAAACCTATGATGTTGACAATACTTGGCCGACAAATACTAGATTTTGAGTAAAGCTTAGTGTTTCACATTTATTTTAACGATTTCATTAAATTATCTTGCTGATTTTTCATATTATGATGAGACCTAAGTGAAAGTGGCGCCCTCATTTTTTCCATACTCTTTTTTGCCAAGCTGTACATTAATTTATTTATTAAAAAATATATATAATAAATAATTATTATAGGGCAGCCATGTAACGGTTTATATGTTTTAATTATTTCTTCTTCATAATATATTAATTATATTATAATAAATTAGGTAATTAGCGATTATTCTAGAAATGCGCAAGCCAAGCGATTCACTTATTTTAACGATGTATAATTAAACCCAGTGAAAGGAGATTATATGGAGGCGATCACAATAAGGAACTTAAACGCGATACGTGATACGAATCTCTTTAAAAAAATCGGATAAATATTATACAACATACAACGGCTGGTGACTATAATTAGGTAGATAGCTGAGGCGTCTGAGAATAGTATTATTTGTATTAAAACTATTTAAAAGGAGATACATTTGTTTTTTCATTTTATTTGTCGTTTTATTTAACATTTTATTCTTTTTTTATTTTAAAATGTTTTTGACGCCACCAGTATCCGAATGAAAACTAATAGTAATTTGGGACTTGGCTGCCTCTTGCAGTCAGAAAAACAGGCTCGATCAATTATCAGGAACTATGCAATAATATGGTTTAACGTTCAGGATGTAGACTCTACGATGTGAGTCTACATCCTGAGGATGCCTCGGTGTCGGGGCGAAACGTGCGTAGATTGTTTGGGGGTGGTCTTTTACTGTGGTTGTGGTGCATGTGGTGTGGTGGTGCATGCGAGTGTACGCATATGCATTCTGGAAAAGGAGGGTGGTGCTATATGCATGAATATGCGTTCACTTACACATTTGCTGTAAAGACTGCGTGTTTCGCGGGATAATTGCTAATTAATATAATATAATTTAATATCTTATATAATGGATTTCCGCTAAGTAACGCCTAATTCTATTAACTACAATAATATGGTTCTTTGTAAAGTTTTGGTCACGGCCTGGTCAGTTTTTTATGTTAGTTGGATATTGTCAACGTCGCTCATGAACATAAACTAGTTAACCTGGAACGAGCCTAGGTAACTCATCTATGTGTTGCCTATCCTGAGACATAAGATGTTAAGTCTCGGTGCCAGTTATTACACTGCCTGTCTTGCCCTTCTCTCCGAAACACAGCAAAGCTGTTTCACGGGAGAAACAAGCAAGATAGTGGTACCCATGAAGTCGGGAGCGCGGCACAGCGCTTCCCTCCTGGTCAGTAGCGCTTATTCACTACTGAAGGAAAACATCGAGAGATTGCGAAGTGTTTCCCGACACCCTCCCGATTTTGAGAAGGAATCCACATAAGTAAGCCACATAAGGAACGCTTGTAAGCCGCAAATTGGTAAATAATATAATCGTTGTCTTTGTTGCAATATATACTTTTGCCATAGCCTTTCTCAATAAAAACTGAATTAAATCAACTAACCGGACTCTTTATTGTCGTTTAAACATTATTACGTATAAAAAATATTAAAAATACCTAATAAATTTAATTAAATCTAAAACAATGTACATATTATGTGTGTATCAGGTACTAGTGATGAGCTAGCACGTGGTGAGGGGCGGGCTGAGCGTGCGTCGAGTGTCCAGAATGTTCCACATGTGCGTTGAAGCTGGAAATATAAGAGAATACGATTAGTATTATTTACATAAAGTTTTGGATAATAGGTAGCGTATGGTTAAGATGAGTACCCGCTGTGTGCGTCAGCGCTGTAGTGTACAGTGCGTACGGAGCCGTCAGCCTCGTGCAGGCTGTAGGAGCCGGTGACCACGTCGCCGTCGCGCGCCTCGTGCTGGGACTTGATGTCACCGGTGTGTGAGTCCGCCACGCTGTACTCGAACTCGTACTTGGGGTGAGTCTGGAGCAGGTAACGAATGTAAGATAGGTGATGTTCAGTGCGGTCGTTTGAGGTGGACAATTGTAATGATAGTGATACTCACGTTGTAGGCATGACTTTCATCCGCGCTGTGGATGCCGATAGCTGGCGCGTAGTGGGCTACTGGAGCGGCGTGGTGGTAGGAGACGGGAGCGACGTGGTGGACTGGCGTGACGTGGTGGACTGGTGCAACGTGCTGGACGACGGCTGGCGCGTGGTGAACGCTCGCGATCGGGACGGCATGTTGGTAGGCGATCGGCTGCACATATGCGTGCTGGTTGTGTGACTGGTCGTGTCGGATGATTGACTGAGAAGATACGGCGGCGGCGTGACCGTGCGAGTAGTGCTGTGCGCTAACTGCTACTACTCCAGCAACAAAAATAATTACCTACGAAAGAAAGAGGTTTTTATATAAAATAATATTATGTTGAATAAACTATGAGTAAAAATAATTGTAAATTATCCTCAAATCTAATTTATAATTATTAATAAAATATCTCACTTTGGAAATCATGATGGTGTATCTTGAAGTACGCTTAATTGAATGATAATGTATGTGCATATGCTCTGATTTTATATTAAAATTTCAGGTTTGATTTCGAAAAAAATGCTTATTACAATATCATAACAGCCTGAAGGGACTGAACAGGTTTTTGTACATTACATAATTCGGAACTTTAGTTTTTGACCGATTGTTGCGTACTATTTTGCAAAGGGCATTATTTTCAGGATTTGTAGCTTTTCATCCAAAACGTCTATTTGCGCGACTTAGCGTATAACATAAATTAAACTTGAATGCCGTGACGGCGAATGGCATGCTGCTGTCATTACTTTATCTTATAGCAACTTTAATCACACATCATCAGCCATGCGTCTCGTGACGGCCAACTTATTTTAGGATTAGCTTGGTTGTACACATTATACTATACTAGAATATACTATCAACACTTCAGTATACTATTTATACTACAGTATACTATCGACAATGCAGTATGCTATTGATACTACAGTATAATATCGACACTGCAGTATGCTATTGATACTACAGTATACTATCGATACTGCAATATGCTATTGATACTACAGTATACTATCGACACTGCAGTATGCTATTCATACTACTACTTCATGACAAAAGAAAAAGTTGACTATAAAACCTTACTTAGTGCCTTCACATTTAATTATATACATATTATAGTTTATAAGTAATCGATTTGATTTGCAAAAAATAAATGAAAACATCCAGTTCCAAAAATACATCGTAAGAGGACACGATAAAACGGACAAAAATAAATAGTTCAAGATGTAAGGTTACACACAATAATTAAATATATATTTTTCTCCTCGTATTAGTTCTATTAATCGAAAAGCCCAATTGTCAGTGACGTCTTTTATTGTAACATAATATTACATACCCTATGACAAGATTTCAGCTGGATTGTATTTATGCATGTATTTATTTATGCATGTATTTATTTATTTTAATTTAAATTAAATAAAATTTAATGGAATTCTTATGTAGTAAAAATAAGTACTTAATAATAATGACGCAAAAAATCTTGAGTTGTAGTAAATGTTTGTGGTTTAAATTATTGTAATTATTGGATTGTAAAATGTGCATGCTGAGTTTATCTATAAGTAATTGTTATACGTTTATTTTTTTACTGATGCATATTTTTTTTACTTGTTTCATGTAATAAACTATAGATGAACCTAAATAAATAAAATAAAATTTATTTATTCTTTTCCTTTTCTATTGCTGTTACTAAATAATAGGGTTTTGCTTTGTAACATATAAGTATATCATGGCAGATGAGCGGGGCACCCAGTAATACAGGTCACCAACCTGTACCGGGGGCCTTTGCAATTAGTATGTAAGCAAATCTTGTTACATTGCATTTTTCATTTTTCATTTTCATTTTTCATTTATTGAATAGATGTACTTTTTTACTTCTCGATATTACTAGTTTTTTTATTAAAACTACTATAACTACAATACGTATTTTCATTTTACTTCGCTAAAAATATGAGTCCTTTCATCTTAGATAAAGTATGTATGACAATGAAGATGACTTCTTACCCGAGACTAAAAGAGATAAGAGAAATAAAATATATTCGCAAGTTTGTCCTGTTTTCGGCAATATAATATTATGTAACTTGACTTTGAAAAGTGCTCGTTCACAGCATGCGCAGCGGTGGAGCTCTGCCTTAATGTTAAAATGGTTTCTCGAGTGTTAGTTGCGTTATTATGCAGCAATAATGGTGAATTTATTTACATTATTTATTTATTTATATATTTCGGCACATCAATAACATAAACACAATACATTGTTAATTATAATTTCTCGAACGATAGATGGTGCTTCCGTTTAGGTATTAAAGAACCTATGGTGGGTGCCCCCACCATGGTTCAGGCCTTGGCGTGGCGGTGGGGCTTAGTAGCCTAGGGTGAGCCCAACACCTTGGGCGAAGCTAATTGAGCCGAGATGGCACTTTGTACTCTTCTCATAAGAAGAGGGGACAAAAGAGCAGAGGGCAAGGGGTGAGGATGGGAACCTCACCCCATTGTACTGTCCCGACGTTGGGAGGGGTTGTTCTGTGGTGCGGGACAACAGAGGGGTTGTCCCGCTGGGTTAGGGGTTAGCACAACACCTTGGGCAAAGTTAATTGAGCCGAGGGGGCTCTTTGTACTCCTCTTATAAGAAGAGGGGACTCTTATAACAAGAGAATTCTACCCATTTGATGGAAATGGGTAAATATTATGCTAGCTAGGTAAGCTAATGACAAACCTTGGCTTGGGCAAAGCTAATGAAAAACGACAAGGCTTGAACCATGGTGGGGAGCGTCCCCAAGCCCCCAAAGGAGGGGGTTCAAGCCTTGTCGTGGCGGTGGGGCTCAGTAGCCTAGGATGAGCTCAACACCTTGGGCGAAGCAAATTGATTCGAGGGAGCTGTTCTTTTTATGTCATAGGGAGACAACCAAGTAGTCGGAGCCTTATGGTGACTAACAATGCCCATAGACATCCATGCAACCAAAAGCTATGCAGATGTGTTGCCCTCCTTTTCCCTATCCCCCCAATGAGCCACCGGAAACTCACAAGCCACAGGAGACGCAACATCATTGCTGGCTGCAAAGCAGCATGGCACTACCTCTTACTAAACTTTTACTCTCTTATAAGAAGAGGGGAAAAAGAGCAGGGATGAGGTTGGGAACCTATCAGAGGAAATATATTACGAGATTAGGCTCCTTAAAATTCCATTTATCATTTAAAATATTTTCTGTGACAAAGTTTCATTTTGGAATATAACGACATGCAAGTTTAATTATAATTTAAAGTAGCCAGTGCATTAAAACGGCAATTACGATTTAATTATTATAATATTATATAAAATTGGTAAATATATTTTAAAATAAACTAATTGGTAAAGTAAAACAAATTTATTAAATCTAAAACTATCTACATAATATTATTATGTGTGTATCAGGTACTAGTGATGAGCGAGCACGTGGTGTTGAGCGGGCTGAGCGTGCGTCGAGTGTCCAGAATGTTCCACATGGGCGTTGAAGCTGGAAATATTAGAGAATACGATTAGTATTATTTATATAGGTTTTTGATAATAGATAAGAATGTTTAAGATGAGTACCCGCTGTGTGCGTCAGCGTTGTAGTGTACAGTGCGTACGGAGCCGTCGGCCTCGTGCAGGCTGTAGGAGCCGGTGACCACGTCGCCGTCGCGCGCCTCGTGCTGGGACTTGATGTCGCCGGTGTGGGGGTCCGCCACGCTGTACTCAAACTCGTACTTGGGGTGGGTCTGGAGCAGGTTACGAATGTAAGATAAATGATGTTTAGTGCGGTCGTTTAAGGCTGACGATTGTAATGATAGTGATACTCACGTTGTAGGCATGACTTTCATCAGCGCTGTGGATGCCGATAGCTGGCGCATAGTGGGCTACTGGAGCGGCGTGGTGGTAAGAGACGGGAGCAACGTGGTGAACTGGTGCGACGTGGTGGACTGGCGTGACGTGCTGGACGACGGCTGGCGCGTGGTGAACGCTCGTGATCGGGACGGCATGTTGATAGGCGATCGGCTGCGCATATGCGTGCTGGTTATGTGACTGGTCGTGTCGGATGATCGACTGAGAAGACACGGCAGCGGCGTGACCGTGCGAGTAGTGCTGTGCGCTCACTGCTGCTACTCCGACTACGAAAAGAATTACCTACAACAAAAAAAATCCTTTAGACCTGTCCGGTCTTTAACATTAAATTATTTTTTAAATAATAAGTATACTATTCGAAATCTCACTTTGGAAATCATGTTAGTGTGTCTTGAAGTACACTCAACTATTGAATGATTCTGAATGAGGATAAGATCTAGTTTTATATTAAAATATCAGGTTTGATTTCGAAAAAATAAATAGCTTGTTACATATCATAAACAACTAGAAGGGATAAAACAAGTTTTTATACATTACATAACTCGGAATGTATGAAGGCCAAGGATTGTATGTCAACTGCGTATCATTTGCTTTTTGTTTATTAAATACTTTCTTTACGTACAATCAACTCTATACGGCCAAGTGCTAGTCGCACTTGCGCACGAAGGTTTCCGTACCATTACATAATTTACAACATGACACTCTAACAAAAAATATGGTGTTTATTGAATTAAATGTTTTTTTAAATATATTTGAGTTGATTGAATGAAAGGTAAATTGCGGTTTACGATTTATGACGTATCAAAAAAAACTACGTACTAGATCTCGTTCAAACCAATTTTCGGTAAAAGTTTACATGGTAGTGTACATCATATATTTTTTTTTGTCTTATTATTCTCTTATTTTAGAAGTTACAGGACACACACACACACACACACACACACACATTTCGACGAGAGACACTTTCAAAGTGGTGAACCACTACCGGTTACCCGGCGCCGGCTATCCGGCAACCGGAACGTGTGAAAAGGTACTAAAAGTCACTGTCACTGACTGTTAAGGTACGTGGGTATCTAAATTCTAAAGGATCCCTTTTTATCTTACTAATATTATAAAGGCGAAAGTTTTTTAGGCCAACTTATTTTAGGATTAGCTTGGTTGTACACATTATACTATACTAGAATATACTATCAACACTTCAGTATACTATTGATACTACAGTATACTATCGACAATGCAGTATGCTATTGATACTACAGTATAATAGCGACACTGCAGTATGCTATTGATACTACAGTATACTATCGACACTGCAGTATGCTATTGATACTACAGTATACTATCGACACTGCAGTATGCTATTCATACTACTACTTCATGACAAAAGAAAAAGTTGACTATAAAACCTTACTTAGTGCCTTCACATTTAATTATATACATATTAAAGTTAATATGTAATCGATTTGATTTGCATAAAATAAATGAAAACATCCAGTTCCAAAAATACGTCGTATGAGGACACGATAAAACGGACAAAAATAAATAGTTCAAGATGTAAGGTTACACATAAGTATTAAATATATATTTTTCTCCTCGTATTAGTTCTATTAATCGAAAAGCCCAATTGCCAGTGACGTCTTTTATTGTAACATAATATTACATACCCTATGACAAGATTTCAGCTGGATTGTATTTATGCATGTATTTATTTATGCATGTATTTATTTATTTTAATTTAAATTAAATAAAATTTTATGGAATTCTTATGTAGTAAAAATAAGTACTTAATAATAATGACGCAAAAAATCTTGAGTTGTAGTAAATATTTGTGGTTTAAATTATTTTAATTATTGGATTGTAAAATGTGCATGCTGAGTTTATCTATAAGTAATTGTTATACGTTTATTTTTTTACTGATGCATATTTTTTTACTTGTTTCATGTAATCAACTATAGATGAACCTAAATAAATAAAATAAAATTTATTTATTCTTTTCCTTTTCTATTGTTGTTAATAAATAATAGGGTTAACTTTTGTTTTGCTTTGTAACATATAAGTATATCGTTGCAGTCGTAGAACAAAGTCGGATTTGACATTTTTACGAAATTACGTTTATTACGTAAATTTACTTGAAATGTGTTGTTCTATATACTGTATAAATTATATTAAATAATTACTGAAAATGACCGAGATACACAGTTGGAACAACGGCGGTTTTGATTTTTGAGCGTAGTAAAATGACGAGTGATACATTTCGTCGCTGTACGCCGCTGACCCTTGCCTCCCGCTACCCGTTTCCTCAAGACGGATTGTTATAGCCGGCTGTGTTCTTCGGACTTCTTCGTGCAATACGGAAAGGTGAATTGAAATAGACGTTTGTTTTGATTTTTTTTGTTTGTAAGTTTAATTTTTAAATTATAGGTGGTGGTGGTGGTTTTTACAAAAAAAATCTTTAAGTTTATAGTCGATTTGTTATTTATGGCTTAAAATAGATTAAAAACAAATATTAGCTTTAATACAAAACAGTGAACAACATAACAACAGTGCAGATGAAGAGAAAATTATTAGGTTTTACAATTAGGAATCAATTAATATAACTGGAGAATATCATTAAATTAAATCCGTCAAGTATTAATTGCATAATTACTTCAAATAAGCTTTAATTTTCATGAGATATACTATTTTAGTAGGATCCCCGAGGAACAGTGGCGGTTGTGTTACATCCGTCGTTGTACTTGGGACATATAGTAATGTTCGTATTTTGGATTTTCGGTATTTATCTCAAAACAAAAGACATAATTATTATTGATTTTAACATTTCCCATCTAAATACAAATTCATTTTTATTAGTGACGGATACTACTATGCGACGTTGTTCTATGTAAGAGTAATAGGCGCTTGATAAAATCCGTCATTATTTTACGGATAAAATTCAGTTGGATGTACATAACCGACGTTGTTCATCGGAGATAGGGTTGTCAGATTTACACAACCGTCCTTGTTCTTTGAGTAAGTGTAATAAATACGTCGTTATTTTCATACAATATTTTACAGTTAGAAAAAAAACAAAGGGTGAAATTTTTGATGAAGTGCTTTAAAGATTTTTTACTATTTAGTTATTTATTTGTCTATTATTTTTTTATTGCTTAGTACTTAGTATTTTATTTTTTAGACGAAAAACAATCATCGCCTGTACCATCTGGAGTAGATGCAATATGCGAGCAAATGCTGAAAGAGGTAGTGCCATGCTGCTTTGCAGTCGAATGGGGCCGGCACGACCGGGGTGGTCCCTCTCGCTCACATAACACCGATGTGGTAGCTATGCTGTTACATTTCGAGTGGTTTGTGAGTTTTCGGTGGCCCATTGGGGGATAGGGAAGAAGAGAACACATCTGCATAATGTCTGGTTGTGCGGATGTGTATGAGCGTAGACATAGTCGCCAAAAGGCTTTAACTGCTCGTTTGCCCTCCTATGCTATAAAAAGTGCACGAAGTATTAGATGACGTATTTATATAAAATAAAGGTTATAATTTCTAGCCATCGAGATGAGTCAGATTATCACTTCAGCAAATCTGATGAGTTTTCCTGCTCATCAGTAGGTAGATACCGTGACTACTATTTCGAATCAACCGTCTCTAATACCTAAGTACCTTAATGATAATTACTGGTGTACAAAGTAAAAACCGTAAGAACCTTAGTTGGTAAGAAGTTATTGCTCAAAAAGAAGGCGAACTGAATATGAGAAGACAATGGCCATCACGCGAATGCTGACTTAAATGTTATAATAAAAATATATCTATTGAAAAATGAATTACGAAGGAATATTTTTACAAAATTTTGGAGTTAGGTTTAGTCAGACAGAAACAGAAACAAAAAAACTACAAGAGTTAAAACGGAACAGGCAATATACTTATAAATATTGTTTACAGCAGTTCGTTATTCCGTCCTCCGGAAAAAACTTCTCCTAAGACTCACTTGACATGCCGATTGCAGTCGGGTGACGTTTCATGACATCCCTGTAGTGTAGATACTGTCCTCGTGATTTGCATTTTCCTGAGACAAGCTCCGAGTAAATTACATTTTTAGACAATCTGGAGGACTTCATGCGCGCAAGAAGTCCACAGAGCGCAACTGGGACCCTCCGTCCCCATCAGATTAGTCCGACGTAGAATCTAAGAGTTTGGTACACCATTCTGCCATCTCACCCGAAGAATTGTTCGAAGACATTTCAGGTGAAAGGCGTCAAGGCACCTCATATAGTCTTATAAAGGCACCAGGTATCCGAAGCGTAGCTCATTAATGGCGAAAATATTTTCTCTGTAAATATTGAGCTTTGTATGGAGCTTCAGGTCGTTTAATTTCGAAACTTTCTGATTTACTCCACCAAAGGCTGCGGCGGCTTATGTCATCTTGATGAGATCTCAGACTCGAGACGATTATTGTCGCATACTAAAGATCCAAGATACCTAAAGGTAACATCATCCAGTGGATTTCCGTTTAGGTATATAGCGCCGTCGCGTGCAGATTTCTCCCTCGCGATTGCTTAAAATCTGGGTTTTTGAAGCAGTAATTACCAAGCTGAATCTGTAATTATTTTCTTTAAATTGTCAATATAGGTCTGCAAGCGATGCAAGCCGTCAGCAATGAGGCAAACATCATCGAGATTGGCATATTTTCAACTTCTGTCACTGGGACAGAGTGCACTTTACGTTTGGCTCTAAATCGTGTGTGATCGATAACGCTTTTGTCCATACAGAAATTTATGAGAACCTGGTTCCTACATTATTATTGTTGGCATTGTTCATAACCGCAGCAAAGTAGATCTCAAAAAGGGTGGGAGCCATAACACAACCGTGTTTATCTTCCCTAGTATCTGGGAACTCTACGAAATTGTTCTCGTGACGAGCATGAGCTTTTATACCCTCTTGGAATTGGCGTTCCGAATTAACTAACTTTACAGAGCTTTTAAACTGCCCAAGCAATTTTATGTGTGCAGGCAAAGGCCGATCCTAAGTCCATAAAAAATAGATAGAGGTCACTATGTTGTTTAAGACTTGTGACTGTTTAACAACGTAAATGGCGACAACCGTGCCTCTATTAGGTTGAAAACTACATTGGTATACAGTCTCAGGACTTATGTTGATTATGAGCCTTAGGCGCCAGTATGATTCCGTGTTTTAAGTTTTTATTTTTTCTCATTACTAAAATATAAAGTTAAATAATTCTTGTACATAATAAAGTCGTAATAGTATTCTATTACGTCTTTATTATGAGACTGGCATCTTCAAAAGATGCTGATAGACGTAATTTGGGTATCGGACCCACGACCTTCTGGCTTAGCACTTCAGGGTCACTAACCGCAGACCAACAGGCTAGTCAATATTTTTCCAAATAAGCTTAATTTAAAGATAATATTATACGTAGATATATATTTTATGTAATAAAAATTTCAAAACCGACGCTGATTTTAAGGAGATGCTCCAAAGAAAAACGTCGGAATTCTCTATGCGTCATTTTATGCATAAACTTAGTCCGCAAAATAATGTCGTATTTAATTATACGCCATATTAAAGTCCACAAAACAAAGACGCATGTGATTTTTTGAAAAATCTAACCATATTTAGAAATAACTTTGCAAGTGATATTATAATAGGTCTTACACACAGTCAAATGCCCAAATTTGAAGGAGATTGAATAAGGCATATTAAAAATATCATACAAAATGTCGTTTCAAAACTTCTAAGTGCTCTGGTGTAAAGTTACAGATTTGCAAATCCGTCTTTGTTCTACGACTGCGAAGATATCGTGGCAGATGAGCGGGGCACCCAGTAATACAGGTCACCAACCTGTACCGGGGGCTTTTGCAATTAGTATGTAAGCAAATCTTGTTACATTGCATTTTTCATTTTCATTTTTCATTTATTGAATAGATGTACTTTTTTACTTCTCGATATTACTAGTTTTTTTAAATTAAAACTACTATAACTACAATACGTATTTTCATTTTACTTCGCTAAAAATATGAGTCCTTTCATCTTAGCTAAAGTATGTATGACAATGAAGATGACTTCTTACCCGAGACTAAAAGAGATAAGAGAAATAAAATATATTCGCAAGTTTGTCCTGTTTTCGTAATTTCGGCCATATAATATTATTCAACTTGACTTTGAAAAGTGCTCGTTCACAGCATGCGCAGCGGTGGAGCTCCGCCTTAATGTTAAAATGGTTTCTCGAGTGTTAGTTGCGTTATTATGCAGCAATAATGGTGAATTTATTTACATTATTTATTTATTTATATATTTCGGCACATCAATAACATAAACACAATACATTGTTAATTATAATTTCTCGAACGATAGATGGATCTTCCGTTTAGGTATTAAAGATGCCCCCACCATGGTTCAGGCCTTGACGTGGCGGTGGGGCTCAGTAGTCTAGGGTGAGCCCAACACCTTGGGCGAAGCTTATTGAGCCGAGGGGGCACTTTGTACTCCTCTTATTTGATAGAAATGGGTAAATATTATGCTAGCTAGGTAAGCTAATGACAAACCTTGGCTTGGGAAAAGCTAATGAAAAACGACAAGGCTTGAACCATGGTGGGGAGCGTCCCCAAGCCCCCAAGGGAGGGGGTTCAAGCCTTGTCGTGGCGGTGGGGCTCAGTAGCCTAGGATGAGCTCAACACCTTGGGCGAAGCAAATTGATTCGAGGGAGCTGTTCTTTTTATGTGATAGGGAGACAATCAAGTAGTCGGAGCCTGATGGTGACTAACAATGCCCATAGACATCCATGCAACCAAAAGCTATGCAGATGTGTTGCCCTCCTTTTCCCTATCCCCCCGATGAGCCACCGGAAACTCACAAGCCACAGGAGACGCAACATCATTGCTGGCTGCAAAGCAGCATGGCACTACCTCTTACTAAACTTTTACTCTCTTATAAGAAGAGGGGAAAAAGAGCAGGGATGAGGTTGGGAACCTATCAGAGGAAATATATTTCTCCTGAACCCCGCCGATAGAATATGTGCAGATTAGGCTCCTTCAAATTCCATTTATCTTTTAAAATATTTTCTGTGACAAAGTTTCATTTTGGAATATAACGCCATGCAAGTTTAATTTTAATTTAAAGTAGCCAGTGCATTAAAACGGCAATTACGATTTAATTATTATAATATTATATAAAATGGGTAAATATATTTTAAAATAAACTGATTGGTAAAGTAAAACAAATTTATTAAATCTAAAACTATCTACATAATATTACGTGTGTATCAGGTACTAGTGATGAGCGAGCACGTGGTGTGGGGCGGGCTGAGCGTGCGTCGAGTGTCCAGAATGTTCCACATGGGCGTTGAAGCTGGAAATATAAGAGAATACGATTAGTATTATTTATATAGGTTTTTGATAATAGATAAGAATGTTTAAGATGAGTACCCGCTGTGTGCGTCAGCGTTATAGTGTACAGTGCGTACGGAGCCGTCGGCCTCGTGCAGGCTGTAGGAGCCGGTAACCACGTCGCCGTCGCGCGCCTCGTGCTGCGACTTGATGTCGCCGGTGTGGGGGTCCGCCACGCTGTACTCGAACTCGTACTTGGGGTGGGTCTGGAGCAGGTAAGGAATGTAACTTAGGTGATGTTCAGTGCGGTTGTTTAAGGCTGAAGATTGTAATGATAGTGATACTCACGTTGTAGGCATGACTTTCATCAGCGCTGTGGATGCCGATAGCTGGCGCATAGTGGGCTACTGGAGCGGCGTGGTGGTAGGAGACGGGAGCGACGTGGTGGACTGGCGCGACGTGGTGGACTGGTGCAACGTGCTGAACGACGGCTGGCGCGTGGTGAACGCTCGCGATCGGGACGGCATGTTGGTAGGCGATCGGCTGCGCATATGCGTGCTGGTTATGTGACTGGTCGTGTCGGATGATCGACTGAGAAGACACGGCGGCGGCGTGACCGTGCGAGTAGTGCTGTGCGCTCACTGCTGCTACTCCGACTACGAAAAGAATTACCTACAACAAAAAAAAAAAATTAGAAATGTCCGGTCCTTAACATTAAATTATTTTTTAAATAATAAGTATACTATTCGAAATCTCACTTTGGAAATCATGTTGGTGTGTCTTGAAGTACACTCAACTATTGAATGATTTTGTATGAGGATAAGATCTAGTTTTATATTAAAATATCAGGTTTGATTTCAAAATTGAAAAAAAAATATAGCTTGTTACATATCATAAACAACTAGAAGGGATAAAACAAGTTTTTATAATATATTACATAACTTGGAATGTATGAAGGCCAAGGATTGTATGTCAACTGCGTATCATTTGCTTTATACTTTCTTTGCGTACAATCAACTCTATATTAACGAAAAACCGGCCAAGTGCTAGTCGGACTTGCGCACGAAGGGTTCCGTACCATTACATAATTTACAACATTAGACTCTTTAACAAAAAATATGGTGTTTATGTAATTAAATGTTTTTTTATATATTTGAGTTGATTGAATGAAAGGTAAATTGCGGTTTACGATTTATGACGTATCAAAAAAAACTACTTACTAGATATATATACTAGATATAGATATATATTTTTTTAGTCTTATCATTCTCTTATTTTAGAAGTTACAGGAGACACACACACACACACACACACACACACACACACACACACACACACACATTTCGACGAGAGACACTTCCAAAGTGGTGAACCACTACCGGTTACCCGGCGCCGGCTACCCGGCAACCGGAACGTGTGAAAAGGTACTAAAAGTCGCTGTCATTAAAAAAAAATCACGTGGGTATCTAAATTCTAAAGGATCCCTTTTTATCTTACTAATATAATAAAGGCGAAAGTTTGTAAGTTAGGATGTTTGTTGGTCTTTCATGTCAAAACGGCTGAAATGATTAGGCTGAAAGTTAAATGGTGGTGATGGCTTTTAACATAGGCTATAGAAATAATCATCATCAATCCGGATACGGTTCTTAATCTTAATTAATGCAGGCGAAGCTGTGGGCACCAGCTAGTTAGAAATAGTAAGGGGCCCTTTAGAACGGTGGGCGGGTTAGCATATAGGTAGTCAGTCTACTATCTGCAAACCATTGCTTCAATGTGCAATCAAGCTTCAAGCATAATAATTATGCTTGTTTAAGTTATAATCATTCCTTTTCGTTTTATTTAGACCCTTTTGTAAAAAAAAATCCTCCTATTTTATATCTTTTTGCTGGGATTTTGATACCTTCACAAGGTATCAATTTAACAACCAAATCAGCACCGTTTAGGGATATTTTAAATAAAGTTCTTTTACCTAAAAAATACTGGCAGTTTTAAAAATCTTTTAATAAATTCTTATTTTGTAGGCTATATTGTATGATTCCAAATTTGAAATCAATTTGAAAAAAATTATAATATAAATACAAAAGATTTGCGTGGCATAATTGTAGCGAACTTCGAAGGTTTACCGGGCCTAGTTTTTGGTATTTTTTGTAAGAAAGTAAAGTTTTATTATTATAAAATAATGATTAATTTTGACTTTATACAACTGTTTATATCATGCAGTCGCGCCATTTAACGAAAGACTAAATATAAGGGTCTGTAGACATGCTCCAAGCTGGGTCTACTCCACGGAGTATTGCCGAGGAGATTGGAACAAGACATCAGTGCCACTGGTGACGTGGCTGAAAGCCACTTCACCAGTGGGAAAGCGCATAACCACCTATAGACGGAACCGATTTTTGGAAGTGGCCGCGTGAAGACAACCTTCCAACGTTCAAACGCCAGAGCACCGGTTGCTTATCAGTAACCAAACTGTGAGGAGAAGACTGCACGAAGCTAACCTTCATGCTCGCAGGCTAGTTCATACTCCAGCACCACGCAGAGGAAAGGAGAGCTCCTGGTCGTGAGAACGGTACATACCTCACACCCTCATAAGATCCATCCATACAACGGAGGAACAATTATGGTTTGAGCGGGAATACGTTTCGTGGAAGAATAAACTCGTTCGGATCAGAAGAATCATGACTGCTGGATTTTTTTATGCCATAAGGAGGCAACCTAGCAGTTGGAACCTTATGGTGACTACCAACGCCCATAGACATCCGCATACCTAAAAGTTATACAGATGCGTTGCCCTCCTTTTACCTTCCATAAACTCACAAACCGCACGAAACGTAGCGGCGTCAAGTGACAGCATAGTTATTCATAAATGCTGTAAATACTTGTAGCTAAGCCAAGACGTAATTTTTTTATAGCATAGGAGGGTAAACGAACAGTCGAAGCCTTTTGCCGACTATCAACGCCCATACACATCCGCAAAACTGGAGATTATACATATGCGTTGCCCTCCTTTTCCTTATCGCTCCCAATGGGCCATCAAAAACTCACAAACAGCACAAAACATGACAAAATAACTGTCACTTGACGCCGGTGTTATGTGAGCGAGAGGTACCCCGGTCGTGCCGTTCCAATTCGGCTGCAAAGCAGCAAGGCACAAGTCCCTTGCCAATAAAATACCGTAATCAGATGCTAGCATCAATCTATCCCCAATGAATATCCATCATCATCATATTATCACCATGAAATCAATATCAGATTTTTTTAAGAGAGATTAGCAGAGATTAGCAACTTGTTTGCATCTGTGCACGACCTGGGACAATATCCCGCAGCAAGAATTTGATAACTTGATTCAAAGCATGAAAAATCGTTGCAGAACCGTGTTTAACGTCATGAGTGGCTTTATTGAGTACTAATTTACTGTAAAAAGCTTGATAAATTCGCTTTACTTTTTTTTTCTTCTTAAAAAGACAACTAACTTTAGGTTTACCGTTTTGTCTTTATTTCTATAAGAAAAATTTGCAAGGAGAGTAATTATATAATAATATTATAAATATCTCTAGGCGGTGTTAATGTGTGTATTTCACTAAATTAAGCAAATTTTAAATTACTGTGACATCATATTATTTAAAATATAAATGCAAAGTATATCCTGAATATGGGTTCCCACTATTATAGGTCAAGATTGATATTGTGAGCCGTTTCCGCTCCATTACTTCCATGTTGGGTTCCTATTAAAAAATTACTCTTAATTTTTGATGTTTTTTTTTAAAGAGAGGGCGGGCTAAGGGACAGTCGTTTCAATCACCTTTTAAGTAATAAGCGACATTCATAGACAGCGCAGTTTGACGTTTACATGACTTGGACTCGCGACACCGCACGCAAGCCGCTGGAGACGCAATTTGACGTTTTATTAATTTATATAAGACTAGCTGTCCCTGTGAGTGGTTGGTTTTTTTTTGTATATATGTGACACGATTACTCCGCCGATTGTGAATGAATTTCGATGATATTTTTTTTTGTTTGAAAGGTATCTGGTATTTCCACTTTGGTCCCATATTAATGTGATCAAGATCTGACAAGCCGTTTTTAATTATTCCCAATAATGCTTATTTGGCTGTTTTTGGTTTACCTAGATGATGTGCTCATTTTATTACTTGTCGTTGTAACAATTATATAGGATGCTTTAGTAGCACACCATAGTATGTCGAGGTCTTCGTAATTATCATCATCATCATCTTTATCTATCCACTGCTGAACATAGGCCTCTTTCAATGAACGCCAAGGCGACCGATCCCTTGCCACAACACGAATCGGTCACAGCACGGAGAGTCTTCCATCTGGTTAGTGGCCGCCCAATATTTCGTCTACCTTAACTCTAAAACTCAAAAAAAGTCAGTGTCGGATTTGTTACTGTACGTACCTACCTACCAATTACCTTGGTTGCAACCGACTCCAAAAGTAACAATAATGACGTGGTAAACGCAAAGTTTGTACATAAGTAGAAAAATAAATTGATTATAAGTTGTAAAGACAATAAAAACATTTTACAAAAAATTAAAACCGACTTCAAAAATACTAAACTAAAAAGAATTAAATTACAGTTTCTTTAATTTTTGTGCTTACAACTTATAATCAACTTAATATTCTACTAATGTACAAACTTTGCGTTTACCACGTCATTATAGTTAGTTTTGGAGTCGGTGTCAGCCAAGGTAGGTAGGTAGGTAGTGTACAGCAACAAATACGACACCGACTCCAAAAGTAACAATAATGACGTGGTAAACGCAAAGTTTGTACATAAGTAGAAAAATAAATTGATTATAAGTTGTAAAGACAATAAAAACATTTTACAAAAAATTAAAACCGACTTCAAAAATACTAAACTAAAAAGTAATAAAATAACAGTTTCTTTAATTTTTGTGCTTACAATTTATAATCAACTTAATATTCTACTAATATACAAACTTTGCGTTTACCACGTCATTATAGTTACTATTGGAGTCGGTGTCAGCCAAGGTAGGTATGTAGGTAGTGTACAGCAACAAATACGACACCGACTCCAAAAGTAACTATAATGACGTGGTAAACGCAAAGTTTGTACATTAGTAGAATATTAAGTTGATTATAAGTTGTAAGCACAAAAATTAAAGAAACTGTTATTTTATTACTTTTTAGTTTAGTATTTTTGAAGTCGGTTTTAATGTTTTGTAAAATGTTTTTATTTCTTAATTTTTAGTGATTCCGAAATTCGTCGTCTTGGCGTTCATTGAAGGAGGCATGTTCAGCAGTGGACGGATAAAGGATGATGATGATGATGATGGTGATGGTGATGATGATGATGATTACGATGACCGCGACATACTATGGTGTGCTACCAAAGCATCCTATATAATTGTTACATCGAAATGTAATAAAATGATCATATCATCAAGGTAAACGAAACCAACCAAATAGGCATTATTGGGAATAACTAAAAAACGGCTTGTCAGATCTGAATAAAATTAATATGGGACCAAATTGGAAACACCAGCTTTCAAACAAAAAAAATAACCATCGAAATCACACACATACAAATAAAAAAAACCATAGAGACGAATTGAGAACCTCCTCTTTTTTTGAAGTCGGTTAAAAATTAAAGAAACGCGATTATTTTATTACTTTTTAGTCTTATTTTTGAAGTCGGTTTTAATTTTTTGTAAAAAGAAATGTGAAAAAGTTTCATTTTGGAATATAACACCATGCTGGTTTAAATTTTATTCAACGTGGCCAATGCATTACAACGGCAATTTCATATTTAAACGCTTATTATTTAAAGGAGTAGAGATATTTCAAAATAAACTGATTAGTAAAATAAAACATATTTATTAAATCTAAAACTATGTATTTATATCAGGTACTAGTGATGAGCGAGCACGTGGTGTTGAGCGGGCTGAGCGTGCGTCGAGTGTCCAGAATGTTCCACTTGGGCGTTGAAGCTGGAAATATAAAAGAATACGATTAGTATTATTTAGTAGAAAGGATGCTCATGATTTCAATTGCACTCTATATAGGTTTTTGATAGTTAAAGAATGGTTAAGATGAGTACCCGCTGTGTGCGTCAGCATTGTAGTGTACAGTGCGTACGGAGCCGTCGGCCTCGTGCAGGCTGTAGGAGCCGGTGACCACGTCGCCATCGCGCGCCTCGTGCTGTGACTTGATGTCGCCGGTGTGGGGGTCCGCCACGCTGTACTCGAACTCGTACTTGGGGTGAGTCTGCAGCAGGAACGAATGTAAGATCGGTGATGTTCAGTGCGGTGGTTCAAGTTTGACAATTGTAATAGGAGGGATACTCACGTTGTAGGCATGACTTTCATCAGCGCTGTGGATGCCGATAGCTGGTGCATAGTGGGCTACTGGAGCGGCGTGGTGGTAAGTGACGGGAGCGACATGGTGAACTGGTGCGACCTGGTGGACTGGCGTGACGTGGTGGACTGGCAAGACGTGCTGGACGACGGCTGGTGCGTGGTGAACACTCGCGATCGGGACGGCATGTTGGTAGGCGATCGGCTGCGCATATGCGTGCTGGTTATGTGACTGGTCGTGTCGGATGATCGACTGAGAAGACACGGCGGCGGCGTGACCGTGCGAGTAGTGCTGTGCACTAACTGCTACTACTCCGACTACGAAAAGAATTACCTAAAACAAAAACAAAAAAACCTTTAGACCTGTCCGGTCCTTAACATTAAATTATTTTTTAAATAATAAGTATACTTTTCGAAATCTCACTTTGGAAATCATGTTGGTGTGTCTTGAAGTACACTCAACTATTGAATGATTCTGTATGAGGATAAGATCTAGTTTTATATTAAAATATCAGGTTTGATTTCGAAAAAATAAATAGCTTGTTACATATCATAAACAACTAGAAGGGATAAAACAAGCTTTTATACATTACATAACTCGGAATGTATGAAGGCCAAGGATTGTATGTCAACTGCGTATCATTTGCTTTTTGTTTATTAAATACTTTCTTTACGACGATCAACTCTATATTAACGAAAAAAGTACTACCGCGTCTTGTTATGAAGTTTCCGACTAAAAATACTTTGCTATGGCTGGTAAATATTTTGGGATTATGGAAACAAGTTATACTAGATTCTACAGGGATACACTCACTATTGTGTGGATCAGCCCAATTTGAATCAACATTAAGTATACAGATAGTATCATAACATCAATAAGTTCATCCAGGTCATATGGGGATACCGCGATACTTGGGGATGATGAGTCCTGGGCGTCAATGGTCTAATTAAAAAATAAAAATACCGGTGGGAGGGAAGCGCTGTGCCGTGCTGCCGGCTGCAAGGGTACCATCATCTTGCTTATTTCTCCCGTGAAACAGCTTTGCTGTATTTCGGAGAGAAGGGCAAGACAGGCAGTGTAATTACTGGCACCGAGACTTAACATCTTATGTCTCAGGATAGGCAACACATAAATGAGTTGCCTGGGCTCGTTCCAGGTAAACTAGTTTATGTTCATGGGCGACGTCGACCACTTAACATCAGGTGGTTCGTTTGCCAGTTTGCCTATCCAACTAACATAAAAAAAAACTACTAGGCAGTAATGTCCCAAAAAAAGGACAACGAGCGAATGAGAGAGGAGGCTGCCGGCAAGGCCTCCACCCGCAGGCGACAAACATGGGTGCGTAGGACGCACTACTCAATGCGCCTGGCTACATGCGTAAAAGTCGCTATGTCATTTAATTCTAAAGGGTCCCTTTTAATGTTACTAATATTGTAAAAGCCAAAATTTTTAAGTTAGTATATTTGTTGATCTTTCATGGCAAAATGGCTGAACTGATTTAGCTGAAAGTTGAAATGGCATCACCATTTGAACAGGACATAGGCAATAAAAATAATCATCATCAATCCAGATACGGTTGTAAATCTAAGTTAAGGCGAAGCTGTGGGCACCAGCTAGTTGGAAATAATAAGGGGCCCTTTAGAATGATGGGTGAGTTTCGGTTTAGTAATCACATACTATCTGCAGATGGTAGATTTGCTTCTATGTAGTTTCAAGCTTGAAGCTTGTTTGCACATACATAGGCTGCACTGAAAGTATCGGGAATGGAATATTTCCACTGTTCCTGTCATATTAAAATCTTTTTAATTGAAAACTCCTTGGTTTTAAATATCGAATACCATTTATTTATTTAAAAAAAGATTCTCGGTCTTGTCACAAGGTCTTGTCAAACTTGTTTACACGTTGAGAAAATTGAATTGACTCGAGAAAATTCTAGAGCGATGATTTATTATGACTTTCGAAGTGGTTTAACACAAAAACAGTGTGTTGACCGGATGATTTCTGCATTTGGTTGTAGTGCCCTTATATGTATTTAGTGTATAAGTTAATGTTTATATATTAAATAAAGAGAATCATCTCGGCACCCGAGCCTCTCACAGTCACCTCCTTCTATTACATGGCGACCCTGCCAGGGCTGCCTCGCGGCAGCGCTGAGCCGAATATAATATAAAATAAAATAAATAATAGAACTTAAATATATATAAAATATACATTAAATTATGAAGAGATAAATATAAATACATATAAGGGCACTACATGGTGATGAAGCCCTATCCAAAACCACAATTTATCGCTGGTTTGCTGAATTTCAACGTGGACGTGTCAAGCTCAGTGATGATCCCCGTCAAGGTCGTCCAAAAACTGCAGTCACCCAAGAAAACGTTGATGCTGTGCGTAAGCGGATTAAGGTGGATCGACATGTGACATACCGCGAAATTCAGGCAACTTTAGACATTGGCATGAGTCAAATACAAATAATCTTGCATGAACAATTAGGTTAAAAAAGTTGTTTTCCCGATGGATACCGCATTTGCTCTGTGAAGAGCATAAAGCGGCTCGCGTTACTTGGTGCGTCAGAACTCTCGATAGATTCCACGCAGGTTCCTCAAATGCTGTATACAACATTGTATCAGGTGACGAATCCTGGATATACGCCTACGAACCCGAAACAAAAAACCAGTCACGAGTTTGGGTGTTCGAAAATGAGTTAAAGCCAACAAAAATTGTTCGTTCACGGAGTGTTGCAAAAAAAGTGGTGGCCACGTTTGTCTCCAAAACCGGCCATGTTGCGACTATTCCTCTTGAGGGACAAAGAACGGTTAATGCAGAATGGTATGCTAGCATTTGTTTGCCAAAGGTCGTTTCTGAACTCCGTAAGGAGAACTGCAACCGTTGCATCATCCTCCATCACTACAATGCGAGTTCACACACCGCGCATAGAACAAAAGAGTTTTTAGAGCAAGAAAACATAGAATTATTAGACCATCCGCCGTACAGCCCCGACCTAAGCCCTAATGATTTCTATGCTTTCCCTAAAATAAAGAATAAATTGCGTGGTCAGAGATTTCATCGCCTGAAGAAGTTGTGGACGCCTACAAAACGGCCATTTTGGAGACCCCAACTTCCGAATGGAATGGTTGCTTGTATTTATTTAGAAACTTTTGTTACAAATATCCTCCTATTTTGTATCCTTTTGTTGGGTGTGAAGGTATTAATTTAACAACCACATCAGCACCGTCTGGTGATATTTTAAATAAAGTTCTTAGGCCTAAAAAAATCTGGCAGGTTTAAAAATATTTTAATGAATGCATTTATTTTGTAGGCTTGATTGTATGATTCCAAATTTGAATTTGAAAAAAAAAATATTTAAATAAAAAATATTTGCGTTGTATAATTGTAGCGAACTTCGAAGGTTTCAATTTACGTGACCCAATTTTTGGTATTGTTTCTAAAGTTTTAATAAAAATAATGATTAATTTCGACTTTATACAACTGTTTGTATCATGGAGCCGCCCCATTAAACGAAAAATTAAACGTGATATCAAGGTTGTAGTCACGTGCCACTGGGGAAGTGCCTTTCAGTCATGTCACCAGTGGTAAAGCGCATGACCACCTAAAGACAGAACCGATTTTTGGAAGTAGCCGCGGAAAGACAATCAAATGCCTTGCGATTGGTTCAAACGCTCCGTGTCCCATGGATCATTTTAGGAAGTAAATACCCTTACAAACCTAAAAGATTTTTTTAAATCGGTTGGTAAACGACGGAGTTATGTCTGAACAAACATATAAAAACAAATAAATATCCGAATTGAGAACCTCCTCCTTTTTTAGAAATCGGTTAAAAATGAATAATTTAATTTTATATGAGCAACATTGTCGAGAAGATTTATAATGTTAGAAGTACCTAAGTTTAATAAATTATATTTATACTTAGTACCTATGTATTAATTAATAGGACGTAAGTACTGTTAAGCTGAGTGGAGGCCGCGTTTAGGTAGACGAAGTGTCGGTCGTCAGTGTTTGATGCGAGTGGCGGGGGGGTCGTCGTCTTGGCGTTCTTTGAGAGGGGCCTATGTTTAGCAATGGACGGATAGAAGCTGATGATGATGATGATGATAATGTACTGTTATTTTTAAATATTACGGATTTTGAAAATTCGTTATTATGGGTTTTCATTGGTAAAGATTTCAGTTAAATGGAAAAGCCTCAGAATAATTGCTTATAAAATTATAATTTCTTCAATAATTATTACAAAGTGAAGATTGTCAATGAGAGAAAAGAGTGAGATATCTGGACTCGAGCCTCTCGAGTGCACCCCTAATTAAAATATTTTTCATCAATTGTGTCAACATCGCGTGCTCACCGTGAAGGAAACATCACTAGAAAACTGCACGCTTAATGAAATTAACACTTTGGGGGTGTTCGAAGTTAGCACTCGCCTTTACATAAAGGCCATTTTTTCTATACAATGACATCATTGTATAGAAAAAATGGCCTTGTAACTTCCTCATTTGATTTCCAGGAGGACGCCCGTGCCTAGCAGTAGAGCATGAAAGAGTAAAATGCCTATGGTAAACTGAATTAAATAATAAGTAATTATTTCTTTTCTTAGACGATCTCTCTGGCCCAATGGTTAGCGCGTTGGTGCTCAAGCCAAGGGATAGCGGGTTTGAATCCCGCCAGGGAACAAAAAAGTTTTCTGTGTTCCTGGGTCTATATATTTTTTATATATATTATAAAATTATTAAATATATTTCCGTTGTTTGGTACCCCAGATTGACGTGGTGTAAAAAGCGTCCAAAGATATTATATTTTATAAAGAAATTATTTTAAATTTATCACAATATTTATTAAACTTAAAGAATGTACATAATAATATCAGGTACTAGTGATGGGCGAGCACTTGGTGTAGAGCGGGTTGGGCGTGCGTCGAGTGACCAGAATGTTCCACATGGGCGTTGAAGCTGGAAAATATACGAATACGATTAGTATTATTTACATAAAGTTTTGGATAATAGGAAGAGTATGGTTAAGATGAGTACCCGCTGTGTGCGTCAGCGTTGTAGTGTACAGTGCGTACGGAACCGTCGGCCTCGTGCAGGCTGTAGGAGCCGGTGACCACGTCGCCGTCACGCGCCTCGTGCTGTGACTTGATGTCGCCGGTGTGGGGGTCCGCCACGCTGTACTCGAACTCGTACTTGGGGTGGGTCTGGAGCAGGTAACGAACGTAAGAGAAGTGATGTTCAGTGAGGTTGTTTAAGGTTGACAATTGTAATGATAGTGATACTCACGTTGTAGGCATGACTTTCATCAGCGCTGTGGATGCCGATAGCTGGCGCATAGTGGGCTACTGGAGCGGCGTGGTGGTAAGAGACGGGAGCGACGTGGTGAACTGGCGCGACGTGGTGGACTGGCGTGACGTGGTGGACTGGCGCGACGTGCTGGACGACGGCTGGCGCGTGGTGAACGCTCGCGATCGGGACGGCATGATGGTAGGCGATCGGCTGCGCATATGCGTGCTGGTTGTGTGACTGGTCATGTCGGATGATCGACTGAGAAGACACGGCGGCGGTGTGACCGTGCGAGTAGTGCTGTGCGCTCACCGCTGCTACTCCGACTACGAAAAGAATTACCTAGGACAAAAAATGTCCTTTAGAACGATTGCGATGAAAGGAAGGAAGCTTAACAGTTCTAAAGCAGTAAATGTTAGAATATTTAAAACTTATTAATTAACTTTAGAATACTAATTACAATATTTGGAATCTCACTTTGGAAATCATGCTGGTGTGTCTTGAGGTTCTCTCAATTATTGAATGATGCTTTAAAAGTCTACGCCCTGATTTTATATTAAAATATCAGGTTTGATTTCGAAAAATAAAGAATAGGTTACATTTAAGTAACTAGATAGGATTAAACAAGTTTTATATATATTACGGAATTTCGAATATTTAGAGTGTACGAAGGTTAAGGATTTTATAAGATATGATATTGTGAGGTGGGTACTAACATGCAGTCACGTGAATCCAAAATTTTTCCTCGATTTAACCCACATACAAATAACACTCTTTGTTCCAGAAAGTAGGTCTTGGTAGGCAGACTATTAGATCTTGTTTATTTATTTCGTGCATTAGACCACGGAACAAATGTGCAATTATTCCGTGCATTAGACTATCTTGCGCCTTACTATAGGAGTCATTGATATTATTATATTATTACGAACAATTCTGGATAAAGTTACTTTTGGGAGATCTTCCTGTGGCCGTTGCCTCGACCGATCGATCGATGGAAGGATACGCCGTGCTGCACTCTCGTCATGATGGGTACTACCATCCTGTATAATATTTATCCCTTGAAACAGAGACGAATACGTCTCAGGATCGATAGAACATAAGTGAATCGTTTCGGATAATCTAGGATGAACTTGTTATATTTACTAGTATATAAAAGTATTCTATACGTTTTTTTCGTCTAACACCTCCTAAATGGCCGTGTTGTCAAGTTTTCCCGTCCTGGGTGCAAACACTTTTGGGGAATCCGTTAAAATATAATTTAAACCAGACTTCATCCAAGTTGAAAAGAAGAATTTGTTGAAAAGTCTATGTATATATATTGCTTTTAACATAATACGTTACATTTTAAATATATATTTTTTTATTTTGACCCAGGGAACTATTATCTTCTGGTGTGTTAGTAACAGTGATTCGACATTCATAAATGCTGTAAATACTTACAGCTAAAAAAACGTAGATTTTTTTATAGCATAGGAGGGGGCGAGCAAACGAGCAGTAAAGCATTTTGGTGACTATTAACGCCAACAACAACCGGAGATTATGCAGATGCGTTGCCTTTCCTCTCCCTATCCCTCCCAATGGGCCACCGGAAACTCACAATTAGCACGAAACGCAATAGCATAGCTATTACTTGACGCTGGTATTATGTGAGCGAGAGGTACCACCCTGGTCGTGCCGGCCCAATTCGGCTGCAAAGCAGCATGGCACTACCTCTTACAACATACTACATAGAACAAGTTTAAGAATTTACATACAGATATTAATTATATAAATTTATAATTTTAGGATGTATTTTCAGAGTACCTATTTTGAACATATTTAAATAATACTAGTAGACCCGGCCACGCGTTGCAATGGCTAAAGTGTATAAATATTTCTGTCTCAATGAGTTAGATTTGACATCATCTTGAGTATTTGACATCTGCATACAGTAATAAAATATAAACAAATAATTTGAAATAAATAAATATTGCGATTATAAATTGACATATAAACTACCCTATCTCCCAACTTGGACCAAATTACAAATGCTTAAAAAAATTTGATAAAAATTGGTTCAGTAGTTTAGGAGTCCATCGCGAACAAACAACGTGACACGTGATTTATATATATTAGATAATTTGCAATAACAAAATATATTGAGATCAATAATTGAGATATAAACTACCCTATCTCCCAAGTTGGACCAAATTACAAATGCTTACAAAATTTGATAAAAATTGGTTCAGTAGTTTAGGAGTCCATCGCGGACAAACAACGTGACACGTGATTTATATATGTTAGATAATTTGCAATAACAAAATATATTGAGATCAATAATTGAGATATAAACTACCCTATCTCCCAAGTTGGACCAAATTACAAATGCTTACAAAATTTGATAAAAATTGGTTCAGTAGTTTAGGAGTCCATCGCGGACAAACAACGTGACACGTGATTTATATATATTAGATAATTTGCAATAACAAAATATATTGAGATCAATAATTGAGATATAAACTACCCTATCTCCCAAGTTGGACCAAATTACAAATGCTTACAAAATTTGATAAAAATTGGTTCAGTAGTTTAGGAGTCCATCGCGGACAAACAACGTGACACGTGATTTATATATATTAGATAATTTGCAATAACAAAATATATTGAGATCAATAATTGAGATATAAACTACCCTATCTCCCAAGTTGGACCAAATTACAAATGCTTACAAAATTTGATAAAAATTGGTTCAGTAGTTTAGAAGTCCATCGCGAACAAACAACGTGACACGTGATTTATATATATTAGATAATTTGCAATAACAAAATATATTGAGATCAATAATTGAGATATAAACTACCCTATCTCCCAAGTTGGACCAAATTACAAATGCTTACAAAATTTGATAAAAATTGGTTCAGTAGTTTAGGAGTCCATCGCGGACAAACAACGTGACACGTGATTTATATATATTAGATAATTTGCAATAACAAAATATATTGAGATCAATAATTGAGATATAAACTACCCTATCTCCCAAGTTGGACCAAATTACAAATGCTTACAAAATTTGATAAAAATTGGTTCAGTAGTTTAGGAGTCCATCGCGGACAAACAACGTGACACGTGATTTATATATATTAGATAATTTGCAATAACAAAATATATTGAGATCAATAATTGAGATATAAACTACCCTATCTCCCAAGTTGGACCAAATTACAAATGCTTACAAAATTTGATAAAAATTGGTTCAGTAGTTTAGGAGTCCATCGCGGACAAACAACGTGACACGTGATTTATATATATTAGATAATTTGCAATAACAAAATATATTGAGATCAATAATTGAGATATAAACTACCCTATCTCCCAAGTTGGACCAAATTACAAATGCTTACAAAATTTGATAAAAATTGGTTCAGTAGTTTAGGAGTCCATCGCGGACAAACAACGTGACACGTGATTTATATATATTAGATAATTTGCAATAACAAAATATATTGAGATCAATAATTGAGATATAAACTACCCTATCTCCCAAGTTAGACCAAATTACAAATGCTTACAAAATTTGATAAAAATTGGTTCAGTAGTTTAGGAGTCCATCGCGAACAAACAACGTGACACGTGATTTATATATATTAGATAATTTGCAATAACAAAATATATTGAGATCAATAATTGAGATATAAACTACCCTATCTCCCAAGTTGGACCAAATTACAAATGCTTACAAAATTTGATAAAAATTGGTTCAGTAGTTTAGGAGTCCATCGCGGACAAACAACGTGACACGTGATTTATATATATAAGATAATTTGCAATAACAAAATATATTGAGATCAATAATTGAGATATAAACTACCCTATCTCCCAAGTTGGACCAAATTACAAATGCTTACAAAAATTTGATAAAAATTGGTTAAGTAGTTTCGGAGTTTATGTTATACGAACATACATCGTGACACGAAATTTTTATATATATAAGATTATGTAATATTTATTTAATATTTTATGAAATGATGACAACAAAAAGAAGGGGTCAATGTTTTCTATAAGCACGTGACTTTTTTTTTCTATGTACGCTTTTACACCACGTCAATCTGGTCCCGTGGTAAGTTCTTGAAGAACTTATGTTACGGGTACCAGACAACGGAAATATATTTAATATTTTTATACTATACATATATTTAAGATTTTTATTATATGATACACATATTTAATACACATCCATGGTACACAGAAAATATTTATGTTCCCTGGCGGGATTCGAACCCGCTACCTCCGGATTGAGCGCCAACGTGCTTACCACTGAGCCACAGAGGTCGTCAATTTGTTAAAAACACTTTACTTAACATAGTTACTCGTATTACCAATACCTATAATATAAAAAAGTGAAAAGAAAGTATTTGGCTTTAACTATAACACTGTCCCATTAAACTTAAACTCTACATTACAGAACCTTATTGGTCAACTGTTCATCCGATTGAGCCGTATATGACCGGCATTTAACTTTCAAGTACATTATTTTACGCTATTTGCTACTTTCGAATTATAACAAATCACTTTTTCAATATTCCAAGAATTCTTCGACTTGTTCAACAACGACATAATATGTATAGGTACTCGTATATATGTATCGGTGTTGCCACCACAGCCATCTGATAATCAGCAAATTCGTCATAAGAAAACAACTTTTAGTAAGTTTTATACATTACTGTTCGGATACTTTTCAGTTTACAGCATGTAAATGTCTCGCATCTATAAAACAATAGGCCATGTCATTGTCAACATCCGTTGAAAATTGTTTCATTATATTATGCGAAATTCGAGTAAATATTAGAAAACAATTCCACCGTGAATATCTTTTGCAATAAGACAGATACTTTATACTGCCTAATCTAATGACCGTAATCAAAGATACACATAATTCTATAGGGCATTATTAAGATATTCACCTGCACCGAAGATGGCTGTGTGTGAGTTGTCCCAACATATTATCATTAGCATAGGCCATAGGCAAATCGAGCAAAGTGGCATAATATGACCATAAACTATGGATAATTCTTTGAGTGTATATTACATTAAAATACATTGCGTATATCTAGGACAAGTGGCGCTATATGGAGGTGGGGGGAGCACCTGGCGCAGCAGTCTTATAGCAAAAGTCAAACGGCTACCCTGCGTCCGGTCCAAGACGGTGGATGCGCCGTAAGCGCAAACCTCACCTTCTGCCCGAAGCAGGTGCAGTATTTAAGACGCCAGATTAACCGACCGCATTAAGACCTCTATCTTCCGCTCCAAAACTATAGAATCCAATGTATTCAGGGCAGCTGCTTAGCTTAAGTTTAACTGGGCCTAACATCTGCCGGATGCCTAACGAGTTGTGGGCCAAGAAAACTACAGACCGGGTCCCATTAAACAGGCTTCGAAGACGCTGTAGACCTCGATGGAGATGGCGTGATGACCTCGACGCTTTTCGAGTAAAAGCGTCGAGTTTTGAGAGAACCTTTAACGCAACAGTAAGACAGTATAGGCAAGGGAAAAAATACAGCCTGACCAGTGGACGCTTGAAAAATTTCTTACTATTTCTCATATTTCAAATTATGATGAGCAATTTAGAATTTAAGATGGGAAAATGAGCATACATTCATACATACCGGTTACGATCATAACCGTTTTGAGGGTTTCGCCGTAATCGTGTAAAAATACAGACTCGTAAAGTAAAACAAATTTATTAAATCTAAAACAATGTACATAATATTATGTGTGTATCAGGTACTAGTGATGAGCGAGCACGTGGTGTGGGGCGGGCTGAGCGTGCGTCGAGTGTCCAGAATGTTCCACATGGGCGTTGAAGCTGGAAATATAAGAGAATACGATTAGTATTATTTATATTGGGTTTTGGATAATAGTTAAAGTATGGTTAAGATGAGTACCCGCTGTGTGCGTCAGCGTTGTAGTGTACAGTGCGTACGGAGCCGTCGGCCTCGTGCAGGCTGTAGGAGCCGGTGACCACGTCGCCGTCGCGCGCCTCGTGCTGGGACTTGATGTCACCGGTGTGTGAGTCCGCCACGCTGTACTCGAACTCGTACTTGGGGTGGGTCTGGAGCAGGTAACGAATGTAAGATAGGTGATGTTCAGTGCGGTCGTTTGAGGTTGACAATTGTAATGATAGTGATACTCACGTTGTAGGCATGACTTTCATCCGCGCTGTGGATGCCGATAGCTGGCGCGTAGTGGGCTACTGGAGCGGCGTGGTGATAGGAGACGGGAGCGACGTGGTGGACTGGCGCGACGTGGTGGACTGGCGCGACGTGGTGGACTGGTGCGACGTGGTGAACGCTCGCGATCGGGACGGCATGTTGGTAGGCGATCGGCTGCGCATATGCGTGCTGGTTGTGTGACTGGTCGTGTCGGATGATCGACTGAGAAGACACGGCGGCAGCCTGACCGTGCGAGTAGTGCTGTGCGCACACTGCTGCTATTCCGGCTACAAAAAGAATGACCTACAAAAAAAAACTGTCCTCTTAGAAGGAAGCTTAACAGTAAATTATTTTTTTAATAATTATTATATTATTCGAAATCTCACTTTGGAAATCATGTTTGTGTGTCTTGAAGTACACTCAACTATTGAATGATGCTGTATCATTATATGCCCTGATTTTATATTAAAATATCAGGTTTGATTTCGAAAAAATAAATAGCTTGTTACATATCATAAACAACTAGAAGGGATAAAACAAGTTTTTATACATTACATAACTTGGAATGTATGAAGGCCAAGGATTATTTTTATCGACCGTTTATTACTTAGGTTTCTCTACGTACAATGAACTCCACATTAACGAACAAAATACTACTCACCTTTGAATAAAGTATTTTAAACCAAAACTAGTTAGTACCAAAAGTTTTTTTTTTTTTCACTAAACTATACGTCATATATACATAAAAATTGTTCCTGCATGAATCTAAAACCAGCAAGAAAACCAAAATTTTAAATTTATGTATTCGATAGTAGAAAGCTCCCTCATTTTACTAGCACACCCAATTTTTTTTTTCAAAAAATCCTTTTGATGATTTAATTACCTTAATTACTAAATTTAAAGACTGATTAAATATGAATACCATTATTTAAAAAGATTTTTGAAAATTAGGTAAGTTTGGAATTTTTTATTATCAATAACTAATTATATTTTGATTTTTTTTTGCTGCAGCAATTTTAAACACGGGAAACTCACAAAACGCAAGAAAAGCGTTACAAAGATGTCCACAATCGCACACATAGGGTATCTTTTATATGTTGAAAGAAAGAAAGAAAAAAAGAAAAATATTTTATTGTTCACAACAAAAATCCTAACATAATCACAAAGCAGTTGTTGTTGTTGTTGCACATACTGTATGTGCCTAGCTAAACAAGAACTACTTTTTATAGTAGTTGTAATATTAATCATAACTATAAGAGCAACTACACACAGCAGAATTTAAATTTCAGATTAGTAGCCTAAGAGAGAGCGAAATAAATATAGACTATCTTAAACTATATTATATTCTTTATGATACTTTCTGTTATATACAATAGGATATACTTTACAATATCGGAAGGGATTTGTTCCGCCAAGCATCATCATCGGGATCCTCGGTGATGACGAGTCCTGGACGGCGATGATTTTCTTCTCCGAGGCTGTAATGTCCCAGAAAGAGGCCAATGAGCTGGTAAGAGAGGAGGCCGCAGACTAGGTTTACCCCCGTGGGTGACGAACAAAGGCGCATAAGAGGCAATAATTAATGCGCCTCTAATAATAGGTTTTTACCTATGAAATTGCCGTTCTGCAGTACTGGCCACTTCAAATTAAAATAATTTTTGTTTGGCTAAGAATTCTAATTTCAAATTAATTTTATTTAAAAAAATGGAATTCTTTTTCCAAAAGTAGTCATTTGTTTATCGATTAGTGTTATATTTTCATCGCATTTCAATCTTTTTCGTCATCATGGATAGGTAAAAAATTCGAGTAATTGTGGAATATGAGTACCGTCGTGGCAGAAACGCGGCACAAGCGGCACGCAACATCAACGACGTTTACGAAGCTAACCTTTCAAACCAACGCACCACCTGTTATTGGTTTGCTCGCTTCCGTTCTGGAAATTTCGACTTGTAAAATGAACATTGCGGTCGTCCGAAGACTTTGGTCGACAATGACGAATTAAGGGCGATTGTGGAAGCTGATGATACACAATTGCAGCTGACTGAACTGAACTTATTTAGAGGGTTCAAAGTATTTGTTAAATGAACTGATGGGAGGGAAGCGCTGTGCCGCGCTCCCGGCTACACGGGTACCACCATCTTGCTTGTTTCTCCCGTGAAACGGCTTTGCTGTGTTTCGGAGAGAAGGGCAAGACAGGCAGTGTAATTACTGACACCGAGACTTAACATCTTATGTCTCAGGATAGGCAACACATAGATGAATTGCCTGGGCTTGTTCCAGGTAAACTAGTTTTGCTTGCTTGAAAGCGATATGTCTGGGTTTGTGTCTGATCAAAGCATATCCATATCGGGTTTTGATAAATTCTCCTTTAACAACATCGCTTGCTCACTTGATGAACTTAAGAAACTCATCCTTAGGAAACTGCACGCCTGGCGAGATGAAAGTTTTTTAGTAAGTTTGAAGTCAGCGAACTCATATTAAGTCACTAGGTACTCGATAAAATTGCCCCATACCTTCCTGATATGACTTGGTATGAGATACCCGTGGATAGCAGTGAAGAATATTAGGGTCGCTTTTCTTGTGCATACGTGCTTTTGAAATTTCGTATATATTTTTTTATAGCAAAGGATGGCAAAACGTTTGGCGACTATCTTCGCCCATACACATCCGCACAACCAAAGATTATGCAGATGCCCTCCTTTACCCCATCCCCCTCCAATGGGACACCGGAAACTCAAAAAACCGCACGAAACGCGACAGTATAGCTGTTACTTGATGCTGGTGTTATGTAAGCGAGAGGTACCACCCCGGTCGTGCCGTTCCAATTCGGCTGCAAAGCAGCATGACACTACCGGTGGGAGGGCAGCGCTGTGTCGCGCTCCCGGCTGCATGGGTACCACCGTCTTGCTTGTTTCTCCTGTGAAACAGCTTTGCTGTATTTCGGAGAAAAGGGCAAGACAGGCAGTGTAATTACTGGCACCGAGACTTAACATCTTATGTCTCAGGATAGGCAACACATAGATGAATTGCCTGGGCTTGTTCCAGGTAAACTAGTTTTATGTTCATGGACGACGTCGGCCACTTCCCATCAGGTGTCACATTTGCCAGTTTGCCTATCCAACTAACATAAAAAAACAACCTCAAACAATAAAGTCTCAATTTGATAAGAAGGGTAAATTTATAACGAAATCGTGTTATATTTATCATAATATTTTATTAATCTAAAACAATGTACTATATATTATGTGTATCAGGTACTAGTGATGGGCGAGCACGTGGTGTTGAGCGGGCTGAGCGTGCGTCGAGTGTCCAGAATGTTCCACATGGGCGTTGAAGCTGGAAATATAAGAGAATACGATTAGTATTATTTATATAAAGTTTTGGATAATAGTTAAAGAATGGTTAAGATGAGTACCCGCTGTGTGCGTCAGCGTTGTAGTGTACAGTGCGTACGGAGCCGTCGGCCTCGTGCAGGCTGTAGGAGCCGGTGACCACGTCGCCGTCACGCGCCTCGTGCTGGGACTTGATGTCACCGGTGTGTGAGTCCGCCACGCTGTACTCGAACTCGTACTTGGGGTGGGTCTGGAGCAGGTAACGAATGTAAGATAGGTGATGTTCAGTGCGGTCGTTTGAGGCTGACGATTGTAATGATAGAGATACTCACGTTGTAGGCGTGACTTTCATCCGCGCTGTGGATGCCGATAGCTGGCGCGTAGTGGGCTACTGGAGCGGCGTGGTGGTAGGAGACGGGAGCGACGTGGTGGACTGGCGCGACGTGGTGGACTGGTGCAACGTGCTGAACGACGGCTGGCGCGTGGTGAACGCTCGCGATCGGGACGGCATGTTGGTAGGCGATCGGCTGCGCATATGCGTGCTGGTTGTGTGACTGGTCATGTCGGATGATCGATTGAGAAGACACGGCAGCGGCGTGACCGTGCGAGTAGTGCTGTGCACTAACTGCTACTACTCCGGCAACAAAAAGAATTACCTACAAACAAAAAGTTTATAATAAAAAAAACCATCTAGTTTAATATTCACAAGTACCCAAACAACCAATTATTTCATATTCATAGGGAAATAATTAACAATTCTTGATTAGTTTGTAATTAAAAAAATAATTATATGCAATATCTCACTTTGGAAAACATGGTAATGTTTCTTGGGGTCCACTCAATTATTGAATGATGTTTTGTGAGTAAATGCTCCAGTTTTATATTAAAATATCAGGTTTGATTTCGCAAAAAAAATGTTTACAAATTGATTCTTGTTACAGGGATCAAACTGGCTTTTATTTGAGGAGGTGTATATTTTAATAAACGTTGGTAAATCAATGTAATAAAAAATCGGTTGTCTGTAAAGTCTGTTTACTGACGATAGTTCAACGTGACAACGTCATAAGAAAATGGAACGCCTCACAGTGAGGTAACGCCGCATGCGTCATGTTTTTTCATGCGTGCAGCCGGCTCCATCGAATTATAAGACGTTGACACGCCAAAATATATAAAAATATAATAAAAGAGTTTGGATGTTTGAGCGCCTGAAAATTACAGTCTCATTTTAATAATTGTTTTTTGCATTATGATAACCCAGTTAGTAATAATATCCCCACCATGATTCAGGCCTTGACGTGGCGGTGGGGCTCAGTAGCCTAAGGTGAGCCCAGCACCTTAGGCGAAGCCAATTGAGCCGAGGGGGCTTTTTGTACCCCTTTTATAAGAAGAGGGGACAAAAGAGCAGGGGGCAAGGGGTGAGGATGGGAACCTCACCCCATTGTACTGTCCCAACGTTGGGAGGGGTTGTTCTGTGGTGCGGGACAATCCCTCTGTGGAGGTGGCGTCGGTCCCTTGCGGGTCTGACTAGCCGTCGAGGTGCCCTGTTAGCTTAACAGATCCGGGGCACCTCACCAAGGCGGCACTGGTGGCACTCGCCGGGTTTTAGTGGGTAGAGCTGCGTCCATTTACCCTCTTTCGGGCGCAGTGAGTCCCACATACCCGCGTCGGGAGACCCACTCCCCAGGCGGGATGTCTCAGAGCATTTCCCGGCGTAAAAGGAAAAAAAAAGATATGGAATTACAAAGAAACACTTGCGTATCTTAATGTTTTATCTAATCAAGTTTTAAACTCGTAGCTTACAATAGATTGTCTTTGTTATTAGTCTATTTTTTTTTATTTACCATATATATCATATATCTTAGAATTTTTCAGATATATTTATTTATTTATATCCTATTAATATATACGTGAGCGACGATGGCCTAGTGGGTATGGGCTCGGCCTCTTGAGTGAGAGCCGAGAGGTTCTACGTGCATCTGAACATGAGACCATCGCTTGCTCACCGGTGAAGGACACATCGTGAGGAAATCTGCATGCCTGATAAGATTAAAAGTCTTTGAAGGTGTGTGAAGTTCACCAACCCGCATTGGGCCAGCGCATCGGTGAACTATGGCCCAAAACCCTCCTCGCCTGATTTCGAGGAGGAGACCCGTGCCCAGCAGTGGGGCATAAAAGGGTTGATTATAATATTATAAACGCGAAAGTTTGTATGGATATTTGTTTGTCGTCCTTTTACGCAAAAACTACTGAATGGATTTTAATAAATCTTTGCAATAACCTAACTTATATATCAGAATGACATATAGGCTATAATTTATCCCTGTACTCCCACGGGAATGTACGCGGCACTGCTAGTCTATAATGTATTTCTAAGAAAATTATGTATAACTAAAGTCAAAATAAGTGTAATGTGCGTAAGTGTAAACTATTACTTGTGGTTATTTGAATTTGGTAATTTTCAAAAAAATTGAAAATGTTGTAATGTCTCGAAATCCATGACACTTTTCTTCAGCCATTTTTTGTGGAATAGACTAGCCTACTTCCAGTGTCTCTGTGGCGTTTTTTTTTGGGACACTCTGTATACATAGGTAGATATTATATCAGTAACGTCGGTAATATCAAGTCGTACAAGGATTTCAATAAAAAACATATATATTATGAAGTAATGTATTTTACATTCAGCAAAAACAAAGTCTTTGCTCAGCACCCATTAAACATTGTCAAACGTTTCACAAAATGTATTCAATACATTAATACTAACAACGAAAACGGTGAAAGACTAAAACTAAAGAAAGTATAATACAAAAGCAAATCGTTGGTTATTCTAAAGCATGAGTCTTGGGCCGTTGTCCCACTATGAATACACCTTATGAAACGCTGTGCCCATAGGCCATCCGTTAACGCAGCGTTCCAGTATCATTCCATATCTTAAAGTAAGCGTAACATTATCGTCTAATCGTCTATCCGTGGAGGTATCCGCCGTGGCCGACTGCGATGGGCGCGTGGGCGGCGACCGCGACTCTAGCGGGGTGGGCGGCGTGCCCATGCCTGCTCACGACGGCGTTGAAACTGAAATTTTGATTTGTATTTGTGAGAACTTTTAATATACCTACTGGTTATTTGAGTGACTCTGCATAAATGTAGTTCATCAGGTTTTTCATTAATTGGATAGGCAAAAGTTTATCTTTTTTTTTTCTTTAACGCCGGGAAATGCTCTGAGGCATCCCGCGGGGGAGTGGGTCTCCCCACGCGGGTATGTGGGATTCGCTACGCCCGACAGCTGGTAAGTGGACGCAGCTCTACCCACTAAAACCCGGCGAGTGCCACCAATTTGGTGAGGTGCCCAGGATCTAGAAAACAAACAGGGCACCTCGACGGCTAGTCAGTCCCGCAAGGGACCGACGCCACCTCAACAGAGGGGTTGTCCCGCACCACAGAACAACCCCTTTCAACGTCGGGACAGTACAATGGGGTGAGGTTCCCATCCTCACCCCTTGCCCCCTGCTCTTCTGTCCCCTCTTCTTAAAGAGGGGTACAAAGAAACCCCTCGGCCCAATTAGCTTCACCCAAGGTGCACCGCTCACCCTAGGTTACTGAGCCCCACCGCCACGACAAGGCCTGAGCCATGGTGGGGATATTATTACTAACTGGGTTATCATAATGCAAGAAACAATTATTAAAATGAGACTGTAATTTTCAGGCGCTCAAACATCCTAACTCTTTAGTTTTATTATATTATTATATATCTTGACGTGACACGTCTTATAATTCGATGGAGCCGGCTGCACGCACGAAAAAACATGACGCATGCGGCGTTACCTCGCAGTGAGGCGTTCCATTTTCTTATGACTTTGTCACGTTCAAAAAGTTTATCTTGGACAAGCCTAGCCAACTTATTCATGCATTACGTATCTTGAGATTTAAGAGCTACAGAGCCAGCCAGTAAACAGCCTGTCCTGTCCTTTTTTCCGAAACACAGCAAAGTTTTTTGACCGAATAAATAAGAGTATCCCTCCAACTGGTGGGCCCACCCATCGAGTTGTAGGGTTGGGGGGTTGCATTTCTTTGTAATATTAATAGTAGTTGAAGAAAATATGAATACATTTTTTTATATAGAAACATAATAATTGTCGCTTACCCGTTGTGGTCGTCAGCGGAGTAGTTGACGGTACGGATGGTGCCGTCGGGCTCGGCGACGGAGTACTGTCCCTTCACCACGTCACCGTCGCGGGACTCCCACTGGCTCTTCTGGTCGCCGGTGTGACCGTCGGAGACACCGTAGTTGAACTGGTAGCGGGGGTGCGCCTGGAATATACACAAACAATGTAAAAACATGACAATAATGAACATAACAATAAGGAAATAAGGATGCCGAGCTATTACCATGGAATACTGTGAAATTTGAAGTAAGTTATTGTTCACTGGTGGTGGTGAGCTGGTGCCCACAGCTTTGCCTGATTTAATAAAATAATCATCGTCAATCCGGATACGGTTGTAAATCTAAACAAGCGTATCGTGATTGATGATGATTATTTTTAGCCTAAGTCCTAATGCGAGGTATAAGCCATCACCATTTCAACTTTCAGTCGTTTTGTCTTAAAACATTAACAAACATCCAAACTTTCGCCTTTACAATATTAGTAAGATTAGTTCATATAAAGAGTTTACATACGACACTGCTTTTCTTTCGTTTCGTTTAATTATTCTGATGAACAATAAAATTAGGCCTATTATTTCTAAATGAATTTAGGTTTAATATATTATGTGATCCAGATAAAGGATTTTTAATAACACCCAGCGCAATTGCATACCGACCACATACAGCCATGTCAGGCGAACTCATGCGCCGAGATACTCCATTGTATCTAAGGCTTCTCATCATCAACTTACATATACTTCAACTGGGGCCACAGCGTGTGCGACGGGTGCGTGGACGATGGGAGCATGAGCGACGTATCCTCCGTGACCTGGCAATACCAGAAACATTGTATTAATAACTAAATACTGGCAGAAACATGATAGGCGAACTGACAAACATTGAGCCGTCAAAGTCTTATAAGAGCTACAATTGTGCCAAACACTGATAATTCCGTTCATTGACCAGCTTGAAAAGCCAAAATACGAAAGCTTCGTAGAATTACACTCAAAACGAGAGATATAACCAGAACCTTTGTAACCCTGTAAGCAAGCGCGTTAGACAATCGTGCATCCCTCGCGTAACGATACTATTTTTATATATTGAAAGTATTTCTATGGTTATTCATATTTCCCCAAAAAAACAATGGATAGAATGATAGATTTTTTTTTCATTTGATAGGGACCAATTGAAAAACGTTTTAGGCTTACTTAAGAAGCAATAGCTACCTTTTACATATTCCAGCTTCAATATGCATATTGCTTTGTTACAAAGTGCTACAGTTTGTCTTTAGGTAAAATAAGCTTTACCTAGACCAGGCCAGGCGGGGGCGGCGATGGCGTGTCCGACCACTGGGGCAGGGTGTCCCAGGACGATACTTTGGGATGAAACGGCTCCATGTCCTCCAGCAATCAGACCACCTTGGGCCACCACCAACAACGAACAAGCCACGATCACCTGTAACAGTCAATGTAATCAATGTTTTTACATTTTGTCATGAACGATCTCGGTCATTTAGCTGTACATAGCACCAATTCTGTTTTTATTCAATTATCTTATACAAGGTTGATAAAAGCGAGAGGCATTAAATTAAACCACGTATATTATGTACCATTTTCAGGCTACACACCAAAACTTAGACCAATAGAATCAATAGTTTAGTCACAGGATATTTTTAAAGTTTTAAAGCAGCTCCGGTTTGTCCGACCCGGTGATACGCAACGTGCTGTGCGACGTTACCTTTTAGATTCGAAGGACATTTTACAAAAGTTTACGAAGAGTTTTTACGTTTTACTTTCACTATTCACGTATTTAAGTTCTTTGAAAGCCTTTTTTTTATTGCTCTCAAACTATTTTTTATAGTTTCGGATTAACCGTAAGCATGTGTAGTATATGTAGTTTAATTTAATGCCTCTCGCTTTTATTAACCTTGTATATAAAATATAATATCTTCATTGTATAGTCACCAATTAGAAATACTTGAAATGAAATGAATAAAGAAATATGTAAATGGGCATTTTCCCCTAAGAAACTCAAGAAAAACTCTTAAAACGCTCTTAAAAAATTCTTTAGCGCATATAGGCGTTAAACATCTTACATCGATTGTATGGCACTCTAACCACAATAATTTACTATAGGCATTTTTAGTGTATAATGTGCAAAACTATACCTACTGTCCCTATATAATGTAAAAATATCTGTATATTTTAGATTCCCATCGTTTTTATCTCATGTCATAACGACCTTGACTGTTCTAGTCGTCCAAATTATCTATTATATCTATTAGGATCTATAAAATAATGTGCAGTTCCTCCGAAATCCATTTTAAGAAGAACTATCACATGTCACTAAAACACACACTTTTAAATGAATTTGATATCGCAATCTAGGTTTTAGTAAAAAAATATTGATAAATTTTAAATATGGTTCGCATAATTTATTTAAAGTACCTCTAAAATTCTAAATTTAGATCAAACATTAAACGTTAAAAAAAATGAATAACATTTTTGCTCTACTATTTTGCTCTATAGAGGTTAACGGTCTTCAAAATTTGATAAGAATTTTCTCCGAGTGGCGAATAAACAAAGTGGAAACATTTATCTAACCCCATGCAAATAACTATAATAGAATCTACATGTTGATGAAGACTTGATAATAGAAAAAACAAAATTTTCAGAAAATAATAATAATTCAAGTTTACAATTATTTTTAGCTTTTTGAAATATATTTTTTATAGTTCTACAAAATTTAAAGCTACTTTGAAAAGTATTCAACTATTCTATTTTATAGATAATAAAATATTACAAATTAAATTAAACCACAAATTACCTTTGCGAACATTTTCTTTAATTTTCTATTACTTTGCACGTATGTTCACTTAAGCACAAGAACCTAATCTGTGCCTAAATTTGAGATAACTGGTGCTTATATACAAACTGTATCAGATATATCGTATAGGTACAAACATACAAACCCTAGGTCTCGCCCGCAAACATAAGAAAATGTGTGTATACATATAGTGGGCGCAGCCTAATACTCTATATAGTTGTAATAATGTGGACATGCTTTCGTACTTTTAAACTTTAGCTGAATCAAAATTTAAAAAAAATTAGTTAAATGCAAGCTTATGCTCATTCCTTGACAGATGAAACTTATAATATAGATTTTATAACCATTACAACCATTTATACTACGTCTTCTGTGGTATTGTATATTATTATATAAATAATAATAATATAATAATATCAACCCTTATATGACCCACTATTGGGCACGGCTCTCCTCCTCGAAATCAGACAAGGAGGGTGTTGGGCCATAGTTTACCGATGCGATGGTCGAATGCCAGTTGGTGAACTTCACACACCTTCATGCAGGTTTCCTCACGATGTTTCCTTCACGTCTAATGTTTAAGTGCACGGAGTAATAAAAAAAAACTCATTTCATGGCACCACAAGGTTCAAAATCGAACTCGGACCTCTCATTCAAGAGGCCGACCCCATACCCACTAGACTATCGTCGCTCACTATTGTTTATTAAATATCCATAATCTCATTAATATTTACACTAAACTATAATCAGGAGAGAGAGAGAGAACAAGAGAGACTCTTATTGAGGCATTACATATTCTGTGGTAAATTATTTTCCCTGAAAGTCCTTTTTACTATCGTAAAGCTATAGGAATGTTACATAACTCCTAAATATATTTAATTTTTATAGTTTGAAGGCATCGAAAGGGGCCTACGTTCATTCTTCTTTTTGGGGTGCCTCTCCTCTGCTCTGCATATTTTTCATTTTCTCTCGCGAGACAAAACTCTGATGCTAGGCAGCTACGACTATGTTCATTAGTGGCCGAAAAAAGGCTGATTAATGATGAATTATGATTTATAATATGGTTGTAAATTGTCTTAATTCATTATAAATAATAAGATAAATTATGAATAAGACGTGTCGCCTTAAAAATAAACTAAAGTCATGTCTCTACTACGCCAACGCGCATATAGTTCAACTAAAATCGGTTTGATACTGCACTGAACTATAAATTTATACAGAGTCTGCGGGTTGCAGTTAATTTAGCTCTTTGTATACTCAACGCTAAAAGTGCGTATGATTGAAACATTTTTTGAGACTCAAATTTTTATACCTTTTCAAAAGCCATTTTTATTTTCACAATTTTCACTTTGATTAAGTTAATTTAATCTCGTGAAAACTATTGTATTTTTGTAGGTATGAATTTGGAAAATATTTTGCAAATTTAACTTTATTTAAAAAAGTTAACAAATTTCATTTAATTATAATAAATACATTTCACTTGAACTTGATGTACATAATAAAAACTTAAATTTTAATTTTAACAGTTTAATTTAAATAACAAAAAAACAATTTTAACAAACTTAAATTTGCACAATATTTTTTTCCGCTTCAGTTTTACTTTAAGATTTAGATCCGCGACCTAGTGGTATATATTAGCCCGCTAGTTTATTTTAAGGCTAAGGATGTTTGACGAAGTTAAAAAAAATGTTTTAAAATATTATTACATGATATGATTATAATATATCAGACTAAAATTTAAAAATAATAGTCTGGAATGAATATTTATACCAGCTTCTTAAATTGTAGGAATTATTTAAGTACAAGTATCTAAAAACATATTTTAGTATATATTTTGAGGAATTAAAATATATTTTACAAATTTCTGTAAAAATATATTATTTATATAGATTTTGAGACAAAAAATTAGTGCTTGCCTGTACCCGTTATTATATGATTAACAAAAATTTTTATAAGTGTTACACCAGTCAATGACATTTTTTGTTCGGAAAGCTCGTAATGCGGTACCGATAGATTAAGGTTAAGTCTACGAAAGTGGAGCGAATTCTTTCTCACATATATCAGGCACGGTCACGCTAAAACCGCTGGTATATGGAACCTTGATAGATAAAATTAGCATAACAATGGTGGGTCGTGCGCGCGGTGATAAGCGGGTCAGACATTCTCTGTCATTATCCTGCATATAAATAAGCACCTAAATCACCATACATTGTAGATAATGATTTTATATGAGATGGTGTGCGGCGGGCATATGCCGGGCTTATAGGATTTATTTATATTAATTCTACCGGTGGGATGCGCTATGCCAAGCTGGGAGCCTTGAAGCTGGCTGCATGGGTACAACCATCTTGCTTGTTTCTTCTATCAAACAGCTTTGCTGTGTTTTGGAGAGAAGGTCAAGACGGGCTGTTTAATTACTGGCATCGAGACTTAACATCTTACGCCTCAGGATAGGCAACACATAAATAAGTTGCCTAGGTTAGTACCATGTAAACTAGTTTATGTTCATGGGCGACGTCAACCATTTACCATCAGGTGGCACGTCTGCCAGGTTGCCTACTCAACTAACATAAAAAAGAAAGGATCCTGGAGGATGTATCATAGTAGCCGATGTTAGTTGTATATGAATTGCGGGATATGAGTCTTCCTCGCATTCATTAGAAGTGGGCTAAGTCCAGCTGTGGATGGGAATCGACCGATGGCGATAAACAGATCATTCTCAGCAGCCCAGTTATAATAATAATAATAATATCTATGGACGCTTTCACACCACGTCAATCTGGTCCACTGGTAAGTTCTCGAAGAACTTGTGTTACGGGAACCAGACAACGGAAATATATTTAATACTTTTATACTATACATATATTTAAGATTTTTATTATATAATACACAGATTTAATACACATCCATGACCCAGGAACACAGAAAATATTTTTGTTCTCTGGCGGGATTCGAACCCGTAACCTCCGGCTTGAGCGCCAACGCGCTTACCACTGAGCCACAGAGGTCGTCAAGTTATGATTCAATCCTTTCCATTTTTTTTCTTTAAGTCCCAAAGCAATCAAACTTGTCTGTTCACCATGACTCAAGCAATTCATAGCTTCACTTAAACTTGATTTTTCATAACATGAATGTACTCGTTATAAATTAATGGATTCCGCTTAAATGAGAAGTTCATAGGTTTCTTATAATCTTCTCATCCCATGTGCTCACTAGAGTTGGCTGATTTTTACTTTATTTCCACATATCAACTTCTTAATTCAACAGCACAGCCATGCAAATAAATGTTTATTGACGTGGCTTTGCTGTTTTGTCATGGTTAACTCAATCATAGCATTGTTTTCTAATACTTACACAAATTTCACTTATAGTAATTAAACTACATTTTACGTAGTTTATAAAGTACAATGTTAAAAGTATCTGAAATATCGGTATAATAATAAACAATGAGTTCTGGGCCAAGAAAACCACCGACTGGGTCCCATTAAACAGGGCTCGGAGACGCGGCAGACCTCGACGGAGATGGCGGGATGACCTCGACGGATTTCAAAAAGACTGGTGTAGTGCAGCTCATGATAGAGACGCGTGGAAAAGAGAGAGGGAGGCCTTTGCCCAGCAGTGGGACAGTACAGGCTAGGAAAAAAAAAAAAAAAAAAACGCGGTCTTTATTCTTTTGATTAAATATTTTATAATTATTTATCATTTTTTACAATACACGTTTATGGGTGTTTTATGTATATTTATTTTATGTCAAGGAGGCAAGCAAGCATTCGGAGATTTATGGTACTACCGACGCCCATAGACATGCGCACAACCAAAAGTTATACAGATGCGTTGCCCTCCTTTTCCCTATACACCCTAATGGGCCAATCCGTTTCACACAGGTTGACTGTCAATGCTCCAGTTTTGATCACAGATGTTAATTAGATGAAAGTTGGTATTAGGTAATGTTAACGTGTGGAATATATGCGAGAGATTATATCGTGAGTGTAGTAAGTGCACCTTACGTGAAAACATATCGCGGTGAATACAAATATTCTTATATATATGTAAATTCGGCGGATGTACTCGGGGGAAATTATACTATAGTTACGTTCTAGACAGGTAGCTTTTGTTTACATAATCAATTGCACCCTAGTACTATGAGCATGTCTATACTAATTTTCTAATTTAAATTTTATACTTAAACTGAAATGAAACCCGTTTCTTTATTGCCTAATTATAAATGACAATCACGATTAGCAACACCCGTTTTAATGTAAGTTTTTTTTTAGTTTAATTTAGTTAGTTGGATAGGCAAACTGGCAAACGTACCACCTGATGGTAAGTGGTCGACGTCGCCCATGGACATAAACTAGTATACCTGGAGGGAGCCCAGGCTACTCATTTATAATATTATGATGCCTATCCTAAAACTAGACATAAGATGTTCAGTCTCGGTGCCAGTAATTACACTGCCTGTCTTGCCCTTTCTTCTGAAACACAGCAAAGCTGTTTAACGGGAGAAACAAGCAAAATGGTGGTACCCATGCAGCCGGGAGCGCGGCACAGCGCTTCCCTCCCACCGGTAAAAGTTAAATGTGTCTAATTAGAATTATATAAGAAGTAGATATGGGCGCTGTATTGATTTTAATGATAAAATGTTAAAATGACGTCACATCCGAGCTAATATTAAAAATGTTATAAAAACTGTAATGTATGTAAAACTAGTTATAAGATTAATTTCAATTTATTTTATACACTCGAATCAGAATTTAAAAAGATTATTTAGTAAAATCAAACTCAAATATGATTGTCATTTTTTAAGGTATCGTTCCTGTTTAATATGAAATAAATTATCCTACGGGAATTAAATTGTAATACAATATTTAAAAATCATGTCTGATTTAATAACATGTAATTATGTTTATTTTATATCGAAATATGTTTGTTTGTAAAAGTGCTTTGTTTGTAATTTTGTATAAAAAGGCGAATACTGTCCACAGCAGGTGAAGTCGTTTAAAAATTGTTGAAGTGTAAACATCTTTTATTTTGTGCATACGCTATATTTAAATATAATACAGTATTGTAAAACATCTGTGTTTTATATCTCCGCAAATATGGACCCTGAAGACTCGTACCGTGACGGCTCGCCGACATAGACAAAGTGCAACTCTGACTCTCAGACTGAGGGTTCTGTATAATTAAAAAAATATATATATTTGAGGACTTTTTCTTACACTAGTGCTCTGATTCTTAGCTCCTTGACAATTTTTTTTAGTTCTAACTCAATGGCAAGTACACTCGATTTTGATTCGACACTCTGAGTGATTCTATATGGGTTCCAATCAGTCATTGACTAACGGAACCCTAAATGCCATCAAAAGACAGTCAATGACGAAACCCTATGTTTACAATGACTCATCCGAAGGTGTCGACGACCTGGCGCTCAAAGTGTAATGTTGCTCAACCAGTTATGCTAAGTGATCAATTACAAAGGACTAATCTCGTGATCTCAACTTTGCCATTTGCGTCGCATAAATTAAAATAAATGACTTTCTTGATCATTCATAAGAAGATACGTTTTTCATTCATAAAAATACTATACCGTTTGAAGAATATCGTAGTTTTACTTTCCATGGTTACGTACATATAGTACGACGATGTAGATTAATTAAATGTTAATGCGATTTATACTTATATATAACGTAATGTCTTATGTGTAAGTATTTTAAACAAATACAAAAAAAATACTCAAAGACTTCCAGAAAACAGTCGAATTGAAAAGATAGCTCGCCCATAGACTTCTTAAGAGACATGCAGATTTCCTTATGATGTTTTCTTCATGGCAAAGATAAGATGGAAGAAAAATTAAAAAAAGCAGGAGACACACACACTATAGCAAAAAGGTGTCGTGCTAACTTTTCGTCTGATTTTTTTCCGTCTAGCCCCCTTTCGCAACGCGCGATAAGGAACTACGTTCCAAAAAATTACTGAACCTATTCCAACTAGACCATAGTCACTCCCCACCATAGTTCAGGCCTTGTCGTGGCGGTGGGGCTCAGTCGCCAAGGGTGAGCCACTACACCTTGGGCGAAGCTAATTGGGCCAAGGGGCTCTTTGTGCCCCTCTTATAAGAAGAGGGGACATAAGAGCAAGGGGCAAGGGGTGAGGATGGGAACCTCACCCCATTGTACTGTCCCGACGTTGGGAGGAGTCCTGTGGTGCAGGACAACCTCTCTGTTTGAGGTGGCGTCGGTCCCTTGCGGGACTGACTAGCCGTCGAGGTGCCCTATTGGTTTACTAGATCCGGGGCACCTCACCAAAGGCGGCGTTGGTGGCACTCGCCGGATTTTAGTGGGTAGAGCTGCGTCCACTTACCAGCTGTCGGGCGCAGCGAGTCCCACATACCCGCCGGGGGAGACCCACTGCCCCGCGGGATGCCTCAGAGCATTTCCCGGCGTTAAAGAAAAAAAAAACCATAGTCACTTCTACTTTTTTTATGTCATAAGGAGGCAACTGAGCAGTTGGAGCCTTGTGGTGATTACCGACGCCCATAGACATCCGCACAACCAATAGTTAAGCAGATGCGTTGCCTTCCAAAAGGAAGGCATAGGCCCATTGGGGGGATAGGGAAAACCCTATCCCCGCAATGGGCCACCACAAACCGCACGAAACGCTACAGCATAGCTGTCACTTAACGCTGGTGTTATTAGGGCGAGAGTTACCACCCCGGTCGTGTCGACCCAATTCGGCTGGAAAGCAGCATGGCACTACCTCTTACGAATGACTTTGATTAAACAATAATTTAACCATGAGGTTTACAAACCACTCGCATATTAATATGATGAAGAAACAAAATTACAAACATACTTGAAAAGGAGCTGCAACTATCATTTACTTATGCTATTATTACCTATATATAATTACAGAACACAAACAGATTCTATTAGAGATAACATGAGAGGCATCAGTTAGTCGGCATTTGCTTGAAATAGCTTGTATATAATTAGTTCTTTGTTTGAGTGTTGAGAGATGTCTATTAGTCATAACAATGAATAACAATGATGCGTTTCATCACCAGCAATTTCGCACCTAACCTTTTTAAAAAGATATAGAAACTGGTAATGAGAAACTTAATTCATATAAAATTCACTGGTGGAAAGATATTGCTCCCTACCCTGCACCCGTGATGTATACTGTCATCATGCTTATTTCTACTGTAAAACACTTTTAATGTTGAAAAATGACAGGCAGTGCTGACTGCACGGCACCAAGACGTGCTCAGCCAACACATGATTGAGTGGTATATCCCAGGGATAATTTTATGTAGTTGATTAAGTAATCACCATCAGAGGCCATGGTATTTGTCTTTTTATCGTAAAGTACCGTACCGGTGGGAGGAAAGCGCTTTGCCGCGCTCCCGGCTGTATGGGTACCACCATCTTGCTTGTTTCCCCCGTGAAACAGCTTTGCTGTGCTTCGGAGAGAAGGGCAGGACAGGCAGTGTAATTACTGGCACCGAGACTTAACATCTTATGTCTCAGGATAGGCAACACATAAATGAGTTGCCTGGGCTCGTTCCAGGTAAACTAGTTTATGTTCATGGGCGACGTCGACCACTTACCATCAGGTGGCACGTTTGCCAGTTTGTCTATCCAACTAACATAAAAAAACATAAAAAAAAGAATGTTCAACATTGTTCATAAAACCAAAACAAATGTTTCTGCTATTCCGTCTGAAATACAAAAACCTTTATAACACACTACCAATTGTGATAAAAAGGTGGATAATGCTTTTTTTTAACTACTCAAAGTTATTAGGGTAAAATTTTAGATTAATGTTTTATAACTTTTAGGAAAGATAAAACAAAAACTATTCTATAAGATATTAAATTATATTATATTAATTAGCAATTATCCCGCGAAACACGCAGTCTTTACAGCAAATGTGTGAGTGCATGCATATGCATATGCATATGCGTGCACTCACAGATATAATATAATTTAATATCTTATATAATGGATTTCCGCAAAGTAACGCCTGATTCTATTAACTATCTAAAAACTATTCTATTTATTCATATAAAAATATCATATCATAGGTATGAAGGAATACAAGTGTGTGTGTGTTTAAGCTCCGAGACAGATTATTATTTAAATATCTTTCCAGATGTAACCTTAGGCAACAACAGTAAGTTATAAGTTTCTTCTGATATTAGGCATAAATGCGATTCAAATGCTCATAATTTCATAATCATAAAATACACTAAAATATATTTTTTAATTATCTAGGTAAAGTTTGTGAGTTTGTAGAGGGTAATCCGTGGATCCACTGTACCGATTTTGAAAGTTCTTTTAACAATAGAAAGCCACATTATTTGTGAGTGTCATAGGCTGTAAAAATAATAAACAATATTCCGGGTACGGCTGTATATCTGTGTTAAAGCTGCGGAAAACAGCTAGTAATTTATAACTCCATAGCTTTTGAGCTATTGACTAGCATAATTATGTTTGTCAGCACAAATCTCGACACACGCGAGAAAACCCGCAGGCAACTGCTAGACATAAAATCAATCTGACATTAATTTATGCTTAAGTTACTTGTAAGCCCACTTAATTGATTTGAGCGATAAAGAGAACACGAAATCATTTATAGTGAGCGTGTTTTAGCTGTAATTGTGACACTGCTAAAGAATTATATTAGCCGAGGTATGAACTTTTGCCAGATATGAAAACAGATAAGTGGTACTTACATTTTGCAAAACGGTGGAAGTATTACCTTTTTTTTCTTTAGCGCCGGGAAATGCTCTGAGGCATCCCGCGGGGGACGGGAGTGGATCTCTCCAGGCGGGTATGTGGGACTCGCTGCGCACGACAGCTGGTAAGTGGAGGCAGCTTTACCCACTAATACCCGGCGAGTGCCACCAATGCCGCCTTTGGTGAGGTGAAACAAACAGGGCACCTTGACGGCTAATCAGTCCCGCAAGGGACCGACGCCACCTCCACGGAGGGGTTGTCCCGCACCACAGAACAACCCAACGTCGGGGAACAACCCAACAACCAAACCCAACGTCCCAACGTCGGGACAGTACAATGGGGTGAGGTCCCATCCTCGCCCCTTGCCCCCTGCTCTTTTGTCCCCTCTTCTTATAAGAGGTGTACAAAGATCTCCCTCGGCTCAATTAGCTTCACCCAAAGTGCTGGGCTCACCCTAGGCTACTGAGCTCCACCGCCACGTCAAGGCCTGAACCATGGTGGGGGTGGAAGTATTACCTATCTTAATTATAATCATATATTTTTACAGATTTTATAGATTTATTGTTCGGGTAGACGTAGAGTTGGTCGCCCATTAACCGACGGGAAGACGATCTCCGTACAGTGGCCGGTCCATGTAGGTAGTAGCGAGGGATCGGCCTTCTTGGCGTTCTTTGAGGGAGGCATATATGACCCAGTAATTATACTGCCTGTCTTGCCCTTCTCTTCGAAACACAGCAAAGCTATTTCACGGGAGAAACAAGTAGGTACTCATGCAGCCGGGAGCGCGGCACAGCGCTTCCCTCCCACCGGTTCTCTCCCACTTTCATAAGGATGATTCTTGATTTCATCAAGAAGGAAATAGATGTAAAAATGAAAAAATTGCTGAAATGAAATGAAATTATGATTGTAAAAAATGATCATTTTTTTTAATATTAATATCAAAATTTTGAATCGAAGTAAAAATGAAATAATTTGCTAAAATGATATTGAATTATAATTGTTAAAATGAACAATTTATTTTATATTTATATGCAAATTGAAAGGTCAACCCCGAATTTTTTTCTGTTTTAAAATATTTATACTTGTACTATTCCGCGGTTTATTTAAAAATACATGTTTTCCTTCACATGAAATAATTATTGCCAATATAACACGTTATGTATGAAGCAGGTGTTGCCAGTTAACGAAAGGAAATGGTAAAATACCCACTGATATCGAGACCCATATTTCTTATCGATACAAGTATGTTGCGTTCGCAAAATACTTTAATTAGCGCGAATATTTAACTGAGACCATTGGAAATAAAAACTCGTAGACCTTGCTTGCATACAAAATTATAGAATCAGTTTAAAGTAAGGAAAAAAGGTCAAATATTATTAATTTTATTTAAAACCTATTTTTAATTTATGCTATAAATTATTTAAACGATTTTATTCGAAACGAACTTATGATGTAAGCATCTAACCATCAATATTTTCAAAATTATGAAGAGACTTCACAGCGCGGGTATTTTGAAAAAGGTATTCATAGAATACGTCAGTAATTTTACATTCTGCGAAGTATACTATCCTAAAACGTAAAATTAAGGCTGGCCACAAACATCCGGAATGACTCTCTGGATTCATATTATTAATTATTAGCTCGGAATACCAAACAATATCATTATATTCCACACACATGCTCATTTTTTCAGATTATGAATTTCTCAGATTGATTTTTACGAATGATACTGACGAGCGTTCAGAATTCCGGATCGGAATATTTGAGATTATGATTTCACGTAAAAGAGCGGCACACACATACTGGAATCAGATTATGAATTTTATTTCAGTTGACACTGCAAAACTACTCTCCTCTGCTCTTTTCACATTTATTAAAAGATATCCTCCAATCCAGTGCATTCCAGTATTTGCATTTTTTTATTATGTAGAACCGAAAGCAATGCAATTTATAATCTGATTTTAAGGTATGTATGAGGTAAGGTGCCAGAATTTAGATTATTAATCCAGAGAGCTATTTCGGATGTATGAGGCCAGCCTTAACAATATGGTAGGTATAATATATACGACTAGGTGCTCGCGACTTCGTCTGCGCAGTATAAGTTTTTTTTTATAAAAGTATCCTATGTTACTTCTAATACCTCCAAGAATATGTGTACAAAGTTTCATGATGATCGGTTAAGTAGTTTTCGCGTGAAAGCGTAACAAACATCCACGCTTTCACATTTATAATATTACTAGTAAGGATTTTCAATTGTTTTTTTTTTCTTTTCAAATTTACAATTTTTATATACACAAACACATATTTCTGTCCTCATTTAAGAGACGAATTTTGTCTTGTTCTTTTTTATTAGAACATTATATAAAAACATATAACATAGAACTGAAAGTTAGTCATAATTATCTTTTAGAGAAGTTACAAGAAATTTAAAATAGCCATAAAGTTTTGCTTTTTTTCTCTAATGCTAATAATAATTATAATAATTGATCAATAGTGAATAAACAATTATATATTTTATTTATTCCAGTAACGATACTGTACCTAATATACGGGTTAACTTCAGTTACTTGAGAAAGATCGTCAGAACCCAAAGGAAATGCATGTACTAACAATATAGTTTTAATGCAACCACGCCTTAATATTCAAATAGTAACCATTAGCTGTTCTTTATTACAGCGTGTTATAATTAAAGAGTAATGAACATGTGGCAGTTGATGTCAGGATTGCGACAATGGTTGTGTCAGGGCCGCGCCCACAGGTGAATGTCCAATGTGCACGTGTGTGAGACCTTTTGTGGGGTGTTCGAAAAGGACAAAAGGTACCATGAATAGATCAAAAGATATACGACCAACTAAATATAGCTTTTATACTTGCTATCTTGGCCATCATCAAATTTAAGAGTTTAGGAGGACTTGACTCCAATACGTAAATACCTTACAACCTATACCCTACCTACAAGAGGCTATATTTCAGCTTGTAAGTAGGATCATTCTAGTGTTACTCTACGGCCCAGCACCCTACCATATACCAAAACTTTTGACCGATCTCTATTATCCATTATAATAAATAATAATAAAATAAATAATAAGTATCCCAAACTAGGCAGAGCTTGTTCGTAAGGTAACCAAACAACTGATATTATAATAAACTTATGTATTTCTAAATGTACATACATATTATAGATAAATTACACCCAGACACAGAACAGATGATCATGCTTATTACACAAACATTTGTCCTGGGTGGGAATCGAACCTACGACCTTCTGGCTTAGCAGTAGGTCACTAACCACTAGACCAACAGACCAACAGGCCAGTCAAGTTATCTTTCCATGCAGTACTTTTTCGAACAATGTATGAACTAGATGAAGTCCAAACTACATTACCAGCAGAGAACGCGAATAAGCTGATAAGAAGAGCTGATTGTGCTCTATAATAAGAGTATTACATTATTGCTGTAAGATAGACCTGAAAGCGCCGGAGACAGGGTCTTAGCAGTGTAACAATCCAAATGTAATACTTTTGACGACCTCTGTGGCTCAGTGGCAAGCGCGTTGCCGCTCAAGCCGGAGGTTGCGGGTTCGAACAGGGAACAAAAATATTTTATGTGTTCCTGGGTCATGGATGTGTATTAAATATGTGTATTATATAATAAAAATCTTAAATATACGTATAGTATAAAAGTATTAAATATATTTCCGTTGTCTGGTACCCGTAACACAAGTTCTTTAAGAATTTACCACGGGACCAGATTGACGTGGCGTGAAAGCGTCCATAGATATTATTATTTTTATTACATTATATTACATACATACCTCGTGGTCTTTACCACGAGGTATACTTAGATCAGCCATTTCCAATAATATTAGTGGTGGAAGACTTTTTATAACACTTATAACTGAAGATAGCTGCTAGTGTAATTTACACTAGTGGGTATCACACTTTTGTTTTTATTGTTGATACTTTATTTCGTATTTTTTTTAGTGTATGTATGTATGTGATGTGTTTTTAATTTATGTTATTTGGAGGTCCAGTTAGTTGATGTTTTTATAAAATCTATTCGATTCTATACTTTTAACAACGTTACTACCTTTTGAATAGCAGACTTTTAATGACCATATGCGAACACAGTTTAATATGTTCAATAAATCAAAATTCTGGTTATACCAGTTGTAAAAATAATATGAAATCGCCTAAACGTCCTTGAGAAGTAGTACATGGTACGGTCCCGTTCGCTCCAGTTTCATTACTTTCACTATCATTGTGCGCTTGCGCAACGTTAAACGGATACAATGTCTTTTAAAAATGGAATTCTCTGCTAATTACTTTGATTAAAGATATCGTTGAGGTGTAAATGACATGAAGTATTTTACTTTTATAAGGGTAATATGAATGTTATTAGTATTTTAGATCAATTTGAATTGCTATGAAAATACCAAGTGTTATATTAAATTAAACATGAAAAGGTTTACGATTTTATTTAAATCAATTATCAGTCGATTTGTTGTTATAGTCCATGTCACATAAAGGTTACACTCTAATTTGGTTAAAAAGTTTAAAAAGGTTATGTAATCTTTTAGTTATGTTTTTTTTTTAAATTGCTTCTTATAAAAAGTAATTAAGTCATTACATCACCCCATCAATATTAGTTAATAATATATAATATATAAAGTAATATTAGTTATATACGATAGAAAATAGTAAAAAAAAAATATAATAACAAAACAAAAGAAATAGAAACATCGATAACAACTTTAATATAATTCCAGTAATTTATAATAATTTTTTGCTACAAATAGTCTTCAATAAATAGACAAATTCCTTATAATGTATTCAGTCATAATACTATCACTATTGTTTTGTTTTATGAATGGTTTTCAATTACAAAAATAACCTTTTTAACAAAGAGATCATCAAGACTTTATCAAAATTATAATAGTTACACTTATAGATATTACAGTTCATGGCAAAGATGAAGAGACAATTTTTATACTAGACAGAGCAAGAGAGCACAGGCCCATCACTATTACCAATATAGCAGAGCCTTGTGAAACCCATTTGCTCTGTAATGAATATTCATAATCAATAGATATCGAGTAAGAAAGTGTTAAATCATTCTGATTACATACCAATTATTAGAATTGACATCCATCTAATGATTAGATATCATCAGAAAGTAATGCATGTAAAGGGAGGAAATAAGCATTTCATTCCAACTTTCCGATTCTCACCGTTTGTTAACAGTCATACATTAAAGGAAATCCTGATTTATACTTATTCCTAATTTGTATTTACAGCTTAAATATCGAATATGTCTAGGAGATTAATAACTGGCTTTTTCTTTTTTACAATTTTTCGTACAACTTCCTTTTGAGAAGGTCGGGGCGACTTGTGGTATCGATCGTCATCAAATGTATCTTCAAATTCATCGTCTGACTCGTGATGATATTCAGGTGGGTCTACAAACCTTGGAGGCTTCTTAGTTTTTCTTTTGGGTACTAAGATGTAATCGTCTAGATCTTCACTTTCATACGGTTCTGGATTTTTACTGGGCTTATATTTCTTTTTCGGACGCGATGGAGGGTAATCGGAAAACAAATTTTCCGGCGGAATGTCTGGTATACCATGGTAGTCATTCTTTGTGGGAGACCAGTCTCCATATTCATCTTGTTGCTTTACAGGTTTATATTGATCATTGTGTTTATACATGTGAAGAAGTTTTTCCATATTGTTTGAAGAGTCACCAACGTATTTTTCATACTCACTTTTATATGAATCAACCTGAGGATATCTTTGTCGACGGAAATCTAGGTCTGGAGCATTTGGATAGTAGTTACTTTCTTTTTTGTGCTTGTGTTTACAATCTGGATCAAAATTAAATCCAATATGACTTTCAGCGGCAGCTTCTGGGCCTATGTCATCTCTAGGATGTTTTATATTTATACTGTGTGTGTATTCACTTGGCTCTAAATCAGACGGATATTTTGGTCTTTTTACAAAAGTGTAGTCCCTAAACAAAGCTTCATATGGGTGCCTTTTTCTTTTTCTTTCGCGTGTGTTAACAGATGGTTCATAGTTATGATCTTCTGAATAATCATATTGTCTCCCATATTCTCTCAGAGCTTTTTCTTCCACGGCATCGGGGCTAACGGGTACATCAGGCACATCCGGTACGTGTAAGTGTTCATTATTAACACTTGCAGTAAATCCTGTTTTAGGACCAGCAGAGTATTCAACACTCCTCATAGACCCATCTGGTTCAATTACACTGTAATGACCTAAAATTTATATAAATTCCCAATAATTAATCGATATATATTAAGAAAGAAACTAAATTAAATGTCTTAAAATTCTTATATTATTAAGAAAAAATGTAAATTAAATGTCTCAGACATTAACAATAAATTGTTTTAATTATAATGCTTATACTAATTTACCTTTAACGGTATCACCATCTTTAGCTTCCCAGACAGTCTTTATATCTCCAGTTTGAGTATCAGCGACGCCATAACCAAAAGAGTAACCTGGATTCTCCTGCAAATACGAAAAAAGGATTTTTTGTCAATTTATCACTAAATTCATTTCACCTTAGGCGTTTGTTTATCTTTGAAAACTAGTATTATTAAAATCCGGTACGTTAATGAGACTAACTACCGTGAAATTACTTTGCCAATCAAGGTATCTTTGCCGTAAATGCAGTTTCTATACAATATCATTACCATATGAAAATATTTTAATTTTATGACAACATTTTGAAGATTTTTGGAAAGTAGATTATATTTGTGGCAACACAAGTTAACGTAATTATTTTCAAAATCCTTCAGTTGCCTGTTAGAACATCGAATGTGGCATGTGTTTTGGCGGGCAAATTTCTTGATCGAAGATTCCGTGAATGGTTCATCATGGTTAAACCCCAGTTAAGTTTATTTGTCTGTTTACTATAGAATAACAATTGCTGAGTATTTTAATTATAGTTTTAATGTTATTGTCGTTATTCCTCGCAATTGCCAACGATGGGCAAAGTTACCATAAACTGTTTAGACTCATACTTGCCAACATTGCCCGTCATTGAAAAGTGCTTAGGGTTGTCATCTTTAGATACTTTGTTTAAGATTTTACCTTTATACAAAATTTAATGTAAATAATCCTAATAAACTCAAAATGTAATTTTAACTACACTTTGTACATTTGACAATGTTAAATTTATAAATAAAAGTCTTCAACTCTTCATTACATACTTAAAAACTTAATTTATGATATTTTATAATCATCCTCAATTCATGTCTATCCAACATTAAATTTAAGTGACTACATAACTTTGTTAAATCCTTAGTACACAATATTGTAAAACTGTAAAATAATGGCCTCAGTTGAGAATAAACCTCTCTATGAATGTAAAAACTACGAATACCTATTTACATGGTATATGTGATAAATACTTAGAAGAACATACCTAACGTAAATGGTGCAGATGCGAGGTTAAAACTGCGCACTGAGAGTTATCTACAAACTTGTATATATTATGTTAATATTTCGTTTATCATGATAATCGTGTCTTATAGTTCATTTTTGATTTTTAATCCATTTATACTTATAAATCAAAATTCTGTTTACCTTTTTTATTTTTATTTTCAGACAAACAAACACAAATCTAGAATTTAAAAAAATGTAGTTGCAAAATAGGATCTCGCGCATATAAAAACTGTACCGAAGACAGATGAAAATGCTAGCGTGTGAATCAGTTTCTTCAAAACAAATATCATTGAGGAACGCCAAACTACAGTTTGGCATCCCCAGACGTACAAAAGTTAATAAAATAAAAAAATCTCATATTCTTATTCACATTTCATAATTTACTAAGATGTGACAACCCTTAACATTTTAAATTGTTACTTGCGTAACATATGGGAAAAAGCAAAAATCTCTGGGTAACATTACCCAGTAATTTATTTACAAATACGTATAAACTACACACATCATTTTGAAATCTAAGTCAAGATTGCCACAAATTCTGGTCACAAAATTTGCACAACAAGAACGTGCACAAGTTTACAAAGTTGTTGCAAATGACAAAATATACCTACCTTCCTGTACAAAATTTATGATTTTTTTTCATTTTTATTTAAAAAATGGGCAAAGTTGGCTAGTTTCACGGTACTATAACTTCTTTATATCTATATTTTATACCTTTATATTTATGAAAGAATTTTAAAATAAGAATTAATCGAATTTGACGAAATATAACCTCAGAATGTTAACATTTTAATAATTTCTTTTTTTAATCGGAAATCTATACAATTACTTAACGATTTTAGTTCGTATTTACTATAGTAAACATAATAACTTTCAATTATTATGTTATGGATGATTTAATTTTTATCGTCGAACTTAGGAAGTCATTAAACTACTAAGTTGCAAAGTTTCTAGTAAAAGAAAAGTTATAACTCGCGTGCCTTAATTTTGTTTTAAGCTAATTATGACAATTTGTTGCATGCGAGTAGATTATGCATTAGTATTCAGAATACCTAATGAGTTATTTAATCGTTTCTATAAAATCACAATGCGACTTGTGTAATAGAATCGAAAACACGTGAGAGTACAGATGTCAGTTTGTCCGTCCAGTGAAGTCTAATCGGTGGAACACGCACTCAACACTTTCATTTGCGATACGCTTCATGAATGCTAGTTTCTTTCTGGAAAATAAATTTTATGTGCCTCTTAATGGTTGCATGACTTTGATTTATTAACGTGAAAATTACAGCGTTTTATATTGAATTTTAATGTAATTTTATAAATAATGCGGAATGATTGGTTTGACCGTTGACACATTGAGTGCTTATACTTTGTATTTGGGTAGTGTAGTTTAAACTATGTTTTCTATCTTGCATTTACACAATAAATGGACATTGCTATTAACAGCTGTTGTGATATTGAAACCTGATTAATTTTCTTTCATTCAGTATCAAAAAACGATTCACTGACAATAATTTTAAAATGATTACATAAAATAAATTCCTTTTATAAATTCTTATCTAAAAGTAGAATTGAATTATTTAACTAGTTGCAGTTGCAGAGATGAGGTCGATCACATTTGGCATTCTCGTAAAGTTCAAGATCAAGATGAACGGTATGCGCCCGCGCATCGTAATGTTTAATGTCAATGTTTGATTCGTTTTAATGGACTTCCGTATCGTAACACGAAAATATATTGTGTGGTATATAATATAATGAATTTTAAATTTCACAAATAAAATGCGTTCATTTCCTTCAGGTTTCCTTCTATTTATACAATTTAAAATGTATTTATGTATAATTTATAAACTTTGTGTTTCTATATTAGTGTACATTTAATAGATTTAATATTTGTTAGAACATTTCTCCTATCACACTGAATTAAAATAATTAAACAATGTGCATTTTTATGAATAAACAAAAAAATCATATCATTTTACAATATAATCTCGTTACAATTTAAAACGCATATAACAAGACACTTAACGCCTTGTAAATTGCATAATTATAGCAATATTAATATTATAAAAAGCTTGAACCAGTTTCGATTACTTTTACATTGGATACGAGATCGAGGTATGGAGAGAAGTGGGTGAGCAACATGGAGTCGGTCCAGTTTCAACACGAATTCACTTTCAATATTTGCCTACACTAACATTACGTTTCGCAAATTGTCATTTGTAATGTAAATTCTTTCCCTTTTTTGCAACTTTATTGTCATTCTTGTCAATTATTTCGTTTTCAGTTTTTTTTTATTTAAGTTACACTAATAACGCAACAATTAAGGGAAATTACCTATATATAAGGCAACTTTTTTTAAGGTTGATAAGAGTTAGAAAAAAAGTCCATAGTATTTTTTATCATTAATTTACTTTTATTTGTAAAGTTTTGTGTAAGTTTATAAGGTATTATTCGTCTAATAATACTATAATAACATATTCTGTACTTACTTGTGGGTGGGGATACCCAATGTCATGGTGGGCTTCATCTTCTTGGCCCAGTGAAGATACGATCTTAGTTAAAAATACCTACAACAAAACATTGTATTTATTAAAAATGAATTCGACTTATTTAACGTTCTTGTTTAAATTTAAAACTTTGTATAATTTTTTGCTATCCATTTATTTTATTTATATAACTATTTAAATTTAATAAATCTGATGAATGCTATTATTTAGATTAAATTACTTTATTATTTTTAGATGATAGACTTATTTTTTTATTGATTTTATTTGTATTAAATATAATATAACCTACCAAAACCACGAGTGTTTTAGCCATAATCACTTCCAAACTAAACCTGTTCCATCCAAAAGGTGTCAAACACTATTTTTTTTATTTTTTACTAAAACTAAATATGAACTTGTCCATATCCAAGGTTGCACGCAAAGACGCCGCACGATGACCACCACTTACCTATTTATAAACGCACACGCTCGCACCCCCGGCCCATATTAAAATAGAGCATGCACACATGCACACACGTATACTTGGACACGCGCAACCATGTGCATATGCGTACATGCACACATGTACACATGCACACATGCGTACGTAAACACATGTACATGCTGTCACTCACCTAGGATGCAAGCATTGTAATTGCTTTATTGTATAGCGTATAATAGACAATGTTAAACCCCGGATGGAAAACATTATAGATTATATTTCCTCAAATCCTAGATATAGTTTATGTAACAATTTCGTTTGGAATTGTTTGTGTCTTTTACATGATTTATATACGTTTTGCTAATAAGCCAACTACTTGGTTTGGTTCACTCAATACATTGGTTGTCGATGGACCGATTTTGATAAATACAAGTGTGATAGTTATTGATAATTTAAGTAAACTTGTATAATAATAACAAATTCTACAAAATTAATACGAAGTAATGTAGTTAAGGAATTTATAATTAAGCTAAAAATATTTGTGAAATAACCCAATTTGAAGATTTTAAGAAGGAATTTATTTATGAGGATTGTGTTATTGTTTGTGAAATTACAATGTATATCTAACTTACAATATTTATTTATGAGGATTGTGTTATTGTTTGTGAAATTACAATGTATATCTAACTTACAATATTTATTTATGAGGATTGTGTTAATGTTTGTGAAATTACTATGTATATCTTACTTACAATATTTATTTATGAAGATTGTGTTATTGTTTGTGAAATTACTATGTATATCTAACTTACAATATTTATTTATGAGGATTGTGTTATTGTTTGTGAAATTAAAATGTATATCTAACTTACAATATTTATTTATGAGGATTATGTTATTGTTTGTGAAATTACTATGTATATCTAACTTACAATATTTTATTCTTCTTTAACGCCGGGAAATGTTCTGAGGCATCCCGCGGGGAGTGGGTGTGGGACTCGCTGCGCACGACAGCTGGTAAGTGGACGCAGCTCTACCCACTAAAACACGGCGAGTGCCACCAATGCCGGATTTGGTGAGGTGCCCCGGATCTAATAAACAAACAGGGCACCTCGACGGCTAGTCAGTCCCCCAAGGGACCGACGCCACCTCCACAGAGGGGTTGTCCCGCACCACAGAACAACCCTTCCCAACGTCGGGATAGTACAATGGGATGAGGTTCCCATCCTCACCCCTTGCTCTTTTGTCCACTCTTCTTATAAGAGGGGTACAAAGAGCCCCATCGGCTCAATTAGCTTTGCCCAAGGTGCTGGGCTTACCCTAGGCTACTAAGCCCCACCGCCACGCCAAGGCCTGAACAATTTAACACAATGGTGATGCGTAACATAACATATTATAATATGCTTTTTATTCAGAAATTAACGATAAGATGTCAATGAAAATCATTCTCTGAAGAATTGAATATAAAATATAATTATAGATGCTTTTTATAACAGCTATAATTATCAAATGTTTTGAGCATTTCAGTGATGTTGCCTTCTAAATGTTATTGGGTGTATCTGATACGATTTACCTGACAAAATATCAAAAGTTTAACAAAAAAATGGTGTAATTTTAGTGGATTTAACTTAAGCATATTAAATCTCTCGTTATTACTTCTTGGATAGAAATTTGTGAGCAATGATGGTTTGATAATCAGCCGACGAATTAATTTTAAGTGCGAAAAATGAGTTCATTTAATTCGCCCATGACTGTCAAGATCGCTTGCATCTGTGAAGTTCGCCAACTCGCATTGGGCTTAATTTTGAGTAAAAAACCCGAGCTAAGTATTATTTTTGGTACCACTATTATATTATATCATATAGTAAGAGAAGCATAATGTTTTATATATTTTTTTCGGAATATTTGGATGAAATGGCCCAAAGGGCCTAATGCTACATCGGATTAGTGTGAAACGATTTGGCTCACTTTTGTTTTGTAAAAGTTGGGGGTTGCCCCCCGCCGACCGTGAAATGTGCGACCACACGGCCTCCTGGCGTCGGGTTGGATATTTTATATTTATAATTTCCAGCGTCTTCAAGCTTTTCGATTCCAATTTCTTCTAGCCTCTAGGATATCTTTTAAATTATTGCCATTTCATACATAACTAAATGTGTGTACATTAGGCATTTATCATAACTATTAGCCTGTAGGATATGACCGTCTACTTCTGGACACAACCTTTCACAGTTTTTTTTTATAGAAGACTGCGCAAACGGACAGTCGTTTCACCTGGTGGTAAGTAATAGCGACTTAAATGGACACCCGCTACATCATTAGTGGGTACGTTGCTGGTCTTTCAAATATGAGTATGCTTTTCTTAGGTCTCTTAGTCGTATCGGTTTGGAAATACCGTGAATATACCGTAGTTGTTTTATTGTATCGTGCCGTTTTGGCGTTCATCAAAAGAGACGAATGTCCTGAATTGGACAGATGATGATGATGATGATATCTTTTTTCTTGCATATTGTTAATGTAAATAAATTTAATATTTGTCACGTCTATTATGTATTACGAAACATGCATTTGAATACAGGTATGCACTGAAAGTGAATGCGTATGGAGAGATGTTTGTTGCGTGTGGGCTCGCATACCGTTGATAATTACTACCGCAGAACAACGCCAGATTTACTATGATTCTATTTACATTTGATAAATAAATCAATGTAGAAAATTATGTATGAAAGGGACACGTGCCATCTTACGTAATGCAACGCATCTTGCCTGGGCGCGTCGCGGATAAACTTTTTTTTCCGGATGGATCTATGCTAACGGCCCAAATGCTACATCGGATTAGTGTGAGCCGATTTGTCTCACTTATGCTTTGTTAAAGGGGGGGGGGTTGCCCCCCGCCAACAGTGTAGTCTGCGACCCCACGGCCTCCTGACGTCGGGTTGGGATTAACTCGTTTGTTTTGTAATGTTCATGGGCGACGTTGACCACGGTCACTTGTCGTGATGGGAAAGGAAAACTTGTAATATAAAAGAATCTTGGTATTAGTATCTTCTTTTATCATCGCTTATTGCTTAGTTCTGAATTATTCCTAGCCTTAATGTCATAAGCCCAACGTTAACAACCCAGACTCAATGTATAAAAAGCATTTTGAAGATTTATTTAGAGAATTTAATATGAGAAAAGATTGAATACGAATAAATTATTTATTTTTAGATTATCTTAAGATCTTATCTAACAATTATATTATTTGTCATGCTACAAGAAATGTGTGGAAGTTAATTATGAACTAGTTAAATTATTTTACCACGTATTTTAATTGCCTTATACAAAAAAATTGGCATGTATTCTGTATGCTCTGATTGTAATTTATCTTAAATGATGTTCATAATATTATTTTTATATAATACTAGCTGTTTCCCGCAGCTTCGCCCGCGATAAATTACTTAATTCCTATTAGTCACAGCGTGATGTTATATAACCTATAGCCTTCCTCGATAAATGGGCTATCTAACACAAAAAGATTTTTTCTAATGAGACCAGTAGTTCCTGAGATTAGCGCGTTCAAACAAACTAACTCTTCAGCTTTATTTTATTAGTATAGATTTTAATATAGTATTTAAAAACTGACAATATCACTATTAAAATTTACAATATTATATATTTACCATAATTTTTACTTTTTAGGGATTGCCTACTCAAAATCTCGTGAACGAGGAATGCGTGCACAGCCGAAATAACTGGCTTCGGGAAATAAAATCACATTTTCACAAGGAAAGTAATTTGATAATATCCGGAGACTTATGCTTTATTATCATTATCAGTCCGGATACGTCCATAAATATGTGTTAATGAGTTCGCACGTGTCTAATACATCCAGCACGCATATTATAATACGATATTAATATACCGAATCAGTATCGAGTAATTTATTACTATTAATCAGCATTAATGGTGCTTAACGAAACTATTCATACATGTCCGAAGTCGGTGGCCGGACCGTGGTGCTACTGATATTAAATAACGTTTTAGATGCACTTCCTATTCAGTCATTAAGATAGACCATAAATATCACTTTAATACTTAACTAGCAAAAAGGCACCTAATTGTGAATCTAAGTCATTATCGAATCCACTTCAACATACACAAAAAATTTCATTAAAATCAGTCCAGCCGCGTTAAAAGAACATACGAACCCTTAGAAGTATTACATAAAATACGTAAATAATAAATGAAGATACTAAATATTTAACGATTAAGTTTTAGAAAGATAAAAAACTAAATATCATTTTTTAAATGTATAAATAATGAAAACAAAATGGAATGTACATGTTTACTTCATTTCATAAAAATATAGTTATTTTCTTAGTAAATAGGCTAACTAGCAGAGCCTGAAAGTTAGTAGTTAGCATCTGTGAACACAAGCGAACTAGCCCCTATCCTGGACGGATATTGCCTCCCTCAATGAGCACCAAGACAACCGATCCCTCACCACCATTTGGGGCCTTACCACCACTTAATACCGCCTGCCTTGCCTTCTCCTCTCTCTTTTAAAACACAGCAAAGATTCTTCGTACCAAATTAGCCACTGAAGTAAAGATCCCTTTGTGTATCGCTTTCAAATTAGACTATCCACATATTCAATTAAAGGAATAATTACAATGAGTTTATATATAACTAATAGAATCGTTTGCGTGATTGTGCAAATGAGATCTCTATGTTCGCGCATAATTCATAAGTATGATGTTGTAGAGACATACATGTTTGTAGTAACTCTGGTGATGTGGAAAGATTTATACTTCTCCTGGCTGGTTAACTTATTAGATGATGATATGTAGAATTATATGCCTGAAAAATCCTGACATCATTAACAGGTTTTTTTATGTCATAAGGAGCCAACCCAGCAGTTGGAGCCTTATGGTGACTACCGACGCCCATACACAAACACAACCAAAAGATATGTAGATGCGTTACCCTCCTTTCCCCTACCCCTTAATGGGCCACCGGAAACTCACAAGCCGCACGAAACGCGACAGCATAGCTATCACTCGACGCCAGTGTTATGTGAGGGAGAGGTCCACCCCGGCCGGCCCAATTCGACTGCAAAGCAATTTTTACGGTTTTTATCTCGTTTTATTAAGATTTTTACAAGCCCGACGTTTCGGATTCTTAACAGCAACCTCACCCTTCCAACCTTCACCTCCATACCTCTATATATTTGTAATATTATGTGTGGGCGCTCGACACATATTACAAATATTTATGCATATAGTCTCTAATATAAATTGTCACCTTATAACTAGGTGACAATTGCATATATTGAATGTAGGCGATATTTAATTCAGTCTTGAAATAGCGTCGAGAAAACGTGGCCAGTTAAGCGGGACTTGGCCAATTTCTTGGCGCAAGAGGCTTCTTACTGTTTCATCATGATCATCAGTCTTTATCCATCCACTGCTGAACATAGGCCAGCTGCGCCCGAAAGGCGGATAGGTGGACGCAGCTCTACCCAGCGAGTGCCACCAATGGCACCTTTGGTGAGGTGCCCCGGATCTGTTCAGCAAACAGGGCACCTCGACGGCTAGTCATTCCCTCAAGGGACCGACGCAACCTCCACAGATGGGTTGTCCCGCATCACAGAAGACCCCCTCCCAACGTCAGGACAGTACAATGGGGTGAGGTTCCCATCTTTGCTACTTGTCCCCTGCTCTTTTGTCCCCTCTTCTTATAAGAGGGGTACAAAGAGCAGCTCCCTCGGCTCAATTTGCTTGCCCAAGGTGCTGGGTTCACCTTAGGCTACTGAGCCCCACCGCCAAGATAAGGCAAGGGAACATATCCTTCCATGAACGCCAAGACGACCGATCCCTCGCCACTCGCATCCAACACGGACCGGTCACTGCACGGAGATCGTCTTTTTACCTGGTTATTGGCAGTTTGCCTGATTTGAATTGTTTACTTTCACAATTTTCATGATACCTATACCTATAGAGACGATATTCAATATACATTACTTTCAATTATTTGAAATAAAATAATAAACTTTTAAATATAATATATTTTGTTTTTTATCAAAACATAGATGTACATTTTAGATGATTTTCATACCAATATTTTATTTGTATAAGGAATTCCAAAATAAATTATTCATATTAACAAATATTTTCAATATAAACAAAACATTTTCATTATAATTTCTGTAACAAATCTGTTAATAAAACGAATATCACAGTCATTTTAAATTAATATAGTGCTTGAATTTACATGACCGCATTGCAATGCCATCTGGCGACAACCTTAGAACTATAACAGAACGCCATCTAGTATAGTCCATAACAAACACAGTAAATGGTAAAAACGCCATCTAGTGGTGGCCGTAGTAAGCAGATCCGTGATATTGGACTCCATACGCCTGAGGGTGGTGACCGTGTCCGATTCTCTTGACGACTGCGTTGAAACCGTGGTGTTTGTCCGCGGTGTATTCTACTATTCTTGTGGTGCCATCAGGATCGGCAAGGGCATAGGCGCCTGTAAATAAACAAATATTATACAGATGATCTATAAAAGCTCTGGTCTGGGAAAGATAGGTCAGAAACTAAACTGTTACAATTGAAGAATTGTATTTCGGAAGAAAATATAAACACTAATATGTCATTTTAGATTGATATTCAGATAGTAAAAATAAAAGGAAAACCATTAACCAGCGTGTATCTAATAAACGTCGCAAGTAGAGTATGCTTCTTAATATGATCAGGCGCATATCAATACCAATTAATGAAACTGAAGTGTATGTAAGTGATTTTATAACTTTACTCATAAGACGAAATCTGTACAACACAGATACGGTAACATAATATCTCTCTCGTCAAGTATCAAAGACGCCTAGTCCAAAATTCCAGCTGAGTATTTCATGTGAATCAAAAAGAAAAAATTTTTACTCAATCATTTTCTAATGTTTTTCGAATTTTAGTCATTAAAACAACTTTAACGGTTTTTATCGCTTTGAGTTTTTTACATGCATACATTATCATAGGGTAGTTTCCAATCCCCACCATGGTTCTAGCCTTGTCGTGGCGGTGGAGCTCAGTCACCTATTGTGAGCCCAGCACTTTGGGCGAAGCAAATAAAGCCGAGGGAGCTGCTCTTTTTACTTCTCTTATAAGAAGAGGGGACAAATAGCAGGGGGACAAGGGGCGAGCATCGGAATATCACCCCATTGTACTGTCCTGACATTGAGAGGGGCTGTTCTGCGGTACGGGACAGCCCCTGTGTGAAGGTGGCGGACCCTTGAGGGACTGACTAGCCGTCGAGGTGCCCTGTTTGCTCAACAGATCCGGGGCACCTCATCAAAGGCGGCATTGGTGGCACTCGCCGGGTTTTAATGGGTAGAGCTGCGTCCACCTTACCAACTTTCAGGCGCAGCGAGTCCTATATACCCGCCTGGGGAGACCTCCTCCCCCACGGGATGCATCTGAGCATTTCCCGGCGTAAAAGAAATAAAAGGGTAGTTTCCAATAACTTTGTAACATTAGCACGTCTGACACCTCAGTCCTCCCGTGACCAAACGTAATAAACCGCGATAAAATCCGTAGAAGTTGTTTATTTATAAAAATACCACCTAAATTAAAAAAATACCTTTAACAACGTCTCCGTCCCGGGTCTCCCACTGCATCTTGTGGTCGCCGGTGTGAGGGTCGTTTACGGAGTAGTCAAAGGCGTACTTTGGATACGACTGTAAATAAATGTATGAATGAATGAACGTTTGAATCAAGAAATGAACAAATTAATGAATGAAAAAGCCTTGGAGTTGATACTAGAGAAACCACGTTCTACAGATCCCCGGGCTCTTTACAGACATGGCAGTGCAGAATAATGTCTCTTGCATCTCAAGATGACCGCGCATATTATGATATTCATTTTTTTGGAAGATTTGCTGGTTCTGAACGAAATTGCTCAAGTTATTATGTGACTAAAATTAAAGGTGGCTTACCTATCCTATCTCACTATTAAAATAGTTTTGATTCTACTAAAAATATAACAACAAATATACAAAACCACAGGTTATCAACGCCGCGGACGCCTCTACGTAGAGGCATGACGTTTCTTTATAAAAGACATCAACGAACGTCGTATTTGTATTGATATTTAAAAATTTAAAAATATATATTTTTATTTCTTACTAAAATCGACTAAATTTTCATTTCGAACAAGGTCAACGGAAATTAAAATTATAATGTATCACTTCCAAGCAATAAATTTATAGGAACATAATCCAATAATAAAATAGTTCTAGTATACTGACTAGTCGCGACACGTCATTATAGTCATATTCCGATGATGTTCCAAGGGTTTTGCGTCACACTCGCCCCATCACAACCGTGACGTGATGCAAGCGGTACAAGCGTCACGCTGGCGGTTATGGTTTGTTAGGTTGTTAATGCACTGCGATTGACGATTTGCGAAATAACAGCAGGAAAACACATATTACTATGAAATGATTTTTTTAGGTAATATCCCTTGACAATAATAATTGGATTTAAAAAATAATATATTTGCTCCACTGATAGAGATTGAAAGTGCTATAATTTGAGTGTTTTAGCAGTGAAACTAATATTTTTTGACAAAACATAATATGTTGGCATGTAATTGCTGTTGTTGAAGCCATCTTGTCTCTTAAGATAGACAACGACAGATAAGTAACTTTTGCCCGGAACAATAAAGGATGAGGAAACCTGCATGTCTGATGAGATTAAAGGTCTTTGAAGGTCAGTAAACTATAGCCCAACACCCTCCTCAACATAGTAGCCCTAGAAGCCTAGGGTGAGCCCAGCACCTCGGGCGAAGCTAATCGAGTCAAGGGGGCTCTTTGTACCCCTCTTATAAGAAGAGGGGACAAAAGAGCAGGGGGCAAAGGGAGAGGACGGGAACCTCACCCCATTGTACTGTCCCGACGTTGGGAGGAATTGCTTTGTGGTGCGGGACAATCCCTCTGTGGAGGTGGCGTCGGTTCCTTGGGGGACTGACTAGCCGTCGAGGTGCCTTGTTTGCTCATTAGGCAAAGGCGGCATTGGTGGCACACGCTGGGTTTTAGTGGGTAGATCTGCGTCCACTCACGTCACACAGCTTTCGGGCGCAGCGAGTCCCACAGACCTACTCCCCCGCGGGATGCCTTAAAGCATTTCTCGGCGTTAAAGAAAAAAAAAATGGCCCAACACCGTCTGATTTCGAGGAGGAGACCCGTGACCAACAGTGGAACATATAAGGGACAATTATTATTATAATGAAGGCTAGGCTCAATATATTTTTTATTTACGATCTGATGGCTCATCTGCCTAAATATCTAAATTATAATGATAAGGAAAAACATTTTCCTTAGTTATTAAACAAAAAAAACTGTCAATATAAGTTCTACTCAGACATTCTATCAAGAAATATAAAAACGGATAATTTTTTTACAAAAAAATCAGTAAAATGCGTAATCTTTATGAACTTGGTCATCACCATAATTTTATATTTAGTCATAGTTTTATTAAAACTTTATAAAAACCAGGTACATACGTAATAGTCCCCATGATCCTCCCCCCTGTATAGGCCATACCCTCCCACGGGGTAGCTCTCCACATATCCGACGTGGCCGACATGGGCGCCGCTGACCACCGCACATAGCGCCGCTACAAGTATGATCTGAAATTGATAATAATTAATTAATTGGGGTAAAGTATTGAATTTTTGATTATTATTTTAGTAAGGAAGGTACTGCTGCTCATGCTGAGCTCTCGCGTTCTCGCGTAAGATCTGTCACTATCTCTCTCTTTCTCTCGGGAAATGAGGATATCAGAGATTTCAAGAAATCAAACAAGAACGCACGTCTTTTTTATGGTAGTTGGATAGGCAAACTGGCAAACGTACCACCTGGTATATGGTAATGGTAAGTGGTCGACGTTGCCCATGAACATAAACTAGTACACCTGTAACGAGCCCAGGCAACTTATTTATGTGTTGCCTATGCTGAGACATAAGATGTTAAGTCTCGGTGCCAGTAATTACATTGCCTGTCTTGCCCTTCTCTCCGAAACACAGCAAAGCTGTTTCACGGGAGGAATAAGCAAGATGGTGGTACCCATGCAGCCAGGAGCGCGGCACAGCGCTTCCCTCCCACCGGTCTGTACGCATCACAACTACAAGGATGACCCGCTTTCGTGAAATAAAACAACTGACTCTTTATTCTACTTGAACTTGCCGTATATACGCTATCAGCACGCAAGTAAGATCACACTTCTATACCAAAACTCTTGTCTCATATTCCATTTTATCCTTATTTTTTGTTGTGAGAATATATTATTAAGTAAGTCTAGAAGTCGTGCATAAGAGATAAAAAATATACTATTTTTTTAAATAAAATAATTGCTTGCTTGGTTGCTGTAAAGTATCCGAAACGTCGGGCATGTAAGAAACTTAATAAACCGCGATAAAATCCGTAAAAAAATGTGTATTGCCTACATACAAACATATTGTTTTTTTTATATTTACGCGAATAATATAAATAATAAAACTATTTTTTTACAATGCTCCCGAAATATTTATTTAATCTTAATAATAATAGTAATAAAAAGTGATTTTATTACGATGAGGGTTTATACCATAAAATAGGTAATACTAGAATCATTAATTCTAATTGCATCACCAACTAAAGTCATTCTTAGTCTTGTATCATATATAATCGTCGGTTGAACTAATTTATAACGATCATAATATCTGTATAAGTGAGTCATGTAACGGGTCATTACATGAGTCATGACATGTAAACAATGAGTTACATGCCAACAATAGAACATGAAAAAACTTAGGAAGCACTAAGTTCATAATAATACCAACTTAGGTAGATATATGAATTAGATGTTTCATATTCTTACTAACTGTTGCCCACGGGATTGCTCGCATTTATTATAGGTTTGCCAACATGACTTATTTAACTAATTTTATAAAACATAGTGTGAACATAACGTAGGTGAAAAGATATGATATTATGTACCTAACATTTTATAGTTGACGATGATGATGATGATTATGATGATGGTGAAAAATTTATAAAGTAGTAGCTAATTTATAATGAAACACTTTTTTTTTGGATTTTATCGCGGTTTATTAAGATTTTTACAAGCCCGACGTTTCGGATACTTTACAGCAACCATGGTCACGTGGTTTGGGGTCCCATTATTAATATTATCAAAATCCAAGCATAATATGTCACAGATTAAAGATACAGTTAGCACTTTCTGCGTAGATAGGACTAACCAAAATATTGATGTATCATAGGGTAGTTTCGAATAACTTTGTAACATTAGGACGTATGACACCTCAGTCCTCCCGTGACCATGGTTGCTGTAAAGTATCCGAAAGGTCGGGCTTGTAAAAATCTTAATAAACCGCGATAAAATCCGTAAAAAAGTGTTTCATTATAATGAGTGAAATTCGCGTAAACATTAGAAAACAATAGTAGCTAATTTGTTATGCCTGGCGCCTGCGTAGGCTTATGAAACACACACACAGCGACCCAACAATACAAAAATAATACTACAAACATTATTTTGTCGTGTGCACTAACTGTACTGGTATTATGGGTAATCTTCGCTGTCATGCTATAATCACATACACTTACTGTTATAAAAAAATATAAAGATCGGTCAAGCCATTTTGAGCAATGACAGAATAATAATAATAATTATATCTATATGGACGCTTTTACACCACGTCAATCTGGTCCCGTGGTAAGTTCTCGAAGAACTTGTGTTACGGGTACCAGACAACGAAAATATGTTTAATACTTTTATACTATACACATATTTAAGATTTTTATTATATAATACACATATTTAATAAACATCTATGACCCAGTAACACAGAAAACTTATTTGTTACCTGTCGGGGTTCGAACCCGCTAGCTCCGGCTTGAACGTTAAAAACCATTAGTCACCGAGGTCGTCAAAGAATATAGTAGAAAGACAAAATTGATAAAATGTTCGAGTTGATGACACTTACTCAGTTAAAGACAGATAAGATAACTGATTTAATAAACTAGATAAGTAGGTACTCTTTTTGTATTATTATTTTTATATGATGTAATTTGTTTCGTATTATTCTGGATCTCTTTTTTTCTATAGCCCCTAGCATTTGAAATGTTATTTTGATCTAAGTTTCCAGTTGTAACAAATTAACATAAATTATCACAAAGTCGGTTTTTTAGTCACCACAAATGAACAGACATGCATCTTATTTGAACATATTTAATATATATTTGACTAATCTAGCTAACGGAAATAAGATTATGAGGAAGAAAAACTCATGATATATGACCAAATAAAAACATTATAATACAAACACCCTTTACTAATTTAGAGGATCGTTTGGAAGTCAGTACTAAAGAGTTACAAGAGATCTGTTTATCAAATAGTGTGTATAACATAATACCTATAGAGGCCATTACTAATAGGATACAACATACCTATTACAGAAATCAATTAGGTAATGTTAACAGATGCACGTCACAAATACACTAGAGACCGCATATTCATAATATCAACTTCGATCAACGATAGTCACCCCACCATGGTTCAGGCCTTGTCGTGGCGGTGGGGCTCAGTAACCTAGGGTGAGCGGTGCACCTTGGGCGAAGCTAATTGGGCCGAGGGGGCTCTTTGTACCCCTCTTATAAGAAGAGGGGACAGAAGAGCAGGGGGCAAGGGGTGAGGATGGGAACCTCATCCCATTGTACTGTCCCGACGTTGGGAGGGGTTGTTCTGTGGTGCGGGACAACCCCTCTGTGGAGGTGGCGTCGGTCGAGGTGCCCTGTTTGTTTTCTAGATCCGGGGCACCTCACCAAAGGCGGCATTGGTGGCACTCGCCGGGTTTTAGTGGGTAGAGCTGTGTCCATTTACCAGCTGTCGGGCGCAGCGAGTCCCACATACCCGCGTGGGGAGACCCACTCCCCCGCGGGATGCCTCAGAGCATTTCCCGGCGATAAGAAAAAAAAAAAAAAACAACGATAGTAACTGTTGATCGAAGATATCAGGACAATGCGTTACTCTTCATAATTATTGCGTTATGTTGGAGGCAGGGTAAAATAGATACCAGAGAATTAAAATATGCATCTTATTGTGCTTATCGTTTGTTAACACGGAGCAATATGTAAGAAGTACTCTAAATAGAATTTTGTCATTAACAGCTTATTTTCGTCATTAACTACTCACACATTTTCCGTCGTAAAATCCTTTTTTAAGTATCTACCAGGACTGCACAACTAGCTTGTTTGTTCAAACAATTATGTATGGTAAGAAATAGAGATCACTTAGAGAGATCTATTTACTTACGGAGACATTAAGTAATTAAAAAAAAATTAACACACTTTAACATGTTATGCTAACATTTGCCTTTGACAAATTTTCTCTTATAAGACATGTATGGAATGTATCACACCTTCTTGCTGGGCATTTAAGAAAATTAACATCCAGACAAGCATATGATTTTTTTTTTACCAGCGAATGACTTACAGTTCATAATTTAGCTATAGCTATACATGATACACCGATTTCCTTAATTACATCCAATAAATGAGTGACTATTGTAATCGGGAAGATGGTCATATATCGTATGTGCCCGACTATATTTCACATCGTTCCGCGTATTTAATCACGCGTGTATAAAGATAACATGCAGTATTACTACACTACCAAATAATATGTATCAATGATAAATAGCTTCCGATGTGATTAACATAAATATGTTATATTATGCTCACACTTTAGTTTTATTTTAAGTGTGAAACTACTTTTTGCGGATTGTGCCGTGGTTTATTGGGATTTTTACATTCCCGAAGTTTTGAATACTTTACTACAACCATGGTCACGGAAGGACCCTGGTAAGTTTAGAACATATTTAAAGATAAAATGTATCGATGTACTGAACATGTACTAACAACTAAATTAGGAAATTTGTGAATTGCACTATTAGAAAATATTTCCTTCTCAATAATTGTGCTACCAAGAACATTTTTTTTGCCGGCCGGGAAATACTCTGTGGCATCCCGCGGGGGAGTGGGTCTCCGCAGGCAGGTATGTGGGACTGGCTGCATGGTACCACATAGGTGGTAAGGTGGACGCAGCTCTACACTAGGATCTATTGCGCAAACAGGGCACTTCGACGGCTAGTCAGTCCCTCAAGTGTCCGACTAACAACCCCTCCCAACGTCGGGACAGTACAATAAGGTGAGGTTCCCATTCTCACCCCTTGTCCCCCTGCTCTTTTGTCTCCTCTTCTTATAGAAGGGGTACAAAGAGCAGCTCCCTCGGCTCAATTTGCTTCGCCCAAGATGCTGGGTTCACTTTAGGCTACTAAGCTCCACCGCCATGAACTAAGCTATACTAATCCAAGCGACAGTTCTTCATTATGTTAAGTACAGATATTCCATATCCATTCAGTTATTCTTCACACCAATAATCAGGACAACTACACCAGCTGACGATTTGTGTCAAATAAATACAATATCTAACATCGCTACTGTCAGATAATGCAACTAATGAATAAGGAACTTTGGTCCTATGAGGCCAGTCGTTGATATCCCAGGGGTATTGCCTCAGATTCTACTGTTACGAATATTTGCTTGATATTGTTACTATGTTAAAAGAAGAGATCATCAGTATATATCAAGTAATAACTGCATCACGGATCGATCCATCAGGTTAAGCGACGCTTCCGTAGTCGGTCCATGGATGGGTGACCATCTTTACATACGGAGACTCCTTCGTCCCTCGGAAAGAACGTTAAGCCGTTGGTCCCGGTTCTGAATACACAAAAAGCCGACCCCAATATAGTTTTTTTTAAAGAAGAGAGGGCAAACGGATAGTCGGTTCACCTGATGGTAAGTGAAAAGCGACATCCACAGACACCCGCTACAGTGGATTAGCAGGTGCGTTACTGACCTTTCAGATATGAGTATGCTGGGAAAAGACTAGGAAGGAGAAGATTGTTTTTTAATGTTTACGCGAATTGCACTCATTATAATGAAACAATTTTTACGGATTTTATCGCGGTTTATTAAGATTTTTACAAGCCCAACGTTTCGGATACTTTACAGCAACCATGGTTACGGGAGGACTGAGGTGTCACCGATTCCAACCAAGGATGATCCTATTTTTCTTTTAATTTCAATAGGCTCACGGATCATCCTTGGTTGGAATCGGTGTTCTTTAGTGAGATAGGACTAACCAAAATATTAATGTATCATAGGGTATTTTCGAATAACTTCATAACGTTAGGACGTATGGCACCTCAGTCTTCTCGTGACCATGGTTGTTGTAAAGTATCAGAAACGTCGGGCACGTAAAAAATGTCAAATCCGTAAAATTGTTTAATTGTAAACAGATTGTTACTACACTAAAGTAACCTCAATAACCTCAAACTAAAATTGGCTACTGGAGAGTCCTTAGTAGTAGAGAACTGGAGAGAGAGTCACACAAAATAATTTAACCTCTAAGGTTCATCAGCTGATCAGACGATATATTTATATCGTTCAGATTGCATATACTTGTAAAATTTTAATTTTAAACGACAACTATAAGTAAGTTAAATTCGATATCCAAAGTTTCCGTTACACGTTAGCGCTTTTATTAGTTTCACTTAAAACTAATAAACAGTATTGTAGACTTATAATTTTCAGTTTTGTACTAAATTATGTATGTTTTGTGAATGATGCTGAAATGTATCATATTAATATATAGACAGGTATAACCTATCAGCGGAATATCTATCAATTGATGGATACCAAATGACTTAAAATTTAAAAATGTCTCAATTTATACAGTGTAAGGTCTGTCATTAGCAAATATTTATTGTAAAACAAGCAAAATATTAAATTATAATTATGAACATGTTCAAGAATCCTTCTTTTATCGCTTCTTAAAATATTAGCTGGTGCCCGCAACTTCGCCCGCGTTAACGTGATTTTACCGCCGTATACGAATTGATAATGAACATTTTATAGCTTATGTCAGTCACTCCTAATGTAGCATTTAAATGGTAAAATAACTTTTAAAATCGATTGACTAGAATTTGAATTAAATCGCAACAAACATCAACAAAAAATCAAATTTCGTCTTTATATTTTAGAAAATGTTTTCAAACTCAATGTATCATGTGACTTACTTGATATCCATTCATTGTCACTTCCTCCTCTTCAACACTGACAAGAGAACTGACACTGAGTCTGGTGGCCCCGCACCACGGCATTTATATCGCGACTTACCACACACGTACTTCCCATGGACTTGGTGGTCGCTGGTGCGTGAACATATTCGATAACTTATTATAATTGTAATATAATAATAAAATATATTTAGACGTGTTTGAAATATTTATTACTTTCGGATAGATTAAGATAAGGGATTTTTAAGATTTTTTAAGTCTATTTCATCCATTATTATTTTGTTACTATTAATAGGACTACCCAGCAATGGCTTAACATTGAGGGACGTGGAATAAATATAGCGGTGATTCTAAATAATGCGATTAGGACGAAAGAAAGAAGAGTTTACAGGTCCATGAAATCATTTTTTTTTTCTAGTATGTTCTGATATGAATGAAGCCTCACTGTATTTGTAGTATATAAATAATGGTAGGTGTATGCAACAATACTTGTATTGGAGTGGATAATCCCATTATAAATTATCAAATCAGTACAGATATCTTATGTGTTTTGAATCTGAAACCTTTTGTAAAACATTAGCTATTAGGAACCTCTGATACTAACACTGTAGATGTACTCTATTGAATTTAGTAATTATGGCCGCTGCAACAACTAATAATAAGAATAAAGTCCATTACAAATTAAGTAGAACCTTTTTTCTTTACGCCGGGAAATGCTCTGAGGCATCCCACGTGGGAGTGGGTCTGCCCAGGCGGGTATGTGGGACTCACCGCGCCTGAAAGTTGGTAACGTGGACGCAGCTCTACCCACTAAAATCCGACGATTGTCACCAATAACCTACCGCACCACAGAACAACCATTCTCGCCACTTGTGCCCCTGCTCTTTTGTTCCCCTTTTTTTATAAGAGGGGTACAAAGAGCAGCTCCCTCGGCTCAATTTGTTTTGCCCAAGGTGCTGGGTTCACTTTAGGCTACTGAGTCCCGCCGCCACGATGAGGCTTGAACCATGGTGGGGGAGTAGCTGTTACAAGTAAGGTTATTAGCGTTTTACAGCATCAATTTTGAACTATAAAGTATTTTAAGAAGACAGACAGTGTAAATTATTCACCGGAACCCATTTATGTGGAGCTGACTTGCATTTGACCGATATAATGATTGAGATTTGTTAAAAATACAGGCATTTAAATAGATAATTATTATATTAATTAATTTATTTTTATTATTTTTATTTTTATTATTATATTAATTATATTAATTATAAAAATAGAGACTACAGTTACAAATATTGTATTGAAAACCGAAAACTTTACATGCGAAGCCGTGGACCGCAGCTAGTTGTAAAATGTCTACAATAATTCTAGTTTACTGTCATTATAATTATATAACAAATCGGCTGTTTCGCTGAAAATATTTACTAAACGGCAGTTATTACGTGAATCATAGTTTCATTAAACGTTTATCTTCCGTCGGAATTCCGTCGATTACACTCGTTATATTTAAGTATCGACGATCAAAAATTACCAATGTCTATTTGTAAAAATATTTATTAATAATTATTAATAATTCATATTATTATTTCATTGTAAGCCTTCTGGTGTAGCGGGTCTCTATGGATTTCGGTGAGTGTAGTCTGGCTAACTAATGTTCGCTTCTTCTGCAAAAAAACTAATTAATATTTTAAAAGATCTAGTTTGTTTGTAAGTTATAGAAAATCAGCCCTTGCTTTAGGATCGTCATGTTTTTTTTGATGACGCACGTTAATGCTTTCGCACGATCCAGACTTCCGAGGTAAGTCTGGATCTAAGGAGGAAAGGCTTCTAAACCTATGTGGAAATCGCACTTAGGAATGCACTACCCCACTAAACCACCTGCGAGGCTTTCAGTCGCTTTTTGTAGGTCCCGGATCTGCTGGCAACAGGATCACCTCAGCGACAGGTTCGCCCCGGTGAAGTCCAGACTACTACTTATAAGGGGGGACTGCCAGGCCGGTACTAAGCAGTCCCAGCGACGTTGTGCACTACTGGGCCCAGGTTCCCAACCTGAACCCGACACCAATACAGGGGCGTTACTGGAGGCGCATTAGGTAGCGCCTCTTACCCTCTCCCGTTCATAGCCCGCTGGGTAGGCCTCGTAGGCGGCCTCCTCTCTCACCCGCCCGTGGGCAGGCCTCCTTTTGGGACATAATTACCTCGCAGAAGGAGATCATCGCCTTCCAGGACTCCTCGAGCATCGCAATGATGACGCTCGCAAGAGACGAGTCCCCTCTTATAACTTATATCAGACTGCGACGTAGCGCCGCCCATCTCGGGCGCACCTCGAGGGTGTGGTGGGCCGAGTCCACCGCCGCGCCACAATCGTGACACACTGTCACCGGCTCCCTGCGGGCCGTCCGGCACAGGTACCAAAGCAACCATACCCCGTGAGCACCTGTGTCAGACGGAAGGCGAGGGATTTGCCCTTACGGTGCATCCACCGCTCGAGGGCCGGACCCAGAGCAGCCGTTCAGCTTTTGCCATCATGTGGCTACTGCGCCAGTTCCTCTCCCCACCTCCGCATTAACGCCTCCTGTCCAAGTCAGCAAACTCGTAGGATCCCGTCTAACATAAGCTTCTCACCGAGAGCCCTCCTATCCGAGACATAAGAGTGCCTCAGGCTCGTAATGGAATCAAACTGCATTATGCATAATTTAACGAACTAACAAAAGCAACGTAGGTACTAGACCGACACAAAAATCAACAATATCAGATTGAGAGAGTTTCCACTGTTCATGTCGCCGAGAAACGAATTGTCCGTCTAAATTAATTGATCTTAAAAGTCCCGATTGTATGACTATAATACTGTATATTAATTGTTGATATTTTGTATAAGACTTGTGATCATCGATCAATTATGTTTCGTAAATTGCTCAAGAATCCATTTAGATTTTTCTTAATGTTAGTGTTTTTTTACAAACTTTAAAATACTTTTAGCGATAGTAGACTTAAAATTGTCGCTTATATTGAATATTATCTCTATATATATATATGAATATTATCTCTATATACATATATGAATATTATCTCTATATACATATATGTATATTTCTTGTGTGCGTGTGTATGTCGCTGAACTCCTCCTAGACGGCTGGACCGATGATTTTGATGATTTTTTTTGTGTGAGTTCAAGGGGATTCGAGGATTATTTAAATTCACAAAAAAAATATTTTGTACAGGACAACGTCTGTCGATGCCACTAGTATTATATAAAAATCTTTGACTCCAGATAAGTGTCATCCAAGAATATGAATGACGCGATATTGAAATGAAAGAAATATATTCATTACAAATGTCTCTACTTATTGACAGATAGAGATGGATTTTAACCCATGACCCCAAAAATATTTTTGGGGTCATGGGTAGTATATATACTGTACCTAGCTGATGACCATAAAATTACATAAAATGTAACTCAATACAAATTTCTCGATCTCCATTACGTTTCTACAAAAGTTTGTTAAATTGGATAATCTAACCGCCTAACAAGGTCAAGTATACAAATGTAAATAAACAAAAAAATTATAACTGTAACAAGCTCTTTGTGTCATATTTATTTCAAACTCTTTATTTTATTCACGGAGGTAAGGCAAACCCAGCACACACTCGAGGTGTGCCCGAGATGGGCGGCTCTACGTCACTGACGAGTCCTGGACGGCGATGGTCTCCTTCTGCGAGGCAGTAATGTCCCAGAAGGAGGTCGACGAGCGGGTGAGAGAGGAGGCCGCCGACGAGGCCTCCTCCCGCGGGCGACGAACGGGGGTGCGTAGGAGGCGCTATTTAATGCGCCTTCAGTAACGCCCCTGTGTTCGTGTCGGGCTCAGGATGGGAACCTGGGTCTGTATGGCACGACGTCATGGGGACTGCTTAGTAGCGGCCGGGCAGTCCCCCCCTACGAGGAGTAGTCTGGCCTTCGCCGGGGCCAGCCTGTCGCTGAGGTGATCTTGTCCGTTGCCTGCAGATCCGGGACCCTCAAAAAGCGGCTGAAGGCGCTCGCAGTGGTTTTAGTTAGGGTGGGCACTCCCAGGTGCGAGTCCCACATTGGGTCAGGATCTACCCGAAGATCCTGGCAGCATCCATAAGGATTTCCCTGCAAATAAAAAAAAAAAAAAAAAAAAGAGGTAAGGCAAAAGGTCTCCTTATGGTAAAAAGTCAATGTTCTGAAACATTTATGAGTAGTAGTAGTAGTTCGAGGCACGTACATTGATTTACAAAAAACCCGTAGCTTGGCAAGGTTTTGGCGTAGTAAGTTCGCGCATAATTGAATTCGCGAACACTAAGCCACAAGCTGTTAACACACAGCTGTTAGCACAACTGTTAACAATGGCTCTTATGTTTGAAATTCTTTTTCATTTATTTTGTTAAGCTAGATTTTTGGTACAATATTTTTTGGTATTTGGTTCAGACAATCTGAGTCACCTCACGTTTCCTATAAACATATCAGTTAAGTTTTTCTTCTGGCAGTTACAACATCGTTCGGTAATGTATTACTTTCGAAGGGACAAGAACGTTTTACCATTAAAATACGCACATAGAAAATTTGTTATTCGATTTGTAATACTAATTCTGTAGCATGTTTACGAAATCGTAGAAATGGCCCCTTAGTTGTCTGATATTGTCATTGTATCTGAATAGTTCATTATATTTGACAACCTCTGTGGCTCAATGGGAAGCGCGTTCGCGCTTAAGCTGGAGCAAGCGGGTTCGAATCCCGTCAGGGAACAAAAAGTTTTCTGTGTTCCTGGGCCATGGATGTGTATTAAATATGTGTATTAACACAATATAAATATATGTACGGTTATTAAATGTATTTCCGTTGCCTGGTACCCGTTATACAATTTCTTCGAGAACTTACCACTGGGCCAGATTGACGTTGTGGGGGTTGAGCCATTTCACGTATGTGCTAACTGGGTAAGCGTCACACACCTTCAAATGCTTTTAATTTCATCTTGCCTGCAGGCTTCCTCACGATGTTTTTCCTTCAACGGTACCATCGAATATTAAGGCTTTAAGGCTCAAGAAAAAATATTTTTATGCAATAGTTGATTGCCCAAGACAAGGAGTTCGTCAACTGTCTCTTGTTCGATCTGTGGGTAGATTCTGGCTACCATAATGCTGCATGCTGCTGCTGCATGTCATACAAAACATTTAATTTAATTAATTCTCCTATGCCTACCCCTTAACTGATATTTGATTAATACCAATCTATATTCGAATTTGAAATGTTCCATGCACTATTGCAGGCAAAAAATTAGCACAATCTTGTTGAAAGTGGGCCATGGTGTATGAGTGGGTAGTTCGCACGGTCAGCTGGTAACCTTGGATACTATTGAGAACAGTGTGATTCACCCATTGACAGATCCATATCGGTCAAGTGTAAGTCGTATATTTTTTGCTGTAAAATATGAAACTTAACAAACGTGAAAATTTTAAGCAGCTACAAAATATGTGATGTAGTTTTATTGTAACATTTTACCTTGGGAATAAGGAGTTTACTACGAGGCTTCTGTGGAGGTATAATTATATTATTATGTATATTGTAAAATATTATTAAAAAGATTAGTTTCACTGAGATTGTTTTTTTTTTCTTTAACGCCGGGATCCCGCGGGGGAGTGGGTCTCCCCACGAGGGTGGGACTCGCTGCGCTCGAAAGGTGGTAAGTGGACGCAGCTCTACCCACTAAAACCCGGCGAGTGCCACCAATGACGCCTTTGTTGAAGTGCCCCGGATCTAATAAACAAACAGGGCACCTCGACGTCTAGTCAGTCCCCCAAGGGACCGACGCCACCTCCACCGAGGGGTTGTCCCGCACCACAGAACAACCCCTCCCAACGTCGGGACAGTACAATGGGGTTAGGTTCCCATACTCGCCCCTTGCACCCTGCTCTTTTTTCCCCTCTTCTTATAAAAGGGGGACAAAGAGCCCCCTCGGCTCAATTAGCTTTGTCCAAGGTATAGCGGCTCACCCGAGACTACTGAGCCCCATCGCCACGTCAAGGCCTGAACCATGGTGGGGAATACCAACGTAACTCCACCGAGAAATCTGGATTTAATACACACTCCTGAAACAAATTTAGTTTTTCAACTAAAACTGAATGGCTTAGACTTTTGTTATGACAATGCCATCTATTAAGATTTTATTGAACTACATCATATAAATTGTAGTTCTAATTTTATTCACAGATTTCGCAGTAAACTATTTTTATAATGTGAATGTAGATGGCGCTATTATGAATACATTCCTGCGCCATCTGTGATGTACTTTATAATTTATAATGTCTTTGTTCCTTTTTAAGTAGTTATATTACTAGCAAATAGATGGCAGTGCTATTTTTTGTAGTGACATTATTATTCCGTACATAATAATATTGTTATTGGACGTGATTTATTTTATGCTATTGTTACAAGATGGCGCAACGCATTTATTAAATTTGTTTCCTATGTAAAGAAAAAATTCACACATGAAATAAAAATACATGACTTTACTATTATAATTATTATAACTATATTACTTATATATTTTTTGACGTGACAACGTCTTATAATTCGATGGAGCCGGCTGCACGCACGAAAAAAGATGACGTATGCGGCGTTACCTCGCTCTGAGGCGTTCCATTTTCTTATGACGTTGTCACGTTCAACTATCGTCAGTAAGCCTACTTTACAGACAACCAATTTTTTTAAGATGTTTTATTTTCTATAAAAAGGTCATGTCCTCTGACGCGAGAATAATACATAAATTGTATTATTACCTACATGTAAAGTACAAAAATAAAACCATGACATGACGAAGTGGCAAGGGATCGGTCGTCTTGGCGTTCATTGAAGGAGGTCTATGTTCAGCAATGGACGGTAAAGGCCTGCCTGATGATAGTACTTTGTCATTTTTGTTCTTTGTCAGTTTTCATCCACTATTAGAACATTTGCCGTTATCAGAACTCGATCCCACGACTAGTCTGCTTCGGTACTCGGTAATTTTTATGTCACAAGAAAGCAAACCAGCAATCGGAGCCTTATGGTCACTACCGACGCCCATAGACATCCGCACAACCAAAAGTTAAACAGATGCATCTGTTTAACTTTCCCTTTCCTCCCAATGGCCCCCCGGAAACTCACAAACCGCACGAAACGCGACAGCATAGCTGTCACTTGCCGCCGTTGGTATGTGAGCGAGAGGTTCCGACCAGGTCGGTTCGGCCTAATTCGGCTGCAACGTAGCGTGGTACCTCTTACCAGTTACCAGACGTCATATAGTTAATCTCTGAGCGATTAAGACTCTCAAATTCCCAAGCCGTAATGGAAAATTTGAGAAAACCTACATGTCTATGTAACCACGTATTTGGGGCGGCGCAACAAAACTATCTTCTATCACCTTCGTAACCACCGGTTTCGTATGATCGACGATCGATGATGACGACCTTTGCCGAAGATCACGGGTATTGAACATCATATCGTGGTCTATACCATGAGTGTCCAATACAATGACTTATGTGGGTGCGACCTGTTTCACAACGTAACCACTGCCTTGGGCGAGATTTTCTCTTTCTCCAAAATCGTAAATAACAAATGATGATCAGCTTCTACGAATCTGTCAACAATTTTATCTATAATATGATCGACGGCCATCAAATACTGTAATTGTATGATCGTCTCTATTCATTATAACGTAACAAGAGTATAGTTTCCTTAAGGTTATATATTAAGTACAAGATGTCTATTTTTTGGAAACATACGCTACATGTACTGAACATTTGATACCTGAGATTAACTCGTAACCGATACAGAAATTATAATAATTAATAGGGGTTAAAGTATGAAATTGCCTTTTTATTGTAATAGGTACTTCGAATTGACAGAACCTTCATGGTTTGAGATTTTTGAGTGAAACTTTTTTCACATGGTACTTTCTGTATTAATATAAACATGAATAGTGATCGCGTTTAGTTTAAAATGTTTATGTAATGATAACTGTTTGGTGGTCTCAGCATGGTGTCATTCACCATAGCTTTCTCCGATCTGGTCAAGCAATAACGGCAGATGTCTACTGTCCCCACCATGGTTCAGGCCTTGACGTAGCGGTAGGGCTCAGTAGCCTAGGGTGAGCCCAGCACCTTGGACTCTTTATACCCCTCTTAAATGAGCAGGGGCAAGAAGCGAGGATGGGAACCTCACCCCATTGTACTGTCCCGAAGTTGGGAGGGGTTGTTCTGTGGTGCGGGACAACCCCTTTGTAGAGGTGACGTGTCGGTCCCTTACGGGACTGACTAGCCCTCGAGGTGCCCTGTTTGTTTATTAGATCCGGGGCACCTCACCAAAGGCATAGGTGGCACTCGTCGGGTTTTAGTGGGTAGAGATGCGTGCACTTACCAGCTTTCGGGCGCAGCGAGTCCCACATACCCACGTGGGGAGACCCACTCCCCAGCAGTATGCCTCAGAGCATTTCCCGGCGTTAAAGAAAAAAAAATGTCTACTGTGCCGAACTCCGAACAATGATAGCAATACTAGCATTGAAACAGCCCCAACTCATGAATCGATCTTCACCATTATAATAATATTAATATGTTGGGACAACTCACACACGGCCATCTGATCCCAAACTAGGCAGAGCCTGTTCTTATGGCAACCAGACAACTGATACATACTTATATATTTCTAAATACATACATAATATAGATAAACTACTACTACAGAACTAATGATCATGCTCATCACACAGACATTTATCCTGGGTGGGAATCGAACCCACGACCTTCTGGTTTAGCAGTCAGGGTCACTAACCACTAGACAGGCCAGTCGATTATTGCTCCATGATAATGCGAGACCCCATACAGCACGAGAAACCGTTTTAACTCTACAGGAACTGCAATTGGAAACTATTGGCCACCCTCCGTATTCGCCAGACCTTGCTCCAACGGAGTATCATTAAAAAAATGATTATGAAAACAATTTTTTTTGCCATTTTGCTGCAACATTTTGCTGCAACGCTGCGCTGGTTTTGAGCTCTGATTGAGCCGACTAATGGCCATTCATTGATGATTGGCTGATGGGACGTACGTACAGATCACTGGTTGGTAGAACTGCTATTACGTCAGTGATAAATCACTGACCAGTTTCGGAATTTAATGGCTCACGTTATTGCTCTATCCGGTTCTATTTTCGACTCTGTAGACACATTACTTTATCGGTGGGATGTGCCGCGCAGCTGTGCTGCGCTCTCCTCTTCGTTAGTACCACCATCCTACTTATTTCTTACGTGAAACAGCTTTACTAAGTTTCGGCCACGAGGACGGAACTAGCAGCACTTGCACAGAGATTTACCATTTTATGTATGGATGGGCAAAACATGAGTTACAGGCTAGTACAGGTAAACACGATTACGTTCATCAGGTACCACAAGGTACCATACAGGTATACACTAAGAAAAACCGGTGGTATGACGCAATACTGAAAACATATTGCTTCATACCAGATTAAACAAAACAAGCAACAATCTCGTCTTTTATTATCGACAATGCTATTCCTTGTTGTTTTGTTAACATTTTCGTCATGGCTAACTCCATTTATCGTAAAGGTAGTTGTTTTAAAACAAGAAGATATTGACAACTTCTATACAGAAATGATATTCACTTAATTGGTCAAAACCTTATTAAAATATCCGGAATCTCCAAAAATTGTTTTTATAATAAAAAGTTTTTTTACATAGTCATGAAAAACTGGTAGTCTTGGTGGTAATCAGTGACGTAGATAACTACCGTCTACGAGTACATCTAGGACTAATCCTCATTGTATTATATAGATTATTTTTTATGTCATAAGGAGGCAACCGAGCATTCGGAGCCTTATGGTAACTATTGACGCCCATAGACATCCCCACAACCAAAAGTTATGCAGATAAGTTGCCCTCCTTTTCACGAAATCGAAACGCCACAACATAGCTGTCACTTGTCGCCGGTATGTGAGCGAGAGGTACCACTCCGGTCGTGCCGACCCAATTCGTCTGCAAAGTAGAATGGCACTACCACTTTATTTTATAGATTAGTTAATTCGTCGTTTCCACTTACACACAAGAAACTAGCGAGAATTACGCTACTTGCCCTACTCTTGTCACCGGGACACCGCATTGCCGCCAGCCAGAAAAACTGTTGATGGACACGAACGAGCAATTTTGGTAAGGTGCCCCGCATCTAGCTAGCCAGTCCCTCAAGGGACCGACGGTACTTCCACAGAGGGGTTGTCCCGCACCACAGAACAATCCTTCCCAACGTCGGGACAGTATAATGGGGTGAGGTTCCCATCCCTTGTCCCCCCTGCTCATTTTTCCCCTCTTCGAGAAGGAGAAAGAGCTCAATTTGCTTCGCCCATGATGCTGGGTTTACCTTAGGCTAATGAGCTCCACCGCCACGACAAGGCTTGAACCGTGTTGGGGTGCTTTTTAGAGCTGGTAGAAAGCTGTTGTGAAAAAATGTGTTAAATGTAGCTCAGATTGTATTTATATAATATGTTATAAGCTGATGTCTAGTATTTTATAAATTATTTTCTTAGTTAAAGGAAAAAGAATTTCTTTATAAAATAAATGATACTCCTATTTGTAAAATGTGATTTGTTTTCAAATTAATTAAAAATACAAATCCATTTAAGTATTGTGAACATCAGCTCCATAACACATTACAAATAGGCTTAGTAGAAAATAGGTACAACAGCATCGCAATACCTGATATTGCCTTTTCGATCGAGAACATGGGCCACGGCAACTAGTACCTAAATAGTACTTAATTAGCAACATGACATAAGAACTCTTCTAAGGAAGAGCGCAGACTGGGATAATTCGTTCTTAGATAAATATCGATAAATTATCTACTAGTAAAATTTTATTAGTATGATAGTCATTCATCATTGTCTAACGTTTACTAGAATTTCACTCATTATAATGAAATCACTTTTTACGTATTTAATTTCCTGCGGATACTCTACTGCAACCATGGTCACGGGGGACCCCCACGCCGGGAATTTAAAAGTCCTAATAAACCACGAAAAAAAAATTATAAAATTGTTTCATAATCTCATTTATATTTATTTTTAGTATACATTAGAAAAAGATCAAGATGGTTTTTTGTTTGTCACACTATACCGAGTTATAGTTCAGCGGCCGCGCGGCTCGTGCGACTCGAGCGCTTCGACCAAATTTACCTAAACTTGCGGAGCGAAAAATTGTGAAATGGCTCTTAATAAAATTACGTTACAGGTAAGTGTGATCTGAGTACTTCGGGATACCTACGTAATACGTTAGAGTTCGCAAAGAAGCGCGAAGAAATCAATCATTTCTGTAAACTGATATTATATTCTTTCGCAAAAAACTTTGCTGTGTCGTGGGAAGAAGGACAGGATAAGTAACGTTTGGATGTTTCCCCTAGGTCCCAGGCACAATGAAGTTAATTTTTTTTTAAATAGCACTAAGCTCACAATAAAGAGCATTGATTTTTTTTAATTAACTCCATAAATGACGAAGGTATGATACTTTTCCCGTCCGCTGGAACTTTTCGGCGCGCGGCCTCTGACGTCACAAATCTTGCCCACAGGTTCGCTCGATCGAACCGAGTACCGCCTTAGCCTTGACCCGGCGAGATTTGTGACGTCACAGAGCAAATGCTCAACACGCGTTCGGGATACAGTAAAAGTTGATTCATTTTGTTTTTCAAGTTATTGAAATAATTCTTTCACCACATATATTATAATTTCTTTGCCTTACAATTTATATTAAAAAAATATATTGAAAAAAATAAAAATTACCTTTCACATAATAATAATACAAAAGTTCTTTAAAATTTTTAAGAGTATCTCTAAGGGAAAAAGAATTTGGTATAAGGCAGTACAGAGTAAGCCTCTTCACTATCCCTGGTTTAATAGTAATAAGTTAAGTAGAAAGTATATTAAGCTGGCATTAAGCCTTCGTTCTGGACATTATCCATCAACAAAATTTGCGAAACTTAATGCGGAAAGCAGACTCACTTAATTGTGACATATGCGAGAAAATTGAGGATGTGCAACATTTGTTGATGGATTGTATTTAGAACGCACATGAAAGAGAATTTCTTATAACAGAATTTAATTTATATTACATCTGTTTTTAATTTATATTACATTACATAGATGTTACATCTGAGGTATGTGCTAAATTCTGTTCTTCTAATAAACTTAAAGAGTATTTTGTGTATGGTTTAGAGTAGGCACAATGGATTTGACGTGCCTTGTTAGACAAAAAGTCCTGTTTGTCCAAAATGCTCTGAGGCGTCCCGTGGAGGAGTGGGTCTCCCCAGGCGGGTATGTGTGACTCGCTGCGCCCGAAAGGTTGTAAGGTGGAAACAGCTCTACCTACTCAAACCCGGCGAGTGCTACCAATGCCGCCTTTGGTGAGGTGCCCCGGATATGTTAAGCAAACAGGGCATCTCAACAGATAGTAAATCCCTTAAGAACACCACAGAACAACCCCTCCCACATCGGGACAGTACAATGGGGTGAGGTTCCCATCCTCGCCCCTTGTCTTTTGTCCCCTCTTCTTATGAGAGAGATACAAAGAGCAGCTCCCTCGGCTCAATTTTCTGCGCACAAGGTGCTGGGTTCACCTTAGGCTACTGAGCCCCAACGCCACGACAACCATTGAACCATGGTGGGGGGCACATCAGTCTGGGGTGAACGAATTTGTATTCACCTGTGAAGTAGTCAATAAGTTTGGCAACACTGCCAGTTCGGCAACTCAATTAATATTTACCTTTTATTGTATGCGTTTATCCTTAAAGCTTGGGTGCGTACGTACATGGTGAATTAAATTAGAATCGGGGGACTTCGTGCGGTATCATCTCGTGTTACCCCATACTGTTGCGATACACGTTACCAAATCACATTTACTCATCTGTGGTAAATACGAGTATTTAATCTGTGAGTTTTGACGTCATATACCCAAAGACGGGGTAGAGGGAAACGCTTATTACTTCCGTGAAGCTGTGCTGTAAATAGAAAAAAACAGAAGAGGCAGTGTAATATGACTTTGCTTATACTGAGGTAATACTGACGTCGAGACTTACCATCTTACTAAGGATAGGTGAGGAGGAGCCTTAGACGAACTCGTTTATATTCCTGGGCGACGCTAACCACTTATTTGCACAGGCAAGCTTAGTTAGGAATGATAACGTTTGAAGAATCACAATGCCCAAACCTAGACAGCAATTTTCACTCACCTGAATACAGGTTTCTTTGCCTTGTCTGACTATAATAATATACAGTATGTGAGTTGGCGTGCCTCACACAATCTTAAATGTTTCAAAATGATCAAACGTCAATCAGATTTTCACGTTTCCCCATAATGCTACAGAGTTAGCGAAGTTGACAAGGAAAAATAAAAATTAACAAACGCACTAGTCATTCCCACAATATTCGAAAGTTCACCTCGATTTATTTGGGATGACATCATTAGATCCTAGTTTCTTTTGATGGGAAGTTCCTACGTTTGGAATATTTCCTTTCCAACAAAAAAAGAATCATCAAAACCGGTTCATAAATTAAGTTTTTCGCGAAAACTCATAAAATGAAACATATAGGTACAGTCGAATTGAGAAACATCCTCCTTTTTGTCGTCGGTTAAAAAAACCCAAGGGTTCCAACCAACTTCTCACTTCTAGAACTGTAGCTGATGCTAACTACACCAAAGTCGTTCGCTTCCTTTCTGATTTTTTATTATTTACTAGCTGTTGCCCGCAGCTTCGCCCGCGATAACTTAGATTTACAGCCGTATACGGATTGATGATGATTATTTTTATAGCCTAAATTACTCCTTATAACATCAGCTAGTGCCAGTGAAAGACCCATCAAAATCGGCCCAGCTGTTTCGGAGATTAGCCGGAACAAACAGACAGACAGACAGACAGACGGACAGACAGACAAAAATAGTAAAAAAGCTATTTTTGTATATGTACATACCGTGTATACATTCATATGCATTCAATAAAAAGCGGTTATTCTAATATTGCAAACAGACACTCCAATTTTATTTATCTTTATTATTTACAAACAATCGAAATAGGTCAAAGCCACTTAGTAAATGAAAATATAATCACAAAGTGTGAAAACAGTTATCACTATCAGTATCTACTTATAATTCTCATAACAAGCATATTCCTTCTAGCAGAGCCTAAACTCATTAAACGTTTCAATAGTTTTCAGTCTAACCCGTACCGAATAAGCTGAATCAGAAACCAGACGTAAATGATGATGATGATTATACTGATTTTATTACATATTTCAATCAATTTACGAAAGCAAGGATCTATAAATGTCGTGCTGTACAATCACGACCACGACAAAGAAGGACGCGCATCCGTCTATTTGGCGTCGTGATCATCACATAGTCGTCGCGCCGTGATCGCGCCGTAGTCGCCGTAGTAGTATCGCATGGGCATATCGTTGCTGATTCTATGGTGACCACCATTCGTCACAACGCAAGACGCTTGGCATTACGCACGAAAGTAGGTTGCGATTGACATTCGATGTTAATCGGACAGTGTCCAAATACTCATAGACATAAATACCAAATCAGTTACGAGATCGTTGAACCTGCGGTAGGTATACGCAATAGCGTAAGGATAAGCCAAGAAGATGCATATGAAAGTCCTTAACATCGATGGGCAAAAATATATTTTAATTTAAAGTAAAAATATCTTTCTACTTTAAATTAAAATCTGAGTATTTTTGAAGTGAAACTTCTTTGCGCGCATGAGGGTAATTTTTTTACGAATGAAACGTCACGTTTTTGTCCAAGAAGAGGGAAATAATGATTGAGACCGATTGAGAGAGAGTGAAAAATGGTGAACGTAGCTTGAAGCACATAGACATGGAGTGAGAGTAGGGAGCAAGCGAGTGAGAAAGATCGAGAGAGAGAGAGAGAGTGAGATAGAGCGAACGTTGCATCACAAGTCCCGGAAATTTAAAGCATAATATTAGTATTATATACTATATAATAAACTATATACTAACTATATACTATACCGGATGTATTTGGAACGCTTGCGTAGATTAAACCCTAATAATATACTATTTATACAAGGTTGATAAAAGCGAGAGGCATTAAATTAAACCACATATACTATGTACCATTTTCAGGCTACACACCAAAAATTGGACCAATAGAATCAATAGTTTAGTCACAGGATATTTTTAAAGTTTTAAAGCCACTCCGCTTTATTCGACCCGGTGACACGCAACGTGCTGTGCGTCAAACTGCCTTTTAGATTCGGAGGTCAGTGGACATTTTACAAAGGATGTTTACGCTTTACTTTTGCTATTCTCGTTTTTAAGTTCTTTGAAAAAGTTTTTTTTATTTCTCTCATAAACTGTTTTAAGAGTTTCGGATTAACCGTAAGCATATGTAGTATATGTGGTTTAATTTAATGCCTCTCGCTTTTATCAACCTTGTATACTATAATATAATGCATATAACCATTTATCTCGGAAACCTTTTTAAAAAAATTTTTAGGACTTGTGTATTTTGCAAACCCGCAATGTATGTATACACACTATGCAGTCATGCTAACCGCGAGACGCGCAACTAGCGGGCGCACTGAAGACGCGTGCGGTGCGGGAGTTCGTTCACCTCGTACATGCGGCGAACGCTATCAGCCGTTTATTTAAGTTAAGTTTATTACATTGCTGTTTTTTTTTTTCAAATAACCATTATTTTAAAGCATTATCATCAAATTCCTGTAACATTATGTTTACTAAACCGGATTATACAAAAAAAAGGCAACCAAAAAAAAAGAAAACGCGTTTTTTTTCACTTGTATCATGTCAGGCTATGCCAACACTATCATACCTCTTCGTTTTCGCAAGCGTTTCAAATACATGGTATATAAACGAGATTTAAAAATTAGTTTGCCAAATAGGTTTCACTTCTGACATATTGTGTACTTTGTACGCACGCACTTTTTTGTCATGTTATAACTAAAGAACGGCTAGATCGATCTTGATGAAATTTGGTACCTATATAGTAAGAAAATTGATAAGCTATTTGGGATGTCAGTAAAACTAAAAAAATGCCAAGTGCGAGTCGTATTTGCGCACTATAGCTTCCGTTGCATCATATAAACAGCAGACACTTTAGCAAAAAATCACTGATCACACAATCATTGTATGAGAGTCCCCTTTAAAAACTTATTTTAAATTTATTTTTAATGCAAAAACCGGAAAAAAAAACATCACGTTTGTTGTATTTGTTGTCATAGCGACTGCAGAAATACATCATAATAACATAAGTATGTTAATATTATGTGAAAATTTCAAGTGTCTAACTACCTCGGCCTGGTGACAGATGGATGGACAAACAGACAGACACACGAACAGAGTCTTAGTAATAGGGTTGGTTTTACCCTTTGGACACGGAACCTAAAAATACTATGGTAAATCTAATCTAATGCAGGTGAAACCGCGGGTAAAAGCTAATATGTACTATTATTTATTAGTCACGCTACTTAATTTTAATACCACTGATTTAGTTGGAAGCATCGCGAAATCATCATCTTGACAAAATTGAACTGTTCTGTATTGCGTAGTAATGGTTTACAAACACACAAACATTGTTGAAAAGTGCACCATCCGTGCCTGAACGGTTTACATTACAATTATCAATAATAATTATGCCAGTCATTTAGCAATTTGTGCAATTTGCTAGTCTATATTTGATTTATTTAGAAATATGTAAAACCTTATTTCCCCTGAAGACTGCAAGAAGATAAATCTGTTATATTCCATCAATATTAATAAAATAATCTAGCAAAGTAGTAGCAAAATCTAAAAAAAAAAATGATTGATTCGTGAAACTAAATATTTTCTTAACCTACCCCATGCAAATACAACGAAACAATAAAAAATGAGTAATCCGTAAGAGGTAGTGGAATTGGGCCGGTACATCTCGCTCACATAATACGTAAAGTACTGCGTAAAGTGACAGCTATACTGTCGCATTTGGTGAGTTTTGTGAGTTTCCGGTGGCCTAAAAGGCATTTGTTCCACCATAACCTACTAATATTATAAATGTGAACGTAAGTTTGTTTGCTACGCTTTCACGCGATAACTACTTAACCGATCATCATGAAACTTTGTACACATATTTTTGGAGGTATTAGAAGTAACAAAAGATACTTTTTGTGGAAAAAAAAATCTTATCCTGCACAGACGAAGTTGCGGGCACCAGCTAGTTATGATATAAAAGGCCTTTAAACTGTATAACGAAATTATTTTTGGGAATGTTATAAAAAGGCAGTAGCATAACACAATAATTTGATTTTTTTAAACATCTAAAAGTTACGCATCTTTAATTCATTTTTTCGATAATGTGGGCGATGTGTTATTTGTTGTGAACGCTTAAATATTGAAATAACGATGTTATCATCATCGTCAGCCTCTATCCATCCACTGCTGAACATAGGCCACCTTCAATGAACGCCAAGAGGTCGATCCCTATCATCATCATCATCATCAGCCACAATCCGTACACTGCTCAATATAGGACTCCCTCAATGAACGCCAAGACGACCGATCCCTCGCCACTCGCATCCAACACGGACCGGCCTCTGTACGGAGATCGTCTTCCCCACCCTGTCCATATATTGAAATATTAGGTAAAATTAGCAAATAAACTAATTTAATTGACACTGGTGTTCAAGCCAGTAAGTGGATTATGCTATATAAATACAAAATGGATGGTCACCGTCGACCTAGAGAGGAGCATTAGCGTCCATCAGTCCTTTTATGTCGCCTAATTATGCAACTTATGCAACTGGTCGGGCCTTGTGCTCTATTGTCCATACGTGCCAACTGCGACGCCACTACAACACGTTTATGGAGATATACCAGTTAGAATTATCTCAGATCTAAATATATACATTGTTTTAGCTAAATTATTATTAACTAAATTAAAATTATTATTATTAACAAGCGGACAGATGTTGTTTTGTACAAAACATTTTGTAGTGAGCTAATTGTGAAACTAAAACATTTTTAATGAAATTGAACACACACAAAAAAACCTTTAAAATCGCCCAGGTGCTTATGAGGAGTTCATGGCATAAGATAAAAGGTGAGTGTGGGTGTGGCGGACTAATCAGCCTCACATTCCTGAATCACGTTATCGAAGTTCCACAGCTCGTCGCTACATACACGACAGGTGAGAATATAGCAAGTGGGCTTCGGCCTGTCCGAGCATACCATCTCGCTCGGTCGGAGATCTCCCTTTGGGGCTTTCATCTATGTCCCAAATGGGTTATATAGGCTTGGTCTCTTGAGTGAGACGTCTGGGTTCGATCCTGACCGCTGTGGTCCGTGAAATCGGTTTTTCTAAATTTCTATGTGCACCTAAACAAATATGGTCTCGAGCATCGGTGAAAGAAAACATCGTAAGGAAACCTGCATCCCCGATAAGATTAAAAGTCTTTGAAGGTGTGTGAAGTTCGCCAGCCCGCATTGGGCCAGTGCATCGGTGGACCTAATATCCACCCCGCCTGATTTGGTGAGGAGGTGAAACACAGAACAAATGATCATGTTCATCACACAGAAATTTGTCCTGGATGGGGATCGAACCCATGACCTTCTGGTTTAGTAGTCAGGATAACTAACCACTAGATCAACAGGCCAGTATATTCTGGGCTCAGTGCTTATCTTTGTGCCTGTAATTCATTGAGGGTGCAACGAGAAGGAAGAGGAGAGGAGAAGCATGCGGAATGGCAATCGCAGAGGCTGGTGAAGTCATAATCCATGCAGTTGCCGGTCCGTGTGGGAGTGTCAAGGGATCGCCCGTCTAGGCGTTCATTAAGGTAGGCCAATGTTCATCAGGGGATCGATAGAGAATGATGATCTGTCTTTATCTTGAAAAAAATTTAGAAAATCAAATACCAGTAATTAGGAGGCTCTTCTCTTAATAGACTTCATGCATGAAATTGACCTTAAACCTTAGGCTTAGTTTGATATACCCATGTATACTTGTTGCATATGGTAATGTTCATATCTTTATATATATATCTTTAATTCTTCTGTGCGTGTGTATGTCACTGAACTCCTTCTAAGCGGCTGGACCGATCTTGATGATTTTTTTTGTATGTGTTCAAGTGGATTCGAGAATGGTTTAGATTCACAAAAAAAAAATTGTACAGGACGACGTCTGTCGGGGCCACTAGTATATATATATATATTTCTTGTGTGCGTGAGTATGTCACTGAACTCCTCCTAGACGGCTGGACCGATCTTGATGATTTTTTTTGTGTGAGTTCAAGGGGATTCGAGGATGGTTTAGATTCACAAAAAAAAAACAGAACAACGTCTGTCGGGGTATTATTATATACTAAGCTTTTTACAATGTCATATTTAATTACAATGTCATATTTAACGATTTAAAAGGACATCTACGAGTAGAATTCCTACTGCATGAATCTTTATTAAATGACACCTAACATTGTCTATTACGTGTCTTTACATGTTTAAAATTTTGATAAAAGGATGAAGTCCCCATACACTTTTAAAAGTTGAATCATACTGAACGCTTATTAAAACGATAAAATATATGGATGAATATATACAAATAATAAAAGCTACATACGTACAGACGAACATAGATCTCTTTGGAACCTTTTAGGAAGCCGGTTGAATACATTGTTAGATATAAAAAAGATAATAAAGAGAAGAAAAAGAAATAATGATTATTGAGTTTTAAGTGAAACGAGACACGACCAACATCTACCGAACACTGAAAAAAATTTTAGCATACAAGATTATTTTTATAGCATTTGTCACTCAGTGATAATGTAACATACTTTCAATGATAATTTGAATTGAATAGTTAGTTTAGTTCATGCCCAAAACCAAACCAACTCACAAAACAAACCTCTTATCATATTATCTTGAATAGATTTTATAATGCAATTTTCGTACATAAAACACGATTGCAAATTTACGAGTAACACGATCTTAGATAAAAAATGAATTAGAATAAAAAAGGGTCACCTAAATTAACCAATTAAGTGATGCTTGTGGGAAAATCTTAGATAAGCATGCAATACCTACAGCCACAAACAGAATGTATTGCGTGCTTGATGAAATAATTGCCAGAGGAATTAAATTCTATAAAGAACTAATTAAGGACAAGGCATTAACATAGAATAAAATAACTGGGACATAAATGTGTTTTTAAGTCTTCTAAAGCTGAATTTTTATTAGTCATTTGATATTTAAATCCAAAAAATATAATATATACCTACCATAGAAAATATTATTAGGCACATGAAACTAATAATACATAACTTTATTGTAAAAAACTTTTATTACTATTTAAAACTGTGTTTTTTCCATTAAAAAAGCACAGTTTTAAATAGTAATAAAAGTTTTTTAATGGAATAATTGTCCGATTACATGATAGCTGATTAATTGACACAATCCGTTGATTCTCTAAGGCCAAGTTTAAATATAAACATGTATGTAACATAAACAAAAAGCAAGAAACTAATAATAAGTAATTGGCAGTTGAAGTTCTCAGAAAAGGTTAAACGGTCCAAACAAGCCCATTCGTATTAATAATATAATTTGAGGATAAATATACTTAATCACTAGCAGAATACTTGGCCAATCGACATATAATTGAAAGTATCAAAGCAGTACAAAATATCACGAGATTTAGCAACATTTAACATGCCTATTTATTTTCCGCTATTATTAATGCGTACATAAATAAGAGCACCATTAGAATACAAATATGTCGTTAGTAAATTAATCAGGGGCAATCAATTTTGCTTATCTTGCCAAACAGCATTGCCGTTTATGGGATAAAAGGGCTGAACCGGCAGTCCAATTAACACAAAAAGGATAGTCGTATGTGTGACCGATGGGGTCACTAGGTGGGCGGGTTAAAATCATCTAAGTATATATGAATAACATTTATGAAAATTGTAACTGTCAATTTGAAAATATACAATCAGCATTACAAGGGGTTTTAGGAAAACGTGTAACATTGAAATGGCCATCTCAAATAACATAAAAACTTCTAGAGGTCAGACCTATAAAGGACAATAGACCGGAGAACACCATAAAGTATTCGCACTTTGAAGTGGAATTGCAAACGGTTATAAGATACTTATGATAACCAGATAAGTTGGAACAACAGCATATTTGAAGAAAAATGGAGGAAAGGAAGATGATCTCCGTGCAGTAGCCGCAATCGGGCAAGGGATCGGTTGTCTTGGTGTTCATTTAATGAGGCCTATTTTCAGCAGTGGAAAGGCTGATAATAATGATACTTTTATAGTTTGACAATTGCAAGCAATTATGGTTATAATGTACGTTCCTAGACTCTTTCTTTGTTTCAGTATTCAACACGTTCCTTCACCAAATTATAGTTGATATATTATCTCAATGTTGTTTTATTCTTTGTTGCAAATACTTACTATAATCGGGGACTACAGATAATAATCAGTCCTTGATTTTCAATCTTAATCATGACTATAATTAATTAAAAATAAAAGACACATTTGAATGGAAAAGTTATGCACTGTAATAATTATGATTAATCGAACTTACGAATCAAAGAATATGATTTGAATGCCAATATCATTAAACATTGCAGGTATGCTATCTCTTATCGATGTTGCTAAATCGTAGGTGTTGCTGTAACGTTAGAAGGTTGTTACTTGGTTCTTTTTGTTTGTTTGTTTGTTATGTACTAACTAATGCAGTGAAATAATTACCTTGATTGATTTATAGTAGATCAAATCATGGTTACTAGATATTTTAAATTGAAATAAATAATTGCATGTTCACTGGTTTACAATTAGCCCTGTTGACGACCTTTGTCAATACACAATATTTAGATTCTAAAGAATGCATCGTGTTTTTGATAATCATGATGATTATTTCATAGTAACACAAGATTATAAATACTGTACATACCACTTATAAATGCTGCAATCCATTGTGGCGCCGGACTCAGGCGGGAGTGCCTTAGGGTACCGTCCTAGAACCCCTGCTTTTCACCTAATACACTAACGATATTTCGAAATTGGTAAATGTTGACAGATGTTTCACGACACCTCGTTCCTAAGCTCGTATAGATGCAATATTCGTAATTTTGGAAATATGAGGTACTCTTATAAACTACTCATCGTTACGCTATGAGTGACATAGGCTATAAAATAAATATTATTTTAACGGCTGGAAAATTTACAGGGACAAAGCTGCGGGTAAAAGCTAGTAATGAATAAAGTATATCATTTTGCTAAAAGCATAGCGTAGATTAGAAGATTGATCAACATCAGCTGTCGACAGAAATACCGTAGACTTAATGAGGGATGTTAAAATAATATAAATAACATAAAATAGTAATGACTTTATTTTACATATTTACAAGCATTATAATTATTATTATTTATTACTACCTCATTTGAACATATTTCACATATTCCACTTCCCAGTTTTCAAAAGGTTTTAGAGAGAAAAACGTTTACAAATTATATTAAAATATCACAAGCTAACTAAATATTATATTCATGTGACGACTAAAACTTAAAAATATTAAAGAGTACCTATTTCTTTATCAGGGCACTGGCAAGAGATGTAAAAACAATGGAAATAGGCTGAAACTTACACTCCTAATGCTAATTTAAAATACATCTTTCAATTTCAACAACAAACATAATATTGGACCATAAGAGCACTTTATCATATTATATCTTGTTCTATTGTTGATTGAAGTAGTATATAATGTAATTTTATACCTTTATCTAATTATACGATTGTTCATGGTTTAGTAAAGGTATCATTAAAGTATAATAATTTGTAAGATCTCACCTGTCGTCGTAATTACAATAAAAAGGGTGTTTTCATATCTGATATATGTTAGACGATAGACATAATAGTAGCATTTTATTAAATTATTGCCCACTTAAACCTCATTTTACTAATAAGGTAAAACAATAAACGACTTGTTATATTAAATTGTTTAGAAACGGTACGTGCTCTAATAGATGTGTCTGGGACGTTTACGTTCGTACAACGTACATGTTCTCTAATAACAATTTCTCGTCTCGCTTTTTTGTTGACGACAAAATGATGTACCGTGTAATAACCGAGCACAAAAGAACAATAGATATTATACAATAGTAACACTTTACTTCATGTTATATGTATTATAAATTTATTTATATAAACAATGATATCATTTGTAACAATACGTTACACAAATGGAATCAAGATGTCGATATGAAATATCGTAATCAACGCTGTCTTATTGTTTTTTAATTACTTTGTAATAATATAGTAATTTTTAGTGTCACTTTTGTGACCCATTAGAAATGTAGGATGAGATATAGTTTAAGTAAAATATATTTGTTGCTGAATGTGATGTTTTACTTTAATTTATTTGTAACATCTATTATGAGTTGAACGTTTGTACTTTCATATACTTTAATAGCTTATGAAATAGCATGTTTATAAAATTATGTGCATTTGTGATATACAAAAGAAAAAATGTATTTAAATTAAAGAACTTGAAATGTATATAAATACAAGGAAATAAAATAGTGATGTATTTATTGTACTTGATTTTATGAATATACTGGTGGGTCATAATATTTGTCGTTATTAATAAATTAATTATGAAGTTTTAATTATAAAAATGATTACATAATAGGTCAAAACTTCAACACTTCTTCCATTCTCAAGACATATACAATATAGTGTTACGGATATATATGTTATTTTATTTGTAAGTTATTAACTTACTTCTGGCACTTTTAGCTTAAAACTACATGGCGCGTCTACTTGCACCAACAAGCTGATCAATCTTACAAAGCCTTCAGCATAACATTCCTTAAAGTAGATTCCATCAAAACATTATTGTAAAACAACTATTCCATGGATAAAATTACTCTTATTAAACTCAATAAGACTTGATCTCGGGTAACTTCTTTATCCTGGTAGTGTTATGTGAAACAATTTGCTTCACTGAAAGTTGATACTTTTTTTCCAAAAATAAATCTATTTAGTATTAACTTTGATGGAATCGCCCCTAAGTCGTATTCGAAACAATTTTACAAGTCTATCCCTACTTTAGTACATTAATATGATTAGTGTCTGGGATGAACGTAAGCCGGCCACTGGTACACTGGTCTTGCTGTCTCCTAAAACAAAAATAAACAATTATAATGAGTATAAGCAAGTATAATGAGTCACATTGCACCGTTGCGACTGCTACATGGGAATCAAAGGCCATTAATTAAACGTTTCCATGATATCATTTTGAGGAGCCTAAATAATCCAACCACCTCAGAGCCCGCAACGAATCTGGTCCTGCGAAGGGAAATATGGTTACTACTGCTTTTAATAGTCAGACTTAGTTCTGAGGAAAACCCGCTGGAACGACAAAACCATAATGGCTAGTGCCGAAAGAACATAATATTATTTGTTCGAACATGATGGTAGTGACATAATGGCTAGTGCCGAAAGAACATATTATTTGTTCCAACATAATGATAGTGTCATAATAGCTAGTGCCGAAGGACATATTATTTGTTCGAACATAATGTTAGTGACATAATAGCTAGTGCCGAAGGACATATTATTTGTTCGAACATAATGTTAGTGACATAATGGCTAGTGACGAAAGGACATATTATTTGTTTGAACATAATGGTAGTGACATAATGGCTAGTGCCGAAAGAACATATTATTTGTTCCAACATAATGATAGTGACATAATAGCTAGTGCCGAAGGACATATTATTTGTTCGAACATAATGTTAGTGACATAATGGCTAGTGATGAAAGGACATATTATTTGTTCGAACATAATGGTAGTGACATAATGGCTAGTGCCGAAAGAACATATTATTTGTTCGAACTCGTTTATGTCCATAGGAAAACGACGATGGTCTAGACTCTAGAAGATATAAACTCGGCCTCTTGAGTGAGAGGTTCGGGTTCGACCTGACCTGACTGGTACCATGAAATGGGTTTTCCTATATTTCTCCGTGCACAAAAAAAACATCGCTTGTTCACTGGTGAAGGAAAAACATCGTGAGGAAACCTGCATGCTTGATGAGATTAAAAGTCTTTGAAGGTGGGTGAAGTTCACTAACCCGCATTGGGGCAGCGCATCCTTATTTCGAGGAGGAGACCCGTGCCCAACAGTGCCACATATAAGGGTTGATATTATTATTATGTATGATCAATGTTCATAGGTGACTATGTCAATTTACTATCAGATTGTTCATCTGGTGGCTTCTTATCTCTATGCTAATAAAAATTACTTACTTCCACAGCTTGATCAAGAAGCCGTTTCGTGGAATCCTTTTCGTACTTCCACAGCAGATCAGCTGATGAGTCGTTTGTTGAGTCGCTTATGTTGTTTGTTTCTATGTCATTGTGCTTACTATCTTCTTGTCTCTTTTCCTCTTTCCTCGCTTGATACTCGTTTATGTAAGTGGGAACGAAATAGCGAATGCCGAATCCTGGCAAGCTTTGAGAGCTGAGGATTTGTGAGGGGTTGACGTATTCTGAGATAGGTCGTGCATTAGGCTGGCTAGTTCTGTACGCATTGACGAACCTCTGCGCGCTGTTTTGTGCCGGGGGAAGTGATCCTGAGCCAAATACCACCTGAGTATACCTCGGCTGAGGGAAGAATAGCTGTTGAGGTCTCCTGAAATGAAAAGAACAGTTAACACTATGCCCCAATGATTATTCTTGATACAAAATGACTTTTTGCCATTAGTTAGTTTACCGGTGAGAGGGAAGCGCTGTGTCGCGCTCCCGGCTGCATGGGTACCACCATCTCGCTTGTTTCTCCCGTGAAATAGCTTTTCTGTGTATCGGAGAGAAGGGCAAGACGGGCAGTGTAATTACTGGCACCAAGACTTAACATCCTATGTCTCAGGATAGGTAATACATAGATGAGTTGCCTGGGCTCGTTCCAGGTAAACTAGTTTATGTTCATGGGCGACGTCGACCACCTACCATCAGGTGGCACGTTTGCCAGTTTGCCTATCCAACTAACATAAAAAAGTTAGTATAATATTTAAATCTTCTTGTGAAGAATGTGAAAATAAGGTGCAAGTGCTATTAATTCAGTAATGAATGGAAGATACCACACCATGGGAATAGGGCGTTCCTCCTAGGCATTTCAGGATAACATGTAAATATTATTATATTTTTGAAAATATTAGTTCCACTGGGTTTATATCGCCGATATTTCTTAGTGGGCTTGCCTTGGAACCGGTGGTAGAACTGATGTTGAAAAATATACTTTATTGGTATTATTTTGAATAAAAAAAAAATTACCGTCACCATGGTTGCTGTAAAGTATCCGAAACGTCGGGCTTGTAAAAATCTCAATAAACCGCGATAAAATCCACATAAATTATTTCATTATAAAAAAAATTATTTGATTTGACTTGCATTAGATGAGATGACATCCTCAGAAGTACATACCTACAAACATATTTTCTTAGTTCATAGCAGACACAAGAAACAGATTTCACGAAACTCTTTCTCTAATATTGGGGTATATCAGATTTTTTTTATTTTCGAAATAAACTCTTCGCGGGAGATTATATAAAAGAAATTAGGAGTTTGTTTAAAGTATCTCTGAAACTGTCGGTCGTATAAGATTTTTTTTACATTTAATAGACCTCACTAAGGTCAGAGGTTTTTAAAGAAAAATTTCTTTTCCTTTATCAAGCGAGTAGAAGTGTAGGGCAGCTAGTACCTAGTACAGTATAATTGGTCAGTAACACCAAAGTATTTACCATTGAGCATTGGGGTCCGGTACGTCATCAGACCTGGGCTCCCAGACGGGCGCCGGCGCTCGGTACGGTTGCGGCGTGGGCAACGGTTCGGGCGTCGGCGGCTCGATGGGCCCGTTCTTCGTGCCGAACTTCACCATGATTGCGTGTGCGCTTGACGCGTACAGCATCAGGCAGGTCAGCAACTGAAATTGTACAGTATTTAGTACTACATACATAAGTCGTATAAACCTGGTATTGGGAATGTAACTGTAGATAGTACCGCTGTCCAAATAACTGGGGACGAAGAGTTTAGAACAAATATTCACCATGCGCTGGTTTTTTTTTTTTTTTTTTTTTTTTATGTTGGTTGGATAGGCAAACTGGCAAACGTACCACCTGATGTTAAGTGGTCGACGTCGCCCATGAACATAAACTAGTATACCTGGAACGAGCCCAGACAACTCATTTATGTGTTGCCTATCCTGAGACATAAGATGTGAAGTCTCGGTGCCAGTAATTACACTGCCTGTCTTGCCCTTACTTAACTTTTACATCACGGCAATAGCCTGTATGAACGATACGATTGCGGTTGAGCAAGCGATGTAGACAAAGTTAGGTTGGTATACAGGAAAAAATTAAATACTTTTAGTTAATCTCGAACCCAGGCCGCTGACTTGAGATTGGAGTCGAAAACAAAGAGAGAAATAGTTTTCAACAAGGACGTTTAAATAGTTGACTTAGTCCTTGGTTTTCAATTTTATTTTGAAATTATCATGAGCGACGATGGTCTAGTGGGTATGGGCTCGGCCACTTGAGTGAGAGGGTCGGGGTTCAAACCTGACCCCTGTGATGTCTTGAAATGGGTTTTTCTAAATTTTTACGTGCACCTGAATATGAACCATCGCTTGCTCACCGGTGAGGGAAACTTGAGGAAACCTGCATGCTTGATGATATTAAAAGTCTTTGAAGGTGTGTGAAGTTCACCCAGCCGCATTGGGCGGCGCCACCACCAGTGGGACATATAAGGGTTGATATTATTATTATTAAATTATATATGATTATAAACAACCCACATATATTACTGAGCATTTTCAACAGCTATATTTCTTTGTTGTTTGCTAATATACGAACATTTAAACGCAGCAATAACTTTAGCACAACGTTTTCTAGGGCGTTGAAAATTTATCAATCTAACTAGCACGGAGGCTAAAGCATAAATTGCCCGCCTCTAGACAGGCTCTATTCCAAAGTATTAAAGTTCAAAACAAAATGAGTACAATCTAATGCAATAATTCAATTTGGCAAATATATTTTATGTTTGGTCGTTACAATCACCATTGTTGTGAGGTTAACACATCTCCATCTTTTGCCGTTTCATAGATCTTGCACTTTATCTGCTCATTTTGATGATTTTATTAACAAATTTCCTATGTAATTTAAAATTGCTCAAGTTATTTAATACGCGTATAGTCGGAAACTAAAATATTTGCAAAAAACACAATTCGCAAAATATATTTGGTATCATGAATATTTAATAAATTATCATTATTACTCTACATTATTATTTGTAGAGTCTACAAGTAAAAAAAGGCTACAGTTCATCAAAAAACCATAGATATTTTAATTTCCTAATAAATATTATATAATATCAACATTTTACGTCGCATTAGTAAAATAGAGCTATATTAAAGGACCTTTAGGTAATACTGGATAAATATACTATTGAATAATCTCAAAGAGACCATTCATAATTTACAAGAGATATAATGACCCCGATCGGATCGTGATCGGCCGTATTGGCGTTCATTGCAGGAGGCCTATGTTCAGCACGATAGACGAATAGTGGGTGATTTTGATGATGATATCACTCCGCTTATTTCTCAGTTCAATTTTGCAGATTTCCTGATAGAAAAGTGCAATTGCATACATGCGCTACCGGAAACTCCCAAACCGCACGAAACACGACAGCGTAGCTGTCACTTGACGCCAGTGATATGTGAGCGAGAGGTACCACCCCGGTTGTGCTGTCCCAGTTCGTCTGCACTGCAGCATGGCACTACCTCTCACCAGATAAAAAAGATTTTGTTGCAGAAATAATGCATTTACGGATGCATTAGTAAAACCTAGTTATGTGGGAGTTAATTTCGATCTGTAACACTCGTACAGAAAGACCCTACAAACTAAAACCCCTAGGAGACTTCAATCAGCTATAATGAAGTGGCCCAGTTATATGTATAACCAAAAAATTAACAACAGATTTAGTTACCTCTACCTAAATGTACTTTTTTAAAATTAATGTTGATTTCATGTAAAACCGACGGACAACTGAAAAAATAGTTTAAAGTTTATTTCTTACGCAGTACGTGTTGCAATCACAAGAAGATTAATAATTTTCAAGAATTTAGTAACGATAAGAACTTAATGTTAATAATAGGTAGTGGAAATAGCGGCCTGGCAAAGCGATTGTGAAAATAAATTAAATTTGTACGTGTAGCAACTCTGTCGAATTAAATTAAGATATATCGATGTACTTACCATAATGGATATATAAATGTCTATACTATCGATTTAATAGTTTTTGAAACCCTTATGTAAGATAAGAACAAGTAATTTAAAAAACCTGTAAAAAATAAGTGTTCCATTTGTAAACTAGTTACTTTTGTAACGACAAGTTACATCAATTAAAATATCTACAGATTACGATTTTCTCCATATTTTCTTTTTTTTTTATTTATTAAATTTTTATTATATTTTAATATAATGTATACTTATCAACTTTATAAAAACAGATCATTTTTTGTCTATATTTTAAAAAGTCGCTATTATGTCCAAACATATTATAATATCTCAACATTATTATTTGTATATGCATGGTCTTATTGACTTATAATAAATTATTATTATATTATTGTAACGTATTTATTGTACATGCCATCGTCACATTTAAGTTTTACTAAACAATTACATATAATAAACCAAAAAAAATAAGTTTACTTAAGTTTTATCACACGTATTTATTTACTAAAATAAACCACGTGTGATACAATTTATTTCCAGTATGGCAGAGATCAAATCGGTCCTTTAGGTATGTACATTTATAAACTTTTAATCATCGTTGTAAAATATTTATAATATCTTTAACCCGTTTACTTAACTCTTATCTTAGACTTAATTCGATAAACGCGAAGACTGTGCATACAGTCTACCACACATATAACATAACAATTTAAATTCAAAAGCAACCAAAAATGCACTTTAAAATAGTAAAAAAATACAAGTTTTGATACAATTATGACACAGTAACATTAGTTTCAAGGTTTCGTAAACATCAGCTAATTTAAATGGCAGCAGATGGGAGATAAAATGTGGGAAGCGTGTAACTAGACCAAAATTAATTAAAGTGAGTGTACCTGTATACTCAGGGAGGTCTTCATAGCCGGTCTATCGTTGTTGGTTACTTAATCACAAGGTATCCTGTAACAAAAAGAAAAATACTATATTTATGTAGAATAAAAACTAATTAAATACTAATTCATTGCTTTTTTCGACAGCCGCTTTAATTCTCTACACCATCATATGGAATAACCTAAGTAAGCGAGAAGCTTTACCGATCTGCTAGTGACGTTCCTTTTTTAACCAGGTCAAGTTCACCACTACACAGTAGCAGCAGTGGCTCTTAATACTGCTTTTTTTATTTTACGCTGGGAAATACGAAAGGTGGTAACTGGTAAAGTGGACGCAGCTCTACCCACCAAAATCCGGCGAGTGTCACCAAATTTGGCTTTCTTCGCCAAAGGTACTGGGCTAATCCTAAGAAACTGAGCCCCACCGCCACGACAAGGCTTGAACCATAGTGGGGTTCTTAATATGATATGCTACTCCTGCGTGGCCAGGATAGAAGCGGTATCCACCAAATAACCCTTTGATACGATCAGGGAGCTCGAGGTATACGTTAAAACTGCCACGGTAAGTGTAACGAATTTATTCAAAAATTTTGGAAGAGTAGGTAAGAAAAAAATTCTAATATGGTCACGTCACTGTACAATAAAAACAAGGCGCTTGTCTCTTCAAGAAAATTGGATTTGGGTTACGTTTGACAAAAATAAGAATCTCTTATTACAACGTACATATTTGGATCTAGGAAATAGTTTTTTTCACAAAGAAGTTTCACAATTCCAGACTGGGTACGCAGTGGCTGTTGTGGTGTGTTCGACCATCAGAATGACTTATTCATGTATCTTTAAAATACCTCATGAAAATTTGTATTTACTTGTGATTAAAAACTCTATTTTATAGCTTGCATATGGAGTTTAAAAATTAATTTATCTGGAAACTTCACTAACAAAACCGATGATAACAGCAGTATTAAGAGCTTCACTATAGTTGATAGCACGTACAAGACATTTTACGAATTTTTCGAATCCGATACGAGTAGACACAAACCCAGACCGCGCAAACAGCGCTAGCACTACGCTACCGCTAGATTGCTTGGGCACCGCGCATGACCCGCCTCTCTCTCCAGAGGGAGGGATGAGGGCCGGCCCTCATGATGATAGGTTAAATTCAACCGTAAAAGATTCGTCGACCGTATCGGATTTGACTAGTCCAAATGATGCTCTCCCGAGCAGCGCGCGCGATGAACCGCGCCCCCTGCGGGGCGCGGAGGGGGGCGTCCCCCTTTCGAATATTTCTTAAGTGAGCCATCTGCTCACTTACTGTACCGATTGAGCTTAAAGGCCATCAGGCCGAAAAGTCTAGCCCTTCCGAAAAAAAAAAAAAAAGACATTTTACGATCTAACCGCATGCTCTTACGCTTTGCGGTTGAAGTTCGTTTATCATTTATATTATTCGTTTACTAAATTCATCATAAGATGTTGACATCGAACATACAACCTAATAGAGAAATAATTTTAGCCATAAAATTCCGAAACTGGCCAGTGATTTATCACTGAAGTTATAGCAATTCTTTCAACCAGTGATCTGTGTGTACATCCCATCGGTCATCCTTGGCTATCAGTCGGCCAATCAGAGCGCAGAACCGGCGCATCGTCGCGGCACAAATTTGGCGGAATTTGTTTTCATACAAAACACATAACATTACCGCTCTATTCCGGTTATATGACCGATGATGATCATCATTAACAGCATGTAGCTCAGCCTGAATATAAAATTCATAAATGTATTATTTTAATATAAGGTACTAAATGGTAAATGTAATAAAAAATATATGAGACGTTTTTTTTTTTTTTTTTGTATTTTTTTTAGTATCTGTTTTCTGTACTGAGACTCTCGTATCAGACATACCATATTCATCTCGCCCGTCCTTCTTTAAAATTCTTGTTACGCGTACCAGAAATGGTACACATAGTGTAAAAGATTTATATAAACAAATGCACATTAAAGATTCGAGCCCACGACCGCCATCCATAACCCAATTTAAAAACTGATGATGATGTTTTCATTTAAAAGATGTTATCTAAGATGAGCATAGCCGCTGAAGTTTGTTATTAACGCAAACGCTATGAAGGACAGAAAAGTAATTTGTATTCATTATAATATAACTTTTGCAATACTAATGTTGATCAATAGCGTTGGTTGCTGGATCCATCAAATGTTACGATCTCGATGGTATAAAATATAAGTAGATCATATTAATTGTATGATGTTATAGAAATACTGCGTTCGATACGCGTAGGCCGATATTCAATTGGCCATCAGTACTATAGCTGGTTTGATATAAATATGTAAATTAAGCTTCTAAATATAAATTTTATATCAGTTATATTTTTTTATTAATTATAAGCAACATTTTTTTTTCTTTTACGCCGGGAAATGCTCTGAGGCATCCCGCCCTGGGAGTGGGTCTCCCCAAGTGGGTATGTGGGACTCGCTGCGCCCGAAAGATGGTAAATGGACGCAGCTCTACCCACTAAAACCCGGCGAGTGCCACCAGTGCCGCCTTGGTGAGGTGCCCCGGATCTGTTAAGTTAACAGGGCACCTCGGCTAGTCAGTCCTGCAAGGGACAGACGCCACCTCCACAGAGGTTGTCCCGCACCACAGAACAACCTCTCCCAACGTCGAGACAGTACAATGGAGTGAAGTTCCGATCCTCACCCCTTGCCCCCTGCTCTTTTGTCCCCTCTTCTTATAGGAGGGTGTCAAAGAGCCCCCTCGGTTCAATTGGCTTCGCCCAAGGTGCTGGGCTCACCCTAGGCTACTGAGCCCCACCGCCACGTCAAGGCCTGAACCATGGTGGGGAAGCCACATATATTATAATAATGCATAGATACTTTTTTTTTTCGCCTTTAATCGATGCACTGCATGTTCAATAGAACGCTATTATAAGGCCAGGGAATAATATATTTAGCCAGGCTAAAAGCTGTTTCATGAAGAAAATAGAAGAAAAAGGGTAAAAATAAGAGAAAAGGTTACCTACCACCAGTGAACGTCCTACAACCAATCGAATAGTACGCTTAAGATTCCTCACGATGTTTCCTTCACCGGTGAGCAAGCGATGGTCTCATGTTCAGATGCACGTAGAAATTAAGAAAAACCCATTTCTAGGCATCACATGGGGGGGGGGGGGAATCAGGATCGAACCCGGACCTCTCGGCTCTCACTCAAGAGGCCGAGCCACCCACTGGGCCATAGTCGCTGACTTATTACCATTAACATAGACAAAATCGGAAAATACCGATGGTGATGTAGATCTGTATTGAAGTTGTATATTTAATACTTCTAACTGTAATTGTATGTATTTGGGTAACCTCTATTTACTTCAATAGGAAAAATATCGTAAAAGGTCAGAGTATTTTTATTTATGTACATTCATATTTATTTTACTTTACATGTAAATTTCATCAAAGTCGAACAATTTTAAGTTAGTAATAATTTAGACATGAAGACTTCAACTAAAAAGATTTCACGAAAGTAACTTCACGCACGTTTTGTAGTTAGTTGGATAGGTAAAATAATTACTCTTTAATAATGATAGGAGTGGTAAAATTTATTTTTAGATACTAATTTTACTGACCAATTCAGACATAATATCAACCCTAGTATGTCTCATTGCTGGGCATGGGTCTCCTCCTCGAAATCAGGCGCGGAGGGGTGTTGGGCCATAGTTCACCGATGTGCTAGCCCAATAAGGATTGGTGAAATTCACACATCTTCAAAGACTTCAATCTCATCGGGACTGCAGGTTTTTTCACGATGTTTCCTTTACCAATGAGCAAGCGATGGTCTCATGTTATCATTTCAAGGCACCACAGGGGTCAGGATCGAACCCAAACCTCTCCCATACCCACTAGACTATCTTCGCTCACAAAAAAAAAAAAGAAAAAATAGTAAGAATGTGGCACGTGTATCAGTTTTTTTTATAATAATAATAATAATGGTTTATTTGTTATAAATGTCGCAGTCAAAACTCTTAACCAGTCAAAAGTACTATTAACTGGCAAAATCAGTCAAAAGTACTTTTGACCGTCTGACTTTAGTCAATAATACTTTTGACTAAAATAACAGTTAAAAGTACTTTTTCCCAATGGAGCTGGTTAAAAGTACTTTTGACTAAATGATTCCGTCAAAAGTGGTTTTGACTGGTTGTATCTGTCAAAACTCTTAAAAAGTTAAGGTGGTAGATAAAAATAACGACAAACGCACATATAAACTTTTATATTACACATTATTAGTGGAGAACCTGCTGATATTATAACAAAAATTAGTGAGTACGAAAAGAAAGAACGATAATTGCAAAGAATTTTAGCGATGGAAGAAAAATAGTCATTTCAATGTGATGACAAAAGAAAAATTTGAAAAGTTTGCAATCGATGTGGAAGACGCGAAATTTAATGAATAGAAAACACCATTAGAGCACAGTAGACTAAAATGCTTTAACATCATTGAAGTTTGTGGTATATTTTTTTTTAATAAACAGGTTACTACCTGTCAAATATTTTTTTCCGGCAGAGGAAATCTACGTCATTATTAATGCTGCTCATTCGTAATAAACGATTTCACATTTAATAAATATCTTTTTTATTTACATCTAACGAGTTAATAGTGCTTTCGACTGATGCCATATTGCAGTTAAAACTACTTTTGACGAAGAGCGTCAGTCAAAAGTACTTTATACCGCAAATTTGCGGACAATAGTACTAATAACTAATAATTTTCAGTCAAAACCACTTTAAATTTGACCAACCTGTTCAAAAAAATCAGTCAAAAGTAATTTTGACTGATTTTGCTAGTCAATAGTACTTTTGACTCGTTAAGAGTTTTGGCTGCAACATAAACATAAATATCCAGTTGGCAATATATGTTAATAAGTTTATGCAGGCTTTTAAACAGCTTAGTTTGAAGACTAAGACAAACTATAGAATATCGAGGCTAGAAAGAAGATGTCAACCAATGGCTCTACTATATAACTTACTTAAACAATGTTAGCCATAAGAGTTACATACACACACACTTTCTCATTTATTCAAGATACGTAGTTCAAAGGTGAACGAACTTTTGCATTTATATTTGCGTAAGAATCGATTATTTAATTGAGCTTCATAGCTGTCAATAATCGTTAATAAACGATTAAATAACTTCGGCGATTTTAATTGTTATTGTATAATCTCATTTAAATATTGTATTCTTTTTTTCTCGCTGGGGAATAATCTCATGCATACCACCGGGCCCGGGGAGAGCCCGACGGTTATGTGGAACTCTCTGGCTCTCTCTCTCTCTGATCCAATTTGATTTCACGTTCATTGTATTTATGATTGCATTTAGAATTTTTAACACTAGATTAATATATTTTAATATTTTATTTAATTTTATTAAAAATGTATACATTACTTATATGAAGTAAAAATGTATAAAAGTCGAGTGGTTCAGGACACTTCACAGAGCGGTCGCGGGTTCGAATTAGTAGCAACTAAGTAATTTTTTTATGATCCTATATGTATGTTTGTTATATGCAGTGTATGATAAACGTTTAATTTTCGTTTAAATAAGTTATAAAATAAACTATATTTAAATATTCTGAGTAAACAAAAATTGAGATTTTTATGGGAAATTCTAAATCCTAACCTACGAGAAAAGAATTCTTCTTATAAAATAAGAATTTACTCTCGAAATCTTTATTTATTACTTACACGTCCTATTAATATTCTCGCATATGTTATTCTTAACAATCATAATATATTATAAAAATATTTTATTATTGAAGGCACTTCCTAAATTTATAATTTAAAATATAATATAATATTCTAAAACGATGAACAGTATACTAGTAGTATATTATAATATTATGTAAAACTAAAAAAACATTTAAAAAACATATTAATAATAATTTACGAAAATTAGTTTAGGTATTTGAACAATTAATTATATTAAATTGTTTAGCCGAAATATTAACGCGTTAACGAAGCACCTTAGAACCGCTAAGTAGCTCGTATTAAACATTTAACAACTTAAAAATCTTGTCATAAAAATCTTATATTGTTTTATTTCGAAATATAAGATCATGTAACATTTTTAAGATGTTATGTTTAGAAACTGAATGCCTGTCACAATGCAGAAGAAGAATTTAAAAAATAATTGCATAGCATCCTAATTTACATATAATTAGCCTTTTTTCTACTCAGTCTTATATCTACAGATAAATAAAATTGTATTGAATATATACCAAAGTCCAAAATAGCCCTTTTTACAATTTTTGTGGGTTTGCAAAATCCTCCCCTGCGGGATGCCTAAAAGCATTTCCCGGCGCAAAAGAAAAGCGCTTCCTGAACTATGGCCCGACACCCTCCTCGCCTGATTTCGAGGAGGAAACCCATGCCCAACAGTGGGACATTAAGTGTTCATGATAATGAAAATAATATAGTAATGAAGCTACATACTACCACTAAAAACGTCCAACTACGATTACCTTGTACGCACTACATGCCGGTTGATTCTTTCCGCATTCTGTGGTATCATTAAATTTAAGATGTATGTTGTTACATGTACATGTTCTCGGTAGAATTGATAAACGACAAAAGATTCCATTAATAAGGAACGTGTAATTTTCATGTCGTTTGTCACGGAGTTCAATTAAATGAAATAAAATTCTGTCTTCAGGTCTGCTTCATGCTTCATGTACATCATCGACCTTTCCCACTAGGCCTACTTCAACAAACGCCTAGACGGCCGATCCTTTTTCACTCGCATACAACCTACCTTCCATCTTCTCGGTCTTGCCTTCTGCTTATAGTCAAAACTGTTTTCACTTTCACTTTCTTACAGTTCTCTTGATTTATCAAGTTAATTTAAACGACTTGTGAGAAGTAATAATTTGTACGTTTCATGTACAAGGAATACATTAGCATACCCTTATATATTTGTCATATCCAGTGTACTCAGTGTAGGCTGCGGTCAAGGTGGCGTTAATAATAGATTGCGTATTGGTTGACGCGGGCCGAAATGTTAAGATATGCATAACCTTGTCATATGGGGAGCTGAAACAATTGGCGTATACCTATTGAGTGCCATAATATTATTATATGCACTTCATATATGTGACATTATATTAAATTGGAATATTAAAGTTTTAAGAATAATATTATGTACTCTAGCTGGTCGATTTGACTCAATGAGGTTGTTTACTTTGTTTGGGAAATAACAACTATGATTTCTGGCACCAAGACTGACCACGTCAATGCGGGGCTACTCCCAGGTGATCTTTCTTATATACGCTATGACGCTATAATTACCATCTGGCAGATGCTAACTGGTAGACAAACAACTAGCATAAAAATGGCAGTCATAGGGACTGCCGCAAGAAGTGAAAACTTTTAGCTTAGAATTAAGACGTTATGAAATTTCAAATTTTAATACTTACTTAAAAATTTAAATTTCATAATGACGTCATAATGTCACATTAGTATGTCGGTGACGCAGACTTATAAGATTTTCCCCTACCAAAAAAAACTCAACGTGGCTAAAGAAGTTATCAATTCAAAAAGTAAACAGACTGTTAAATATTGCATCGAAGTAGAAGACATGGAAACATAGATCTGTAACTTGTTTCTTCCACTATTTACTTACCTACGTAACTAAACCAATAATATATAACACTATTATGCTACAAATAAGTTAAGCCGACTTACTTAGTACGTACTTAAGCTGACTAAGTAAAATTTTCATAATTTGGTGTGATACTTAAGTCTAATGAATTATGAAAACAATTTATATTGTTTGTGAGTAATATAGTAACAAGGTTATTAACGTTTTACAAATGACCCAGTATCAGATAAAATCTAACAAACATAAATAAGTACTGTTTTACACATTAGTACAGACGACAAGCTCGATAATAACATTGACTGAAATAAATGCACTGATTTATCAAACAGTTATCTCCTATGATCTGTAGCTGGCATTAGATTACCTACAATAAACTAATACATAGAAGGTCGCCTTTGTATTTGTTTTTCTTTGTAATAGTTTATTAGTTTTCTTGTACACGTTTTCTTGTAACGTAACGTAAAAATCGATCGGTTTGCTGTTTTTACTTGAAAAATATTCGAATAGTTCGGTTGTAGTAGTAATATGAGAATGGGTTAATTTTATCACAAACAGAAATATAAAAATAAAAATGAGTATGTTTTTCAGTTTCGTCAAAGTTACTGGTAAAAGTAGTAAAATTAATAAATAAATCTATATATTTAAATTAAAGCGCAATTATTAAAAGGACATGACTGATGATGGTCGGAGTCAATAAACCTCTCAACAAATCTCATGAGCAAATTTTCATTTCAAAATTTCCATTTTTAGGGTTCGGTAGCCAAATGGCAAATACGGAACCCTTATAGATTCGTCATGTCTGTCTGTCTGTCTGTCTATCCGTATGTCACAGCCACTTTTTTTCGAAACTATAAGACCTATACTGTTGTAACTCCCATATAGGTCCCCATACTTAGAACTGAAATTCAATTTTTTTTTCATCAAACCCCGTATGGGGTATCTATGGATAGGTCTTTAAAAATGATATTGAGGTTTCTAATGTCATTTTTTCTAAACTTAATAGTTTGCGCGAGAGACACTTCCAAAGTGGAAAAATGTGTCCCCCCTGTAACTTCTAAAAAAAGAGAATGATAAAATTAAAAAAAATTAAATGATGTACATTACCATGTAAACTTCCACCGAAAATTGGTTTGAACGAGATCTATTAAGTAGTTTTTTTAATACGTCATAAATCGTAAACCGCAATTTACCTTTCAACTCAAATATTAAAAAATAAAACATTTTTTCAAAATATATTTTTTGTTAAAGTGTCTAATGTTGTATATTATGTAATGGTACGGAACCCTTTGTGTGCGAGTCCGACTAGCACTTGGCCGGTTTTTAATGACTCCCGTATTAATTCTAATTCCAATTATTTTTCGTCCACCACGTCAAATCCTCTCCAATGGAACATCAAGCATGACGTTCGATACGATTGATCTACGGCTAATTTGTGAGCCAGTCGTGCAACCACAACCACGTTCCAGCTTAGTAGGTCACCACCAGCCACGTAGTGATGGCACGGTGTAGACCATTCAGATGAAACAGTATATATATCATCAATAGATCTAGTTATATTTGGTAGTAGTTTTTCATAGAAGAAGGGGCAAACGGGCAGTCGGTTCACCTGGTGGTAAGTGATCAGTGACATCCACTGACACCCGGTACACCAGAGGATTAGCAGGTGTAATATTAAACATATTCACTTTTTTCACTTTCATTTCGCGGGGCTCGATATTTCGACTTATGTGGGATTGCCTCGTTTTGAAAAAAAAAAGCCTTCTGCTGTTTGTTTTTCAAATTATCGTTTTTTTTTAATTTATTAATTTAAAATTGCTGTTAGTTTTAACAATTTGAACTACAATGTTTTAAAATAAAAAAAAGGATATAAAGTTAAAACTATATTAAAGGGCTCCTCTTATCATCGCGTTTTATGTATCCAATTTTAAATAGTTTAATAGTGAAAATGTTATTAATTATAGTCTTAGTATCTATATTAGTATCATTTAATGTGAATATTATGTATATGCATCCTAATGAAGTGACATTTAAAATCATTTCATATGTAATGCGGGCAAAATGCTAATTTCATTTGCCAGTAAAACATTTCATGATAATGCAGCTGGGGGTGATTAGAATAAATAGCCTGATCAAGCAAACTGTCTAGGAAACCTTGTACTTGATAGTGGTCTGGTTGTAATAAATCAAGCTGGTAGAACAGACTATTAACTTTTTTGGAGAAATCTAGAGCTAATTTGAGCGAACCTATATTATTTTCTTGAGTTGATTTACTATTTATTATTTACCAATATTTATGCAAATTTCACACATTATAATAACACCACTATTAAGGTTTTGATCTAAGCCATACTGTTCTCCCCTGACCATAGTAGCTGTAGTGAGTTCCTAATATACATATAAAAAAATTGTGTGAAAATAAATCGTCTTCCTCTACATAGGAAGAGTATGTGTACTGTTGTTTATCAGCGGGATGGAAGTGGGAAATGCTTGTTGGCAACCGTGATAAGATATGGACTTTATGAGAATGTTTCTAGGTCTCCTAGGTGTTATTTTGTATAATCTTACTTTCGTGTCTGAGGTTGAATAATAGACTACATAACATAATAGAGTGAGACTCAGTGAATGTTAATCGTGATTAGGATTTCATCCGATTAGTGATCCATTCTTTACTTTCGTGCCGATAGTCGTTTGTTTTACTTATAAGGACAATAAAATTGATGTCTTTGTTGTATAATATTTTGTGTGGCTTGTTTCAATTAAAAGATAAAACCTTAAAGATTAATCTCGACAAAACACCATGATTTTAAAAGGTCAACGATTCGGGTGGTATACCCGGGTCGTAAGCCCGGGTAGTATGCCCTGGCAGTATCTATACCCGTTTAAGACACTAAAAGACACGGTTAGTTTGTTATCATAAATATTATGTAACAACTTGGTTGTGAAAATTAAATTTCAAATTAACACCTTTTCTACTAAATGCATAAAGAAAGTACGTAATATACGGTACTTACATTAAAAACAACAAATTTTAAAAATTTTGTCTGTCTGTCCGTCTGTTCGTTTCGGCTAATCTCTGAAACGGCTGGGCTGATTTTAACGGGAGTTTTACTGGAATATAGCTGACGTTATAATAAGTAACTGAGGCTGTAAAAATAATCATCATCGTATCCGGATACGGCTGTAAATATAAACAAGCTTTCTTTATGACATTAGCCTGACTAGATAATATCCCAACCCGACGCCAGAAGGCCGTGTGGTCGCAGACTGCACGGTTGACGGGGGGCAACCCCCGTCTTTTTATAAACCAAAAGTGAGCCAAATGAGCTCACACTAATCCAATGTAGCATTAGGGCCTTCGGGCCGTTAGCATAAATCCATCCGAAAATAAAAAAGTTAATATAACAGAGACAAGTAACATAACAAAATTATAAAGAAAATCTAAGTGCACAAAACTATTGAACAATAATAATTTCCTAATGCGTAAGTCGCGATATTTTTTCACTTAGGAAACAGCGCAGAAATGTTGCAGGTATAATCGATTTGAAGTTCATGGTCTGTGGGCGTAATCTCCGCCACACGCTTGCGTAAAGTGTAATGAATTCATTATACCTGTTTTAAAATTGACAGATGGTAATTAAGGACATTTAATATCAATTTTTCAGATTTTCATACAATATGTAATGGTTTAAAAAAATATCCTATAAATTTGCTTCATGAATGGATGAAGTATTCTAGAGAAAAAAACGTGGAGCCAATTTTTCTATAAAATTTTCTTTTAATTATAATTGTAAGAAGTAAATGTACGTGATTTAGATCTTCAAAACATCATAAGTTTCAAAACGATTTATATTTTCCGTCATGATTAAGTGTAAGTTCCGTTGTACACAATGTTTCATATCATAAGCTTTCTAATAACTCGGATTTAACTTAATTTGTAAATCGAGATTTATTCTCTCATCCTCATCATCAGCCTCTATCCATCCACTGCTGAAAATAGGCCTCGCTCAATGAAGTCAAGACGCCGGTCCCTTGTTACTCGACCGGCCACCGCACGTAGATCGTCTCCCACCTGCTTAATTAACGACCAACACTTCGTCTAGTTAACGTGGCCTCGATTTTTCCTTTCCTCTTGAAAAAATTTCTTATCACTTCCAGAAAATTGACCGAACGCGTCCGATAATTTTTCGCATAACAGCGGTTTATGGATTTATTACCTTTTCTTACATAATTAACCTACACGTTTAATGCGGTTCAACTTGTGACGTCTCTTATAGTATAAATAATAAATATCCATTTTCGGTCCTGATAGTATTGATAAATTAAGATGGTTCGATTGAATGAAATTTCGGTAAGACGATCTTCGTGCAGCCAGTCCGTGTTGGATGTGAGTGGCAAGGGATCGGTCGTCTTGGCGTTCATTGAAGGAGGCCTATGTTCAGCAGTGGACGGATAAAGGCTGATGATGATGATCTAATGCAAACCGGTAAATTTAAAGTCTTCATAAAACGCCGGCAAAAAACGTCTTTAGGATATCAAAAGATTATATTTAAAAAAACTACCCCGCAATAACCAAGAGCTGATGAACTTTAAAAACCTGAAACGAGGTAAAATATTTCAAAGAATCATCGCTAGAAAATCTGTTTTCAATTAAGAAAACGCCGCATCAAAATCGATTCATCCATTTGAGGGCTACGATGTCATAGACATCACTAAACGGTCCAACTAAATATAAGAGCCGTCTTTTTTCGTTTAGCATTAGTATTATTACTACATTTCATTTTTTAATAATTGTTACCTAATCTAATATATCACGAGATGAGGTTAACGCAATAGCTGCGAAATGTACATTATATTCACACATATGTACAATAATTAATATAATACTTTATTTCTCGCTGAGCCAAATTTCGTCACTCCTTATCTCCTAGTGTTGACATTTTAGATTCCAAGAAAGTGAAGCTGTACCTAGACCAGACTAATGTATCTAGACTAGACTAATGTGAGTCTAATGCGCACCGCCATTACAATATTGCACCAACTAATTTGCATATAATTAATCAAACGTATTGGTCAGGCGTGTTTTAACACTTTGAATTATTGTGAAGTGAATATCATCATCTATGTTATGGTTTGTAGAAGATTTATGTAGAGATGACTGCCAACCTTCACTAGTTGGAGAGGCACCCCAAGAAGAAGAAAAACCCTGTACTCTACAGGGTTCTTGATAGATCTCAGTTGAGGGATCTCAGTCGGTAGGCAGTTTGATAAGTTATAGTATCATTAATTGCTGATTATTGCGTTCCTTGTTCTAGAATACATTTAGAGGTCCAATGGTATTTGGTTCCTAACGATAATCGCTTATGTTAACCACTAATCTACCTACTTTGCGGTTTGAGTGACCCTCCTCCTAGATCTATTAATTCGACCACCCTTCAGTATGTTAATGAGTAATAAATGGATAAAGTAATATTTTAAAACGCAGTAATTTAAATTGTTAGTAAAATTACTAATTTTTCATTACATTAAAGAAAGTTAAACATTATTTGTAATATTCAACTGTTACAGACATCCTTTAAAATGACTTGAGAGGTTAAACATTGTTTCGAAAGCTTTCTTTGTTAAGGTAGATTTTAAAACTTTTCTTTGTTAAAGATGCATTTAATGATTGTGAAGATCTCTATCGTGACCACGATATTTACAAATACTCTTCTTCAAAACATTCAAAGCTGGTCACGTTATTATTCAAAAGTGATCCTTTAAAACGTTAATACTATTATATAACGCGACTTTGGTCATCGCGTTCTCTATAAATCACCTAATACCTTTCGCCGGCTCAACGACCGACGTATGCACTTGAGCAATGCTTTTTTGTTGCCAATTGTGTTGTTCATGCGCGTTCGCTGGTAACATAGTTTTTTAAAAACGCAACTCGAATCACAATGACATACGAATTCTTTTAATCTGTGTTATTATGTCACAAAACGCTAACAGCTTTGGCAACTCCTGAGTCTTTAATCTAGAATTTAGTTACAAAGACTAACTTTTATCTTACTTTGTATATATATAGTATATAAAATATGAAAAAACTTATTTAAAACGAGATGCCCACGGATGCAATACATTGGTATTGAAGCATTTAATTTTTGTCAGCTCCTTGTAGCGAACGCATTATTCCCTAGGTGGTCGCTTCAATAAAATAATTTGCTTTATAAAATACTCTTTACCTCACCAACGTTCTTAAATGAACATCAAAAGATGCTTCTTCTAGTATATTCTTTGTGTAGCTCATATTATGCTTATCGTATCACGTATGTTCTCATCCTTGTGTGTATTCAAAAAAAAAATAAGAAGCTAGAACTTCAATATATGGAAGCCAATATTATGTTTGTCGTATCACTTATGTTCTCATCTTTGTGTGTATTTAAAAGATAAGAAGAGCTTCAATGATATGGTAGCCAATAATATGTTTGTCGTATCACTTATGTTCTCATCTTTGTGTGTATTTAAAAGATAAGAAGAGCTTCAATGATATGGTAGCCAATAATATGTTTGTCGTATCACTTATGTTCTCGTCTTTGTGTATATATAAAAGATAAGAAGAGCTTCAATGATATGGTAGCCAATAATATGTTTGTCGTATCACTTATATTCTCATCTTTGTGTGTAGCCAATAGATAGGAAGAACTTCAAGTATATGGAAGCCTTAATGTCTTAGCCTTTCCTTTCAAAATAAATAAAACTGCCGTTACTCGTTATCTTTTATTGAACGCGAAGAAAGCTGATGTCTCTCCACTCAGAGGAGACATTCCAACAACAGAGGCCAACTTTAAGCTACATTGCTTAAATTCAATTAATTCTCATATTTCTTTTTAACCTGAACATTATAAATTTAATTTCTAATGTAACTGTAAATTACTGTGCTGCAAAGTGCTATTAGCTACCTTCCGCAGCCGACTCTATCATCAAACAATACTATTATGTCATCGGATCTTAGTAAAATACAAAAAATATGCTCAGTTTAGTCATAATGTTGTGTAGTGAGCTTGTGTAAGGTTTATTTTTCATGAATATGTTATACTTGTGTTAAAAAATAGATATGACATACAGATAAACACCAATCTTACTATGCAGAATTCCTTTTTTATAGCATAGGAAGAGAAACGAGCATTCAAAGCCTTTTGGCGACTATCGACGCACATACATATCCGCACAATCAGAGATTATGCAGATGTGTTGCCCATCTTTTCCATATCCCTGCCAATATGCCACCGGAAACTCACAAATACACGAAACGCGCCAGCATAGCTGTCAGTTTACGCCGGTATACGCGCCTAAATGATGGCTGGCTTAAACATAAATACGTATATGTATGGATTATAATACTATACTTTGAACCTTCCACCTGAGAGTCAGTAGCAGCAGAACGTTCGGAATGGAGACAGTTGGTCCAAAATAATGTTCATGTCTTTGATACGAAGGCGCGATCTGGATGCAAAGAGGGAACACACACATGCGCTGGCTCCTCGCGTACCTTCCGAGCCAAAATAGGCTATGCTAGCCATGTGAGAGCCCCTCAGTGTAATGACACTTGACTCTTTTATATTTGTCAGAGGTTTTGTCGCCCTAGCTGAAATCGGCTTGGAAAGCATCATACTTTGATATCGCAATAATGATTTACTACGCCCCTTTCATACTGTTGATTAAGTTTATTTATAAGCAATAAAAGCGCAAATGAAGCTTGAATGGCGTACTTATTCATGCAAGTTAATTTCATATTCACTCACATTACGAAACTGGTTATTCACAATTCCACATGCCTGATGCAAGCTTCTGTTGTTCCATGGCGCCTTGGTAATGTCAAGTTACAACGACAACAGGTAATGTTAATACGTCGCACCCAGTGAATATATAATGTGATAATTAATACCTATTGCTTTGTTAGAAATACATTATTCTAGCTTGTTTAACATTGAATTTCATTAATTGGGACTTTTATTATATATTATATTTGCCATCTGATGTAAGTAGACGTCGTTGATAGGAGAGGCGGCCGCCGACGAGGCCTCCCCCCTCCAGTAACGCCCCTGTGCTCGGGTCGGGTTCAGGATGGGAACCTGGGCCCAGTATGACACGACGTCGCGGGAACTTCCTAAGCAGTCGGGCAGTCCCCCCTTAAGAGGAGTAGTCTGGCCTTCGCCGGGGCCAGCCTGTCGCTGAGGTGATCCTGTTGCATGTGTAGACCCGGGACCCTCAAAATTCGGCTGAAGGCGCTTGCAGTGGTTTTAGTTTACGGGTAGGGCACTCCCAGGTGCGAGTCCCACATAGGGTCAGGATCAAGGAAAAGCATTTTGCGATAGCAAAAAATAACAAAAAAAAAGCTGACGTCGTCTATAACCATAAACTAGTTCACCTAGGGTGAGCCCCCGTACCTCATCCCCCCTCCTCTAGAGACGCCAGTAACACTGTCGGTCCTGCTCTTTTTTCCGAAACACATGGATGCTCTTTCACGGAAGAAATTAGCAGGACCCTTAAAGGTCGCGAGACAGTGAATTCCTGCCACTTGATAAATGACTCTTATTTGATAATCTCTTACGTAATTATATGTAATATCAATTTAAATACTATCTGCCAAAGGCGACCTGTGTTTAGGTTGACGAAGTGTTGGTTGGCCATTAGCCAAGTGGGGAGACGATCTCCGTACAGTGGCCGGTCCGTGTTGGATGCGATTGGCAGGGGATCGGTAGTCTTGGCGTTCATTGATGGAGCCTTATGTTCAGCAATGGACGGATAGAGGCTGATGATGATGTTGATATCAATTTAAAATAAAAGATGTTAAACTCAAAATATGAAATAACGATATAAGTGAGGTTTAATGAATATGGTTAATTTATATATGGATTAATTTGTAACATATTATAATAATATGTTACAAATTAATTATTATTCTAGTTTAAAATAAAAAAATACTTATCTGCCACTATGAAGTCACGATAGAAAATTTCAAGAAAATTGATGGTATCTCTTGAGAATGAGATATATGGGGCCGGTATACAATTAATAAGATAATTCGATACACGCAAAGCCATGGGAAACGGCTAGTTACAGAACAATACATTCGTCCCCAGATCATCATAATTATAAATGCTTCGTGACAAGACTTTTTAACTTCCATAAAATTACTAGATAAGTGTCGGACGGTAAACGTTTAAAAAGTTATATATAGTTGTATATACGTTATAAAATAGGAACATAATAGTGTTGTTCCTGTTCAAATTTAACGCTGGGTAAGTTGAGTAATGAGCCTGCCAAGTTGGTTGATGGCTTGAGATAGAGCCGAGTTCTTAAGTGTAGACATACCTTAGGAGTATTATACTATATTATTTTCTATTTCTTTTAAACTTTCTTACATAAGAGTTTGTAAGAGGATAAGAGGTAGTACCATTTCTGCAGTAAAAGGTAGCGCCATTGCTGCAGTGAAAGGTAGTGCCATTGCTGCAGTAAAAGGTAGTGCCATTGATGCAGTAAAAGGTAGTGCCATTGCTGCAGTAAAATGTAGTGCCATTGCTGCAAGTAAGAGGTAGAGCCATTGATGCAGTAAGAGGTAGTTCCATTGCTGCAGCCGAATTGGGCTGGCATGACCTCTGACTCAGATAATACTGACGTAAAGTGACAGCTCTGCAGTCGCGTTTTGTGCGGTTTGTGAGTTTCTGGTGGCCCATTTACAGGAAAAAGGAGGGCAATGCATCTGCATAACCTCTGGTTCTGGTTCTGGTATAACTTATAATTACGACATTATGCAATTTCAAATTTTAATACTAAAAAATTATAATGAGGTCAAAATGTCACATTAGCATGTCACATTCGCAGCATTGGGTGACGATGACGCGAGTTCCATGATTTTTGTTCACCCAAAAAGTGCTCAACGCGCCTAAAAAAATTTAACTTATAAAAAAATTTTGGAAGCTACTTTAGAACGTAGAGTAGATCGATCTTCAGCTAGATTGGACAATGATCTCCGTGACCAGTTAATTTGTGTTGTTTTAGTTTTTATTGAATGAGGTCTATTACAGTATTGGACAGAAAAGGGTTGAAAATAATTCATGCTTTAATGATAGTCGATTGCTTGGGTTTCCATTACATTTTAGCTAGAAAAAAAATTAAAACTTGATTAATTACCAATCGGTTAAAAGGATAGGCAGGCAGGATATTTAAAAAAGGATAGACTTACATGTATGTACTATTTAGACTGGATTCATTGAGTGAGCCACATTATGAAATGTGGCTCATGCACGCATCATCACGTATGAACGTACAGGCTGTTTTTCTAGTTAGAAAAACATATACATATACATAAACTTAGTAGTGAACACGTTACAAAGATGCACTGTACCTTTAACCTTGGCACTCATAAATTAATATTTTCCTGTCGTAGCAATGACAGCCTTTAGTTCCTCAAGGCAACATCTTTAAAACCTTATAAATGAATTTGTCAAGGTACAGTCTGTCGCTAATGATACCTGTACGTATATATTTTCTAAATAGACAGACTGCATATTATTATGTTTACATTTTTGTAAACATTACTTTAATCCTATCAGTATCGTCAAATCGTTGTTTCTCGGGCCAACTTAAAGTTTGTAATGATTTACTTACGAACTTTAAGACTAACAGCTTTTTGTTACTACATTTATATAGGATTTTTTCCAATTTATAGGTATTTATTTTTTATGCATTATGTTTTACTTTGGATATATTATAATAATTAGAACACGACGGAAAAGACTTGATTAAACTTTCAAGCATGAAAGAAGGGACAAATGTGCGTGAAGCTGTTAATGTAAAATTAAACTAAGTTGTTCTACCGATCTCGGATAATTTAAATTCTCTTAACATAGAATATAAATCAGAGTCGTTATGTTGTATTAAATGAATACAAGCAATTTATTTCAAGATCAGCAATTAATTAATAATCTTCGTTCCACAAGGCCAGGTCAGCATTCCTTAGACTTCATAACTCGAACGACATATCAATGGCAGAAGTTCAGGTGTATAGGTGGTTATTAAAACACAGCATAGATCATCTTTATAATTATCTACCTTGACCAGCTGTAAGCTGTAATATGTTTTTATGCAACAATCACACCACGTTAACCTAGCCCCGTGGTAAGCTAGTTAGAACTTGTGTAACAGGTACTAGGACCGGAACGAAATTTAAGAAATGTATATAAATACACGTCCATGACCCGGAGCAGACATTTATATTCATCATACAAATTATCTGCACTAGGCGGGACTCAAACCCGCGACCGCTGCATAAAGTGTCCAGTTTTTTTTTTTACGCCGGGAAATGCTCTGAGGCATCCCGCCTGGGGAGTGGGTCTCCCCAGGTGGGTATGTGGGACTTGCTGCGCCCGAAAGATGGTAAATGGACGCAGCTCTACCCACTAAAACCCGGAGAGTGCCTTGGTGAGGTGCCCCGGATCTGTTAAGCTAACAGGGCACCTCGACGGCTAGTCAGTCCCGCAAGGGACCAACGCCACCTCCACAGAGGGGTTGTCCCGCACCACAGAACAACCCCTCCCAACGTCGGGACAGTACAATGGGGTGAGGTTCCCATCCTCACCCCTTGCCCCCTGCTCTTTTGTCCCCTCTTCTTATAAGAGGGGTACAAAGAGCCCCCTCGGCTCAATTGGCTTCGCCCAAGGTGCTGGGCTCACCCTAGGCTACTGATCCCCACCGCCACATCAAGGCCTGAAAAATGGTGGGGTGCATAAAGTGTCCAGTAGCCTGACCACTCCTGACCGCACCAGTCGGCCATCAATATTGAATCATTGTTCTTAGAATGTCTTCTATTCTAGACTTTATATTATTTTCTCTCTATTCTAGTCTTTATATAATTTTAAAGACTTATTTATTATCTTTATCATTGATAATAATTAGTACTGTCTAATAAGAATTACAATATATAAATAGCCATATTCTTACGTCGTCTATACCGCAGGGTATGACGACGAAAGTCTTCGACCAATGCGTTCTCCTCTTGATGACAACGGGGCCGAAACGTGGCCTCTTTTACGACTGGTCCGTAAGTTTGCCGCAGCTCAACGTGCTATGGAGCGTGCTATGCTGGGTGTTTCTTTGGCAGATAAGATCCAAAACCTTGACATCTGGCAGTGGGTGGTCACACACTCAGAAGAACGGATGGCCGATGCGCTAATAAGGTCAAGAATAGAGGCAACGGTAGAAGAAGTGTTGGTCGGCCATTAACCATGTGGGAAGATGATCTCCGTGCGATGGCCGGTCCGTGTTGGATGCGAGTGGTAAGGGATGGGCCTTCTTAGCGTTCATTGAGGAAGGCCTATGTTCAGCAATGTCCATTAATCGTATAGAGGCTGATGATGATGATGAATATTGAATTCATTTATCAGGCTTTATAATGTTAAAGTAGTATTAATTTTACACAACGAAATTTTCCCATAAATTATAGTACAGGATAAGGAAGCATTCGCCTTCTCGCTTGTCAAACTGTTACTTTCAAAAGCATTTAGATGCAATATTCTACTCAGGATTAGATAGTAGATAGAAAATGCTCGAAATTAAGATATTCGTTTATGTAAAATAATAAGGAAATGCAAGCGATGATTGACAGCCTGAGCCATTTCCTTGACATTCGGGTTTTGACAGAGATCTATGCTGGTGCAAATCTATAAGCGTGTATTGATAACGAAAACTTAGCTGGATAGCGTTTATCGATACTAATATTATAAAGCTGAAGAGTTCGTTTGTTTGAACGCGCTAATCTCAGGAAGTTCTACAAGTCCGATTTGAAAAATTCTTTCAGTGTTAGATAGTTCATTTATCAAGGAACGCTATAGGTTATATTATAACATCACGCTGTGACTGACAGTAGTTAAGTTGAGTAAGTTAACACGGGAAGCTGCGGGCAATACCTAGTATAATATGTTATTGACGAAGCCTATAACGATCCAAATGCACAGACTGAATTGGGCTTCCAAACTGTGAATTTACGCAGTTCAAGTCCACATCGGTTTATTTGGTTGGTAAGTGAGGTTTATGTTTTTTTTTACTTTTTAATTTGAAATATATTTATTCATATTATGAGGTATATGGCTTATGTCCCTATCTCATATGAAGATAATATGTTGCATATTAAAAAGTTAATAAAGTTATTGCAGAAATTTAGTGTAATTACTGGCACCGAGACCTCTTATGTCTTAGGATGGGCAACACATAAATAAGTTGCCTGGGCTCGTTCCACGTCCTGGGTACGTTTGCCAGTTTGCCTATCCAACTAACATAAAAAAAAAACTCTGTCATCATCATAATTATCAGCCTCTATCCGTCCACTGGTAAATATAGGCCTCTTTCAATTAACGCCAATACTGCAGATCCCTTGCCACTCGTAGAATTAGAATAGAATTTATTTATTTGCAGAGGCATGGTACATCAGAGATCGTCATTAAACAATAATTGTATAAAATCCATCATGCTTCGCCGAACAATCAGCATGCAAATGTTTACAAATTTTTTTATAACTAGGTAGCAGATACATAATTACTTTACATTACAATTGTTATCAGATGTCACAAAATGAAAAGTCAGTAAAAACTAAAATTAAATAAATTCAAGTATAATTACATTAAAAGCATTATAAATGAATGAAGCTTGACTATATGAGAGAAAAATCAAATAATAATGTCAATAATATATACCATTATTCACATACACCAATTATTTATACATTATAATATATGTACATACATTTTTCTATTAACCATTTTTTATTTATTTATTTTTTCGTCAAGGAATTCCCTAACATTGTAGAATTTTTTGTCAGCAGCCAGTTTTTTAGTTTTTTTCGAATTGTCTCTTAGGTAGGCACTTTATTTGAGACGGTAGATTATTAAATATTTTTATACACATAGCATAACAATTTTTTTGAAATAAAACTGTGTTAGGTATTATATTCAAAATTAGTTTATTTTGATTCCGTAATTGTTTAATAGGCATAGTATCCATAATATCCGTATCAAACATGGATCAGTGGTCGGTCACGGAGATTGTCTTCCCACCTGGCCAACCAACACTTCTTCTACCTAAACAATGCCTCCACTCTTGAACCTCATTGGCCCTTCGACCATCTGTTCTCCTGAATAACTTATAAATATTGTAAATTGATCTCTTTTATAATTAATACCTTTAAAAGTTTTAATTGCATTGTATTCTACATAATGAATTTTAATTATTACAATAATTATTATTCTCTCATCTTGTTCTTAAGTCGACTCAAAAATTAGAAGAGAATATCTTGTAGTTTTATTAGTTTAAAACGTTTTTTAGTAAATAAATATATCTTTTGAGTTCAGTATTATTAATTTAATATGTGTTGATGCGTATTTTGTGGAGGCAGAGGAAATAAATAATTTGGTTTTACTACTTCAAAATTTTACAGGTCCCGTTACAAAATTACAATGTTACAACGTGAAGAGAGTGTTGCGAATTAAAAAACGTTTATAATATGTCGTTATGGAGGGAAGGCGCTCTCATTGGCTAACACGGCGCATGCGCACGCCGCACGGCTGACGTATGTGCACGGCGTATGCGCACGGTGTATGCGCAGCACGGCGCGCTATTTAAAATGCATCAACATGCTCCCGGCCTTGGAAGCACCAGCTTCCAATAGTTGAATGAACGCGTCGTCTTCTGGAAGCTCACATCTTCTTATGGCTTTCGTCGTGCAGTGGAAGAGGACAGATTTTTGAAAATGCTCGTCGTACAATGCCATCAGCTTTGCGAATGTCGGCAACTCGTGATATGCCGTCTTTCCCTGGGTAGGTCTTGACGATCCGCCCTAAATTCCATCTCAATGGTGGCAGGTTATCGTCCTTAATTAAGACTAAGGTATTTTCTTTTAAGTCTTCTTTATTTTGATACCATTTGCTTCTGGTCTGCATCTCTGAGACGTATTCTTTAGCCCAGCGACTCCAAAAATGCTGGCGTAATTGCTCCACCCTCTGGTATCTGGTGAGCCGATTGGCCGGAACATCTTGCAAGTCAGTGGTCACAGGTGCAGTCAGTGGACGACCAACCAGAAAAGAGCTGGGGAAGAGGCAGAAAGTCGTGTGGATTTGTAGACATGGGACTTAAAGGTCGGGAGTTAAGGACGGCTTCGACTTGGGCAAGTACTGTGCTATACTCCTCGAAAGTGTGCATTGCCTACTATGCGCTTAAGACGGTACTTACAGCTTTTTACACCTGCTTCCCATAATCCCCCAAAATGGCTTGCATAAGATGGAATCATTTTAAATATTATATTTTGTGATGAAGCGTATTCCTTTATGTCGTCAGCACAACATTTTAAAAACTGTGTGAATTCATTCATGACACCTACGAAATTCCGTCCATTATCGGAGTAAATTTCTATAGGTTTTCCCCGGCGTGAAATGAAACGTTTGAGCGCCAAGAGATATGCATCTTATGAAAGGTCAGTGACGAGCTCGAGATGTATAGCGCGCGAAACAAAACATACGAATAAACATATGTACGCCTTTTGTAACCTCGCCCCCCTGCCTTTACGGTTCAATATTAACATTGGACCCGCGTAGTCCACTCCGCAACGCAGAAAAGGAAAACCTGGAAGTAGTCGTTCCTTAGGCAAACTTCCCATTATTGGGTTGACTGTAGTCGCGCGTAATCGGGAACACTTCATACAACTATAAAATATTCTTCGTGCCAGGTCACGACCACCGATAGGCCACCAAGATTCTATGATCGTATATAAAAGAAGTTGTGGTGCACCATGTAACATCCGTATATGCTCGTGTCGAAATAATAAAATCGTAAAATGATGCTTAGCATTTAATAAAATAGGATGACGTTTATCAAACGAAAAATCAAATGAGTTGTCTATACGTCCTCCGACGCGTATTAAATAATTATTCGTATCTAAAAACAAATTTAATTTTTGTAATTGAGAATTAGTTTAATACATATTATTAGTTTAATACATATTAAAAGTATTCCTTATACATTATCCATTTTAAATTTTCACACATATGGCTGTATCAAAACGGGCAAGGAAATCGATGAATATTAATTGACTACTAATTCGTATGGACCAGTTTACTTACACATGGTGCTGACAAATTGACATAGCCCTATATGTTAATTTAGTCAGTACATTGTAAATGTACTGACTAAATTAACATATAGGGCTGCTGTGGGACACGCGCCAAAAGTTAATAAACGACAGTTTGTTTATTAGAAGTTCACGCGTTCAAATTAAAAGTAATTTAAAGAAAGCTAAATTAGAAAAAAAAAATTAAAAACATAAGGATAAAAACTATAGTAGGTACCTACGTATATAATATACGCGCGTACACACACAAAGTGTCATGATATCAGCCGTCCCGATATTCGAATCGTTTTTACTGATACATTCATAATTTCATACTAACTTCACTTTTATAAATAGCTACCGATGAAATATTTATATCAATGAATATCGAGCACCTCAGACATTTTTTCCAATGAGTAAATTCAATTTTTTGGTTAAATCATTTAATGCCTGTATTCGAAATTATTTTCAAGGTTTTATTTCGGTTTGCTATTAAAGCGCCCGTATTTTAACTTTTTTAAGTATAATTTATTAAGCTTATTTCCTACGCTTCATACTATTATAAAGTTTTGCTTCTTTCTGGCGTCCTTAGACGGCACCGTTTTTTTTAACATAATTTATCATTATGTGAAAAATTATATTATTATATACATTATATCTTATCTTCGCGTAATATGATTCTGATTACCAAGACATTTGTGTAGCTTATATTTATAAGGCTATATATAGGCTATATTTTTATATAATATGGCATCCACAAAACAGCAGCCCTGATTAGCTTCAATAAATCAAGTGTAATAAGCCTAAACGATGCATGAACATTAGGTACCAAGTAAGCGCGTGTATGTTTTTATAAAATTCCACTATAAATATTTAATCGCCTTGTGACTATTTAATGTCTAAGGTCTAAGTTTTTAATTAATTCCTGGTTCATTAGACTGGAACATCGTTGCAAAGCTATTGAATGTCGATCTTCTGAAGGGATTGAATTTCTTCAGCAATATTATCTTATCAAGTATTTATTTAATCCAGAGAGAAGAGAGAAGAGCAGAAGAATGTAGGTATTGACTGCCAACTAGATTTGCTTTTATATTTGCTCGGGCTTAATTCGTTATTAAAGATGAAACATTTTCATAAAATGAAATACATGAATTTCAATAATTTATGTAATCACTATCAAATCGGTCCGTGTTGGATGGGAGTGCCGAGGTCATCAGTGGACAGATAGGGGCTGATGATGATGATGGTGGACATCATCTTTGGTCATTTTGTTTGGATCATTGTATCTTTGTCTATTTATGTGCATGATTGTCGAATGTCGAGCAGCTTGGGCATGACTCGCCAAGTGCGTTACTCGTTGCATAGCGAGCACTAAGTCTATGTTAATTTTTATGTTATTTTTTATTTATGATACACAATATATTATATTATTATTATGTATTGGATATTTATATAAAATATAACTACTTTGTTTAATATAAACATTATAAAGTTTCATATCAAAAAAACCATTACAGTCATTATAATGAAACAATTTTTACGGAATTTATCGCGGTTTTGTTAAGATTTTTACAAGCCCGACGTTTCGGATACTTTACAGCAACCATGGTCACGGGAGGACTGAGGTGTCATACGTCCTAATATTACAAAGTTATTCGAAACTACCCTATGATACATCAATATATTGGTTACTATAGTAGTTAGTACGTAGATATAGGCTAAGTAAAAAGTGCTAACTGAGTCTTTAATCTGTGTGTAATGCTTGGATTTTGATTTGATAATTATAACAATGGTATCACAAGCTGGTGGTAAGTGCCAGCTATCTTCTCTATTGAAATTTGGATGTTTTTTTTTATATCAATAGCCTCGCGGATCATCCTTGATTGGTGGAATCGTTGTTCTTTTGCGAGAACAAGTGGTTTATCAAATCTAATATAATGGCGAGCTTTGTCAAGACTATGTTCACAGATGGCGAACTTAATGTAGCGACCGTGTTTTAAAATATCAGCTATATGTTCTTTAACGCGAGTTTTAATAGATCTTCTAGTTTGGCCTATATAAGAGAGACCACAGTCGCAATCAAGCTTATATACTCCTGCACTTACACTATTAAAATGGAAAATATGTATGTGTTTAGATCTGTGTAATTAATAAATAACTCGTTTGACTATGATTTGTAAGTTCTACTTCATACAATATAGTACTTAATGTAAGCTTCAAAATTAAAAGTAAACAACGAGTAGAAAAAAACTATATTAATTTTTTTTAGGAAAATCTTACCCATAAAGTTTACAGTAATAATAGAACATTGTCCACTTATAATATTAACAATCGACATCACCATGTCCCGTTGGCGGGGGATGCTTGATAGAAGAAGAAACATCTACTCTACTATTACTGCTATTAATATAAAAGAGGCTCTGAGGATGACCAGGCTCCTCGGTTTTTTGAATAAGAGATAGTGCCATGCTGCTTTGCAGCCGAATTGGGCCGGCACGACCCAATACGAAAAATACATGTCAAACTAACACAATTCCAAACAATAACATGCCATATTCAATTCCAACGCAACATTACAAAAGCTACTAAATCTATAAGCTTGGTCATCATGGCGCATACTAGTGGTTCGCGTTTCGAGTTCACGGCCAACCAGTCGTTGCGTCATGCGTTGATGAGATCGAAACGGAAATAAGTGTATCGTTGCTTCCTAGCGTTGATAATAAGTTTGAATTGAATAATCGTTTAAGATGTATTTGTGTTATTATTTATTGTCGGTTATTGATTTAAGCGGCTTCCGCGTGTTTTATGATCAAAAGTATTTTAACCTGTATTTACAGAGTAATAAATAGCTTACATTATAGAACAATAGACACTTTTAATCAAATATCTCGTATGTGTTGATACAAATTATTTGGATGGAAACTTTTCTGTTATCTAGTTTATAAGACACTATAAAGTATCATAGCAATCACTAATTGCTTCATTTCTAGTCTTATATGATTGTGTAATAACATTAGTTAATATATAAATCATTTAAAAAATATGTATTTGTAAATTCGTAATTTCTTTCTTATGTTAGTTGCATAGACAACCGGACAGACGAGCCACATGATGTTAAGTGGTCAACGACACCCATAAACATTAACAAGTTAACCTGAGACTAACCCAAGCAACTCATTCACGTGTTGCCTATCTGAGACATAAGATGTTATGTTTCTGTGCCAGTAAGTGTACTGCCTTTCCTACCCTTCTCTCCGAAACACAACAAAGCTGGTTCGCGGGAGTAAAAAGGCACAACACAACCCTCTCATCGATAAAGAATTATAATATAATACATAAGCAAATAAAATAGAATAAATCGAACATAATATTATGATATAACAAATATCAATTAGTAGAAATAACCTTATAAAGGTAGCACGCATTCAAGAACCTTTTAATTGAATCCATTTCATAACCTGAGCAGAGGCTAGTCAAAACGATCGTTTACTTACCACAGCCAGTAGGACCATAATAACCTGTCTCATCATTCACCTGCTTTATTGGTCCTAAATTGATCGAACTATTAACGCTCCTTGCTTGATAATAATATACAATCTAAACACTATTTATTGTATAATAACGGGTCCTAGGAGTCAAAGGTGGAACTAGGAAATTGCTGCTCAATTAAATAGGTATTTCACGATTTCAGCTCATCCTACATTCTTGGGATATTTTGAAATCAAGATACAGGTAAATAATTCCTCCAGCGACAATATGTTGCAATGAAAAATGTAACCTTATATTTAGTATGCGATGTGCGTGCAGCCTTCACTGTATAAACTTGTGTTACGATATTTCGGAACATTTGAGGCTCTTGTTTATTAATGTTTTATTAAGTTAGTATTTCAAGTATGTTGGTATTTGTACTGGTTTCTCATGAATTAGTTTGCCTACTATTAACCACTACATGAACGTAAAGATATCAGTTTTTACATTTTAAACCAATAGATATATACAAATTGTGCCTTAGTATAAAAGAGAAATATTTTAAATGTTTCTTAGCACTTCATTTCTAATTCCAATATTATAAATTAGTGTTGAAATTGACGACTAAATAAAGAGAAAAGAGAGAAGTTTAGTAGGTACATGTATCCCGTTGTAAAACTTATACTCCATAGCTTCCGTAATATTACAAATGTAAAAGATTGAACGAATTTTACTTTTCACCGTCATGATTAACATTCAAAAATTTTCTCACCAAGATAGTTCCGTGAACGAGAAATAAGAAAAAAAAACAAAATTGACGGTAAAATCTGTGTACATACAGGACATTAAAAAAAATATACACACGAACATATAACCTCCTCCTTTTCGAAGTCGTTTAAAAAATACCAATCGAATTGAGTCGGATAAAAACGTAAGCTTCATCACAGAAAACCTGTTAATCTCGTTTATATAATATAATAGAGGTAAAAAGAGGTAAAATTATATACGTATTATAGAGGCAAATCCGATTAGAATAGCTCTTAATTTATAAAAAAGCTAGTGGTTGCCCTCAGCATCACTCGCGTTAATTTATATTTACAGCCGTATCTGGATTATTGATGATTTTTATAGCCTAAGTGACTAGGTGATAATGCAGTATTATATAGGTGAAAGAATTTACGCAATCGGATGGGCAGTTTCGTAGATTACCTCCTACATACAAACTTATTATATTCAACACTAGCTGTTGCCTGCAGCTTCGCCTGCATTAACGTAGAAATACAGCCGTACCCGGACTGATATTTATTATTTTTATAGCCTATGACACTCACAAACATTGTGGCTTTCTATTGGTAAAAGAATTTTCAAAATCAGTTCAGTGGATCCAGAGATTACAACCTCACAAACTCACAAACTTTACCTCTTTTTAATATTAGTATACATAATATTAGTGTATCTACATGAAATAGAATACAATACAGAATGACATCATCATCAGCTTTTCAAATTACCAACGATGTTAACCTTAAAGTAAAATGTTGCTTTCTAACTTTGAAATTTGGCGTGTCGTCTTACAATTAGCATATAATGGCTGCGTTGTTATTTGCAACCAACGAAATAGAACAAAACATTACCTGGTTAGGTAACACCTGTGTCATACCCAAACACTAGTACTATCGTGATGTGATTAGTAAATATATATGAAACCTTAAACATCAAAACTATATTATGAAACAAAAAAACTTAATTTAATCGATACTATACTAAATCTTTATCTTTATATACAGTGTGTTTTTTTTAAGTGGGACAGTATCGGGAAATCCTAAAGTATAAGAGATACAAGGAAACTGTCTTAGGAAACATTAGGTACTTTTTTGTGAAAAAAAAAATTGGTATAGTCAAAATTTTGGTCAAGTGTGAGTTGTCCCTAAAAATGATTAATTTTGATGAAATTTTTTTTGACGCACATCTACTCAGTTTCATGAGTGGATCATTTTATTGTACGGGAAGAAAAAAATCGGGACAGCAGAAGTTAGTCAAATTTAAGAAAATCGTTTTCATTATTACAACCCGTGTAAATTGCCTACCACTGCCCACTGCAAGGTTTTTATTAAAAAAAATATTGCCTATTCCAGTTTTACATTTGAATTTGGAACACTTTATTTGGTTTAAAAAGGATTAAAATACTTTAAGGTATTCTTACGCGAGCACCTTACCTTACAAATCTAATTTAAAAAAAAACAAATTTTAAATTTGGAACTTCTTGAAATAAACAGTATTTTACTTGATATTTCATTGTTTAAAGTTAACATTATGTAAAGTTTTCGTCATGGAATTATCAAACTCGCATAAAGTAGATTTAATTGAAGCGTATTTTGTAAATTATCGTAGCTCTGTGAATGCGTTATAGTGGTATCGGGAACGTTATCCGGACCGCGATCAACCGAACCGCAAAATTTTTGACAAACTGGTGAAAAGTTTAAGAAAGGGAGGCTGTTTTACACTAAAACGCAAGAGACGAGCCACAGTAATAAATGAATTTACAACTATCGCAATCTTAGGATATTTTGAAGCCTACCCAAAAGCCTCATTGAGGGAAGCTGCTAACAATATCGGTGTGCATAGATCTACAGTACGAAAGGTATTGAAGGCTTACAAGTACAAGTGTTACATAGGAGGTCATCTTGTACAAGCATTGCTTCCAGGAGACACTGACCGGAGATTAGCATTTTGCCAGTGGTTTGTAGCATGCTCGATTAGAAACCCGTCTTTTCCAAGCCGGATTATTTGGACAGATGAATGCAATTTTTCAAACAATGGCATGTACAATAGAAAAAATAATCATTTTTGGGCACGTACAAACCCCTTCCGAACTACGGCAACCCATAACCAGGTCCCCTTTCCTTTAATTGTTGGTGTGCAATATAAGATAATAAAATCTTTGCCATTCAAATTTACCATGGAACATTGAATAGTCAAAAATATCAGGAAATATTAAACATGGCTGTGGATTTAGTAGATATGGCAATTCCATTAAATAATTTGAATAATATCATCTACCAACAAGACGGCGCCCCTGCCCACAATAGTATCGCTACTAAACAGTTTTTAAATGAACATTTTCTTGATCGCTGGATGGGCACAAATGGCCCTATTAAATGGCCACCACGTTCAACCGATTTAACACCGTTGGATTTTTTCATTTGGGGGTACCTTAAATGTCGAATTTATGCAGATACTTACAACTCGGTACAAGAGTTAAAAGACGCAGTGCATTATCATTTGAACAACATACATCACAACGCCTTGTCTAAAGCTACCAGAGGTGTTTTGAAACGCGCTCGTGCCTGCATTCGACAAGAGGGAGGCCACTTTGAAGATTTACTTTAATGTAAAATTATTTTATTAAATTTACCTAACTTCTGCTGTCCCGATTTTTTTCTTCCCATACAATAAAATGATCCCCTCATGAAACTGAGTCGATGTGCGTCAAAAAAAAATTTCATCAAAATTAATCATTTTTAGGGACAACTCACACTTGACCAAAATTTTGACTATACCAATTTTTTTTTCACAAAAAAGTACCTAAGTTTCCTAAGACAGTTTCCCTGTATCTCTTATACTTTAGGATTTCCCCATACTGTCCCACTTAAAAATAACACACTGTATATATTTCTTGTGTGCGTGTGTACGTCACTGAACTCCTACTAGGCGGCTGGACCGATTTTGATGAAATTTTATGTGTATGTACAAAAAAAAAATATTTGTCGGTGCCACTAGTGTCATATAACATTTCAATTTCAGTGCTTGCAGTTAGAAAATATTATGTATGGTTCGCCAAGATACAGGCTTAGCCTAGGTTGGGGACCTCTGTATAAAAGATTTAATACTGTATTCTGTGACTGCACAGTAACCTTGAATGTGTGTTAATGTACCTACATCTTAAATGTTACCGTGCTTTTGTGCAATAAAGAAAGAATTATTATTATTATTATTAAAAAGATAACTTATGGGCAAGCGTCTCCACCGTCGGCAACGTCGTCACTTTCCACCAGTGAGACAGTGGCCAAACTCAAGCCTATCAATAATGAAAAAAAACATAATTTGTTTCATTAACATAATTTTTATTGAGAATACAAATTGTGTCTCTTTAGCGGTATTCTACTACTCACGACTAATAAGGCTATAAAAATAATACAATTGAGAAAACTTAATATTATGTTTAATTTATAAAAAAGTACATAATTATATAAAAAAATATTATATATATGAATATTCCTTATAATTTTTTTTAAATAATACAGACTCGAAAAATTACAATGTTCGATCTTCTAATGATCCATATTTATGCTAATTTCTAATTCATCAGTAAGCAATAAATTTGTAAGTCTAGATTGCATTTAGTCACGCAAACCTTAAACCTACAATAACGGCTTGTCTATTATGCATTTGTATTATTTATTTTTAGCTAAAAATCTAAAATTAAATCATTGCTTCTGGTTACATCTTGAAAGCATTTTATAGTAAGTTCATCACATCCATCATATTGTGCAAGATCCAAACAAATTGAGATTCTTGTTTATTTTATTTTGTTTCTTTTATTTTATTTCATTTATTCTATCATCTGTACATTCCCTATTTGGAATAGTATTTTAAAAGTCTTTATTATATTTCAGTGCCTCTCCACTTCATTCCAAAAAAAACACTATCAGTCAAACTTTCACAGGTCAGAAAATTAAGATCGTATCCTGAGAAGTGAAATAAGTATCCAAATAATCTTTAATCTTTATCTATACTACTATGACAATATAACTTGAGGTTTCACCCATAACACAGTGCATTCATTGTAGTACATTCTGTAAATACCTAGCTGGCAAAACATCAGCTAATTATATAATTGTAATATTATGTAAATAAAAAACAATAATCATATTCACGAGCAGAAACAATCTAGCTCAATTTGTTTTAGATTGTGAATATTTTAAGCTAGATCATGAATAATATTAATTGGCAGTCAATTTTCACACACATCTCAAAATTGCACAATCTAACGTTTATCACAAAGTGATATAACAGTATTGGACATTTATATTATATTAAAAATTTAAGACTGTATAAAAAATATGAAATAAAATGATATTCATTTTTATGTTGATTGATTAATTTTGTAAATAAATTTGCATTTATACTATATTTTTCTTAATAATTTGTTTTTGATTGATTGGTAAACTAGTTGCTTAATCTTGTAAAAAATTACTGTGTATTTCATTCAATAATATTATAAAGAGGAAACCTTTGTATTTTTGTATGTTTTATCGAATAAATTAAAAAATACGGGATCGATTTTAAAATTCTTTCACCAACAAAAAGCTAAATCATCCCCAAGTATCTAAGTTTAACTCGAAAAATTCAAAGTTCCTACGGGAATCACATTTGCCTTATCTATACTAATATTATAAAGCTGAAGAGTTTGTTTGTTTGTTTGAACGCGCTAATCTCAGGAACTACTACTCCGACTTGAAAAATTCTTTCAGTGTTAGATAGCCCATTTATCGTGGAAGGCTATAAAACATCACGATGTAACTAACAGGAGTGAAGTTAAGCAAATTAACGCGGGCGAAGCTGCGGGCAACAGTTAGTTCATTCTATCAGTAAATCATAATGACAAAAAACAAACGCACAATTTATATGTAGGTACTGGCCAAACGCAACAAGTCTAGAGATGTACGTTACAGTAACACACGTTTGCATTTTGTAATATTAGTAAGGATACACCCAACTTATTTGTTTGGTTTTTTTTCATCTCATTCTAGCGAGGAAATACATAAGCTACTTATCTGAAAACTCCACGCGGGTGAAACCGCGGGCAAAGTAAATAATAATATGTATATGTGTATAGGAGATAGAGATATAGAAATCTGGAGTTTAAATAATAATAATCGAGAACGCTGGAGGCGAGTTAGCCTTCCTCCAAGCAAATTCAAAATATCTTTATTTTTCGGGTGTATGTAAAGAGAATGGGATATGAATGGTGAATTACGTGTCGGCCATTATACAGATAGAAGACGATCTCTGGACAGTGGCCGGTCCGTGTTTGTTGCGAGTAGCAAGGTATCGGCCGTCTTCGCGTTCATTGAGGAAGGCCTATGTTCAGCAGTGGACGGATAGAGGCCGATGACGATGATGTAAAGTGAATATTAAACATAATATTTCCCAAGCAAATGAACTGCCATAGTCAGTAACAGCTCTGTAATGAGAAAAACTATAGTAATCTTTTCAGAAAAGTTGTATGTACAATATTTCTCGATAACTCTTCGATGTTCAGCAGAAAAATGGAAACAATAACATATTTATGATGAATGTACTGCGGCTGACCACGATCTTCTTTCCATTCGACAGCTAGAACGATTGCGAAAGGGAATATTATTATAGTCTAGGGTGTGCCACGTATATTCGGCTATTTAATTCAGTATTCGGCATAATACTACTTACTATTCGGCTGAATACCGAGTACCTATCAAGTCATGGAAAAAAATCGTACATAATTATTATTATAAATGTATTTTTTCTTTTTTAATGTTTACGCGAATTTCACTCATTATAATGAAACAAATTTTACGGACTTTATCCGCGGTTTATTAAGATTTTTACATGCCTGACGTTTCGCATACTTATACTGTAGACTTATATCACTTATCACTTTAGCGATGATCACAATCTTCCGAAATGTTAAAGAGAAATATCGAGAAATATGAACTTTATGATGATCACGTTCTTTAGTCGCTCCTCGAGATCAATCAAATTATAAATAATGTCACATCTCCAAAGATCATGTCAATTATTTTCCGCCTCGAATCATATGTCACGAAGTGTTAGCTAACGGTGTCGTGTCTTTATGAAGAGGTTACTTTCAAAACCAATTTAAAATGATGCGATTCGCAAATAATACCGGTGTTATGGAATCAAAAACGAATGGAGGAAAAGAATTTTTAATTAATTTGGACGTGATTAATGTCCTTTGATGTGATTTACTTTTAATTATGTGCCTATTGAGCATTTTACGAAGAATATATATAAATATAAGAAGAATAAGTCTTAAGACTTATTCTTCTTATATTTATTCAGATTCGAAATAAACACGTTTATTATTATTATTATATATACTATACTCTATAATGTTATAAGAGGCACCTCTCCAAAGTCTGCATTGGTGGCACTTGCCGGGTTTTAGTGGTTAGAGCTGCGTCCATCTTACCATCTTTTGGGCGCCGCGAGTCCCATATCACCCACCTGGGGAATCCTAAAAGCATTTTCCGACACTAAAAAAAAGGTTACTATACGGTACCAGGTTGCTTACCTATGTATTTATGTATATTATGGACTAGATAGGTAGATTAGCGAAAAATCACATCGCTTTTTTCTGCACGCATTTTTCGAACATGACGTGATGAAAATGCTGTTTTAACATTTTATCATGTTCATCACGGTTCATTGCAGACAATAACAAAAGAATAATGATCATTACTTGTAATTGCCTGGACCTCATGCGAGAATCATTTGCAACACGATTGTACGATCTGCGGTTTTCCATCGTCCTAGTCACGGAATGTAAATGGGGTTTTTATTGTTAGCGTTATCTTATTGAATTATCATATTATAAAATATTTAATTCTAAAGTATCATCGACTGAGAGTTCCAGAGATTGGTTCATACAAACAAGCATACAATCTCCGCTTTGTTACTGCTTGTATAGTACTAGGTGTTCCCTGCAGCTTTACTCGACTCTTGATTTAAAAAAAGCTTCCCTCTAATATGAATTATATTCCTTAATTTGTCGTCAAAAAATATTATGGTTATTTTTATTAAAGATCCGGAGATTAGCGCTTTTTTTTGTCAAAAGACAATTAAATTGTAAGTATAAACGATACTATATTATAAAACTTTTAATTTTATAATACAATTTAACCATAACAATGACTTAAATGATATTATAATTATTTTTATTATAATTGTATTTAGTAATATCTTTTTATAATTTCTTGTATGCAAATTTAACCTCGTTATTTATTTACCTAATGAATAATGATACCAGTAACTTAGTCAGCGTGAAATTTTAAACGTTGCTCGGTTATATATTTTTATGTTAGTTGGATAGACAAACCTTCTCTTCGAAACACAGCAAAGCTGTTTCACGGGAGAAACAAGCAAGATGGTACCCATGCAGCCGGGTGCGTGGCAAAGCGCTTCCCTCCCACCGGTAAACTTAAGTTTTGTCTTGAGATGTATTGTTATAATATGTTCTATATTCATATTTCTAAATGATGATTTAATGATAGATATCAACTTCCTAGAAATAGAGAAGTGGAAGAGAATTCTACTCTTTTTGTGTACGTATTTTTATAATTTTCACAAAATACCGGGGTCAAGTGATGAAGCTATGCTGTCGCGTTTTGTGGGCCCATTGGGGGGATAGGGAAAGGGAGAGCAACGCATCTGTATAACTTTTGGTTTTTTTTTTTTTTTTTTCGGAAGGGCTAGACTTTTCAGCCTTTGGCCGTGGCCTTTAAGCTCAATCGGTACAGTAAGTGAGCAGATGGCTCACTTAAGAAATATTCGAAAGGGGGACGCCCCCCTTCGCGCCCCACAGGGGGTGTGGTTCATCGCGCGCGCTGCTCGGGAAAGCAGGATTTGGACTAGTCAAATCCGATACGGTCGACGAATCTTTACGGTTGAATTTAACCTATCATCATGAGGTTCGGCCCTCATTCCTCCCTCTGGAGAGGGAGGCGGGTCATGCGCGGTGCCCAAGCAATCTAGCGGTAGCGTAGTGCTAGCGCTGTTTGCGCGGTCTGGGTTTGTGTCTGCTCGTATCGGATTCGAACCTAAGCTTCCGCGATCGATCCGGATCGATGTGGTTTCCATGTGTAGGGGTCGACGTCGCTTACGACCCCGAGGCCCAAGCGGTGTGCAGGTTCGGTTATGGCCATGGGTGTCGGTAGTCACCATAACGCTCCAACTGCTCGGTTGCTTCCTTATGACATACAAAAATTATCATTTTTGGATATCCAGAATGTTGATTATTGTATTGTAGTATAATATTAGCTATAATTTATGAACCATATTAAATTACACACCAAGTTGTTACAAATCGTTCCAATTCATTAAAGATTTAGTTTTGATATTTCGCTGCTGGTTTTCTCTAAGGATTATATTTAAGGTTGCGAAAACCAAGAGGCAATAATTTATAATGATCTTATATTATAATGTAACGGATTTACACAACGCGGCAAAGAATTTATGAATTGACACACGCACAGTTCTTTTTTTTTTTAAATTTTATTATCTAATGCATAAATCACAGAGCTTAATTTCTTACTATTATGGCATCCGTGATTTATTTGTATGTATGTTCAGAGGTATAATATAAATATAATATAATTTTAGTGTTATGTGTCTATTATATAAATATTAGTAAAGTTGCCTTTAGCTTAGATTAAAAGCCGTATTGGGATTATTTTATAGCTTTCTGCATTCTAAGCAATCTGCATTCTCCTGGTCAAAGATTTTTTAAATCGAATTGTTTTAAATATTACCTCGTACATCCCTCCAACACAAACATTGCTTTTTATAAAATGTATATAGATATAGAGTAGTTCTACTACCTACTTCATCATCATCATCAGCCTCTATCCGTCCACTACTGAACATAGGCATCTCTCAAAGAACGCCTCGCTACTCGTACCCAACAAGGACCGGCCTACTACCTACTTATTGCTATTAATATTATAAACGTGAAACTACTACCTATCCTACTAATATTAAAAACGTGAAAGTTTGTAAGAATGTATGGATGTATGTATGTTATTCGTTCACGCAAAAACTACTGAATGGATTTTAACTAAACTGTATTATACATCAGAATAACATGTAATAAATAATTAATTCCTGTACTCCCAAGGGAATGGGAAGTACGCGGGTAAAACCGCGGGGCACTGCTAATAATACATAATAGCATATCTATGGTCATCCAGGGTTGAATCATCAACCATTTAGTCCACGAACACTTCGTCTTCCCTAATCTAGTATTCATTACTTCATGAACATTCTGTTCGGACCTTCAACGTATACAAATACTGACTGCCTAACCATATTCTGACTTCGATTATAATCATCGAGTCGTTCATTGGTAGCAGTTTTTTAATGAATTAAACGCTCTGTAACTAATGTTTTTATCACTAAGCGTAAGATATAAAATGATTAAGGCCTAATAACATTACAAAATCATTTCTATCATTATACGGAATGAGAAGAGCAAATTTCGAAACGCATGTAGACCGCGTTAGACCGAATGAAGCAAACCAGAAATGAACAACTTAGCATTTTAAAATGGTCCCTACCTTCCGTGTATATCTCCGTATAAGTCAATAAGTAGACCAAAGTAGACATATAAAGGTTATCTTGCAGTGTCCTCATACATATTATATTAAGTGATATTAAGGCGATTTCTTAATATTGAAAACATATTTTTATTCCATATATGCTTGAACATGTATCATTCGTTGTGAGCCGATATTAACGCTCGTACAATCTTCATACGGATGAAGAATGTCATATTAACAGAAAGGTGTTAAGTATAAACGTGAAGAATGTGGAAGAAAACATGAATGGTGTGAACAAGACGAATTTACAATAAACTACTGTAACATAATAAGAAACAAATTAGGAGAGAGCTATGAAACAAAAGGCAGGAGAAGTGGAAGACGCCCTAATAATTAAATACATTAAAAGCAAGGCAGAGGATTTAAAAGGAGAAGCAATAATTTGAATGCAAGTCTCTTGGTACCTACCTATTCATTAAAAACCCCATGTTCCAGCAATGATCAATGGCTGATATAACGTTTTGTGTCCCTTGTTTTTACGCGTTCCTAAATCTATAAAATCCTCTTAAATAAATAGACTTCCTTCCTTAATGGTTGGGGTAGCACGTGAAGAATAATTTATGCAGGGACAGCGAGATTAATCCAAATCCAATAAACTTTTCAGCTTCGTTATATTAATATTTTGTGATTTAGGGCAAAAGACCTCGTGTCCTAAATCCCACCAGTCAGACCAGGTATCTGAAAAACTTGGTTTAGCGGTCAGCGCTGCATTGCATCAAGCGACGGAGCGGAACCGATGGCGACAGCTGACAAACAAGATGAAGAGGAGTCACGATCCTCAGTAATGAGGGAACGATCAAGAAGAAGATAGAATAAGAAGAAAGAAAAAGATCGTAGAAGAAGAAGATTAGCATGTCTAATGATGATATTTTTACGATTGTAATCTTGAGTACAGGTAAAATAAAATTGTGTAATAAATAATTGTTTATTTAAATAGCCATTTAGGCTAATTAATCATGATATTAAATAATCACGCACGTGCCTCAAATTATGAACACGGCCTTCTTTTTATGATACTAAGTAATTACATGGTGTAGTCATAATTAGTACCAAAGTGTTCAATTTATTCGCAATTTGTAAACGAGTTGTACAAATACTCTGATCGACGACTTCATGGTAATTTTACAAAATGGGTATAAATTTTTGGGTTTGGCTTCACCTGGCTTGACGCTTATTTCGCTTACGAAAAAAGTATTAAGTGTTTTTTAAATAACATTATTCAGTTTTTAGCTACTATCTACTATACTGCCAACTATTTAGCTTTTAAACCGGTTATTTACCATGTTCTTATTTTTATTTCATCATTGTCCTCAAAGCACGACGGTTAGAGGCTGATGATGATGATGATGATGATGATGATTGTCCTCAAATGCCTTGTTCACAAGATCACAATATAGAGCTCCGTGAAATAGAAATGAAAAACACGCTAAAAGGTATAACTTTGTTTTAAATCGTTTTTATACAATTTCTAGCTGTACCCGCAGCTTCGCCCGCGTTAACTTAAATTTACAACCGTACCCGGATTGATGATTATTATTTGTATAGCCTGAGTTACTCCTTATAACATTAGCAATCTTTCCGTGAAAGTCCTCTCAAAATCGGCCCAGCCGTATCAGAAATTAGCCGAAACAAACAGAAGACAGACAAAAATTGTAAAAAAATGTTGTTTTATAATTATTATTAGTTAGTTTAATTATTTCAGTTATTTTAATATTACAAACAGACACTCCAATTTTATTTCTCTGTATAGATTTAGTAGAAAGTTATGTAGTTATTTCTTATATTATATTATGTATATGCCAGAAGCATTCAGATTGCCTTGCTCAGTCTTAGAAAATAGAGACTAAAGTGCATGTACATACTGCATATAACTTTGTTAACACTTCAATTCCGAGACTTAAAATTATGTAAATATCGCACACGTAACAAACGGTGTTTCACAGTAATGATACATCTCAAAACCTTTATCGCCTTATCTACGCAACTGTTACGAATTTTGTGTTATATGCGTATTCGCTTTCCTTTGGCGTAACAGTGAAAGTTACCAATAAACTCCATAAATAGGCCCTCTACAGGAACAGATGTCAACTGTGAGATAGTCCTAAACAATGAGACCCTTTGCGATATCAATGTTTGGTTAGGAATTTAGAACTACTAAGAGTTGAATATGTTTAATTTATGTTACACTTTCTTAGATAAGTTCAAATGTTTTTGACTGAGAGTAATCCAGTTTGAATAAATTGAGATATCATAATATTACATGATATTGTGTGTCATGCCACAAGTTACTCATCCCATGGTATGACTCGCACAATGACAACTTTTGAAGTCGTCATCTCACCCCAGCGGTATGAGTCGATTAATCACTGTTTGGACTTCGTATAAAAACCACGGCATTAATCACCAAGAACCTTTTTTAATTTAGGAAAATAAATCACTATAATAAATTTAAAATTGGAGAGTAACAAATACAGCATAAAAAGTACAATGAATAATCACAAATTGAGAGCAGATATTATCTTTTTCCTACTAACTAAAATCACAAATTGATTAGGTATGAACTTGTAAATTTACTACATAACATAAGGCCGAGTTGTTTTAGGTAACTTAACACATTTACTAATCACCGATTTAAGGTATTATCAATTTTTGATTTACATCATTATTTGAGCTTTCGTGTTGGGACCAAGTGTGGTTACCGATAATAACCAGGTAATCAGATTCACAACTAGAGACGTCAACATGTTGTAAATGGTAGTGACATGCTGCTTTGCAAACTGATTGCGCCGGCACGACCAGGGTTGGTACCTCTCGCTCACATAGCATTGGCGTCAAGTGACAGCTATGCTGCCACGTTTTGTGCGGTTTTGAGTTTCTGGTAGCCCAATGCGGGAATAGGGAAAAGGGGGGCAACGCATCTGCATTATCTCTTTTCCAATAGGCGCCAAAAGGATTTGACAGCTCGTTTGACCTCATATAGGTATAATATAAAAAAATATTTCGTATTTATTGACTTGCATAGAAATGGTCACTAACAAATTGAGTGATACCTAATTGCTGTTACTTGAACAAATACATTTACTTTTATTAAATCAGTTCACAACAAAAAAACCTGGTTGTTATAACCAAGCATAGTTCTGCCTAATTAAACAGTCAAAAAATGCATGGCAAAATAAATTTGTTTTTGAAGTCGCTAGTCCAACCCGTTCCTAAGCTGCCATTCGTCGATTATAATGAAACAATTTTTACGGATTTTATCGCGGTTAATTAAGATTTTTACAAGCCCGACGTTTCGGATACTTTACAGCAACCATGGTCACGGGAGGACTTGGGATCCCATTATTAAAATAATTAAATCAAAAACCAAGCATGCCACAGATTAAAGATACAGTTAGCACTTTCTGCGTAGAGAGGACTTATCAAAATAATGATGTATCCATTGACTATATGATGTATCATAGGGTAGTTCGAATAACTTTGTAACGTTAGGACATCTGTCACCTCAGTCCTCCCGTGACCATGGTTGCTGTAAAGTATCCAAAACGTCGGGCTTGTAAAAATCTTAATAAACCGCGATAAAATCCGTAAAAATTGTTTCATTATAATGAGTGAAATTCGCGCAAACATTAGAAAACAATATGCCATTCGTCGAGTAATACCCCGAGCTACTAATCTCACGGAAGCCGTCGGCTCACCCCAGTAGCCCAGTGATGTGTGAATTAGAAATACCCTGTGTGTGTATAGTATGATATTGTCCCCACTATGGTTCAGGCCTTGTCATGGCGGTGGGGCTCAGTAGCCTAGGGTGAGCCCAGCACCTTGGGTGAAGCTAATTAAGCCGAGGGGGCTCTTTGTACCCCTCTTATAAAAAGAGGGGACATAAGAGCAGTGGGCATGGGGCTAGGACGGGAACCTCACCCCATTGTACTGTCCCGACGTTGGGAGGGGTTGTTCTGTGATGTGAGACAACCCCTCTGTGGAGGTGGCGTCGGTCCCTTGACTAGCCGTCGAGGGACCCTGTTTGGTCAACAGATTCGGGGCAAATCACCAAAGGCGGCATTGGTGGCACTGGCCGGGTTTTAGTGGGTAGAGCTACGTCCACTTACCAGCTTTCGGGCGCAGCGAGTCCCATATACCCGCCTAGGGAGACGGGATCCCCGCGGGATGCCTCAGAGCATTTCTCGCCGTTAAAGAAAAAAAAACAGTATGATATTGTGAAAATATTCGATGTATCAACATTGAATATTTTTAATAATTTACGTCAATAATCTATAAATATAACATTTTTTAGATATGTGCAATAAAATGTACGAACTCAAATTATTGCTTCTTCTTAGCAGTTATTATTTTTGTTACTTTCATAATAATTTTTCTGTGTTATAAATGTCAGATTTTGAAGCTGAAATTCTAGTACAAGAGTATTATATTGTTGCTTAAATCTGACATTGAAATACGACACCTAGATCGCTCGACTCAGCAGCTGCGAAGGCTCCGAGATAAAGTTGCGTGGTGTCGGTTACTGAAACTGTATCCTACTGATATCGCCTGACACTCAAAATATGTAGGCAAGGCTAGTTAGGAATTTTACTGACATTCATCCGAATATGAAAAACATATATTACAGGCTCTGCCTAGTTTGGGATCAGATGGCCGTGTGTGTGTTGTCCCAACATATTATTATTGTTATATTTCTATATTCGAAATTCCAAATATGGAAAACTCATTAATATATTAATCAGGAAAACATTTACCGGGAAAATTGCGCTATGCCACGCTCTCGTCTGCTTGAGTACCACCATCCTGCTTATTTGTGAAACAACTTTGTTGAGTTTCGGAGAGAAGGCAGAGTAATTACTGGCACCGAGACTTAACATCTTATTAATATGTCTCAGGATACACACAAATGAGTGGCCTGAGCTAGTTCCAGGTTAACTTGTATACGTCTGTTCATGGGCGACGTCGACCACTTACAATCATGTAGCTCGTCTGCCCGTTTGCCTGTCCCACTAGCATAAAAATTGTATTTGCGTAAAATAAGAGTACACAATGTTGAAAGTACACACATATTATTAAAATATTTTATTAATAAATCTAAACATTTTTAGATGACTGTTTATTCAAATGTCAAAATTTGCTAGGCACCTCTTTCATCCAAAATATTATACTAAATTATATATGGCATTTTAGACTCTACATTGTAAAAGTAGGACACAAAAGATTAACGCAATTTGAAGACCTATAGGTGCGTTTCGATAGCGATATCGTTATATTAACTTAAATGCTCTAATGTACTTTTGAATTATGTCGAGCAAAAGGTCTATTTTACGTAATATAGATTACACATTAACTTCAGTCCCTCGACCGTAAGTATGACCATTATAGTTGGAGCTCTAATTAGTATCAGTGTCATTCACTGGTGTAATCTTGAGATCAATCGCGAGACAAGGCTTGAAGTTGAGCAGCCTTTGTCATAGGAATTCATGATCAATTGATGAATAGACATATTATGTACATGACAAGTCTAAGGCTTGACTTTAAGTCTACATTTAAAGTACCGATATTTAGTAAAATATTAGCTAATTATATTATTTTTATATTAATAGCATGCAGCAAGACCTAAAAGAAGGTCTTTAAAAATCTGTAGTCAGACGAATGGGGATATAGAAAAACATTTGTTTTGTTATTGTTTTTTTTATTAAATTTTGTCTAAAATGTCTACCTGACCATTCAACTTTTTACGTTTTGTTTTACGTTTATACTTTAGTTCATCTGGTTTTGGAATGAAGTTCCTTATCGGGCGTTCCGGAGACCTTAGCCGGCAAAAAACGTCGTAAAAGCGTAAGATTTTTACTGACGTCATCCTACTCAGAAACAAATCAAATTAAATCTAACTTTGCAATACAAAGTTTTGACTAATTACATTACTGCGTCGGTAGCTGTGTGTTAGCTATTGGGGCTGCTTAGCAAAAAAACACTAGTACGAATCCCACTCATCGCAGATGACTTTTTTTTGTTTTTTAATTATTTTACGCGAAAATTACGAAATTCATATTTTTATAGGAACTTTGTTCCTATCTGGTGTCCCACGACACCACACAAATTATTATTTGTTGATTAACGCATCTGCTAGTTTGCCTCTCTTCTAATTTTATAGTATTTTTTGTACTTATGTACATTCATTATGTCTAGCTTGTTTATTATAATTGTATGCACCTTATAAAATATGACTCTAAATCAAGCGCTAAACCTGGAAACGATAATTACGTTGCTAGAAGTTAATTATGCATGGACCCACATTATCAATATTATATAATATTATAAACGTAATATACTCGAACTATATTATTTGATATTATGTTCTAATTATATAATATTGACAGCTTATTACATTTATTTATATCACTCAGTTCGAGACATTTCTAAAAGTAAAATGGCGCCCGTAATCGGTCTAGGACCTAGACTCTATAAATTATGAAAATTATATTCTAGTAATTATGAAACTAAAATAACGTAAAGTATTTTTAAAATGTTCATAAGAAAAAAAGGTTTGATAGTGATGATAATGGAAATAGTTTTAAATCAATAAAAAAATGAGATAAAAATGTATAAGACATTATGATGCGAAACAAAAAAAAAATTATAAAGTGAAATGCGTTATACACATAAATTTATCGATGTTCGTTCTCAATAAATAATATTATGTAAAGAAAAATAAAATTTTCACCAGATGCTAAAGTGATCATCGAGGTTCACACAAAACTACAAAGACAGTACTGGACATAAACGCAATCTTTATAAAAAGGACAAAACAATTAGAGACTGCTGAACATCCTACTAATATTATAAACGTTTGTATGTATAGATGTTTTTTATAGAGGGTAAACGGACAGTCTGATCACCTGGTGGGAAGTGATAACCGACATCCATTGTCACCCGCTACACCAGTGAATTTACAGGAGTGTATTCTTAAAGGCCTCTGAGTCGTATCGGTTTGGAATTACCGTGGGTGGCAGTTGCTTCCACATAGTGGTTGGGTGAGGCAGGAAGTGCCGTAAAAATCAAACTGCTGATTTTCGGATTTGGTGTACCACAAAAGAGTTTTAGGCAAAGAATATGACTTTAAGGCTTAATATCTTTTAATCGGAAGGCTGCAGGAAGTCATCCCATCTCTAAAGTTAATGAAGGTCATCTTAAAAGTATCCAGGCTGATGATGATGTTGTTTAAAGTTTGTTACTCAGTGATAACTCGGCATTAATAAGAAATATTTTTTAGGTCACACCTCATATACATTAGTATAATAGGGACAATAAATGATACATGTGATTTAAGTCAATTCATACACGAGGTGATAACACCGTAATAAAATCTCTCTTGTTGACATTGTAACGAACAGACATGAGAAATGCGATTGTCTCTTGTGTGATCTTGAGGTTGACAATTATTATCGGCTTAGTAAATAATAATCTGTTATCTAATAGATTTATTCAGATTACGTAAATTTAAAACGGGTTTTTACTTTTTGAGGTTATCTATCTAAATGGCAGATTTCGTTTAAATGAGTATGTATAGCAAATTTTATTATAAACTAGCTGTTGCCCGCAGCTTCGCCCGTGTTAATTTAGATTTACAACCCTGCCCGGATTGATAATGACTATTTTTGTAGGGTAAGTTACTCCTTATAATATCAGCTATCTACCAGTGAAATTCCCATCAAAATCGACCCAGCCGTTTCAGAGATTAGCTGGAACAAACAGAACGACAGACAGACGGACAGACAGATAAAACTTGTACAAAATGCTATTTTGGTATATGTAGGTACCGTGTATACATCCATATGGATTCAAATAAAATGCGGTTATTTTAATACCTATTACTAACAGACACTCCAATTTTATTTATATGTATAGATGTATAGATATCGTGTGAAACGGGTGTCATGCTCTATATTTGAACGTCGAGCGACAAAAGGAAAATTTATGATACCTATACCTATGTTTTTTTTTTTTCAACGTTGTTTTTTTCAACGTAAACAAAATGTGCAACAAAATTCAATCGTTTTCCAAGTTAAAATAAGTACCTACTCTTTGGATCATCTCAGAAGTTATTTAAAAATAAAGTATATTTATATTAGGTAAGTTTATTCATTTGAAGGCAAATCGGTACTTTTGGTATTAGCAATAAATTGTGCGTGAAATATATAAATGCTTAGAATATTTCACGGCTAAGCCGCTTAATTAAGAAACATTTTTAAGAAAGTAAAGATATTTTTATAACCTACTAGCTGGTCTGTGGAGGATTAGATTTTAGACAATCCTTACAATATATTTATATATTATATTAAAATTATAGCATATATTGTGATATTCTGATGTTTAAGCTATATTATTGTGAAGTATCATTAAAATCCATTCAGTAGTTTTAGTGTGAAAGAGTAACAAACATCCATACATACGAATCCATACATACGAATCCATACATTCATTCCCAGTCATCGAGCATACTTATAACCGGAATAGAACGGTAAAGTTATGTTTTGTATGTGTGTGCGTCAAATGTGTGCTGCGATGCTGCGCAGGTTCTGCATTCTGATTGGCCGATGAGACGTACATACAGATTACTGGTTGGTTGAATTGCTATTACGTCAGTGACTAATCACTGACCAATTTCGGAATTTTATGGCTCACAATACCTACTACTCTCCTCCGGTTATAATATGCTCAATGTTTCCAGTAGACAGACCACCATGAAATATTAAGCACTGTTATTACAGCCAATTAATTTTGACCCAATTAATAGCACACTATATTATCTTAAATAGGCTTAGAATAAAATGAATCATAAAAATGAACAGAATGTAGAGTGTTTGTTTAAAAAGCCTTCTATGAAAATGTAGAATAAATTTAACGTAATTTTACCTTGTCTTGTAATTATGTATAATTAGAAAGAAATAACATCACTTACAACTTAGTTATTACATGACGTATAAACATAGACGGTCATTAAGAAATTGTGAGCACGCGGAGAAATATCTACTTAGATGTTATTATTGTTACGTGAGATATGATCTGAAAGACGGTCGGGGTTGATGAATGAAAAGTAGGTTGTCTACGGAGAGAATCAGCTGTGTTATCGGCGCTAAAACCGAACTTGTTAGTACGAATGACGAATTATATATTACCAAATGATCAAAATAATTGAAAACATATTAAGCCAATCCTAAGGCTAATCCACATTTTTTTTACGTAAAGTCAAAAAATCGCAATTACAATTACCGCACATTATCTTTGCCGCCCACTTTTTTAATTTGGAAATCTTAGTGTTCAGTGCCAGAAATCGAACGCAAATATTGTTTGATTAAAGACTGGCTGATACGACGGCCCATAGTCGCACCGCCTGGCGTCGGCTGAATAAAAAAAAGAAATCAAATTAAAAACACGCTAACTACAGCCCGCGTTTTCGTCAATTTTCACGGATTGTTTGAAATTTAAAAATTCATGGTTTTGTTTTGAAAAAGTTTTTAGTTGTTTTATAATTAGATATTATTTCATTTCAATTTAGTTGTTACTCTATGCTTTATTAAATAATAATATCACAATTATTAATTTTACAAGTAGAGTGTATCACTCGGACGCAAAATATTCTACTAAAGAATCCTTAACTTCGCTCTGGATTCAAAAAAGTGCCCTCGCCGTAAAAATATTATTTTGCTCCCATATGATTATTATCTTGATCGATTTTCTTCATCATTATTGTATCACCCTTATAAGGTATGAATTACATAGAATATATGAACACCTGACACCTGACAGTATATTGTCTTTCAACAGAAATGACATTAATATGAATGGTGTTTCCTTATTATTCATAGTTATATAGTAAAGGCTAAAAATACTAACTAAAGGCTAACAATCAATCAATAATTACTAACATATTAGGAATAGATCACCCTAGACATATGAGCTTTCACGTGCTTGTTCAGTCTCAATATAGAGCATTTCGAGGGGATTAATTCGTTTGATATCCACCGTAAGGCTGATCAATTAGTAGTTTTAGTTTAGTACTAGAAATTACCAGCGGGAGGGATGCGCTATGCCACGCTCTTGTCTGCATGGGTACTACCATCCAGCTTATTTCTCCCATGAAACAGATTTGCTGTATTTCGGAAAAAAGGGCAGGACAGACCGTGTAATTACTGATCGAGACTCAGGATAGACAATAATCCTATTGACCTGGTAAATAAGAAATAGCTTCCAGGTAAACTCATTTAAGTTCATCCAAATTACTTTCGTAGTCATCGTTAAGTAGAAGAAATAGCACTAACGTAGAGCATTCTATAACTGCATTTTAGTTTTGAAGACACTAACATGAGTTTGTTAAATTGGCTAATAAATCGTTTTCGTAAATCTAAAATTAAATCTGCAGCATCTTTACGAGAAATTCTAGGAAACAGAAACAAGTCCTTAGGAGTTGCAACATAATAATTATACTTAAGAATGTGTTCAATTATATGACATAACTTAATGTAACGTTAACACACATTAGAAAATAAAAGCATGTTAATAAGTAATACCAGGCACTCCTTAATGGTATGTAAATTTTTGAATTAAATTACACATTACTATAATTCCAATTTGCACAATAATATACAATTTAATATCAAAATACAATTTGAAAATTTACGTTGAATTATTTCAAAATATTATACTATGACTTTGCAAAACATAAGATATTAGGAAAGACAAAGAAACTCTCTTTCAAGGGACTGAAGGCAACTTGTAGTGGTTTTAATGCGGTATACCGGCGCAGTAGCTGGAGGCGTCGGGACCTGGGAGACCCACAAAGTGATGACCCATCCCCAGGCGAATGCGCAAAGCATATTCACGGCAATAACAAAAAAAAAATAGAAAAAAGGAGAGAAATCAAAGGTAACCAAACCATTCTTAGGTCCGCCCTTGGAATCAGATGCCTCTAACAATGGGGAAACAAGACAGGTGGTTCATTTAATGGTCACTAGGTCACTTGATAAGGACCAGTTATATTTTTGCCTTTATCCAACAATTTATAGGCACAGGAGTATTGGAAAAATAGTATAATAATAGCCTAGTTCTAAATACGTATGTAAGCGTGCATACACAAAATAGTTATATACACTTTTTTATTAATTCAGAGATATAGATTCAGATAGATACTAAGAATTTAGTGATATAAATAGATGATAAGTGTACATTAATATATTGAGAACTACGTGGTTCGCCAAGATAGCACCAGAGATAAATATTATAGCCGAGTACAACATCAGTAACACTTATTTTATTTATTACAAAAGAAATCTTTAGAAATGGAATTGTTCTTTACAGATCATCAGATAAAATTGTTTTGTATATACATAATGTAATATGCGCCTTTATAAACGCAAATCCAAGGTCTGCCATATTATTATACTATTTTTCAATGTTCATTTATTTCCATTTTTTTAAAGTAGGGGTTAGTGTAAGTGTAAAATAAGTTGGCTTGCTGTTGTTATATTGTATTGTAACCAGTATGACAAAGTAAATATTTATACAAGGCACACAAGGCAAGGTATATGCTGTCATTTACATAAATCATAAATAACATCCATCGCTTGCACTATCTGATAATTATGCGTTGTCAATATTCAGATGTTAGTTATGTTGCCATTTTACATTTAATACATTTGACATTGATATTAAAAGTCAAAGACAGTGGGACTTAGAACTTTTAAGTGTCCAGTAAGTAATTTATTATATAGAGCTATTATGCTACTGACAAGCTAGGATTGGAAGGAATTATATTTTAAATTTGTCATGCTCTAAATCTATTCGGCCATGGCAGTCCTATTAAACCCACAGTCCTTTCATGTTTAAGATTAAATTGTTATAGAATATTCAAAAGATTAGTTCCACTGAGTTTGTTTCGCCGGTTCTTTCAGTAGGCTCGCCTTGGAACCGGCGTTGTGGTAGATTCAATTGACGTTCAAAAAGATACTTTGTTGGTACTATTTTGAACAAAATTATTTGTATTTCAATCATGATTACTAGAGTGTCAGTTATCAAAATATTGTATAACTTTATATAATAAAGACACATTTGTAAGATGTATAATAGTTTGTCTTTGTTAGCTGATTATAACGCGGAAGACGGAGCGACAAGGTAAAAAATGTCCTTGTTCTGAACACTATAAAAACTATAATTATTAACTACTTTATATGATGACGTACCTACAGAAACATAATAATGAATTTATATGCTAATTTCTAATACGCTTCAAATAATCTATATTTTTTTGTTTTGCGATTTCAAGTTACACTTGAAATAAGAGAATTGTTAAGGGCAAATAAAGTTATTTGTATATTTTAAGCTTTGGTAATTAAAGATTGGGAAATTAATTTCTTTATTTGAAATTGCCTTACAAACCTATATATATATATATATATATATATATATATATATATATATATATATATATATACATTCATTTAGGTAGGTATAGCTGACGAAAAAACTAATGTATTGTTTATTTTGTATTAATTAAATTTACAAACAAAACTAAACAATTTTAGCAATAGTTTAGATATTATATTATTTACTTCCATTGCCTATATTAAGAGATGAAAAAACTCATAATACTTTTTGTGACAAAATATGAAAAAAATAATAAATATAATGACCTTAAAAATCCAGCACCATCCACATTTGTGTTATTAAACAATACCAAAAACAGATCCTCATATTATTAAAACAGTGAGTGTGCAGCATTGTCGTACCTTAATTATTCGTCATGCACTACGATTTTAAATTCGTCGAGACATTCACAGAGAAAGCTAATTAATTTCCCCGTATTACGTAATACCAACTTCTAATTCATCAAAAAATACAAAAGCACCACCAACCTAATTCACGGAGGAAAGGTTATCCTGAAAGCACTCGTAAATTTATCGAACACTCGGCCGGCACACAGAGCGGATGTCTTCTCCGACGCGCGAACATCAACTGTTCGTCCGACGTCCACGCGTAGCTCCGAGCGTTGATAACCGATACGGATAAGCTCGCTATTTACGAAACAAATTGAATGTTACATTATACGATTTTCAACGTTGACCGGTGAGGTCAAAAATCTATATTATATGCATGTATCTATCTATATTTTTATATAAAAAAACATAAGGTGTCAATTTAACTTCGAAAGATAGCAGATCTTCAATCAATAGGTTGATACCAAGTTGATACATACACATAAATTTATTGAAACAATAAAGTTACATTATTCTGGGAAGTACCTACTAGTATTGGTTTCACGTACTTATTTATTTATCATGCTTTTGACTTGGTAAAAAGTCATAAATATAAAAAGGTGTTTGTTTTTATTCATTTGGGTTTATTCTAGGTCAACATTTTTAATGTTGTTGTTGTTGTATGATATGAAATCACTGAGTTTGACTTAACTAGAAGGTAATCCTTCGGTGTTCTAATCGATTGTCATTATTTTTTTCAGCTATACGTTTCTAATCTTATTATTACACTTTTAGATGATAATCAGCGGTGGGAGGGATTTTTTTTTATAGAAGAGGGGGCAAACGGACAGTCGGCTCACCTGACGGTAAGTGAATAGCGACATCCACAGACACCCGCTATACCAGAGGATCGGCAGGTGCGTTGCCGGCCTTTTAGATATGAATATGCTTTTTTCTTGAAGGTCCCTAATTCGTATCGGTTCGGATATGTATGAATGATACGGGTACCACGCACCTTCTCATTTCTTCCATAAAACAACTTTGCTGGGTTTTAGAAAGAACTTGAATATGAGATGAGAATGAATGGCCTGGGTTAGTCCTGGGTGAACTTTTGTATGGGCGACGGTGATCATTTTACCTAATAAATAACATAAAAATGAGTTCGTGTAGTTTGTGTCGGATGCGAGTGGCAATGGATCGTTCGTCTTGGCGTTCATTGAGGCCTACGTTTAACAGTGGACGGATAAGAGCTGATGATGATGATGATGAAAATGTGGTGTTTGTTACTGACAATTTAAATGGACTGTGTGTGACCTTTTTTATGTTAGTTGGATAGATAGGCAAATTGGCAAACGTGATGGTAAGTGGTCGACGTCGCCCATGAATATAAACTAGTTTACCTGGAACGAGCCCAGGCAACTCATTTATGTGTTTCCTACCCTGAGACATAAGATGTTAAGTCTCGGTGCCAGTAATTACACTGCCAAGACAGGCAGTGTAATCGCTCTTCTCTCCGAAAACAGCAAAGCTGTTTTACGGGAGAAGGAAGCAAGACCATCCTTCCTTCTCCCGTACCCATGCAGCCGGGAGCGCGGCACAGCGCTTCCCTCCCACCGGTAAAGGTGGACCTATTGTTGTCTATCACAATATTGAAGAATTATTTTTGACTTTATTTTTGGATAATGATAATTATAATTTAGAATTAATATCTACTGCAATCATCGATATAACCAACTAACATAAAAAAAAACATAAAAAAAACGATAGTTTTTATATACTTTTCCGTTAAGACCACTTAAAAACTCTCTTCTTTTAGTGTAATATTTCTTTCTTTTTTCTATTAAAAAAAGAAAGAAACAAATATTTGGAATTTAATATAGGTATATATATACAGAAAATGAAGACTTCATTAACTTTAAAACATGTAGAGTCCTACAATTAGGAGCGAAGTGAAAACGTGTACTTTCCATTGTTTAATATTCACTCATCACAATTACAAGCCATGCACTATGTTGAATGACATCTGTCGTTAATTACATAATCATCATTAATTAGATAATGAGATAGATGATAATGAATAATCACCATCATCATCAGCAGCAGCATTAACCTTCTTCGTTCCAATGCCGGATTCAGGCCTTTTTCAATGAACGCCATAACGGCAAATAGATCGTTTTGCATGTGGAAGAAAAATATTTCACCTATTAAATAGGGTTATGAGTTTTAATTAAATATTTCTTCGAGCGGAACTTTAGCGTAATATAAATGTAGGCTTTAATAACTATAGCCGATAGTTTTGTTTTTAACTGGAAAATAATTCGAAATAGCGCTACAGATATAATAATAATAATAAATCTTTATTCCATATTATCAGTATACAATATATTATTTTTATTTATTTTTATTGATTTATTCATTATTTAAGTACATAAAAAAATATTACAACTTATATAATAGATACGTATGTTAGATTGGTGTGCTTATTTCTATAAGAGATCTCTACCAGCAAACCATAGAGAATGCGTGAAGAGGGTCTGAAGCGGACTTAGTACAAAAGAATGTAAAAGGAAAAAAAGCAAAAAGAAAAAGAACAAAAATTAAAATTAAAAACAAAAGCGATAACAAAGCAATTAATAACAAAGTAAAAAAAATACGATATTCATACATTTTTTTTTATAGAAGAGGGGGCAAACGGATAGTCGGTTCACCTACATACGCCTACATACATAATACATACTACTTATAATATATACATTCATACACATATACAAATACAACTGATACTAAATATATACATTATATTAAATAATAATACTTACATAATAATATTATATCTACTTAATATGAACAATGTATGTATGTATGTATGTTAAGTAATATTATAAAAGTGGTAGTAGTCTCCTCCTGTTAAGTAGAAAATTGTATTTGTATAATTTTAATTCTAAATATAATACAACATTAAGGGATTATGAATACTTACAAAAGTATTTTGACAGAAATAGTAAATGAGTGTGTCTTTTTAACGCAAAAGCGAGTAAAATATTATATTTCTAAATCGCAAACATTTTTTCTAAGCCTGCAGAAAAATCTTTGGTATTTAATGTAAGATTTATTTTAAACGGTGATTCCAAATGTCGTGTAAGGAAGTGTTGTTTCCGAGAGAACATTTACCGAGATTTATACGCCTACGACGCAATCAACATTGGGAACTACTTCTTGTCTATAGACATATATAATATGGTTCATTTATATAATGTCTAATAAAATAAACAAAGTGAACGAATTAAAAATATAGTTGTCAATATAATGACACAAATTAGACAAAATATACAGCAAAAAACTATTAGGAAGTTATTTTATTATGTAATGTAGAAATTTTATGTATTTTGTTTTTCCGTTTTTTGATACATTAAATAACAATAAATTATGTACCTAATGAGACTGTGTACTGGCGTTTTTAACATTAATAAGTCATAAAATGAATGATATCGTTAACCTATTCTCCATGGTACTAATAAAAAATAAATTTCATAATAGTAATTATTATTAATCCTTCTAGACTATTTTTTTCACGTTGTAAATGATTTTCCATAGTATTATTTTTTTTTACCTCTCGTAAAAAAACAAAAAAAAAACTCTCAAATATGATTTTATACTTGCAATAATTATGACGACGATCAAATGATACACCATATTATTTTGTGCTACAACGACGACAGGATCCTTTTAAGCCAACTTCTGCCCGGGTTGATGCAAGAACTATAAAACAGGCATTACCATACATATAAAGGCCGAGGTCCACTGATCATACTTTATCTCGTGTCTAATTGTCTAATTGTGAAAATTAGACAAATAATAATGTGGTGAGTAAATATTTAACGTGAAATTAAGACATCATCCGTATTTAATGAGATCCAAAGATTTTAAAAGTTTGCCAAAAGAACAAGATTGGTAAATTACAAGGACGGGCTCCTTTTGTAGCCCCTCCTTGGACTTCATTCGATTCCATGGGATAACCAACATTCTATTCCATGAGATTCCCATCATTGATTGTGTATTTGACATTAAGTAAGACAAAATAGCCAGTCCGTGTTGGATGCGAGTGGCAAGGGATCGGTCGTCTTGGCGTTCATTGAGGGAGGCCTATGTTCACAGTGGACGAATAAAGTTTGATGCTGATGGTGATGAAGGCAAACTAATCACATGAGGGCAATGTGATGATTTTTGGACTTTTGGATTTTGTGAAGTATGGACATGCCGTTTTATTGATACAAAATGAAGAGTTGCAGCATTCTCGTTTTTTTTTCTTTGTTCGTCGTGATTGTCGTTTGAAGCTTTGATAAAATTAAACTACTTCATCATTATCATCAGCCTCTATCAACTACTGAACATAGGCATCCCTCAATGAACGCCAAGACGACCGATCCCTTGCCACTCGCATCCAACACGTACCGGCCACCGTACGGTAATCGTCTTCCCACCTGGATAATGGCTGATCAACACTTCCTCTACCTAAGTAAATTACAATATAAGCCCTTAAAAAGTTGAGCACAGAAAGCTTTAGTAATTTATAGCCTGACCAGAAAAATAAAAACCCTCGTCATATTGCGGAAAATTTCGGAACTAATTTCAGTATGGAGGATACGATGTGTTGACGTAAAAAAGATACAGTGGTGACACTACGCAGGGTTTATATAATATTTCTGGTCAGGCTATAACTACTTATATACATGTAAATATAAAAGTATATAAGAATTAAATTATCTACACTCACTAAACCTTATATTAAGTGTATATTAGAGTGAAGCCTTCACAGTTACCGACTGTGATAAACTGTATAAAGTACTATTCCAACTAATGAACTTTCTTGCACGAGTATCCGGTTCTTATCTAAATCTGTCGAGATAAACCTGGCGTTGTTTTCGCTATTAAAGTGGTTTCCTCAACATGTCATTTGTTCAACGAGCTTCGTTCTATATTTTATTTAACTCCTTATTGTTATTTGTTACGTTCAAATTATGTAATGATTACTATCGGATCGGATATGTCAGTAATTAGATGGTTTATTATAAATTATAATTCATGTTGTATTTCATAATGGATGGCGTATTAGTGTAAGCTACTTATGTGTGGTCACGGTTCAGGAACATAGACATCCGTATAATATGTGACACAACTAACATATTTTTACATTTAGAGGTACACTTCAATCTAAATTCAATTCAAAATAACCTCAATTTTTTCATCATCATCATCATCCCCCATCCATCCACTGCTGAACATAGGCCTCAACTTAACACTTTAACAAATCAGACTTACTACCTACCTATTATATTCTAGGCTAAAACTAGAGTAGTTTTTCTTTAAAATAAGTCTCCAAGAGCCAGTGAGGATAAAAATAGTTAGCTCTTAAGTCGGAGCTAACGTTATAATATATATACTTCATCATCAGACCTTTAATGAAACTTATAACCCATATGTGTGCAAGGTACTCGTCAATATAAATGAATTAAGTCCAAACACAAGGTAGCTACTGTAAACCGTAGAGGAGTTCCCTCAACTGTCTATGGTCTCCATTATCAGACCTGTAATGATACTTATAACCCATATGGGTGCAAAGTTCTGGTCAACATAAATGAATTGTGTCTACACACAAGGTAGCTACTGTAAACTGTTGAGGAGTTTCCTCGAATGTCTATGGTCTTCATCATCAGACCTGTAATGACACTTATAACCCATACGGGTGCAAAGTTCTCGTCAATATAAATGTATTAAGTTTAACAACCTCTGTGGCTCAGTGGTGAGTGCGTTGACGCTCAAGCCGGAGGTTGCGGGTTCGAATCCCGCCAGGGAACAAAAATATTTTCTGTGTTCCTGAGTCATGGATGTGTATTAAATATGTGTATTATATAATAAAAATCTTAAATATATGTATAGTATAACAGTATTAAATATATTTCCGTTATCTGGTACCCGTAACACGAGTTCTTCGAGAACTTACCACGGGACCAGATTGACGTGGTGTGAAAGCGTCCATAGATATTATTATTATTATTAAGTCCAAACACAAGGTAGCTACTGTAAGCCGCTGAGAAATTCCTTTAACTGTCCTTCGTCTTCATCATCAGACCCCTAATGATAGTAACATGATAGTAACCCATATATAAATATATATGGGTGTAAAGTTCTCATCAATACAAATTAATCGAGCCCAAACACAAGGTTACTGCTGTAAATCGTTGTGTAGTTCCCTCGACTGTCTTTCAGCTCCATCATCAGATCAACTCTAGACCTTCATGAAATTGTAGTGCTTTAAAATACTTAATTAAAAAAAATTAAACGCACTAGTTACTCCTACGATTTTCAAAAGTCCCCTCGATTTCTCTGGGATGCCCATCATCAGATCCTGGTTACCTTATCATGGGACCACCTCGGAAATGCACTCTTTTGAATAAAAAAAGAATTTTGAAAATCGGTCCACAATTGACGGAGAAATCGGTGAACATACATTAAAATAATATACACACGAACATATAACCTCCTCCTTTTCGAAGTCGTTTAAATATAGGACATTAGCCTAGTATTACCTATATCCGTCCACCATGGTTCAGGCCTTGACGTAGCGGTGGGGCTCAGTAGCCTAGCCTCAGAGCATTTCCCGGTGTTAAAGAAAAAAAAAGTATTACCTATATCCGATATAATATTTTAAAGTGATATTGTATTTTACAAAGTCCTGTAAATAAAGATGGCTGTCACGGGCAACGGCAGGTATCAATGTTAATATTACAATTTTTATATAAATAATAAAAATGTATATGTATAGAAAGATGGAATCAAATAAAGAACTATAGGGAGTCGCGAGCGGCGGCGTAGTGAGGTATCACTAAAGGACAGCGTCATGCATAAGCATTAAATTGGAAAAAATAGGCAGTAAATTGAAGTCAATTTACTGCCAAGATGCACCAATATATTACGTTTCACTTTCAATTAAAACCTCTTCTGTTATTTTTTTTTTCTATACAGACAAATAAAATTTAAGTGTCTGTAATATTAAAATAACCGCTTTTTATTTAATGCAAATGGATTTACATACAGTACATACCAAAATAACATTTTTGTTTAATTTTGTCTGTCTGTTTGTGCCAGTTTTGAAACGGCTGGGCCGATTTTTATGGGACTTTAATTGGCAGATAGCTGATTTTATAATAAGTAACTTACGCTATAAAACTAATCATCATCAATCCAGGTAAAGCTTTAAATCTAAGTTAACGCGGGCAAAGCTGCGGGAAACAGCTAGTTACCGAATATAATATTAAAGGACCAGGGGTCCGCATAAGCAAGGTCCTACCTTGTTTATCTGCACCTTGATTCGTTTTCTTATCTGATGCATGCAAGACATTGTAAACAAAAACAATATACGTAAGTTTAATTAATTATTTTTACTTGAATATAGGACCTGTATAGACTTGAAAATTCACAAACTTCAGGTAGGGAACTTGACTGTCAGTCGAGTTTATTATATTATAATGCTATGCGTGTTCCAGAGAACACTCCTGATCTCTAAAAAGTAAGATAATTCCTGGCTTGCTGGCCTAGTCTATGATCTATACAGATAAATAAAATTTAAATATCTGTTTGTAATATTAAAATAACCGCATTTTAATAAATGCATAGGGATTTACACACGGTACATATACCTAAACAATATTATTATTTTTTACAAGTTTTGTCTGTCTGTCTGTTTGTCTGTCTGTTTGTTTGTTCCGGCTAATCTCTGAAACGGCTGGGTCAATTTTGACGGGACTTTCACTGGCAGATAGCAGATGATATAAGGAATAACTTAGGCTATAAAATAGTCATCATCAGTCCGGGTACGGCTGTAAATCCAAGTTAACGCGGGCGAACCTGCGAGCAACAGCTAGTATATTTATAATGCTTTGTGCATTTTTTATGACAGTTGAGAAAACGTAAAGACGTGCCGCATGTTGGTGGTCAGCGTCGCCCATGAACGTAAACAAGTTAACCTGAGACTAGTCAAGGCAATTCATTTATGTGTTGCCTATCCTGAGACATAAGATGTTAAGTCTCGGTGCCAGTAATTACACAGCCTGTCCTGCCCTTCTCTCCGAAACACAGCAAAGTTGTTTCACGGGAGAAACAAGCAAGATGGTGATACCCATGCAGCCGGGAGCGCGGCACAGCGCATGCGCATCCCTGCCATCGGAATTATATTATGCTATAATTAGTTTGGTATTCACAACTTACAACACATTTCCACATTTATATACTAAAGTAGACTAATTATGATAATAAGGACAATAAATTCCGTTCATTTGAGACATTTTAAGACTTGAAAGGGTTGATAGAACTACATTTATTCTTACATAGGCGCTTACTTATTAGGTTATATTCGACGTGTATCCCTAAGTTTGAATAAACAACAAAACATATCTCCAAATGTTTTCAATTCTTTGTGAATATTTTACTATTTCAGGCCTTTTTTGAGAATTTTACGTGTCTTATGCCTTGGTCGAATTTTGTCCTCTGGCTGGTGACATGATATAATAGCATGTGTTTCTGGAAATACATTTTGGTTTATTAAAATAAAAATATTAGGGTTGTACGCTTTAGGTCCATCAGAAAATAAAATAGCTTCGTAAAAATAAGCTCAAGGCATTTAAACGAAAACAAAACATGAGCAATTTAATATTGTTGTTGAATCAGAATTCTTCACAGAATGTGTTCATTGGCATTGTATAAAAACAAATAAAAATATATAAATATATACAAGTAATAAATTATTAGTATTGGTTTTATTTCACTCTTGCTTCACGCTTTGATGAAGGTAAATTATACTTTATTTATGAATTTGATTTTAAGTAATTTATCAAATTAAGATAAATGATCTTTTAAATAATAATAAAGAACACGAATAATACAAATTGACATTTAATTGAGAAAATTATCGTTATTACAATTAATAAAGACAAGGAAACGGCTGACACTGCTTCGCTAATACCTTTTTTAAATTGATAAAAGAGATGGGGAAACTACGGACGAATCGCTTAGAAGCCTGATGATAAAATATCATCAATTAGTCTTTAGTCTTTCATATAGGAGGTCAACCTGTCTCGTCCGTTCGTTACAGAATCTAGCTAGCTACCTAGAGAAAGAAAAGTTCCTGTATGATAAATCCTGATACCATGTTTTCCATATATTTTTTCGCGGAGCTCGATAGTTCAACATTATCTACATTTTTTTAAATCTCGTTAAATAGGGATGTTGACACATGTTACATATTCATGTAGAGCTCGTAGAGTTATGTTTTACACATTAATGACATGAAAGTATTTAAAAATATAAAACGACATTTTTAGAGTCTATTTATTTATCTTATTAATTAAAGAAAATTAATTTAAAATGAGTTATTTATCACCCATTATCAAGTGACTGCTAACGCCCGATGACGTCACTGACCAGTAAATAAACTGTCATAACTGTATTGGTTTGTGACGTCATCATGGACCGGTGGGAGGGAAGCGCTTTACCGCGCTCCCGGTTGCATGGGTACCACCATCTTGCTTGTTTCTCCCGTGAAACAGCTTTGCTGTGTTTCAGAGAGAAGGGCAAGACAGGCAGTGTAATAACTGGCACCGAGACTTAACATCTTATGTCTCAGGATAAGCAACACATAGATGAGTTGCCTGGGCTCGTTCCAGGTAAACTAGTTTATGTTCATGGGCGACGTCGACCACTTACCATCAGGTGGCACGTTTGCCAGTTTGCTTATCCAAGTAACTTAAAAAAAAATGGTCATATGACAGCTTGGAGTGTTTTACCGGGAATTTTAAAAACTATCTTTATATACGTGTTTTTTTGTCAAAATTGGACATATTTCTTCATAAAAGTATTTTAATATTAAAATAATATAAAAAATTTGTCAATATTGTTAATATAAAATCTTATATATTTAAAATAGCCTAGAAATAAAAAATAGCCCATTATCTCCTGAATGTAGATTAACAATGTATAATTTTAAAAAAATCAATAAATATTTATATAGCCTTGATTATTGATAAGCTGCCTATACTGGATATAAACACAATAGATCAGTTGCATAAGTCATCTCGATTCTCGCCTTTCATACATGTTTCCGCGTTGATTATAAATTAACGAGTACAAGTAAATAAGTGAGCTCATTAAATACGGAATAATCTCTTGTATCGTTTATTAAATACATAATTGATTACAATGTTTTAACAACTTTTCATTTATTATCGCAAAACAAAAAAAAAGTAACCAACTTTAAAATAAAGGTGCTTTTAATGTTTCATCATCATCATCATCATCAGCCTCTATCCGTCCACTGCTGAACATAGGCCTCCATCAAAGAACGCCAAGACGACCGATCCCTCGCCTTTTAATGTTTGTTTCGATGAAATGCTGAAGTTAACTTTATGAAAAAATCTGAGCTAGATTCACTCTTTCTGTATTTGTAATTTCTGTTTCTTAAATAAATATAGACTATGCCTTACGTAGTAGTACTAACGCTTAATAAACATCATCGTATAACTATGGCCTTCATATCATTATTACTCTGCTTTGGTAATCAACTAAACCGGCCCATACCTACCAACAACAATATACCAACAACAACATACCAACAACATACCAACAACAACATACCAACAACAACATACCAACAACAACATACCAACAACAACATACCAACAAAAACATACCAACAACAACATACCAACAACAACACACCAACAACAACATACCAGCAACAACATACCAACAAGAACATACTAGCAACCAACTAGCAGAAGCATAAAGCCCAGCAATAGGACGTATCAACCACTGCTCTACACAATTTGAAATCAGACTAGGATGGATGGGAGGCAATGGTTCTTATACAATGGCCATAGTATGCAGGTTGGCAAACATCGCACTAGTGAAGTGTGACAGACGAGTCTTGGACGCGCGTTGGTCTCCTTCTGCGAGGCAGAAATGTCCCAGAGGAGGCCGACGAGTGGGTGAGAGAGGAGTCCGCCGACGAGGCCTCCCTCTTACGAGGAGTAGTCTGGCCTTCTCCGGGGACAGCCTGACGCTGAGGAGATCCTGTTGCCTGCAGATACGAGACCCCCAAAAAGTGGCTGAAGGCGCTTGCAGGTGGTTTAGTGGGATAGTGCATTCCTAAGTGTGAGTCACATAGGTCCTAGGTCCACATAGGAGCCTTATCCAAGGTAAACGTGGATCATGCGAAAGCATTAACCAGCGTCATCAACAAAAAGGTGAAGTGTGACAGCCTCGCCAAAGTCACCTTCATCAGCTGTCCCATATTGAGTTAAGATTCAGCTTTCAATTATGTATAAATTTTTAGATTTTAAGACATAGGATTGCTTATCATTTTTGTTATACTTTTACTGGTGGGAGGGAAGCGCTGTGCCGCGCTCCCGGCTGCATGGGTACTACCATCTTGCTTGTTTCTCCCGTGAAACAGCTTTGCTGTGTTTCGGAGAGAAGGGCAAGACAGGCAGTGTAATTACAGGCACCGAGACTTAACATTTTATGTCTCAGGATAGGCAACACATAGATGAGTTGCCTGGGCTCGTTCCAGGTAAACTAGTTTATTTTCATGGGCGACGTCGACCACTTACCATCAGGTGGCACGTTTGCCAGTTTGCCTATCCAACTAACATGAAAAAAAGCAATTCGTTACTCTGTAAGTTTGAAGAAATAGATGTTGTTTTTTTTATAACAAAGTATTTAACTCACTCACTCGAAGACGTTACTTCTTATCAGGCACGCAGGTTTCCTCACGATTATTTTTTGCACCTGTTAGCAAACCATGCTGACAAGGTAAAGTGCATTTAGAAAACCCCACTTAGGATTGCCCAGCTCAAACTCGAACCTGGACCTCTTACTGTGTGGCTGTGCATTATCAACTAGACCATCCTGGCTCACCAACTAGACCATAACATTATGTACTACACAAACAACAGTAAAAGCTCGTTTCCTTAAATTAATTCGTAAGTTGTAGTTGTCACGAAATACCGCCATTATATTTGTACTGGTAATTCGTTTAATGTGTTCCGCGTCTGTTAATTAATCGATTCATAGGACTTTCGACTGTTACGTGAAATGTTAACGTTGTGCGGCTTGAAGAGTTTCGACGTTGTAATTCTGATTGGTTTTTCGGACGTTTTTGGGCTTTGAAAGTTTTAAGACCTATACGTATGAAATGTATTGTAAGAGGTAGTGCGAAGTTGCTTGTAGCCGAATTGGGCCGGCACGACCGGGGTGGTACCTCTCGCTTACATAGCACCGGCGTAAAGTCACAGCTATGCTGTCGCGTTTTGTGCGGTTTGTGAGTTTCCGGTGGCCCATTGGGGGTTTGGGGAAAAGGAGGGCAACGCATCTGCATAACTTTTGGTCGTGCGGATGTCTATGGATATCGGTAGTCACCATAAGGCTCCGACTGCTCTGTTGCCTCCTTGTGACATAAAAAAAAATTGAGAAGTAAGAAAGCATAAACAACTTGCAAACAAATGTAGGTACTTTATACTAATACAGTGAAACCTGGTTAATTGGGATCTCAAGGGACCAAGGATTTTGTACCATTTAAAGAGGTTTTTCATTTATCCAGTTCTTCAATTAGACAGGTTTAAAATTTAGTTGTTCATTTACAGAGGCCCCCGCCTATAGAGGTCAAAATGTACCGTTATTCTATTCAAATGTTTGTAAGCAATCTGGTCGAAACCTGTCCCAACCTGATAAATTGTCTCACTTATAAAGGGAATTGAGCTCCACAGTCCCAATTATAGAGGCAAACATCGAAAAAATCCTAGAAATCAAATCTCATTTAACCAGGTTCGAAAAGTCCCATTAACAGAGGTAATTCGATGAAAAAGTGCCGGGACCTCATTGTAGTTTCAATAATAGAGGTTTCTCACTTATCCAGGTCCCAGTCAACCAGGTTTCACTGAAATATTTATATTACATGAAGACTTTGTTTGAACGCGCTAATCTCAGGAACTACAGCTGGTCTGATTTAAAAAATTCTTTCAGAGTTAGATAGCCCATTCATCGAGGAAGACTATATAACATCACACTACGACTAATAAGAGTTAAGTATATTAAGTGGGTGAAGCTACGAGCAACAGCTAGTTATGTATAAAAAACTGATATTTTCTAATTTGGGTTTTAAAAGCTAACATTTGAATTTTTACTATAGGAAAACTTATATTTTTTAATGTCTTGGATATTTGGTCAATCGTACATCTTCTATACTCGACATCAAATGAAACTTAAAGATTGTGAATGCGGAATTAACCCCGTCTGTCTGTTACCTTTTGACCCTAAAAATACTGATCAGACTTCGATAAAAATTGGTAAAGACTGTTACTGTACCGGCTGACTCCGGATTTATAAATTCAAAATAATTATTTATTAGACAAATTCAATTATTAATCAAGCGGGCGAAGCTATGAACAAACGATAGTGGTAAATATAGCTTAGATATAATTAAGTACTTAAACAAGAATACTAATATTATAAAGAGGAAAGATTTGATTTTTGTTTGTTTGTTTGTTACGATTTAACCCAAAAACTACTAAACCGATAAAAAAATTGATTCACTATTAAAATGTCACGTTGACAGTGAGTAGCATGGGCTATAAAAATAATCATCATCAATGCAGATAGGGCTGTAATTCTTAATTAACGCGGGCGAAGCTGCAAGCAATAAATTAAAATGGTGATACAAAACATTTAAAAACACACATCAAAAGTATCTAGGCATCCAAGGCCAGCCATGGGCCACTGCACATGGCATTCAGTTCAACCTTCAAGGTTTTGTAGGATATGTTACTCGCTTCTTTTGTTTCTTCTTAATTGTTACGCCTATTACCTCCTCGAGATGCATTCTCGAGAAAAAACACTGATTCATTATATTGTATTGAACAACGTTAGAAAATAAAACAATGTGATGCTTGTAGAGGTCTTTAAAATGTTTATTAGATATTATATCATTTGATAGCTCGCTGACTAAGCGGTGTGTCACAGACTTCGAATCCCGCTATGATATAAAACCTAGTACAAATTAATATCATTGCCTTTAGGCGCAAAGTCATTTCACACAGATATAATTTATCGGTTCCGCGCGCTTTTAACCAAAGATAGATAAAAAACATCTTCCAAATCGAGGTGTCTTCGTCAATAATTCAGCTATGACTCAGATTTTTTTCCCGAAAAAATGGTATCAAAGATTAATTTGTATAACAACAAAATACGGTCATTTGAATATTATTAAATACAATAGTAACTGATCAACGAGAATCATTTGATCCAAGGCATACTTGGAGTCGAACTCGCGACCTTTGCAGAATACCAGCCAGTTTCGAAACCGTAAAGATTACAAGGCAGACATCATATTTTAAGATGTGTACATAAAAGTAATGAAACAGTACAATACATTTTGGGTGATTTAACCAAAATGGCAGACGAAGGTCAATCGTCTTGACACTTGGGAAATGTTATTAGAGCTTGGTCGCAATAACATGCGGTTTATATCACATATAATAATAACAATAACTTTAAAAATCGAACAATTTAGGTTTCTGAAAAATAAAAAAAACCTTTTTTAAATTTTGATCTACTTTTTTAGGGTTCCGCACCCAAAGGGTAAATCCTATTTTACCCTATTATTAAGACTCCGCTGTCCGTCAGTCCGTTCATCTGTCTGTCTGTCTGTCACTGGCTGTATCTCATGAACCGTGATAGTTAGACAGTTGAAATTTTCACAGATGATGAAAAGAATGTCTGTTGCCGCTATAATAACAAATACTAAAAACAGAATAAAATTAATATTTAAGGAGGACTTAGAAAAAAACGGCAAAGATTTTTTGCATGGGTTTGCATTCTGATTTCGTTCCATGGGGAACGTGATTTTTTGCCGTTTTTTTCTCGATATTAATAACGGCAACAGTTAGATAGACGCTTGAAATATTCACAGAATACTTCGTAATATATTAACTTTAAAAATAAATAATTAAATTATAATAAAAATTTAAGGATGGCTCCCATACTAAAATTATGTGTGGTATAAAGCCACGCCTATTGGCCTATTAAATCAGAGTCGTATGTAACTTTACTTTAAGAAAACAAACCGTATCGTTATATAATGGTACGGAACCATTCGTGTGCGAGTCCGACTCGCACTAGGTCGGTTTTTTAAATTGTTAATTACGAAAAACCATTAATAATCAAAAAAAAATTGTGTTATTTATTCTAATCGTCCCTGGATCGGATAAAAACTAAAAAGTCATTTTTATTTATTATTTTATTTTACATATTAATCTAAACATTTTGCAAACATTGAAAAATGCTAGGATTCATTTTGCTTCCCCCAACAAGTGCCTATATTATGGGGAGCCATAAAATTTAATGTTTATTGATGTTTATTTAAAGTGTTTTAAAACAATAAAACGTAAATGGGCTATATTTTTTTATATTTAATAAGTTAATTAATAGTTGCTAATAGGGCCTTGCATGGAAGACTTTATTTGTATGAGTTTTGTTGGTGAACTACCTTTGTATGAAAAGAAATTCCGCCAACTTTGTGCTGCGACGCTACGCCGGTTCTGCGCTCTGATTAGCCGTCTGATAGCCATTCATGGATGATTGGCCGATGGGACATACACACAGTTCACTGGTTGTTGCAATCGCTATTACGTCAGTGACAAATCACTGACCAATTTCAAAACTTTATCACATTACTACTCTTTACAGTAATATGCTCGGTGTTAACATCTATATAACGTCCACTGCTATTTAAAGACATCTTATATTATAGTTCACTACACAGCCACGTCTTTATCATTTCTTAGCTAGTTAGCCAGTTGCCTAATATCACTAATATGAATTGGTCAAATAGTATGAATAATAAATTGATATTTCACATTTAATGGCGGCGTATCGGCTGCATTGGGGTTTGTAAAGTGTGGCTGCTCTTTTTACCCCTCTTATAAGAAGAGGGGACACAAATGTAGCGGGGACAAGGGGCGAGGATGGGAACCTTACCCCATTGCACTGTCCCGTAGTTGGGAGGGGTTATTCTGTGGTACAGGACAGCCCTTCTGTGGAGGTGGCGTCGGTCCCTTGGAGGACTGACTAGCACCTCAGCAAAGGCGGCTTTGAGGGCACTCGCCGGGTTTTAGTGGATAGAGCTGCGTCCACTTACCAACTTTCAGGCGCAATTACCCACTCCCCCGCGGGCATTTATAAAGTGTCCACCAGTGGTCTGACACAGGTCGATATTCCTCGTGGCGTGGATGCGTCGCCGGAAGAAACCTCTCACATTCCACCTGACGCAGGTGCTCACCGGACACGGTTGTTTCGGTGCGTACCTGTGTCAGGTGGCCAGGAGGGAGCCGACGCCAGCCTGCCACGAGTGTGGCGCTGTGGAGGACACGGCCCAGCACACCCTAGAGGTGTGCGCTAGATGGGCCGGACAGCGTCATGATCTTGTGTCAGTGCTTGGAGGGGACCTTTCGCTCTCGAGTGTGGTGCGCTGCATGTTCGAGAGCGATGAGGCCCCTGGCAGGCGGCGGTCACCTTCTGAGAAATCATCATTTCGCAGAAGGAGGACGCGGAGCGGGACAGAGAAGATGACGCCGCATCCATCCCGCTCCGTCGACGTAGGACGGGAGTGCGGAGGGGGCGCTATGCGCACCTTCTGCCTCCCATCTAACGGGACTCGGGGTAAGGTTGGGTACCTGCCCCGGTAGAGAAGTTCCGGCATCGGTGGGGGTGCTCTAGGTTGTCGCAGTGCCCCCATAATAGGAGGAAGCCCGGTTAGCCCTTTTGAGGGAACCGGCCGGTCGTGGGGGGTGTCCTTTGTTAGTCAGATCCGGGACACTCCCCTTCAAGCGGCTGAAGGCAACTCGCAGTGGTTTTAGTTCGGTATACCGGCGCTGGGTGAGCGTCGGGAGTCCCACATATCCCCGGGGACAACCCATCCCCGGGTGAATGCGTAAAGCATTTCCACTGCGTCAAAAAAAAAGGTCGATATTCCTCATTATATTTTTTTACATTTCACGATACTACAAAAATGAACTAAATTATATATAATTAAATAAAAGCTAGCTAATGATGTTGTTTATAAAAATTAAGTAATTATTCGGTTCAACAAGCTTCCGTGCTTTTGTTATGAACCACTTTATGCCCCTTAAATTAATTTGTCCTTTACATTTACGAAACATTAAAATACTAGGACAGTAATTATAAAAGTGTATGTGTAATCTTTACGCGCGATTGGAGTAAAACTTTATAAAAATCTGTACCTCTACCATGACCCACTCCCCCGCGGGATGCCGAAAAATAAACGAGCGTTGGCTTGGAAACCATTATTTATAACAAAATACTATGTTAATACGCGACAACGTGTTTTGTGTTTTTGTGTTTACTTATACAATTTATATAATATAATACAATACTTATAATATATAATAAAAAACATAATTTTCAGTCTCTAATTTCATTTTGTTCACTTCAATTAACTGATTTTGTCAAAACAACGACAAAAAAGGTACTTAATTAATTTTTAATCAATGTTTCCCTATGGCTTTATCACGTAAAACAATCGTCCGTAAACCGACTTTACAGACAACCATTTTTTTTTAAAACATAATCCTTAAGGTTGACTATTACGAGGGCGGCACTGAAAATTTCGAGAATCAAGGAAGTGACACAACATTACTATTTCAAAATGTATTTATTGCTTTTCGAAGTATTTCCGCGAAATTTGACACATTTTTCCATACGATGGAACCAATCATTGAAGCAACCATTCCATTCGGAAGTTGGGGTCTCCAAAATGGCCGTTTTGTAGGCGTCCACAGCTTCTTCAGGCGATGAAAATCTCTGACCACGCAATTTATTCTTTATTTTAGGAAAAGTATAGAAATCATTAGGGCTTAGGTCGGGGCTGTACGGCGGATGGTCTAATAATTCTATGTTTTCTTGCTCTAAAAACTCTTTTGTTCTGTGCGCGGTATGAGAACTCGCATTGTCGTGATGGAGGATGATGCGGCGGTTGCAGTCTTTACGGAGTTCAGAAACGACCTGTGGCAAACAAATGCTCGCATACCATTCTGCATTAACCGTTCTTTGTCCCTCAAGAGGAATAGTCGCAACATGGCCGGTTTTGAAGACAAACGTGGCCACCATTTTTTTTTGCAACACTCCGTGAACGAACAATTTTTGTTGGCTTTACTCATTTTCGAACACCCAAACTCGTGACTGGTTTTTTGTTTCGGGTTTGTACGCGTTCTTGAATGGTAGATGTGGCTAATGGGATCACCTTTAAACTCAGACACAACAAATCAGAAAAACTATTTATTTAAATATTAACATTTAGAATTTATATTTCATTAAATATGATCATTATGAAATTTAATACTCCTTTTTTAATTTAATAACCTCTTCACTTAGGCCATCTACAAAACTCACATCTTCAATAATTGCCTCACAAACCACTTCATTTGCCTCTACACTCTCTTCATTCCCAATACAGTCAATTGGTACCACTTCTGCTGGTTTCAACTGTTTTAAAATATAGATATTGCTGGGCCCATAACCTCTTGAATGGTAGGTGTGGCTAATGGGATCACCTTCAAACTCAGACACAACAAATCAGAAAAACTATTTATTTTAATATTAACATTTTGAATTTATATTTGATTAAATATGATCATTATGACATTTATAGAGAATACAAAAATTATATCAGAAAACTTGACATGTTACTTCTTCAATTGATTTTAACAGAATTATAAAATATTACACAATCCATCTTTTATATCTAAAAACTGACATTCCAAATTTAAAGTAATTCAAAATATAATACATACTTAAAAACCAAACAGATCGTAGTTGACATCAAAAGAGTATGTATAATCTGAGATTACCAATCAACACGCGTATATCCAGGATTCGTCACCTGATACGATGTTGTATACAGCATTTGAGGATCCTGCGTGGAATCTTTCGAGAGTTCTGACGCACCAAGTAACGCGAGCCGCTTTTTGTTCTTCACAGAGCAAATGCGGTATCCATCGGGAAAACAACTTTTTTTACACCTAATTGTTCATACAAGATTATTTGTATTTGACTCATGCCAATGTCTAAAGTTGCTTGAATTTCGCGGTATGTCACATGCCGATCTTCCTCAATCAGCTTACGCACAGCGTCAACGTTTTCTTGGGTGACTGCAGTTTTCATCATCTCTGAGCTTGACACGTCCACGTTGAAATTCTGTAAACCAGTAATAAATTGTGGTTTTGGATGGGGCTTCATCGCTAAATGCAGAAATCATCCGGTCAACACACTGTGTTTGTGTTAAACCACTTCGAAAGTCATAATAAATCATCGCTCTAGAATTTTCTCGAGTCAATTCCATTTTCTCAACGATTAAACAAGTTTAACAAGCCCTTGTGACAAGACCGAGAATCTTTTTTTAAATAAATAAATGGTATTCAATTTTCAAAACCAAGGAATTTTCAATTAAAAAGATTTTAATATGACAGGAACAGTGGAAATATTCCATTTCCGATACTTTTAGTGCAGCCTATGTATCACACATCCAAGACTTCCTCATAAAAGGTCACTCTCTCTCTCTCTCACACTCTCTCTCTCACTCTCTCTCTGTCTCTCACTCTCTCTCTGTCTCTCATGTTCTCTCTTTCTCTACTTATTAGTCTAAACTAAAATAGTTTAGTATAGTTTTGATAGTGACTACTTATTATACCTTTTTTTCTTTAAAGCCGGGAAATGCTCTAAGGCATTTCTAAGGCTCTAAGGTCTCCCCACGCGGGTTTGTGGGATACACTGCGCCCGAAAGCTGGTAAGTGAACGCAGCTCTACCAACTAAAACCCGGCGAGTGTCACCAATGCCACCTATGGTGAGGTGCCCCGGATCTAATGAGCAAACAGGGCACCTCGATGGCTAGTCAGTCCCCCAAGGGACCGACGCCACGTCCACAGAGGGGTTGTCCTGTACCACAGAACAACCCCTCCTATGTCGGATATATGTATCGGTATAATGTCGGAGCAATAAAATGGGGTGAGGTTACCGTCCTCGCCCCGTGCTCACTGCTCTTTTGTCCCCTCTTCTTATAAGAGGTGTACAAAGAGCCCCCTCGGCTCAATTAGCTTCGCCCAAGGTGCTGGACTCACTCTAGGCTACTGAGCCCCACCGCCACGTCAAGGCCTGTACCATGGTGGGGACTACACATAATATACCTATATTCTTATGCTCAAATATATACGAGACACAACATAAACATCCTTCAAACATTTATAGACATTTAAAGGTCGTAAACACGTCACAAGTCACTCGGTCGTGTTGGTGACAACGTCATCATTACCCCGTCCATCATCCGTCCCTCAACATCACTCCACAAAGATCCCCTGTTGCGCGTCCACGCACGTACGCACGCACCTTAACTGGTTACCATAAAGAGATATATTTACCATTTTGTACATTTACATATTATTGTACATAATAAAAATAAAGCATTATTTATCCCTTACATTATACCTACATACATTATACAATACAAATAAATGTAAATTATAAAATACAAATTCGGCAGTTTTTATTAATAATGTACAGGTTTTTTTATGTAGTACTAATACAATGCTGCTAAACTCTAAAGGTACGTAAATTATGGACAATCATTTATTATTTTATAGATTATAGAGAGTTGTCGGATTACCCTATAAGTAAGAGGACCCTTTTTTTCGATGACATAGGTTAATGTTTTCGCATGATCCTGGTTTACCTCGGGCTAGGCTCCTGGAACTATTTGGAGACTCGCACTTGGTAATACTACCTTTACTCTATACCAATACACCACCTGCGAGCGCCTTCAGCTGCTCTTTGAGAGTCCCAGATCTGAATGCAACAGGAGCACCTCAGTGACGAGCTCTGGCCTCCTAAGGGGATACTGCTGGCCGATACTAAGCAGTCCCAGCGACGTCCTGAACCCTGAACCCAACACGAGCACAGGGTCGTTACTGGAGGCGCTGGAGACGTTACTGTAGCGCCTCCTACGCATCATCGTCACCCCCGTTTGTTGCTCGCTCGGTTCAATTGGCTTCTCCCAAGGTACTGGGTTCACCTTAAGCTACTGAGCCCCACCACCACGACAACTTAGAACTTAGAACAATAATTTCTTTTAACTGGACTTTCAGCTTAGATTAACTTAACAAATGTACCTCCATGTACTAAAAACATACGTTAGTTAATGACACACGATTTATACGAAACCAAATAAAGACTTCAAAGCTAGGGTCACATGTATCACGCCATCTTAGAACGACAATAAGTGGTCCGAAGTATGCGGTCCCGACGCATGACCTAAAGCGAAACGTAAATTGAACGAAACTGATGTACAAACATACCAAGTTCGGTTTTTGAACAAATTAAAATGGACGCCATAGATTCTAGAAATTATTCTGCATCGTATGACATCTGGATTCCTATATTTATGTTTCTTGTGATAGCTGATGGTATGTGTATAATTACTAATGTTCACATGGGTTTATTATTTGTACCGGCTGTTCCCGCGGTTTTATCCGCCCTGAAATGTAAAGAAAGTTTTCTAAAAAATAAATAGCTTACCTTACGGGTCGTCATCGGTGATCGGGCTCTCAAATGTATTTTTTTTTATCCGAGACGTAGTTCACAGCGTGTCCAAAAAATTCAACTCCTTATATTATATAGGTATTTCCAAAATTAAAAATTTCTGCTCCTAAAAAAACGATGCAATAAGTGAGGCCCAACTAGCTATGGAACATGCAATGCTTGGAGTTCTCCGTCATGTAGGCCGAAAACTAATAGTGAAGTTCAGGAGTGGAGGGCAAATTCGAAAAGGCGGAGGTTCTATCGATACTAAGCTAGATTTTTCAACGATCTTCGTGCAGTGGCCGCTCCTCTTGTTATGGGATGCCAGTTTCAGGGGTCGGGCATAATAATGATGATCAGTGACTATGTTCTGCTCCAGAACTTGACATGGATCGAGATTATTAAAAAAACTTACCTGTTGTTTGTAAGGTCGGTTTACGGACGGTAAATTTACGTGACATCGTCGTAATGCGTCACAAGCCGAACGCTTAGGCCGTACGTGCCTCGCTATCGCTTTTTCTGCGCTCTCGCTTGCATGCTCAGCTCAGGCTGAACTTTTTCGTGCGTACAGCTGGCGTTCATCGATTCATAAGACGTTCATCATCATCATCATTATCATCATCACCAGCATATATCCGTCCACTGCTAAACATATTAGGCTTCTTCAATGAACGCCAAGACAACCGATCCCTTGCCACTCGCATCCAACACGGACCGGTTACCCACCTGGATAATATAGGTACGTTATTATCCCCACCAGGGTTCAGGCCTTGACGTGGAGGCGGGGCTCAGTAGCCTAGGGTGAGCCCAGCACCTTGGGCGAAGCTAATTGAGCCGAAAGGGCTCTTTATCTCTCTTATAAGGAGACGTTGGGAGGAGTTGTTCTGTGGTGCGGCGGGACAATCCCTCTGTGGAGGTGTCGTCGGTCCCTTGAGGGACTGACTAGCCGTCAAGGTGCCCTGTTTGCTCATTAGATCCGGGGCACCTCACCAAAGGCGGTATTGGTGACACTCGCCGGGTTTTAGTAGGTAGAGCTGCCTCTACTTACCAGCTTTCGGGCGCAGCGAGTCCCACATCCGCCAGGGGAGACCCACCCCCCACGGGATGCCTCAATTTTTTTTAAACACTGTGCAGCAACTTATAATACTATATATAAGTGTGTTTTTATAATTAAATAAAAAAACTTAAACATATTTTAAGAAATAACAATAAGCATAGAAGGTGGTCTACAAACATATTATACTGACGTAAACATTATCTCGTATCATTAACCACATTTTCCTCGTCAATCATTAGTCATTATATTTTAACGACCAAATAATTTTCAAGTGATTACACGCGTAAATGGATAAGAATGTTTCCCATTTAAATAAATACTAATTATAAGATAGCTTAGATTTATTTCTTAATTGATTATAAGTAATTTAGAAACTAGGTATGAAGGTAAATAAAGTAATGTAGCTTGTGGTGAGAACTGACCTCTGAATTTCTCATGCGTTTAAAATCCAGAAACGTATCGATTTGGACTTTTTATGTGTTAGTTTGATAAACAGACAAGCATATGAGTTACATGACGGTAAGTTATCAAAGCCTATAAAAACAAACGAGTTCCCGTTAATCATCATCAACCCTTATATGTCCCACTTCTGGAAACGGGTCTCCTCCTCGATATCAAGGAGGATCGCGAGCAGGAGGCCCGAGGGAAGGAAGGGCCATAGTTCAACGACACGTTGGCCCAATGCGAGTTGGTGAACTTTACATACCTTTGTTCTCATGCTTAGGTTTTGTACTAGCCAACAATCACGTGACGGGTACTAGAAATGGAATTAAATTTAAGAAATTTAATATGTAAATGCAATATATTATATGTATATACAATACACATCTATGGCCCGGTGGTGCAGACATCGATATTGATCATAAAAATTATCAGCACTTTTGAACCCGCGACTACGAAGCACGCACGAGGAAATTTTAGAAAATCTCATTTCATGATCAAACTTAGTCCTTCCCACTCAAGATGCCGTTTTTTATAAAACATTTGATAATATTGATTATGAATAAATAACTAAAAAAATCGGTTGTCTGTAAAGTCGGTTTACTGGCGATAGTTAATTAAACGTGACAACGTCATAAGAACATTGACAACGTCTTATAATTCGATGGAGCCGGCTGCAAGAACGAAAAAAACATGACGTATACGATGACGTATGCGGCGTTACCTCGCTCTGAGGCGTTCCATTTTCTTATCTAGTACTAGAAACTATCGTCAGTAAGCCGACTTTACAGACAACCGATTTTTTCGTTCTTGCAGCCGGCTCCATCGAGTTATAAAACGTGGTCACGTCAAAATAACTTTATAATTACATTTATCGAGTTTCGGCAGAACCATTACTTTTCTAGAAACTAGAAACTAGAAAGTTCTTAGAAAATCAAAAACTAAATAAATCAGCAAATTGTAAATTTTATTATACTTTTTCAAAATAGCGTCCATTTACATCAATATCATATCGCTGCATCCAATGGAACCACTGAGAAATGATTTTTGCTCACTAGTCCTTATACGGCCTCTGCGTTTCAAAAGACCGTCAAGCGACTTGAAACGCAGCCACTGCTTCCTCGGCGTCCATAATAAGTTTATCTCGAAGTTTTTCCTTTATTTTCAGGAGTAAATAAAAATCGCAGGGTGCGAGGTCAGGGCTGCGGCGGTGGTGGTGGGGGACGGTGGGTGATCCATTAATTTTCTGACATGACCAAATATTGAGCGTTTGCTTGGCGGTGTGCGACGCTGCGTTGACGTGGTGAAGAAGGTGTCGTCCTACTGTGAGGTTTTTCTGCCGAACTTTTTTCAAGAGCAGTGGCAAACAATTATTAGTGTTACCACTCTGTAAATAACTGTTTTTAGATTCTTAAACAATTATTGTTGCGATATGACCTGTCCTTCCAAAGAACGAGGCCACCATCTTTTTTCCGAAGCTTCAACCTCTCTTCACTTTTGTTGGCAGCTCCTCTGAAGGAAACACGCACTCAGCAGACAGAGTTTTAGTTTCAGGTTCATTTCATGGTAAATCCAGGTTTCATTACCCGTAAGTATGTCGAACCCAGCATTTGAGTCACATCCGTTAAATCTTTTAACCATTTCACGGCACCAATTAAAACGAAGGGGTTTTTGGGCCTCATTTGACTCCTTGACTCATTCCGAATTTGCTGATATATTACTGTTTTGTCAGTTTCTATCATACGCCGCACAACACTGATGTAATCTTCAGTCGTGGCCGTAGAAGGCCGTCCGTCATGCAGATCATTGGTGAGATTACGACCACGCTTAAGCTCACTAAGCCAGCTGTGACACGAGATAGGGCTTCATCATAAAGGTCATCATATCGAAGACATTGCAAAAAAAAATCTCGCGTTAAATTCATGCTGACATGACTCCATCGAACATATAACCAGATAGAGTAGTAATATGTCAGTAATTTGTCACTGATGTAATAGCAATTCAACCAATCAGTGATCTCTATGTACGGTCCATCGGCCGATTACTCATCAATGGCAATCAGTCGGCCAATCAAAGTGCAGAACCAGTGCAGAGTCGCAGCATAAATTTGGCAGAATTTGTTTTCAAATAAAACAGATAATATTACCGCTATATTTCAGATATAATATTATGCTCTATGCGTGACATAGACAATTTTCAATTTGCCGCCAATTCGTAAAAAAATTACAAACGAATGAATTAAATTCTGGCATAAGGAAAATGAATTCTGGGCTTCTTCGGTCACATTATGCGTTCTCTAAGTCATGGTCTGGAGAGGACGTTCATTTTATGACAGATGGAAGGAAAACGTGCAAGAGGAAGAACACCAGTGAGATGGTTCGATGCTGTGAAGATCAAAGTGGGGGGCAATTTGCACCGGGCAGTCTACTTGACCGATGACCGTGTCCAGTGGAAGATCATATTATGTTGTCACGATTGTCAGCAGTGAGAGAACGACGAAGAAGAAGAAGATGTTTATAATATAAAGCATAACGTATTATTTATATAGGTAGGGCTTTATTAAGGGCATGGCGTGTTTCATGAGTGACATGTTTAATACTTTTAACTTTCATCGACTGATAAATGATCAAGCTATCATTTTACCCGCCCACGCTGCCACTCAATCAAGTGCCAAGTTAAATTGCCCATCAATTAAATATAACATTTATGCGACAAGACATTTTCTTTAACTCAACGATCAAGACATGAATGATCATTTACTGACCAGAAGATTTACCGAGATTACAGAAATGTGCAACCTTTTGAACTTTATCATTGGCATTTATTTGGAGTGGCTAAAGATTTAATGCAGGATATCTGAATAAAATATGATATAATTTACTTAATTGCAATAATTCGGAATATAATATTGCCTTTTTGATGATTTCGACGGGAAGTGCGTTATCATATATCAATATAATTAAGAGCAACCCAAAGTTCATTTGAACTCTAAACCTACAAGTGTTACGACATTTAATGAACCTCATATAAAACGAGGTTACTAGTCTACTAATTTGCATCAAATGTTAAAAGTTTAGTAACATCACATTTTTCATTTGTAAATATTCAACATATCGTGGATAAGCTGTTAGACCATCAAAGATAGGTTCAAGATTTCAGAGTCGTTACGAGTAACTTTTGTAAGAGGTAGTGCCATGCTGCTTTGCAGCCGAATTGGGCCGGCACGACCGGGGTGGTCCCTCTCGATCACATAACACCGGTGTCAAGTGACAGCTATGCTGTCGGGTTTCGTGCGGTTGGTAAGATTCCGGTGGCCCATTGGGAGGATAGGGAGAAGAACGGCAACGCATCTGCATAATCTCTGGTTGCGCGTATGTGTATGGGCGTCGATAGTCGCCAAAAGGCTTCGACTGCTCATTTGCCCTCCTATGCGATAAAAAAATGTAGGTAATGAAAATAGACCATAAAATATTTCCCGATGTAACTGCAAGCATTTTATACCATATAAGTTATACGTATGTATATTTTTATGGTATTTAGCTTGTGTGGAAAAATAGCATGCTAGAAGTTTTGTAGGTTATTTATCAATTATGAATTGTATTGAGTTTAATAGTTAAGTTATGTTAAGAGCGGAGGCCGCGATCGGGTAGATGAAGTGTTGCTCGGCCATTAACGAGGTGGGAAGACGATCAGCTGTCTTGGCGTTCATTGAGGGCGGCCTATGATCAGCAGTGGACGCATAGGGGTTGACGATGATGACAATAATAATAACGTAGGGACAACTCAAACACGGCCATCAGTCATCATCGTCCCAAACTAGGCAGAGCCTGTTGTTATGGTAACCAGACAATTGATAATGATGATATATTTCTAAATAAATACATATTATTATAGATAAATTACACCCAAACACAACAAATGATTACGCTCATCACACAAAGTATTATCCTGGGTGGGGATCGAACCCACGATCTTCTGTTTAACAGTCACTAACCACCGGACCAACAGGCCAGTCTGTAATGATGATGATTGAGTTTATTAGATATCTATGACACCGTAATTGTAAAGTATGTAAGGTGACAATCGAATTAGCAAAAATACATCTTTATAATTGTGCTAGGTTGAGAACAACAGCACATTAAAATAAAATAAAAATTGGCAGTCATAGGAACTGCTGATAATAAGTTTTGTCTCTCTAGTACTGTCATAAGACAGTACTAGCTGGAGCCCACAGCTTCGCCTGCGTCAACTTAGATTTACAACCGTATCCGGATTGATGATGATTATTTTTATAGCCTATGCCTTTTAACAAACATCCAAATTCACAAACATTCGCCTTTATAATATTATTAAGAAGTAAGATGAAATTCCAAATTTTAATACCTAAATTTTAAATTTCATAATGGCGTCATAATTTTCATAACATTACCACGTTAAGCATGTCTCTGACGCTAACATATAGAATTTTCCCCTTCCAAAAAGTGCTACGCGTGTAGCTAAAGAGGTTTTCACTTCAAAAAGGTCGCTAAAAAGTAAATATACACTAATGTTATAAAGCTTTAGAATTGCTTTGCATGTATGTACTAATCTCCGGAACTGCCAAAATTTTAAATATTGTTTTTTTTTTTAATTTTATAGCCCTATTATTGAGAAAGGTAGTTTTTTTTCTGTTTTGGAGCGGATAAAACCCGGCGAACGTTATCCAATTTTTTTATGTTAGTTGGATAGGCAAACTGGCAAACGTGCCACCTGATGGTAAGTGGTCGATGTCGCCCATGAACATAAACTAATTTACCTGGAACGAGCCCAGGCAACTCATTTATGTGTTGCCTATCCTGAGACATTAGATGTTAAGTCTCGGTGCCAGTCTTGCCCTTCTCTCCGAAACACAGCAAAGCTGTTTCACGGGAGAAACAAGCAAGATGGTGGTACCCATGCCGCCGGAAGCGCTATGCCGCGCTCCCGGCGTGTAATTTGTTGTTAATACCGTTGGGAGCCGGTATTAACAACAAATTACAAACATTGTATGAATGTCATATTTTAATCATACGTTCAACTGCAAACAAACATGATTACGATAAATACTTTAATTACGTTGATTAATAGTTTATATTTTATTTCTATTTGGCGAAATGAGTAGTTAAATATCCACCCACAGCTAAATTAAATGCCAACGCCTCCTGTAATTATAATTATAGTAGGAGGTATGTAGTATTAAAGTATTAAATAACAAATGTCTTAATAAAACGTCAAACGATGGAGCATCATTGGATAAATGGAGGAAGTCATGTCGTATGCCCACTCGCACCTCTTGACATAGTAAATGTTTTTGATCTTCAATTGAATAAACGTGTCGCAATCTAAAAAAGCCATGGCCGAATCGTATCAAGATTACATTCAATAAATCTTTTTTAATATATGCATATAATTGCATGGCGAGATAGCAGTCAAATTAACAAGCGTGGATTCATTGTATGATAATTCAATATTGAGTCTTGATGTGAGTTTGTGACAATCTCTGCAACGTTATGTGTATTGTGTAGGTTTACTAATAGACTAAATTGATTCTGGAAAATTCGATTGGAATGTTCCATTTGGTAGGATATTTGTACAATCAATTTGAGTGTGATGAATTTTAAAGTTATTTAAAAGTATTATGCAATGGGGGTATCCATGTACATTTTTTGTTAGCTGCATAGGCAAACGGACAGAGCAACGACCTGTTGATCGTTGTAGTCGGCGTTACCTATGATTATAAACATAGCCCAGGCTTACAGTCTGCGGAAATAAGCATGATAACTTGCAGTGTTACGTGCTCGTTTGAATGCTATCAACTACGATGATGGTCCGTCCCTCCGGTAAGAAATATGGACCCGACCTTTTGGGTCTTCTATTTTTCTAGTGTAAAGAGAAGCTTTTAACAGGTACAAATAGTTATTGTTACATATAGTAACAAATACTCATTGTTTAAAGACTGCTCCTGCAAGTCTTCCAATATTTTAATTTTTGTTGGTGATCACTAAAGATAATAAATGTATATGATTTATGTCCCACTGCTGGGCACGGGTCTTCTACTCGATATCACGCGAGGGTGTTGGACCATTGTTCACCGATGCGCTGGCCCAATGCGGGTTGGTGAATTAATCTTATCAGGAGTGCAGGTTTCCTCGCGATGTTTTCCTTCACCGGTGAGCAAGCGAAAGTCTCATGTTCAGATGCACCTGGAAATTGAGAAAACCTTTTTCTAGACATCACAGGGCTCAGGATCGAACCCAGAGCTCACACTTAAGAGGCCGAACGCTTACCTACTAGACCATCGCCGTTCCAACTAGAAATATAATATTACGAATTTTGCGAAGGGTTTTGCATATGTTTTGTAAGATATGAGACACCGATCACAGTTGGTTTCAGAATGATAAATATCCAATACATATCTAACGAAAGATCATCTATATTCATATTTGTCAGTTTTGATTGAAAACAACGGTATGCACACACCCTAACAGTTGTCACTGCTATCCTCCCATTTAATGCTCGCTCGTTTGTCTGAGGAGCGATCAGTAAGTCACCCGCCCACAGCTCTCGTGGCTCGTGATCACAATGCCGTCTCATTTGTCACTGGTAGCTTTGAATATTAAATTTATTCATGATACTTACCGAGCAATTTATGTTGCTCAATAATGAATATGTTGAAGGAAAGAACAAATATAACTTTTAGATAAATGATTTGTTGATTGATTTTATATATTTTTGAAGTGAAAACTTCTTTAGGCGCGGTACGCATATATTTAGATGAGATAAAATCTCTGGATTCACGACACCGTTACCACCGTTATGAGACGCTATTTGACGTTTATATGACGTTTGATTTATTTATATACGATTAAGAAATATTTGTTTACATAACCAATCGTCAAATACACTGAAACGTCCATGTCATGCGGCCTTTTTGTGCGCCGTTTAAATTGTTTAGGTTGTCATAATCTATTACAGCCTGTATTACAGTTAAATAAATAATAAATTAAAAATAAAAAGCCTTTTTATTTCACGACACCATTAAATTGGTTAACAAAGAAAACATAAATTAATAATAATATAAATAAGCAGTAAAAAATTAAATATTGTTTTTTTTTCAATTTGATTTTTATGCATGCATCATAAATAATAATTTATCATTATATTATTACATCACAATTAGTTATTAAATAAATAATTTTAACGTTTATGTACTTTATGTAACGTTTATGTTGTATTTAGCATATATCAAGATTATAATTTATGAAGTAATTTCTTGTTTTTTCTTTTTTTTTACTTAGCTAGATAATTAGATTGAACCACGATTGAACAAATCAAATTACATAATAAATTACAATTATTTTAATATTATTATTCTGTTATTATATTTTACTTAAAAAAATATTTGATTAGAGGAATATCTTGCGTGCGCCGTGAACCCCTCTATTTGAGGGTAAAGGCCTCCTCCAGAGATGCCCAACTGTCTCTATCAGTTGCTATGTTTACCAGCCGTAGTAAGCCATCGGTTACCGGTGTGTGACGTATTTTATTTATTTTTCTGATTTTCATCATACTTCTCTCCATGCTTCTCTGGCAAACGGTTATTCTGTTTTTGGCGCGGCGTGTGAATTTCCACGTTTGGCAAGCATACGTGAGAGATGGTAGAAGACAGATATCCATGACCTTTCTCTTAATATTTATCGGCATTTGGCTCTTAAAAATTTTCTTTAGGCTCAAAAACTTCTTCCATGTTCCTTTTATTCTCCTTTTGATTTCTTGTTCGTTGCTTTGTTTGTCAAAAGAAAAATTACAGGTACTTGATATGACAGGGAATAGGAGGGCAATGCATCTGCATAATCTCTTGTGCGGGATGTGTATGGGCGTCGATAGTCGCTAAATGGCTTCGTCTGCTCATTTGCCCTCCTATGCGATAAAAAAATATCGGTAATGAAAATAGACCTTAAAATATTTCCCGATGTAACTGCAAGCATTTTATACCATATAAGTTATACGTATGTATATTTTTATGGTATTTAGCTTGTGTGGAAAAATAGCATGCTAGAAGTTTTGTAGGTTATTTATCAATTTATGGATTGTATTGAGTTGCTATAAAAAAAATCCCACCAATGGGCCAAGTCCCACCACCAACCCATGGCCCTATCAATCAGTCGCAGTTATACGGGCCGAATCTAGCAATAGTGCGCACCCTATTGCCTGGGGTTTCTTCTTCTGCCCTTCAGGTGTGCACGCTTCTGTTCCCTACAAGTTATTTAATTCTCTATCAACTTGTCCCTTAAGTCCTTCTCCCCTTTCTGGGGCGGACGGCACATATACGCCTTCGGTGTCTGCTGATAGTGCGCTCTGCTATCTTCGATGATCTTCTTCATCTCTCTGGGTTTCCGCTTCGTTCTTCGCCTCCGGTCTTCTCGAGGTCGCTCCTTTTCCTGTGCCATCGTCACGCGAAATCCCGTAGTCTACCAAAGTTTGCCGCCGAAGTCACGAGATCGCCGTAGTAGACTGGTCTACTACGGCCCACCAATGGGCCACCGGAAACTCACAAGCCGCACGAAACGCGACAACAATATAGTTGTCACTTTACGCCGTGAGCCGTGAGATATGTGAGCGAGAGGTACCATCCTGTGCCGGCACAATTTGGCTGCAATGGCAACCTCTTGATAAAATGGGGCCACCTGAATGCATCGCCAATGCAAGTTATAATTTATGAATATAGAATATTGAGCGTTACTTCTGTCAGCAAAAATCTAATTTACCCTCTAATCCCGACAAAAGAAGATTTACTTCAATAATATGTCATACATGAATGACTAATGATGCTGTGAAAATCTATACTATAGTATATAGTTTAGTTTATGTTTAGTATCACGAATAACGCTCTGGTTTAAAAACTTTAAGGACATCAAGCTGTCAACATTTTACATATATAGTGGATATTGCTATACCAGTATAAAGGTCGGTGATACAATGTTGCCAAAGGGAAATATTATAATATAGCTGTTAATATTAAAATATGTATGAAGTAGAACGCAATGTAGTATTTTTCTTGTAATCAATGCCTGATAACGTCACTCAGTCACGTGAATGCAACGTGGAATGCAGAAGACTTATTAATCAATACTAGCTCTAACCCACAGATTTGCACGACTTGCCTAGGTACCTTTTTTGAGCACACTTATGAGCGTCGTTGACCAATTGCCACGATTTGGCTGCCCCTTTGCCTATCCAACTATGATATTAAAATGTTGCGTCTCAATTTAGATAATATATTTGTTATTGCGCGCAGCTTCTTCCGAGATTTAGACAGCCGTTTGTGGACTGACGATCATTATTTTTAATATTACTTTACATTGTTCACTGATAACGTATCATTATCCTTTTTTAAATCAGATCATTCGTATTGAAGACAGCTTCATGCTTCAACATCATCATCAGCCTCTATCCATCCGCTACTGAACATAGGCGACCCTCAATGAACGCCAAGATTACCTTTTTATTATAATGGCCCGGCCCATCTGGGTATGAATATTAGATGAACTCTTTAATCTCCACTCTGAATCTGAGTATTTGGTAATCTCAACTAATTTATATAAACATCCGTTATATCACACCTAAATCTATGTAAATTCGAACTAATAACCTTTCTTTAACACGACCAGCTGACCACTGTACCGGATCGCCTTAAAGCCAGCCTTGTTTAAATGTATGTGGATCAAATCACTTAAAGATTAACATATCAAATGTTATCACGTTATAAAGGACCTACAATCGAGAACTGATACAAATATTATATTTCATATTCGTTAATATACCGTGATGAATGCAAGGCTTCAAGATTAATTATTATCATCGTAACTACAACGGCTAAGCGATTGTATAATATGTCAGGACATACCCTTTTTTATCTTTTGCGCCCGCAGGGGAAGAGAAACTCGCCAGGCGGGTATTTGGGACTCGCTGCGCCTGAAAGATGGTAAGATGTTCGCAGCTCTACCCACTAAAACCCGGCGAGTGCCACCTATGACGTCTTTGGTGAGGTGCCCCGGATCTGTTGAGCAACAGGGCACCTCGACAGCTGGTCAGTCCCCCATGGGACCGACGCCACCTCCACAGAGGGGTTATCCCGCACCACAGAACAACGCCTCCTAACGTCGGGACAGTACAGTGAGGTACCCATCCTCGCCCCTTGTCCCCCCCTGCTCTTTTGTCTCGTGTTTCTTATAAGAGGCGTACAAAGAGTAGCTTCCTCGGTTCAATTGCCTTTGCCTAATGTGCTGCGTTCACCTTAGGCTACTAAGCCCCACCGCTACGACAAGGCTTGAACCATGCTGGGGTTCCGAAGTTAAACCTAACTAAAATTGAATTCCGCAATAAGTAAACGTAGTTGCTCTTTGTGTAACAACTATTAAATGATGGCGTTGGTTTCGTTTTCCTTGCTATGATTGATTCAGTAATACTAACATAACATTAAACTATAAACAGTTTCCTTATTAAGCAAAATAGAATTAAATATAATATTCATTTTTGACGTGACAACGTCTTGTAATTCGATGGAGCCGGCTGCACGCACGAAAAAACATGACTTATGCGGCGTTACCTCGCTGTGAGGCGTTCCATTTTCTTATGACGTTGTCACGTTCAACTATCGTCAATAAACCGACTTTACAGACTACCGATTTTTGTATACATTTAGGGCTTTAAAAATTAGTAATATATAAGTAAAATAATTGTTATTGAAATATATTTTACTAGTGGCACCGACAGACGTTGTCCTGTACAAAATATTTTTTTTTGTGAATCTAAACCATCCTCGAATCCCCTTGAACTCACACAAAAAATTTCATCAAAATCGGTCCAGCCGTCTAGGAGGAGTTCAGTGACATACACACTCACACAAGAAATATATATATAAAGATATGCCGGGTTGATTATTTGCCTTGATATAAGTGCACTTATAAAGTGCGATATAAATAACAAAAAAAAAACGATTTAAGTTTTGAGAAAACTGCTTTATGACATGTCGAGAGTAGTACGCTTAAAAATGTTTTGTACAGGACTACGTACACTGAAATGTCAATGTCATGCAGTCATTTTGTGCGCCGTTTAAATTGTATAGGTTGTCATAATCTTTTCAGTCAGTATTATAGGTATTTGATTCGATTGTTTTGTTTTCACTTCGATTGGCAGTCCCTGTGACTGGTTGGGTTAGTTTTTTTTTTGTCATTTTTTTTCGTTCCATATTTATTAGTGCTATATACCTAGTACTGGTCATTAAATCACTTTTTAAATAAAAGTTACGTCTTTATGAAGGTTATTGCATCATTCTATTCAATACGAACATACATAACAAGTGGTTTTTTTTTTTATCTTTTTTTTTTTTTGAAAGCTTGGTACACAAATATGCGACCATGTCGCCTTCATTAGTACAAAACTATTAATACTAACACAGCTTAAACTAAGTATAATAAAACAAAACCTTATTGTCTAACCTTAATAAAGTGGTAAGTAAGGTGGTTTATTATACTCTGTTTATTAGTTACACACGCTTAAATTATGCCTACGATAACATATTTATGTGTTTATTATATTATTAACATAAATTTGCATCGTTTTAAATAAAAAATGGCCTCGGTACATTTCTATTCTATTATATTTATCTATAGTTCTAATCCACAACTTCTATCTGTTAAATCTTTCACTATTGGAAACTCTCGTAAAATAAAATCGCTGTATTTCAGAAGATGATTATAACAGAATGATAATAGACAGATCCAATAGCTTGGAGCTTACTGGCACACTAAACCTGAAAACTGTCCAAGAATTTGTTTACCTCAGCTCTACCATCACGAGCAACGGCTCCTGCGAACAAGAGTTGAGAAACAGTATTGGCCTCTTGGCTAGCTTTGCTGAGACTTCGCTTGCGCTATGTCTACCTAAAACATGGAGAGACATTTACCCGTGGGAGGGAAGCGCTGTGCCGCGCTCCCGGCTGCATGGGTACCACGATCTTGCTTATTTCTCCCGTGAAACAGCTTCGCTGTGTTTCGGAGAGAAGGGCAAGGCAGGCGGTGTAATTACTGGCAGCGCGACTTAGCATCTTATGTCTCAGGATAGGCAACACATAAATGAGTTGCCTGGGGTCGTTCCAGGTATACTAGTTTATGTTCATGGGTCGTCGACCACTTACCATCAGGTGGTACGTTTGCCAGTTTGCCTATCTAACTAACATAAAATAAAAAAGACATATCACATATCGCTGAAGAAAAAGACAAATCTTGTGCGCTCACTTGTCTTCTCCATCTTTCTTTATGGGGCTAAGACTTGGACTTTTAAATCTGCTGATCGTAAACGAATTGATGCATTCGAGATGTGGTGTTGGAGAACGATGCTCCGGATCCCGTGGACTGCATTTATGATTAACGCATCTATAATCGCCAAACTGAGAGTTTTAACCAGGCTATCTATCATCCGCCTAAAGTGAATCCTAGATTACATTGAACATATTGCCAGAAAAGACTAGGAAAATCTCGACAAACTTATAGTATAAGGAAAACCGCTTAGCCGCAACCTGAACCTGGTTTGATCAGATCCGCACCAACCTCAATACCACTTGAAAAATTGGCGTAATAATCATATAAGCCAAAGTCATGGATGGAGGAGGTCAGAGTCGCGACGTGAGGACCACGACTGAAAAAGGAAAGAATTTCAGAAGATTTTTTGTTATAGCATAGGAGGAAAAACGAGCAGTCGAAGCCGTTTGGCGACTATCAATGCCCATACACATCTTTTTTTATGTTAGTTGAATAGGCATACTGGAAAACGTACCACCTGATGGTAAGTGGTCGACGTCGCCCATGAACATAAACTAGTATACCTGGAACGAGCCCAGGCAACTCATTTATGTGTTGCCCATCCTGAGACATAAGATGTTAAGTCTCGGTGCCAGTAATTACACTGCCTGTCTTGCCCTTCTCTCCGAAACACAGCAAAGCTGTTTTGACGGGAGAAACAAGCAACACATCCACACAACCGCTTTTACCACCTGCTTGGGATCCCATTATTAAAATTATCAAATCAAAATCCAAGCATAATATGTCACAAATTAAAGATACAGTTAGCACTTTCTGTGTAGATAGGACTGACCAAAATATTGATGTATTAAATCGGTAGTTTCGAATAGCTTTGTAATGATAGGACGTATGACACCTCAGTCCTCCCGTGACCATGGTTGCTGTAAAGTATCCGAAACGTCCCCCCAATAGGCCACCGGAAACTAACAAACTGCACGAAACTCAACAGCATAGCTGTTACTTGACGCCAGTGTTATGTAAGCGAGAGGTACCACCCCGGCCCAATTCGGCTGCAGAGCAGCATGGGACTTCTTACTAAATAGATTGCTTGGAGGCACTTTATTTTTCCGATAATTTTACTCTGATTTTTATATAAGGGCGGGGGGGGGGGGGCAAACGGCAAACGTCTAATAATTGTCTGGTACCTAATCCAAAATATATTAAGGAAGACGAGGTAAACTGCTAGAGTTTTGTATGCATAGGTAATAAGTTAGCATACAATTAAATGAGTCCTGTTGACGTCTTGCGTTATAATTTACATTGTTTATAGCCTGACCGGAAAAATAGAAACCCTCGCCATATTGCGGAAAATTTGTAAACTAATTTCTGTACACGATACTATGTGTTACCGTATAAAAAATATAATGGCGACACCAATACAGGTTTTACATATTTCTGACCAGGCTATATAATATGTCCAAGTAGCCTTTAATAACGTCATTATGACAAGTAACATTCCCTACAAACTAGTATGCAAAAGAAAATGTTGCGCACCCTGTTGTGTACAAGTTATAATTTTCCTACAGGTAGGAATGTAGATCTCACGATAATACCAAATTAAGGGGCATTAAGTTTGTTAATAATTCTGGGTATCGAGTATCGTAGCCAATAATTGAACGTCTCCCATATTCGGGTATCGGATATAGCGAAATATTTTGCAATAAGCTATGTTCTACCACCTTATTGTCGATGGGATAAAATCGCACCAGTCTGAAGACTATTTTTAGCAACTACTTTTTTGTGCTCTGGAATTCTTTCCGCGAATCAGACTGTCATTACTTGCTCTCCAGTTATCAATATTGTCTCGTGGCTCATTGACAATTGTTCTGAGCCTTATCACACAGCTAGGGTGATAAACTCATTATCTGGTGGAAATAATGTATTTTCTATTTAATGACGGACTTTGGATTGCTGTATACTATCCAAAACCGCGTCGGTCATATAAAAATATTGATAAACAGTGATAAAATCCGTAAAATTTTCCATTATCTATCTATGCTTTATTTCGGAATTAATGATAGACAGGCAGTCCCACATCTAACGGTCCCTCTACACGTCGACAGATGCATCCGCAGACAACGGCAGATGCATCCGCCGACGTCTACCGATGCATTTGTGGACGGGCGTCCACACGTCTGTCGGGCGCATAATATTCGTGCCGAAACTCTTTGATCCGTGTCCCAAAAACCGACAACAAACGGATTTGTGGCGAATCCATCTGTCGACGTTGAAAACCTATGACAGACGAGCAAATCACCTTAACTACACGTCAGCGGATGCGTCTACCGATCCATTTGTCTACGTGTAGAGGAGCTTTAATGACTATTAACGAATGAATACGTTGCTTGGTTTAGTACTGGGTGATCACTTACTAAAAAGTGGCTCATGTGCCTGTTTCTTTATATCCGAACATAAATAGGAATGCAGTAAATTATTTCGCAATAAGCCACAAAATTCACTCAGAACCGAGTAAGAGCAAATAATAGGGGATCATCGGTGTTGTAAACTAAATCGTGACTTATTATCATCCGCCGCAACGCGATTGTAAGTACAAACTGGATTATGTACATTTGTATGTTACCGCTAAACTTGACTATTCGGCATTCTGTTTTTACTCAGAACACACAGTACTTGGGAGCCAATTGTCATGTACCTAGAATTATTGCACTGACAACTTCTTTAGCCGCGTTAAGCACTTTTTGGTAGGGGAAAATCTTAAAGAGTCACGTCAGAGACATGCTAATGTTACATTATGACGTCATTAGGAAATTTCAAGTTTTAGTATTAACATTTAAAATTTCATAACGTCATAATTCTGAGGATTTTTAAAAATATATATTATGTCCAGGATCCAGGGTTCATTTTTGCACTTGATTGCTATCAAACTAATTTTCCGTGAGTAGCTTCATTTCGATGAGACGCCCAACAATTTCCTGTGTGAAAATGTTCGATTGTGGTAGCTAACAGCAAGCATAAAATATGTCTATTTAATGATTCTCTAAAATTTCTTACTAACTGGGTCTTAGTAGTATCAAGTTCAAAAATGGACCGTGGAACCTGGATCATTAGTTAGATAGGCAGACAGGCATCCTAAACGTCGCTCATGAACAGTTGTACAAGCGGTTCCAATGATATTTTCGCTGGTGGAGGGATACTGTGCTGCTGTGATAGCTAATTGCCACCTCTTTGCGGTAGTAGCTGCTTTAATATTGGTGCTGTATTTAGTCGTTTTGGGACTTTAAAACTTAAATAAATAAAATATAAACAATGGAAGGAGAGTTAGTGCCACGCGTCTACTCACAACCCCTCTGTGGAGGTGGCGTCGGTCCTTTGAGAGACTGACTAGCCGTCGAGGTGCCCTGTTTGCTCAATAGATCCGGGGCACCTCACCAAAGGCGGCATTGGTGGCACTCGCTGGGTTTTAGTGGGTAGAGCTGCGTCCACCTTACCATCTTTCGGGCGCAGCGAGTTTCACATACCCGCCTGGGGACACCCACTCCCCGTGGGATGCTTCAGAGTATTTCCCGACGTAAAAGAAAAAAAAGGCAAAAATGTTGCCATGCAACAAGTCGAATAAGCTCACTTTCAGGTTAACTTGTTAAAAAAAACCTTTGCCTTAGGTTTGGCACAACATAGACTCTGGTATTGTATGTATTTTGTGTTCAGGTCGCCGATAATGGTTTGTCTGTCTGTCAGAGGTTTATCCACAACACAAATATCATCTCGGATCGTGAACGTGTTAATTGAGCATCCCGATTAGAAGGCGGGTTACCTTGGGAGATAATAAAACCATTTATTAAATATTGATCTCAACAATCTCTACGTCAATATCACCAGTTTATTATATTTTACAGGTTCTTTACTTATATTTTACATTTATATATATTATGTAAATCATACATTCTTTTATTACACTTTTATAGATTGTTCATCTTAATAAATTAGATACGATGTCCACGTGGTTGCTGAGACATTTGATGTGCTATTAGCAATTCATAGGTGGTAAGTTATTCTCCCCACCATGGTTTAGGCCTTGTCGTAGCGGTGGGGCTCAGTATCCTAGGGTGAGCCACTGCACCTTGGACGAAGCAAATTGAGCCGAGGGGGCTCTTTTAACCCCTCTTATAAGAAGAGGGGACAAAAGAGCAGGGGACCAGGGGTGAGGGCGGGAACCTTACCCCATTTTACCGTCCCGAGGTTAGGAGGGGTTGTTCTGTGGTGCGGGGCAACCAATCTGTGGAGGTGGCTTTGGTCCCTTGAGGGACTGACTAGCCGTCGAGGTGCCCTGTTTGCTCAACAGATCCGGGGCACCTCACCAAAGGTGGCATTGGTGGCACTCGCCGGGCTTTATTGGGCAGAGCTGCGTCCACTTACCAGCTTTCGGGCGCAGCGAGTCCCACACACCAGCTTCGGGAGACCCACTACCCCGCGGGATGCCTTAGAGCATTTCCCTGCGTTAAAGAAAAAAATAAGTGGTAAGTTATTCTGAAGGAATCTATTACCGGTATAAAAATGTGGTAATGGAACGTTACTTGTGATATATGTGTTGATGTTCTTGTTCATGGCGTTCGAGCTCTAATAGAAATACTTTTTTTATTTTTTATTTGGATAGGCAAACTGGCAGAAGTGCCACTTGATGGTAAGTGGCCGCCGTCATCCATGAACATAAACTAGTTTACGTGGAACAAGCCCAAGCAACTCATTTATGTGTTGCCTATCCTGAGATATAAGATTTTATTAAGTCTCGGTGCTAGTAATTACACTGCTTGTCTTGCCCTTCTCTCCCAAACCCAGCAAAGCTGTTTGCTACCCGATAAATGGCTTACGAACCCCTTAGTTTAATACTTTGATCTCATCTTTTCTAGAACAATCTAAAATCAATTAACAAACAGTTATTAAATATAATAACCTATGATATCGATGTAACGTAATACGTTACATCGGTATCATAAAAGTATATAACAAAAGAGATATTTTTATTGCTTTATCGATAGTTACATAATAAATAAGTGTTATTGTTGTGAAGATGAACCGATAATAAGCAGCGACCCAAAAACAAAGCTTAGGCTAGATTAAGTTTCTGCGTAGGAATTGCAGACGTATTCATGTAGATACATACGTAACAAGGATGTATGCGTTACCAGTGGGAGGGATGCGCTGTGCCGTGCTACTGACTGTATAGGTACCACCATCTTGCTTGTTTCTTCGTCAACCAGCTTTGCTGTGTTTCGGAGACAAGGGCTAAATATGAAAAAGTGTAAAATAAAACAGAAGGGCTTGAACCTTAACATGGGTCCACCATCCTTCTTATTTCTTCCATCAACCAGCTTATTTTAATTATCAACCAGACTTTTCAGAAAGAATAGCAGGGCAGGCAATGTAATTGCTATACCAAGACTGAGCAAAACATCCATCGATCATATAAACAAACGGATAGAGTAATATGAGCTATAAAATTCCGAAACTAGTCAATGATTTGTCACTGACGTAATAGTAACCAATAATCTGTATGTACGTCGGATCGGCCTATCATCCATCAATGGCCATCAGTCGGCCAATCAGAGCGCAGAACCGGCGCAGCGTCGCAGCACAAATTAAGCGGAATCCGTTTTTATACAAAACTCATAATATTAACGCATACGTACTGGTTATATGCTCGATGCTTACATCTAATGATAGGAATTATCTCGACTAGTCAGATGACCCTGTTAAATGTTCACGGGCGGCGCTGACTACTTAGTGGCAAATCTGTCAGGTCCCTAACTAACATAAAAAATCGAGATAATTTGGCCGTGTATTCGCTGCGATGGGCATTTCGTGAGGAAGCAATCACGTCCACGTAAAATGCTCACGAAGATGAGAGTAAAAACACGACGTATGGTGATTGTAAATTTAATAACAACTTCCTTGAGCTTGTGCTGTACTTATTATTATGTTAACAAGTGCAAATTATCATTTAAAAATACTTTTGAAATTCAATGTTGTGTATAATAAAACTGAAATTATTTCTTGTTTGGATATTTTAGTATATATATATATATTTTTTTTTTTTTTTATGTTACTTGGATAAGCAAACTTGCAAACGTGCCACCTGATGGTAAGTGGTCGACGTCGCCCATGAACATAAACTAGTCTACCTGGAACGAGCCCAGGCAACTCATCTATGTGTTACCTATCCTGAGACATAGATGTTAAGTCTCGATGCCAGTAATTACACTGCCTGTCTTGCCCTTCTTTCCGAAACACAGCAAAGCTGTTTCACGGGAGAAACAAGCAAGATGGTGGTACCCATGCAGCCGGGAGCGCGGCACAGCGCTTCCCTCCCACCGGTAAACGGAACGGTTTTTAGACGAACGGAACCCTAGATTTTTACCTCCTATATATTACTAGGTTCTAGGGTAGGTAGGTAGGGTAGCATACGTCCCCACCATGGTTCAGGCCTTGTCTTGGCGGTGGGGCTCAGTAACCTAGGGTGAGCCGCTGCACCTTGGGCGAAGCTAATTGGGCCGAGGGGGCTCTTTGTACCCCTCTTATAAGAAGAGGGGACAGAAGAGCAGGGGACAAGGGGTGAGGATGGGAACCTGGGGAAAAAAAAGGGTAGCATAGTAGGACGTAAGTCATCCTATGAGCGTGACCGTATTTTCCATCTCAGGTAATTTAACACGTTTAGATTATCTAAAATCTGAATGCTTTAGCATAGGTAACAATGTTCTTCAATTAATTATTTGAAAAAAATTTGAGCGTCGACCGCATCATCCAATCCTGGAGCCAGTCTATGCGTGTCCTCGGTCTTGATACTTAAAACTAGTAACGCCGTGAAACAACGCACGCTGTATAGCGCAATGCACGTTTCTACGTAATCAGTTGTGTATTGAAGTAAATTTGGGCCTAAAAACTACTCTATACCAAATCTCTTGATGAGTGAACAAAATAACAAAGGATGAGTCCTTGGTATTTTTCTTTTTCTTTAACAACGTAACGCTAGGTGACACCCTCAACTTTCGAAATTGTAAATCTGTTTGCGGCGCTAATCACTCACTATCTCGTAATCTGCATATTCATTTACCTTAATAAATGTAATAAAAATTACATAAGGTAAATGAACTAAGTATTTCCGGACCAATACGATTTAGGGACCTTCAAGAAAATAGCATACTCATATTTCAAAGGACGGTAACGCCACTGCTAATGATATAGCGGCCAGCGGATATACCACCATGTAAAACGACTCTCAGTTTGCCCCCTCTTCTATAAAAAAGCTATTGATGGAAGCAGAAAAACATTTATCCATTATTTCTAGCAGTAATAAAGGATCTGTAGAATTTGAAGAAAATTTGACCTTAGCTAAATTAAATTGCCTAATTGTTATTTAGCAGAATCAAGATATCAAATTTATTATTGTAATTAGCATTATAACAATTAAGGCAATTAATATATGAAATATCATGACATTGATATTGTAGAACATTCACATATTCAAATAAACTGTCTTGCCTTGCCATCTTAAGGACATTGAATCTTTATCAATTTATAGCATTGCTTATTAAACGAATTTCTACTTTTAGATTGTGTCACATTTAAATCTTTTGAAATATGTAAATTTTATGACCCTTAAATTAGTTTTATTGATATTTAAATTTATTTCTAAATGTAGAGCACATACTAGGAAGTATGCGCTCTTGTTTATGTCATAAGGGGGCAAAGCAGCAGTCGAAGCCTTATGGTACCGATGCTAATACGTAGGTAACACTGAAAATGTTTAGAACTGGCCAGTTAGAAACATTGAAAATGAAAACTTTTTTTGAATTTCAATTTTAGAGCTCTTTGGTAACCTAATGTAGTATATTGCATTCATTTGTCATTTGTTTTTGTGAATTGGCGGCAAATCTAAAACTCTTGTTATACGTGAAAATGAACATAACGCGAGAAAATTTTCGGTCAATGATTTATTATGACTTTCGTTGTGGGCTTACTCAACAACAAAGCTATGATAGGCTGCGATTAGCATTTTTTAATGAAGCCCCATCTCGTGCCACTATTTACAATTGGTTTAACCAGATTAAGCGTGGACGTAGCAATCTCAGTGATGATCCGCGTGAGGGACGTTCTTTAACAGCGACTACTGAAGATAACATCAGTGCTGTGCGACGCATGATAGAGGAAGATAAGAGAGTGACCTATCAGCAGATACGGGCAAGCCTAAGCATTGGTATGAGTCAAGTTCAAAAAATATTACACGAACATTTAGGCGTCAGGAAGCTTTGTACCAGATGGATTCCCCATACTTTAACCGACGACCAGAAACGCCTCCGCATGGACTGGTGTCGCCAAATGTTAGATAAGTTCAATGGCGGTAACTCAAATGCTGTATTTGACATCATCACAGGTGATGATAGCTGGATATATTGCTACGAACCCGAAACCAAAAGACAATCAGCTCAGTGGGTGTTTCCTTTCGAGGATCGGCCAACTAAGGTAAAGAAAGGAAGAAGTCAAGGTAAAAAGATGATTGCCCCATTCTTTGGTCGGAAAGGTCATTTCGCGACAGTTGTGCTAGAAGATGGAAAGACAGTTACTGCAGACTGGTATGTCAATCGCTGTTTGTCGGTTGTCTTGGAAAAAATTCGACAGCAGCGCCCTCGAAGCAGGATCCTCCTTCACCACGTCAATGCTTCAGCGCACTCCGCAAAACGGACTGTTGAATATTTGACTATGGCAGGTGTCGAGATAATGAGTCATCCGCCTTACAGCCCTGACCTGGCGCCCTGCGACTTTCATTTATTCCCAAGAACTAAAGATAAAATTCGAGGTATTCGCTTTACGAGCCCTGAAGATGCGGTGAAAGCGTACGAAAATGCCATAGAAGAGACTTCTAAGGAAGAATGGGCCCACTGCTTTTCTCAGTGGTTCCATCGAATGCGACGATGTGTAGAAAGAAACGGAGATTACTTCGAAAAACAACAAAAGTATTGGCAACTTTCTACATTAAGCCGTTTTTCATTTTCTAAACATTTTCAGTGTTACCTAGGTACACATCTGTACAACCAGAGGTTATGCTTACTCTCCGTTTCCCTATACCCCAACGGGCCACCGGCCCGGGTGGCTCTACATTTAATTCATAAGTAATTCGTTTCATTCCACCGGTGAGAAAGTGGTTTAGTGCCACCATATTGGTACTGAGAGATGTTGTATCTCAAGATAAGTAACAAATTTTAAATTTGGAACAATAAAGTTTAATAAATAAATAAGTAACGAAGTGTATGAACTTGCTTAGGCGACGAATACCACTGATCTAAGGAAATACCTTTATAGCTGTGCCTCTGTTAGTGCTTTTCTCCACAATTCAGAAGGACGCGAAAGGAAAATAGGATTGTATTGGTTTGTTGTAAATTTCTGCTCTTGAGTAGTATAATAATAATACAGCATTATTTGTCAATTTTCACCCCTCCTGTCACCCAGTGCAATAGATTTGTAAACTTTTAGGCTTTTTTCGACTGCAATGTTGTCAGTTACAAAAATTATCTTTTTTAAAAAAGGAGTTGTGTCATCAAACTGAACATATTACGCCAGTTTCGTACATTAGGATTTCATTGCAGACACACAATGTTATACGATTTTTTATGTAAATTAACATGTTATTAATTTATTTCATGTACTTCATTTCAAGCGTAACTAAATAACTTTTCAAATACGTTTGAAAAAATGTTGTTAAATTAACTTGTTATCTATATAGGAAAGAAAAGTTTATGTTTTACTTTATGAAAGTCAACTTGTTTTAAGATTTTTTCTATTTTAATTATAAAATATATCCATATATTACCATATAAGTAGTGGTACAGTAAAAAATAGTCTTATCCAAAATGGTGTTAATAGTAAATTAATGTTTATAAAACTAACCTTTGAATTTAAAACATTGAATTTTAATTAGATATGATTAGATATACGATACGTAACATAACCAAAGCCACAAAGATCCGGCTCGTCAGAGCATTAGTGTTTCCTATATTCTTGTATGCCTCAGAAACGTGGACTCTACGAGAAGTTGAGCGAAGAAAGATAGATGCTCTCGAAATGTGGTGCTGGAGAAGAATGCTTGGAGTGTCATGGACTGAACACCGAACAAATGTCTCGATACTTCGGGAACTCGGCATTACAGGCCGTTTGTCTTCCTTCGTGCAGGCTCGTATACTCACCTTCTTTGGACACGTGTCTCGCTGAAGTGAAACCTCCATCGAGCGCCTGATTATCGAGGGTAGATTCGACGGCACTCAAGCACGCGGCAGGGCATCGACAAGATGGATCGATATCGTAAAAACCATCACAGAAGAACCTCTACATGTGTGCTCAAAAAAAGCAGCTTCAAGAGAGGAATGGCGTGGAATTGTGAAGCGGGCCACGAACACCGATGCTGCTGAAGTAACGACCACGACCGCTCTGCCAAGAGTGTAACGACAAAGAAGAAGAAGATATACGAATGTGCGTCTGTTTGTTTATTACGCTTTTATGATTTTTTTTTCTTTAACGCCGGGAAATGCTCTGAGGCATCCCGCGGAGGAGTGTGGGAGAGAGCGGGTGAGGTGCCCGGGATTTAATAAGCAGAAAGGGCACCTCGATGGCTAGTCAGTCCCTATAGGCTATATTGTATCCCGGTATTCTCATGGAAACGGGAACTACGCGGATAACTGCGGGGCACTGCTAGTAACATATATAGCATCCATATTTCAAAATTTAAATGTATCCGAATCAAATAGTCGTTTCAGATCGATGCTTCTATCTTGTTTTTATTGCCTTCGCATTTATAACAGTTAAAAGGAATTAAAAGGTAAATTTTTTTAAAGCTTTACGGTGCGTAAAACTTTACACTTCTAGAAAGTTAGGTATATGTAATTTCTTGTTTCCAGAAATTCTTTATTTTATATGTTTGGTTTAGTTTTTTTTTAATGTCATAGGGAGGCAACCGAGCAGTCGGAGCAACCAAAAGTTATGCAGATATGCATTGTCCTCCTTTTCCCTGTCCCCCCAATGGGACACCAGAAGTATCATCAAGACCGGAGGTACCACTCCGGTCATTCGGGCCCAATTCGGCTGCAAAGCAGCATGGCACTAGCTCTTACTAATGTATATATAGGAAATAGGCATATTATGATCAAAATAAAAATATTAATAACTCTTGATATATTATGATATTTACGATTTTATGTACCTGAACCTGAACCTGTTCGTCAACCTAACACAAACAAGAGCGCCACCTATGGTAGTGATTTTATTTTTCGAATGATCTTATGCAGATGGCCTAATAGCCTTTTCAGCTTCATCGGAAAAGTTGGTGAGCAGATGGCTTCATCCAAATATACCTATGGTTTAAGAAACTATTCCATTTACCAAGTTGGAACAAATTGTATTCAGTCTGCAATAGGGACATGTTTAGGAATGTTTTTAATCTTTATATATATTTCTTGTGTGCGTGTGTATGTCACTGAACTCCTCCTAGACGGCTGGACCGATTTTGATGAAATTATTTGTGTGAGTTCAAGGGGATTCGAGGATGGTTTAGGTTCACAAAAAAAATATTTTGTACGGGGCAGCGTCTGTCGGTGCCACTAGGTATATATAAAACTTGAGTGGTACCTACATATTAGCTATATCGTACTATTAAAGATAATGTACCAATGTCTATGCCATACAGAAAAAAATACCTATCAATTTATTTACAAATGTATTTGTTTAAAAGTTTTGCTTTTTATGGGTTTTGGAAGTTGAAAGCTTTAATCATTTTAAGAAACTAGTCATTTATAAATATCGAATGGAAGCCTAAATATTGATTATTTTTGTAAGCTCTAATGCATTTTATAAAATAATGCATTTTAAATTTCGCTTCAAAATGCTAACTCTTCATCGCTCATGCTGGTGACGTCATATTATATTGATAAACATTTGTGATCTGTAGACTGGTATGGTGATTTTAGTTTTCTTAGATAAGAAAATGGCTTCTAATTTTATTAAGTGATGAAAAGTAAGTATTGTACGGTGCCTACGAATAAATAATAAGTCAGGAAGTCTAACTCAGAAAAAATTACACATAAAAAGTGGGCCTACTTTAAATCAAAACGACGTATGATTTAAAATACCAATCACTTTCGATGTTACAAATAGACGTCATTGGTGATTTGTTTAATTTCAGAATAAATGCAGGTATTGGTTGGCGCGCATGCTGCAATGTCACCTATGACAGTCGCCAAGTCAATAATAAAACAATATTATTTAATATTTTTTACAATGATTTCTTTAGGCCGAGTCCACCGACGCGCCACAATCGTAACATACTGTCAGACGGAAGGGTTTGTGCTTACGCCGCATCCACTGCTCGAGGACTGGATGCAAAGCAGCCGTTAGGCTTTTGTCATACGACTGCCGTGCCGGGTCCTCCCCCCACCTCCGTATTAACGCTCCTGTCCTAGTTGGCGAACCCGTAGGATCTCGTACAACGTAAGGTTCTCACCGAGAGCCCTCCTAACGGAGACATATGAATGCGTCTCGGCAAGAACCTCCGCCACAAATTCTCACGGGGGGTCACCGGCTAGGTCAGTCTGTCACCCACGATACTGTACGTTATCAGCTAGGCCTTATTCCTCGCGGTAAGGTGACCCGCCCAAATGGATGCACCATACATCGCCATACTCCGGAGTATAGCTGCCTGCAGGCGGGGCTGGTTCCTTCGAGGTTCGGAAGAAGGCTGCCCAGCGCACTTGCTGCCTTCACGACTTTCGATCCCAATATTGATAAATGTGGGTCGAAGGTCCACCCTCCGTCAAGGATGGGCCACAGATACTTGATCTGGGGGCTCATCCTCACCCTCCCCCCTCGGATCTGGAGGGTAGCTACCGGAGGGTGTCCTTTACGGCCGGTCCCGCGGAAGAGAAGGACTTTGGTTTTCTGAACTCTGACCCGAAGCCCTAATCTCTCTTTGCGGCTGATCACGAGGTCGAGCCCGACTTTGGCCAGCCGCACCGCCTCCTTATAGGCTCTTACCCGGGATACTCTTGTCTTTCAAGCTTAACTGCAGCTAACTACTTATTTTGCCGAATTGGATCGGCTGGGATACTAAAAGAAAACAAAGCAAACAAAATGCAAAATCATTTTTAAAATACCTCAATTATATCGATATACATTTAAATAATGATAAAAATATAAACATATTAGGTATATTATACATTTCATGAAGAATAAATAAAATACCTTCTACATTGGTTCAAAAATTGACTGACTTCATTTTGCATAGTATTGACCATCTCGGTTTGCTTATTACATTAACGTATTTGAATATAATATAATTTTACTACTATTTACTAGTGAGAAGTGATCCCTGGAGGTTTTAATTTTGTATGGCTCCTGCACCACTTCACTACAAATGATGGCATGTTGATTAGCAGTTGCAATTCATAATGAAAAAACGAAAACGTATGCGTAAGTTTGACGTGTGTTCGCTTGCAAGAAAAATGTCCGACTGATGACGCGCTGGACACGACTTTTAAGCCCCGCCTACTTGGACACGACTTTTGTTGGTTCATTTTTACAACACAGTTACATTTCCTGACTTATTATTTATTCGTAGTACGGTGCCTATAACCTACCAGTTAACATCAGAAATATATTTAATGAATACTGTCAACATTGCTATACTTCATGAAAATCGGTTTAGTAATTTAGGAGTGGAACGGACGAACGGACATATCAACAATCTGTTATATATAAATTTCCTATACATTTTTCGCGTTTCCTTTTTTAATCTTTTGTGTCCCTGTAGTAGCTAGTTAATATTCATTATTTTATCGTAACTCTGTTTCTTCTACTGTTATTTTTAATTTGGTTTTACTCCGTTTGTTATTAACTTATATTGTTTTACTCCGTTTGTTATTAACTTATATTGTTTTACTCCGTTTGTTATTAACTTATATTGTTTTACTCCGTTTGTTATTAACTTATATTGTTTTACTCCGTTTGTTATTAACTTATATTGTTTTACTCCGTTTGTTATTAACTTATATTGTTTTACTCCGTTTGTTATTAACTTATATTGTTTTACTCCGTTTGTTATTAACTTATATTGTTTTACTCCGTTTGTTATTAACTTATATTGTTTTACCCTTTGTGTGTCTGCTTAAACTTGGTTCGTGCACACGTCTGGATAGTGCATTTCCTTCTTGCGCTGGTTCCTGGAAGAAATCGATCTTAAGCGTTAAGACCACCAATTGTGCCTATTTACTGTTCTTGTTCTTAATGTCATTTATGTGTGTAACAAAGTTTATTTATTATTATTATTAAATAAAAATATTTTTAACATAAAATTAAGATACTATGATAGAAAAATAAACACACATGTTCAAAGTACACAAATGCAGTCAATGCCATGATCATGAAGCATAACACAACGGGATGAACTTTTTGTCATGCAACTTTTAATTACCCACAACACGTTATCGTATGGTATTTAAAATGAAGGTTACGATACAAAAACACAATGTATTCAAATTAAGACATTATTTCCGACCTAACGTATAATTATTGTTATGGAGGATATAAATATTTTATTAAATAATATATTTAAGAAGATTTAAATGCAAATTAATCATTAGGCGCTGTCCCTTTAGTGCTAGATGTGATATGCTTATAAAGAGATAATAGGCTGCTAAAATGGCCGTATTTTTTGGTAAAAAGTTGAAGTTGTTTTGTTCAAAAACATCTTAAAGTTCGAAAACCCTTAGTAAAAACTTATGTAGGTACTTCACTGATTCTTTTAAGTAGCCGTGAACAGTCTGTTTAATTATTTATGTTGACAAATATTTTAAAGAAACAGCCTTATTACGTCTAAAAACTTCGACAAATTGCCGCTTGATATGGACTAGAATCGAATCTATATTTTATTACGTGTAATAAAAAACTTGGTCTCCTTTTTAAGAGGCTTGCGCAAACGGAGTAACTTGAAATTTGGTGCAGTTAAAGATTACATGGAGAGGGACTGAAGAAAGCTATTATTTTTGTGTAATATGCATTATAATTACATTAATTAATTTAAAAAACAATAGTTAACAATACGTGTGAATCACGTATGACGTTTAGTTTTTATTTTAACAAAGAAGTTTGGAAGCATTGGTTATTAGGTAGTGTCAAACTGCATTTGAAGTTGAATGATTTTTAGGGTTCCGTAGTCAAATGGAAAAAAGGGAACCCTTATGGATTCGTCATGCCTGTCTGTCTGTATGTCTGTCCGTCCGTATGTCACAGCCACTTTTTTCCGAAACTATACGAACTATACTGTTTGTACGTGTAAACCGCATTAAGTATTTGACACAAAAGTAGAAAAAAAATCAATAAATTTTGGGGGTCCCCATACCTAAAACTGAAACTCAATTTTTTTTCCATCAAACCAATACGTGTGGGGTATCTACGGATAGGTCTCTAAAAACGATATTAAGGTCTCTAGTACTATTTTTTTCTAAACTAAATAGTTTGCGCGAGAGACACTTCCAAAGTGGAAAAATGTGGGCAGGGGTCCCCCCTGTAACTTCTAAAATAAGAGAATAATAAAACTAAAACAAAATTGGTTTGAGCGAGATCTATCTAGTAAGTAGTTTTTTTTAATACGTCATAAATACGGATACGGAAACCGCCAGTTACCTATCATTCAATCAATTCAAACATAAAAAAAAAAACATTTAATATCATAAACATAAACCATATTTTTTGTTAAAGTGTCTAATGTTGTATACTATGTGTATATATATATATATATGGTACGGAACCCTTGGTGCGCGAGTTCGCCTAGCACTTGGCCGGTTTTTTAAATTGAGATCGAATTTGGTTTTTTTTGTTGACCATAGACTTATAATATAGTGTCGTATAAGTCTATGTTGATAACGCAGGGAAATGCATTTAGGCATGTAGCCAGGATCCTCGGGTAGGCCTGACCCTATGTGGGACTCTCACCTGAGAGTGCCTTACCCAAACTAAACAACTGCGAGCGCCTTGAGCCGCTTTTTGAGGGTCTTGGATATGCAAGCAACAGGATCACCTCAGCGACAGGCTGACCCCGGCGAAGGCCAGACTACTTCTTGTAAGGACTGCCCGGCCGTTATGAAGCAGTCCCCACGACGTCGTGCCATACTGGGCCTAGATTCCCAACATTGTTGGGCAACCTCAAGTAATAATAAATTGTATTTTCCTTATTAAAGGCTGGAATATTTTTTGTTATTTTTTTCTGGTACCATACCCGGATTATTATAGATTTAAAATTTGCCATAGTAGCTTATGCCACTGCATACCGTGAATAAAGTGACCTCCATGACAACTTAAAATGATCTTTTTACTAAAATATTTAAAATAACAAGTATCTTCTAAAATATTGTCATTTTTAGTTATGATTTTGTATATTATAATATAGGCCTTCTGAAAATGACCAGTTTTTTAAAGTGAAGTCTGTGTGTTGCATGTCGCGTGACGGTCGGCCGCGGAGTAATATAAAATAAATATTATGGGAATTATCATTCCAATTTTCCAAGTATAAAATTAAGATTGATAAAGCGATTTTTATACCCTTAATGGATTATTCCAAAATTTTTTTGTTAAATGTCTATAAAAACGCGTTAAATGCAATTTCACGTTGATTATGAATACGTTTTCAACGTTAGTAGCCTGCTCTGATTTATTATCACCGGATTATCAGATGTGCACTTACATATTTATGATCCAAAGTGGCTGGCCTCCAAACATTTCGTTTACTTGGCACTTAAAATTGCGCATATCAAAGATAAGATATGTAACAACAATTCTTTAGATATACCTTATTGAGCAATGATTATTTCTCATGTGCAACCTGGATACAAATAGTCATAATATCTAGTCAATAATCTACCGAATTTTGCTGACTTGCATTCCAATTTTAGGTTACTTTAATATTATGTAAACTGTCACATGATGGTGAGTTGTCAGCGTCGCCCATGAACAGATATTTCGAGATATTTCTTGACTAGAGAGAGAGAGAGAGAGATAATGTTTACATCGAGTATTTTCTCGATTACTACATAGTAGGGAAACGCCACGGTATACAAAAAATAGGCACCCGGTTTTATTTATTTAAGTTTAAATTACTTTATCTCGTCCTTAATATTTAAAACGCATGTTAGCTGCTGTAGACAGAGAGATAATACGAGAAAAGGGTAGACAAAATTTTGTCGTGCGCGCATGCTAGGCCAGCAGACAACTCATTCATGTCTTGCCTGTCCCACATAAGATGTTAAATTTCTGTGCCAGTAAGATCCTGTTCTGCCTTCTCTCCGAAAGCAGGATGGTGGTATCTACCACCGTTTCTTCGTACTGTGTTGACGGAAAAGGTTGATAATGATTAGAATGGTGGAAATGGAGAAGGTAGTATGCTATTTTAATTAAATGTCTACGTACAAGTACGACGACTTCTTTGGCTCAATGGTAAACGCGTTGGCGTTCAAGCCGAAGGTTGTGGGTTCGAATCCCACCGGGGAACAAAAATATTTTCTATGTTCCTGGGTCATAGATGTGTATTAAATATGTGTATTATATAATAAAAAATCAAAAATATGTGTATAGTATAAAAAGTATTAAATATACTTCCATTATCTGGTACCCGTAACACAAGTTCTTCGTGAACTTACCACGGGACCAGATTGACGTGGTGTAAAAGCGTCCATAGATATTATTATATTATTATTATGTATTTTATTGGCTAAATAAACCTATGTAACGCTTATTAACTTCCTTAAAATTCATCTACATGTAAGGGTACGCTTACACCGTGGGATAGCTGTTAGATAACTACATTAGGTAACTATTGACCAATTAGTAACGAATAGATAACTCGTCTCACAATGACTACCGGCCTGATATACACTAAATAATCGCTAGGAAATCGATGTAATATCAATGAAATCTGACTACAATATTGTGTGTTATATAGGCAAACTGTCTGGCTAGCTAGTGGGAAGTGATTAGCGTTACGCAGATCTCCTAGTCTAGGGATTCTTTCGTAATCTATCTGAGAGATATGCTGGTAAATCTCGAAGCCTGTTCTGCTTTTTGCCCTTTTTGCAAAACACAGCAATGCTGTTTCAAGACTGAAATATACACTCAATCTTCGAGCCGTGTAAAACGAAATCTAAGTAACTCTTCTAACCATCTCTACACAAATACCTTTTTAAGTTTATAAAATAAAATAGAAAAATTAATGTATGAGATGAACATTAGCTTTCAGCATATAATTTGAAATCTCAGAGACGCTCAATTATTTTTAGGCACATGAATTCATCAGCCAGCGTTTGTAAAAATAGAAGACACATGAAGCGTTAGCCACCTGATCAGGGGCAGAGGGATAGGATCCACAGTGCCTTATTGACACTGTATACGTATTTAGTACTCGATATAGAATCCATATAGAGTAGTACTATGAGCTATAAAATTCCGAAACTGGTCAGTGATTTGTCACTGAAGTAATAGCAATTAAACCAACCACTGATATGTGTATACGTCCCATCGGGCAATCATGCATCAATGGCCATCAGTCGGCCAAACAGAGCGCAGGACCGGTACAGCGTCGCAGCATAAATTTGGTGTAATCCTAGGTATATTAACTTTATGGTATTAAGTAGATGAGTTCATCTATGTGTTGCCTATCCTGAGACATAAAATGTTAAGTCTCGGTGCCAGTAATTACACTGCCTGTCTTGCCCTTCTCTCCGAAACACAGCAAAGCTGTTTTTATTTCAAAAAATATAATTTGTCAAGTTTACTATGGGTGAAATAAATAATTATTTCACCCATTGCAAACTTCATCATCACATCACAGATGAAAAATGTATGCATATACTATTACTATTTTTTTATCAGAGTGCCGCCAAAATAACTAATATAACTAATGGTGGTCCTGAAAACCAGTGTTAGGACTAATAGCAGTCCTAACTTAAACTGAGGTCGCACCTTTTTGTGAGGCATGCTGCGAACATAATAATGCACATAATGTTTTAATTTGTTAAATAATTTTAATAGGTTAGTTTCTGTTTTATATCTACTTTTTATGTTTTTGTATACTTTATTTTATATTTTTATTCAAGTAGGTACTTGTGCTTTTTCTTCTAGTTCAATTTTTAAATGGTACAGTATGTTTTTGCAAATAAAGTTATTTATTATTATTTATTATTATTATTACTAGGCCCCACCATGGTTCAGGCCTTGACGTGGCGGTGGCGCTCTGTAGCTTAGGGTGAGCCCAGCACCTTGGGCGCCCCACCATGGTCCAGGCCTTGTCGTGGCGGTGGGGCTCAGTAACCTAGGGTGAGCCGCTGCACCTTGGGCGAAGCGAATTGGGCTAAGGGGGCTCTTTGTACCCCTCTTATTAGAAGAGGGGACAGAAGAGCAGGGGGCAAGGGGTGAGGATGGGAACCTCACCCCATTGTACTGTCCGGACGTTGGGAGGGGTTGTTCTGTGGTGCGGGACAACCCCTCTGTGGTGGTGGCGTCGGTCCCTTGTGGGACTGACTAGCCGTCGAGGTGCCCTGTTTGTTTACTAGATCCGGGGCACCTCACCAAAGGCGGCATTGGTGGCACTCGCCGGGTTTTAGTGGGTAGAGCTGCGTCTACTTACCAGCTGTCGGGCGCAGCGAGTCCCACATACCCGCGTGGGAAGACCCACTCCCCCCGCGGGATGCCTCAGAGCATTTTCCGGCGTTAAAGAAAAAAAACCTTGGGCGAAGCTAATTGTGCCGAAGAAACTCTTTGTACCCCTCTTATAAAAAGAGGGGACAAAAGAGCAGGAGGCAAGGGGCCAGGCTGGGAACCTCACCCCATTGTACTGTCCCGACGTTAGTAGGGGTTGTTCTGTTGTGCGGGACAACTTTTCTGTGGAGGTGGCGTCACTTGTGGGACTGACTAGGTGTCGAGGTGCCCTGTTGGTTTATTAGATCCGGGGCACCTCACCAAAGGCGGCATTGGTGGCACTCGCCGGGTTTTAGTGGGTAGAGCTGCGTCCACTTACCAGCTTTCAGGCGCAGCGTGTCCCACATACCCGTGTGGGAGACCCACTCCCCTGCGGGATGCCTCAGTGCATTTCCCAGCGTTAAAGAAAAAAAACTCTTAACTATAGTTAATAATAATAAAAAGACATCTGATGTCTTTTTAGCAACAAAGTTATATGTGTAACCAAAAATTTTGAAGAAGATTTAGTAAATAATAAAACTATAATAGGAATGGATAAGATGAGTGGATCTTTCAGGTTTTTTATTTTTCCATTGCCAGAACAAAATAAAATTACTTCAACTCATAATCGTAATAACATCTATTTAAATAATTATGCATTTTATAGTATAAAGTTTTAAAAAATTGTATTTTTGTTTCCTCTTCGTCTTTAAAGTATTTTTTTAGAAATAAATAACCAAGAAAGATGGTAAGTATTGTTCTAGAATGAAATGTAAGTATTTATGTTATTTTTCTATAACCTATAAGTATATCTTTATGTTCATTGAGAGAGGCCTATGTTCAGCGGTGGACGGATGTGGCTGATGATGATGATGATGCTTTTTTTCGTTCCTGCTGGGGAATGCTCTTATGCATACCACCGGATCGTGGGGAGCCCGGGGGCTATGTGGGACTCTCTGCGCCCGAAAAGATGTTAAAGTGGGCGCAAACTCTACCCACTAAATCCCAGCTGTGTTCTCTTCGTCGTCTAAGTGACTCGGCGAGAGAGCTTTGGACGTCTGCACCGGGCCACAACGGTGTCCCATCCAGCACTCTTCTCTGGAAGCGGGGGTGGTGTCCCCTCCTCCTTCTCCGCTTAAGGCACCCTAAACACGTAAAGATGCCTTAAAGCTCGGGCCTTACACGCGCGTGGCAGATCCCCGATCGGCCGCGTACAGGTTCCTCACTGCGGTGCGACCACCTGTCGCTGCCGTTCTCTTCTGCGGGTAGGGGCAGCAGAGCGCTCCCTCTCCCGGTCCGCCTCCTCCTTCTGCAACATCACGTCCTTGTTGAATGAGAGGACCACCTGCCACGTTCTCTCACTGACAGTCATCGCTCGGATGACCGCAGGGAGCGACAGGTCGGCTCCAACCTCAACGATGAGGTTAGAGCGGACCCCTTGCAACCGCCCAAGCTGGGCACTCCACCAAGGTGTGGTCTGCAGTGTCTTCCCTGCTGTTGCAGTGATGATACTCTGGCATGATGATAATGCTGATGTCTCACACTTTATGTGTCCCAAGTATAGTATATTAATAGAATATTATTATAAAGTATTACTATTATTCTCCTTATATATTATTATTATTACTGTACAGCCATAATCACTGTACATTCCAGCTTATAGTTTTTAAACAATGTGTGTGATTATAAAAAATAGTCCGGAGTTATGATAGACTAAAAAACTTAACATTAATAATGTCAACGAACAGCCTTGGCGATGCCTTGGCGTATGAGTCTACATAAATTAGTCTCTGTAATGTCACTAATGTACAATTAGAACATGATTATGTGTGACTATATTACAATTATTTCACGTCACATCGTTCCATTACACAATGTGTTCAATGTTATCTCTTATGGTATGTGTTTTTATATTATACTAGCTGTTGCCTGATTGTTTGTTGCGCGTTACTCAACTCCTATAAGTCATAGAGTGATGTTTTATAGCATATAGCCTTCCTCGATAAATAAGCTATCTAAGTGTTAGATTAAAAGAATTTTTCTAATCGGACCAGTAGTTCCTGAGATTAGCGCGTTCAAACAAACAACCAAATTCTTCAGCTTTATAATATTAGTATAGATAATTCTTCTGTATGTGTACATGTCACTGAACTCCTCCTAAGCGGCTGGGCTGATCTTGATGAATTTTTTTGTGTGTTCAAGTTGATTTAAGAATGGTTTATATTTAAAAAAAATATACAGGACAACTTCTGTCAGTGCCAATAGTTATAAATATTTTACTTGACTAAATAAACAACTAGTATTTAAAATACGACTAATAAACTATTCATGTTAACAATTTGAACTTATATTTTCAAGTCGCTAAATAAAAAAGTTTGACTGAGTTTGAGTTTTCTTATGCTAGTCTGATAGGTCACAGGCGTTACACCTGATGGCAAGTGAACAGCGTCGCCCATAAACATTATTGAGATTACTTCAAAGTTTGAACTAGCCCAACTCCCAAGCAACCTTTTCAAATCAAATCCAATCAAAATGTCTTTATTTCGTAGGTAACAACTTTAACACTTGAAATACGTCAAAAAAAGTACTCAATAAAACGTGTAGGTGGATAGGTAGGTGTAGAAAAAAAAACTCGTTTGGAATGAAGGCTCCTCTAAGAAAAACGAGAATAAAATTAGGGGTTGCTCTTTTGTCATCAAAAATAAAACATATAGTTTATACACGCTTTTTTTATGTCTTGCCCTTTTTTATTTAACGCCGGGAAATGCTCTGAGGCATCCCGCGGGGGATTGGGTCTCCCCACGCGGATATGTGGACTCGCTGCGCCCGACAGCTGGTAAGTGGACGCAGCTCTACCCACTAAAACCCGGCGAGTGCCACCAATGCCGCCTTTGGTGAGGTGCCCCGGATCTAATGAGCAATCAGGGCAACTCAACTGCTAGTCAGTCCCCCAAGGGACCGAGGCCACCTCCACAGAGAGGTTGTCCCGCACCACGAAACCCCTCCCAACGTCGGGTCAGTATAATGGGGTGAGGTTCCTTTCGTTGCCCTCTTCGTTGCTCTTCTGTCCCCTCTTCTAATAAGAGGGGTACAAAGAGCCCCCTCGGCACAATTAGCTTCGCCCAAGTTTCTGGGCTCACCCTAGGCTACTAAGCCCCACCACCACGTCAAGGCCTGAACCATGTTAGGGATGTCTTGCTTATCCTGAGACTAGGATGTCAATTCTCTCATCAAAAAGGCATACAGCTCTTTTCATACAGCAATCTTTCTAGATCAATTATGCAATAATAACAACATAGTATTCCTAAAAAAATTAATGATTTAGATCAAAGACTAGAATTTGCCAATCACAGTAGTTAATTAGAAATAGATGAATTCAGAAGCTATATAATGATGAGAGTAATGAAGATAATATCTAATATCAATAACTCATATCCACTTAGGGCACAAGCCAAGTAAGTATTACACTAATGAGATTCCATTATCCGGCCATAACATCCACATAATATTCACATAATACGCGTAACTCTGACGAATATGGACGCGAAGGGCTGAGCCAAACGAGATCGAGTTCTTACACGATTGTCGCGTCGGAAGCGTTTTAAAAGTCAAGGACAATCGCGGACCAATGTTAACTTGTGTTATTTAAATATCAAAATAGCGACGATGTGAACGCCTTTCGAAATTAGCATTTACTTTTAAGTAGTTTGTAATAAATATTGTAAATAAGGATAACGAATTATGATCATCACATATATCTCCCATCCTACCTCTTGTACGGTGGTAAACCATTCTGCTCTTGCTAATGCGGCAAGGGGGGTCCGCATAAACCGCGGGAAGATGCCCGGGAATCAGGTTCGCCTCGAGACCCGTACATACTACCTACTAGGAAGAGAGCTGTAGACTTCTTAATGTTAGCTTAACTTAATCCTATCGTAATAAAATGATATAAACAATTACCTGGTAATTGTTTTTTTTTTTTTTTTTTTACTTCAATAAAAGAGCATACTCACATCTAAAAGGCCGGCAACGCACCTGCTGATCTCCTGGTATAGCGGGTGTCTGTGGATGTCGCTATTCACTTACCATTAGGTGAACCGACTGTCCGTTTGCCCCCTCTTCTATAAAAAAAAAAAAAATACATTATAAAAGCGAGCAAAAGTGACTTTTTTTTACACCAAAAACGCTGATCGAGATAGACATAAATCGAAAATGGACATAAACATCATAACTTTCTGCTTTAAAACATCTTGGTTCACCCAGTTGAAGCGGTGAATCGCTTAGCGTATTTTTATGAAAAGGACAAATATCAGCGAAATAAATTGTGAAAAAAAATGCTATTATAAGCAGTGATCATACTCTGAAGTCTGAACATCTTAGGCATCCCTCGGGGGGAGGGTCCTAAGGCGTATGTTGGACTGCGCCCGAAAAATGGTATAGTGGACACAGCTCTACCCACTAAAACCCGGCCGAATGCCACCAATGCCGCCTTTGGTGAGGTGCCCCAGATCTGTTGAGCAACAAAGTACCTCGACGGCTAGTCAGTACCCCAAGGGACCGATGCCACCTCTACAGAGAGGCTATCCCGCACTACAGAACAACCTCTCCCAACGTCAAAGGACAGTGTAGTGGGGTGAGGTTCCCATCCTTGCCCCTTGTCCCTCTTCTTATAAGAGGGGTACAAAAAACAGCTCCCTCAGTTCACCTTAGGCTACTAAGTCCCCCCCACCATGGTTCAGGCCTTGTCGTGGCGGTGGGGCTCAGTAACCTAGGGTGAGCCGCTGCACCTTGGGCGAAGCTAATTGGGCCACGGGAGCTCTTTGTACCCCTCTTATAAGAAGAGGGGACATAAGAGCAGGGGGCGTGGGGTGAGGATGGGAACCTCACCCCATTGTACTGTCCCGTCGGTCCCTTGCGGGACTGACTAGCCGTCGAGGTGGACTGTTTATTGACTAGATCCGGGGCACCTCACCAAACGCGGCATTGGTGGCACTCGCCGGGTTTTAGTGAGTAGAGCTGTGTCCACTTACCAGCTGTCGGGCGCAGCGAGTCCCACATACCCGCGTGGGGAGACACACTCCCCCGCGGGATGCCTCAGAGCATTTCCCGGCGTTAAAGAAAAAAAAAGGCTACTAAGACCCACCGCTACGAAAAAGCTTGAACCATGGTTGGGAAGTCTGAAAATCTAACATAACACTGTAAAATGTAATCGATATTCTTTAGTAAACCAAAGTCTGCCGTAGCGGCCGACAATTGGTAGAATGTATATTATTATATTATATAAACGTACATTCCTAATGTAGCAACCCTGATACTAACATAGAGTTTTAAGAAAATTCAGTTTAATGTAAGGAAGTTATGTTATATTTAATAAGTGAAGCTAGTAGAAATATGAAATTCTTTGAATATTCAACATATATTTGCACAAGGCATTCGAGAAGGAAGCGAGTTAACTAGGAGGAAATATCAACATAATATAAACTATTTGCTATAATTTTAATATCACAATAATACTATTTACTATAAAATAGCATTTTCAAATACACATACACAAAAATAATGAATATAGTATATAATATATGAAATGTTTTATCGATACTAATATTATAAAGCTGAAGAGTTTGTTTGTTTGTTTGAAGGCGCTGATCTCAGGAACTACTGGTCCGATTTGAAAAATTATTTCTGTGTTAGACAACCCATTTATAACATCACGCTGTGACATATAGGAGTTGAGTAACGTGGGCGAAGCTGCAGGCAACAGCTAGTATATAATAATTATAATACATAACATCAACCCATAAAATATGGGGGAAAAATATTATATGGGTTGATATTGTTGGATCTCCTTCTCGAAATCAGCCGAAGAGAGTGTTGGGCCATAGTTCGCCCATGGGTGGCCGCATCCCCACCATAGTTCAAGCCTTGACGTGGCGATGGGGCTCAGTAGCCTAGGGTGTGCCCAACACCTTGGGCGAAGCAAATTGAGCCGAGTGAGGTGCTCTTTGTACCCAAGAGGGGTATAAGAGCAGGGAGAGACAAGGGGCGAGGATGGGAACCTCATACCTATTGCACTGTCCCGACGTTGGGAGGGGTTGTTCTGTGGTGCGGGACAACCCCTCTGTAGAGGTGACGTCGGACTGACTAGCTGCGTCCACCTTACCACCTTTCGGGCGCAGCGAGTCCCACATACCACTAGCCTTGAAAAAATGGGTGACCGCATACGCTGACCCAAAATTTCACACACTTTTAAAGATTTTTTATCTCATCAGGCATACAGGTTTCCTTACGATGTTTCCTTCACCGTCACCGGTCAAGCTACTGACAAAAAAATCATTTCATGGCATTGCAGGGGTCAGGATCGAACATAGCTACCACTTTCTCAAGAGGCCGAGCCCATATCCACTAGGCTATCCAATGACATTGACACCCAAGCGTCTGTCTCCTTTTTATATAAGAGCTGTCTCATGGTGAGACAGATTTACTGTCTCACTATATCAATGTGAGGATAAGCGACAAAATTGTCAGATGGTGACAGGAATATAGATAAAAACATTCATCGATCATTATTCGTTCGATAATGATAAAATAAAACAACTTTCCGAGGCTTCTTTTTTCTTTTAAGAAGGCAATGATTTATATCCTTGCCTTCTTAAAAGAAAAAAGAAATCGTATTGAGGTTGAAAGCCATTCGCCTGGTATTAGGATTAGGTAATTAGGATGAAACTGGATGGATTGAACGACGGCCACCACATTAAATGCGGATTCAACGGAATAGAATTAGAGTAAGCTTAACATAGCATGGATATAGTAGTTAGTTGCTCCCTAGCAATAGAAGAAATGATTTGATTTGTATAAGTGTATCATAGCCATATGAGTATATCTCCATGCGGTGGCCGCTCCGTGTTGGATGCGAGTGGCAAGGGATCAGCCGTCTTGGCGTTCATTGAGGGAGACCTATGTTTAGCAGTGGACGGATAGAGGCTGATGATGATGATGATACCCAAAATCATAATGATCGTATCCAAAATCTTCATTAGTCTCTTTCTAACAAAAACTCACTAACGATACAAATATACAAGTGGTTGGTCCGCACCGGCGCGCCGGTTGTCGGAAACGTGAACGTTTATTTGAACATTGAAACGTTGATTTGAACGAAGTACTAATTTAACATTTTTTTGTTCACATAACAACATAATTCTCTCATACATCGGTATAGCGACTGTTTTGTTGTTTGAGGTTGTCTCCTTTTCTTCTAAGAGGGGTACAAAGAGACCCCTCGGCTCAATTCGCTTTGCCCAAGGTTCAGTGGCTTACTACGCCATGACAAGGCCTGAACCATGGTATGGAATAGCTTCACTCTAGTAGAGAATAACCTAAACCTAATCTTCTTTCGATTTACTTGCTCTTACAACAGAAGACACCAACAATAAAGTACTTTGGGGGTTCCGTTTTATGTTTTCTTTGCTGTGTAATAATGGCACGCAACCTATTATATGTCTGCCCCATTAATGATGCCAAAACGTGCAACCAGCCATTGGCAATCATTGGCATTATCAAAGCGTATCCGTTACATGGACATATATTGATAGGCGTCAATTCTTAACGGCTATTCATAGATTGATAAGTACTTATAATTTCACATTGACACTATGTTTTATCTATTAACAAACCATAGTAAGTACTATGAAAGTAACTCTGTAACCTTTTCACATATAAGCTAGGACTTGACTTTATATACTCATTACATTACAATATACATACATACAGTTTGATAAGAGAATTTTTAACGGGCATGAGACCAGAATAGAATAAACACAAGACATTCAAAAGTGACCCCAAATAAATGGGAATAATAATGGTTAGGAAGATAATGATAATGATGACAATTTGGTAAAGAAATGCCATAAGCACAAAGGGTATCAAAATAAATTAATATTTTGATACCCTTTGACGAAGCCAATTGAAGCGAGGGAGTTGATCTTTGTACCCCTCTTTCAAGAAGAGAGGACAAACCAACTGTGGAGGTGGCATCGTTCACTTGGGGGACTGACTAGCGGTCGAGGTGCCCTGTTTCTCTACAGATCCGGAGCACCTCACCAAAGGCGGCATTGTGGCAGTGGTTTTAGTGGATATATATTATAGTGGATACAGAATAAGCTGCAAGTAATTATAGTAGTAATACAAATAGGTTCCACTTTATTCTCTAATACGTATAAATAAATTTTGCGAGGCCTATTTCCCGGTATGGTCAGAAATTTGTATGATGCCATAAATGTGTGAATATAAGAAAAGAGAATGTGAGAAATATGACCCCATCATGTTTAAAATAAATAGCACCCTTACTTCAGAAGACTACTACAGAAAAATATACATAAGAACCATGAAAAAGGTTTGGCTGATTCCTACTATTGCATTACCTTTGCTGTATTTTAACTATAACTCTTTAAATCATATTCAGGTGTACGCTGTATTGTAATATTTGATTTCACCAGAAGTCTAAGACGAATCGCCGACCACCGTTACAGTAACGCACACGTTTAAAGGTCTAACAGTTCCCATACTTTTTTAATGTCACGTCACACATCTTATCTTAATACTTGACAACAATTATGTCAATAACGCTTCTACATATTAATTGGTTGATTAAATAAAGCGGTCAAGTGTGACTTGAAATTATACATATATTATTTATATGTATATTTCATCATCATTAAAAAACTTTTTCATCTAGAATAGAATAGAATAGAATAGAATAGAATAGAATAGAATAGAATAGAATAGAATAGAACAGAATAGAATATAATTAAATAGAAAATTCTATTCATTATATTGATGTTTGCTTTTGAATGCGAACGCGAGCGTCAATATTGTCGAATGCGACCGTCCCTTCCTCGAAAACGAACGTCAATCTCATACAGGGAAGGGTAGGTAGACGGGTAGGACCAGCAACTGCACGAATATCATTTCCCACATGGTTGATGGTCGACCACTAACGAGGTGGTAATACGATCTCCGTGCAGTGAACGGTCAGTATTGGGTGCGGTTCACGGTTCATTGAAGGAGACCTATGTTCAGCAGTGGACGGCTGATGATGATAATGATGATGAAAGAGGACTTACAAAATAAAATGTCATTAAAACCCTAAATACGGAACCCTACATACCAACTCCATCTTTTTCATTGACTATTCATAATAATATATTCATAACAGTGAAATAGTGCATTCGTTAGTTACATATTATTAACATTTATTTAAAAGACACATCCTGCGACAAACTAGCATTCCAGATGCATTCATGTCAAACACAGAATATATTTAAAAGACCTTGATTATGGATTAAATATTGATTCATCTGTTGGATCACCTGAATATTTCATCACCGCCGCTCACTCAGATGAGCATAAACGTATCCTGGGGGATTATCTGGAAATGGATCATCTGATAAAATGAAACCAGCATTAAGTTCCACTGAGTTTATTTCGCCGGTTCTTCTCAGTGGGCTTGCCTTGGAACCGGTGGTAGACTCAATTGACGTTCAAAACGATACTCTGATGGTACTATTTTGAAAAAAAAATTTAGATTTTAGATTTTGTTTTTTGTTTTTTTTTATTTTTGAAAATGGTCAAGAGCACATTCTCATTTCTCACAATTCATACTTATGGCATAAGGAGGCAAACAAGCAGTTGGAGCTTTATGGGGACTACCGACGCCCATAGAAATTTGCACACCCAAAGATTATGCAGATATGTTACCCTCCTTTTCCCTATTCCCCCCGATGGGCCACCGGAAACTCACAAACTGCACTACACGCAACGGTATAGCTATCACTTTACGCCGGTTTTATGTGAGCAAGAGTTAACACCCCGTTGGTACCAGCCCAATTCAGTGCAATGCAGCAATAGCACTACATACATGTATTACTTAAAATACAAGGGGTATTTTCCATATTTGAGAAGCAGACGTTAGATGTGTGTTAGAAAGTGTAGGTTATATTACGTATGAATTTATTGTGAAATTCACGCGGGCTAAAGGGCTAAAGGGCTAAATAATTTATCTCAAAACGCAAAATTGCAGCATTAATTCTATTATATTACAATAAGTGAGGGTTTACTTTAGATTGTTCATATATAGATGTCGAAGGTAATGGTATAAAAAAGATGAGTTCTTATTCCGGTTCACAATGCCCACGCAGTCACGACATCCAGTAAATGTCAAATTCTTTCATGTACACGACTTATTATGTGCGTTACCCACTACATATTCAATGTACATCTTTATAATATCATCATTTTTATGTGAAACATCTATCAGCTGGCGCGCCATGGTATAATCGACTCGAATGCGTGACGACAAACGGAATGACACTGTTATGTCAGATAAATAAAATTGGAGCGTCTGTTTGTAATAGTAAAATAGCCGCTTTTTACTAAATGCATATTGATGTATAGACGGTACATATACCAAGATAAAGTTTTTATTATTTTGTCTGTCTGTCTGTTCCTGCTTATCTCTGGAACGGCTGGGCCAACTTTGACGATACTTTCCCTGACAGATATCTGATATTATAAGGAGTAACGTAGGCTATAAAAATAATCATCATCAATCCATGTATGGCTGTAAATCTAAGTTATCACGTGCGACGCTGCGGTCAAAAGCTAGTTATTTATCAACATAGATGTTTCCCATCTGGCGGGTGTCCCGCAAGGGCCATCTTTCTTTAAATGTAGATGGATAGGAAAACGGGTAGGCCAGATGTTAAATGGTCAGCGTCGCCAATGGGCAATGACCTTACAAGTTCATCGGAAACAAGCCCAGGCGTCTCATTCATCCCCACCATGGTTCTCAAGCCTTGTCGTGGCGTTGTGGCTTAGTAGCCTAAAGTGAACCCAGCAACTTGGGCGACGCCAATTGAACCGAGGCAGGTGCTCTTCGTACCCCTCTTATAAGAAGAGAGGACAAAAGAACAGCACATTCTAACCCCCATTAAGGTTCAAACCTTGTCGTGGTGGTGGGGCATAAGGTGAACCCAGTACCTTGGGCAAAGCAAATTGAACCGAGGGAGCTGCTCTTTGTTCCCCTCTTGTGGGAAGAGAAGACATAAGAGCAGGATGGGACAAGGGGCGAGGATGGGCATTGCACTGTCCCGACGTTGGGAGGGATTGTTCTGTGGTGCGAGACAGACCGTCAGTGGAGCGTAGGTCCCTTAGGAGACTGACTAGCCGTCAAGATGCCCTATTGCTCAACAGATACGGGGCACCTCACCGAAGGCGGCATTGGCAGCATTCGCTGGGTTCTAGTGGATAGAGCTGCGTCCACCTTACCATCTTTCGGGGGTAGCGAGTTCCTACATACCCACCTGGGGAGCTCCCCCTCCCGCGAGAAGCCTAAGAGCATTTCCCATCTCAAAAGAAAAAGAAAACAAGACAAATAATATAATATGTGTTGCTTATCCTGAGAAGTAAGATGGTAAGTCTCCAGGTGCCAGTCATTACACTGCCTGTCCTGCTCTCTTTTCTGTTACACAACAAAGCTGTTTCATGGGAGGTCATACTTTACGACTTGACTTAGTATCTATAATGAGATATGAGAACAACACTCCAGAAGCAGAGATCCGCTTTGTTAATTGAAAGTCCGGTTCGAAGCACTGATTTAATTTATTTAGTAGGTAAACTAATCGTGTAAATGCCACATTGACTATATAAAGTAAGATTTTTGACGTTCTAATTAAATAGATTCTGGTTGGGTGGTTGCGGCTTTAATATTTATTTATTAATAGGCTAAGATCCCGATATAAAAGGACCTTCACCGAGATGTTTATTTGATGAAACATATTTTATATTTAATTTAATATGTCAATAAATATATTGCATAATATGGACTAAAATTTGTTAGGCAACCCGCCTAACAAATTTTAGTCCAGGGTATGTTTACTTAATAATTAAAAAAAAATTAAACATTTCACCGGTTTGTTTTCTATTGTCATTTATCTAAAATTCTATACCAATCGAAAGTATGAAGCCCATAGAATATGCAAACGTTAGGTTGACTATTTTTTTCCGGTCACAACTTTCCGGTAGCCAAGTATAAACAGGTAAATCTATACCAGACCGGAAAAAAATAGGCAACCTAACGTTTGCATATTCTACATTTTCATACTTTCGATTGTTATAGAATTTAATAAATAATACCGGTGAAATGTTTAAGTTTTTTTTTTAATTATTAATTAAACATACCCTGGACTAAAATTTGTTAGGCAACCCATATGCAATATATTTATTGACATATTAAATTAAATATAAAATACGTTTCATAAAATAAACATCTCGGTGAAGGTCGTTTTATATCGGTATCCTATACTATAAGGGCTTTGTGCACATGAATCTTGCTTTTGTTGACATTTTCACTTTGTAAAGGATCTGTCAGGAAGACAATTGAAGCAAGTAGAGGCGGCAAACGCACAGTCGTTACTGGGTTCACCTGGTGTGGATGGTGGTATGGATGTCGTTTATCACTTACGATAAACGACATCCATATACACCCGATATATCATTAGCAGGTGCTTTGCCAGCCTTTCAAAATATATGAGTATGGTCTTTTCTTGAACGTCCCTAAGTAGGAGTTTGGAAATACCGTAGATGGCAGCTGGTTTCATTAAGTTATTGTGCGAGGCTGAAAATGCTGTGTAAATCGAGTTTTTGCCGATTTACTGACATCGAGTTGGAGTGGGTAAAGAATTCACCACAAAAGTAAAATTCTGCTGCAGGTATTAGTCCAAAAAATTCCTCAAAACACTCATATCCTGCATTGAAAGAGGTACATGTATGTATAGTAGTCAATAGATACACGCTGGTACTTATGTAAGTATGTACTTATAATATATTGGGCACAGAGCCGCGTGCTATATGAGGATAAAAGAATTAGGTATATAAATCTTACAGTAATACCAAATGCGCTTTATTTCCTAATTAGGCGCATTTACTCAGTTCGGAAAAAACAGGGTCGATTTAACAAGATGGCCCATGAATTAAAAGTTACAGACCAAGTTATCCTTTTTGTGCTGGCCCTTTTGTGGTAAAGTTGTGAAGTTGCGCTATTGCTTCTTGCATTGCCTATACTTATTGTATTGAAAATCTCTTTTCTGGAGTTGCTGGTCATAGCTGGATGCAGGTGTCAGATCATGTGTCTTGTCATTCATTTAAATACATTAGTAACATATGGGATAGTGATTAAATAAGCATAATAATTTTCGCAATTCAGTACAACGCATCGAATGTTAATAGTGGACGTGAAATAGCAATACCATCTGCGAGCTATTGATTAGGTACAGTGGTAGGTGATGGGTAGGCAGTGGTGGATTTATACTAGGGGCAGTCGGGGCTAGTGCCCAGGGCGGCAAATTTTCTAGGTCGGCAAAATTTGGAAAGTGAGATAAAATTTTCTATACAATATATAATTAACTAATTCTTTTAAATAAACATTTTATCTTTCAAGAAATATAATTCAAGTATTATGTATCACATTAAAATTTTGTATATTATAATATAGGAAATTTAAGTTATTGCTACAATGGGTGCAAATAGACTCAATAGCTTAACTATTCTATGCATAGAATCAGATGCTCTTCAACGTTTAGATTGTGAAGATTTAATCGACCAGTTTGCAATTCAAAAATTTAGGCGAGTTTGCCTGTGAAAAAAATTATGCAATACTAATATAAGTCGTTCTTAGTGCAAAACTTATAATTCTAAGAAAAATACAAATATTTTTTTATATTACTATAGTATATAATAAATAATATATAATATATGAGTAAATAAAGAATAAATATAAATAAAACATATTACATAATGTATAATAAATGCTATATAATACATAATAAATTTCCTGCAATCAATTAGTTATTCTAATTCTTAAAAAATAAGATATCAAAACTATTAAAATAAAATTTAAGTCATAGGGCGGCATTTTCTTCAGTGCCCCAGGGCGGCACAAATTTAAATCCGGCCCTGTGGGTAGGCTAGTGGTGTCACCTTATTTCTAATCGTTACATAAGTGTTGAACTTTTAGTTGTCCGTTGTGAAATACCTAGGTAACACTGAAAATGTTTAGAAAATAAAAAACGGCTTAATGTAGAAAGTTGCCAATACTTTTATTGTTTTTCGAAGTAATCTCCGTTTCTTTCTACACATCGTCGCATTCGATGGAACCACTGAGAAAAGCAGTGGGCCCATTCTTCCTTAGGAATCTCTTCTATGGCATTTTCGTACGCTTTCACCACATCTTCAGGGCTCGTAAAGCGAATACCTCGAATTTTATCTTTAGTTCTTGGGAATAAATGAAAGTCGCAGGGCGCCAGGTTAGGACTGTAAGGCGGATGACTCATTATCTCGACACCTGCCATAGTCAAATATTCAACAGTCCGTTTTGCGGAGTGCGCTGAAGCATTGTCGTGGTGAAGGAGGATCCTGCTTCGAGGGCGCTGCTGACGATTTTTTTCCAAGACAACAGACAAACAGCGATTGACATACCAGTCTGCAGTAACTGTCCTTCCATTTTCTAGCACAACTGTCGCGAAATGACCCTTCCGACCAAAAAATGAGGCAATCATCTTTTTTCCTTGACTTCTTCCTTTCTTTACCTTAGTTGGCCGATCCTCGAAAGGAAACACCCACTGAGCTGATTGTCTTTTGGTTTCGGGTTCGTAGCAATATATCCAGCTTTCATCACCTGTGATGATGTCAAATACAGCATTTGAGTTACCGCCGTTAAACTTATCTAACATTTGGCGACACCAGTCCATGCGGAGGCGTTTCTGGTCGTCGGTTAAAGTATGGGGAATCCATCTGGTACAAAGCTTCCTGACGCCTAAATGTTCGTATAATATTTTTTGAACTTGACTCATACCAATGCCTAGGCTTGCCCGTATCTGCTGATAGGTCACTCTCTTATCTTCCTCTATCATGCGTCGCACAGCACTGATGTTATCTTCAGTAGTCGCTGTTAAAGGACGTCCCTCACGCGGATCATCACTGAGATTGCTACGTCCACGCTTAAACTCGTTAAACCAATTGTAAATAGTGGCAAGAGATGGGGCTTCATAAAAAAATGCTAATCGCAGCCTATCATAGCTTTGTTGTTAAGTAAGCCCACAACGAAAGTCATAATAAATCATTGACCGAAAATTTTCTCGCGTTATGTTCATTTTCACGTGTAACAAGAGTTTTAGATTTGCCGCCAATTCACAAAAACAAATGACAAATGAATGCAATATACTACATTCGGTTACCAAAGAGTTCTAAAATTGAAATTCAAAAAAAGTTTTCATTTTCAATGTTTCTAACTGGCCAGTTCTAAACATTTTCAGTGTTACCCACGTATACTCACAACAATGACGTGCATTATAATGATGACGGCCAAATAAACTGACCAACGAGCATCGAAGGTTGAGCAATTGAGAATCAATGCTTAGGAAGCAGTGTTTAGGGGCAATACCAATAAAACCGGTGGCACAAGCGCATCCCTCCGCTTGTGCCGTACATCCGTCCGCTTGTATCGTGCATCCCTCCACTTGTACCGTGCATCCCACCGCTTGTGCCGTGTATGCCTCCGCTTATGCCGTGCAAGCTTCCGCTTGTGCCGTGCATCCCTCCGCTTGTGCCGCGCATCCATCCGCTTGTGCCGTGCATCCCTCCACTTATAGGTGGCTTTGGTGTGTTTTGGAAAGAATGGGAGGACAAATAGTGTAATTATTGGCATCGAGACTTACCATCTTATGTCTCATTGACATCACGTGAATGAGTTGCCTGGGCTAGTTCCAGGTTACCTTGTTTATGATAGGCGACACAGACCACTTACCATCATACGGCTCGTTGCTCGATTGCTTACCCAACCAAAATTTATTTTTATTTTATGTTAGTTGGATAGTCAAACTGGCAAACGTACCACCTGATGTTAAGTGGTCGACGTCGCCCATGAAAATAAACCAGTTTACCTGGAACGAGCCCAGGCAACTCATTTATGTGTTGTCTATCCTGAGACATAAGATGTTAAGTTTCGGTGCCAGTAATTACACTGCCTGTCTTGCTCTTCTCTCCGAAACACAGCAAAGCTGTTTCACGGGAGAAACAAGCAAGATGGTGGTACCCATGCAGCCGAGAGCGCGGCACAGCGCTTCCCTCCCACCGGTAAGTCTCATTAAGCACTAAGTAATTTTCATTTCCTGATATGAATGAATAATTACATGATAATATCAGCTTAGCATCGATTAATTTTGACGTCTAGATATGGGTGACAAGTTGAGGCGTTCGTACCGGTTTTCAAGAAGGTACGGTAATTATCAACACGTATTTAAAATTTCAACTACATCAAACACATAATACCTTGTTTAATTTTCAAAGAATGATTGATTAAATTATATCACTTCTTGTAAATTATAATTAAAATGTGAACACATATGCAAGATTTTTGTGACTATTATGTCTATAATATAAATACTATATAATTCCAATTGTGTATGGTAAAAATTGCATATTATGGTTGTAAGTGATGTGGTATTTTAAACGCCTTGATGTTTTAAATAGCATTTTATCCATAAGATAAAAACTATTGTTTTCTGTTGTGACTTTATTTACTTCTGCCCACGACTCTTACGTACATTTGCAGAGAAAGTCGCAGACGGAAGTAATTTACATGCTATAGCCTAGCCTGTGATGATAAAAAATGATGATTATTAGTCTATGATAATATAATATGATGATCTTACTTCATAAGCAACTAATACAGCACTGTTAAATTTCATCTGAAATAATGATTCATGTAATAATAATATCAACCCTTATATGTCCCACTGCTGGGCACGAAAACAGGCGAGGAGGGTTTTAAAATAAAAACAAGAGGTTGGGATAACTCACACACGGCCATCTGATCCCAAACTAGGCAGAGCCTGTTATTATTGCAACCAGACAACTGATACATTACTTTTACATATTATTACAGATTACATATGTTTGGTTTAAATTTGCTAAAATGTAAAATATTTGTACCGGGATTATGCGTTCAAATAAATCTTACCTTCCTTGCCATCTTTAATTTAATTTAGTGGTGTCCGACTCAAATTGTTATGAGGTTATTTAATTACTAGCTGTTGCCCGCAGCTTCGCCCGCGTTTACTTAGATTTACAGCCGTTCGGATTGATGATGATTATTTTTATGGCCAAAGTTACGCCTTATAACGTCAGCTATCTGCCATTAAAAGCCTCGTCAAAATCGGCTTAGCCGTTTCAGAGATTAACCGGAACAAACAGAGGGACAAAAATGGTTTTTCTTAATGTAAGTGCAGTATATTATTTCATAGATTTTAACCGCGACTTCGTCCGCCTATAAGAAGTATTGTTTTAAATCTTATTTTTCAAATAAAGTAGTAGTAACCATGCTGCTTTACAACTGAATTGGGCCGGCACAACCGTGGTGGTACCTCTCGCTCACATAACACTGGCGTCAAGTGACAGCTATGCTGTCGCGTTTCGTGCGGTTTGTGAGTTTCTGGTGGCCCATTGGGAGGTATAGGGAAAAGGAGGGCAACGCATCTGCATGACTTTTGGCTGTGCCGATGTCTAAATGGGCGTCGGTAGTCACCTCCGGCTCCGACTGCTCGGTTGCCTCCATGTGACATTAAAAAAAATGGTTCCAATTTACAAACTATAATAATTTAAAGAATACTATTTACTTCCACTGTAAGGCCCGATAGTACGTTTTTATTATAGTTTTTTTATTTAGTAGTATATTTTTATTATATTTAAATAACTTTTACGGATTTTATCGCGGTTTATTAAGATTTTTAAATGCCTGACGTTTCGGATACTTTCCAGAAACCATGTTCATGGAAGGATTGAGGGGTCAGACGTCCTATAGTATTTATTTTGTGTCCTAACGATACAAAATTATTCGTCACCTCCCTACTCTCCTCCCTATGATACATCAATATTTTAATTCAAATTAGTACCAGCAAAAAAACTACGAAAAAGTTATATTTTTTATTCATATATTTTATTATTGTTCCTAGCATTGTTTATAAATAGTACTTTGTCATTTATTGCAATTTTAAATTATTAGATAAATAATTAAATAAAAACATATTGGATATAAATTACAAAGTACCTAAAAAAAATAACCTTAAAAAATATAATATAATAACTTAAGTATATTAATAAAAAGGAGTCCCTTTAGGCAAGGTTCCCCCTTTGAATTGCTAGACTAATTCTTTGTCCGAAGTAGCTGCCAGCTCTTCGGTCTCCTATGATGTCGACTAACCTTTTTGTTATTTCCTTAAAGAGCCTTAAAGCGCTAGGACCCCACGGACACCGAATGGGACAGAATCATATTCGGAGCCTAGACCCCTGTATTTGCATATTTTAGCTTTTTCAGCCGCTTCATTATTATATACATATAAGTATTCCTTTTTTATAATATAATGAATTCTATTAATAAATCATTTTTGGATAAATTACTAATACATGAATACTTCATTAAAAACGCGTGCAATACAAAAGTGCGATCCTCATAAGGATTCGCATCTTGTAATGGATAGCGTGATCTACATTTTGTGTTAACGCCATCTATTGACACATCTAAAAAACTTCTTGTCACACTAATCATACATCTTATATCTCACCTAGGGTCTCAAACTATCTCCATATCAAATTTCACTCAAATCGGTTTATTAGTTTAACAAATACACAGTCCCGGCGTTTTAGCTGCACAACTCCCGTTCCCGTGGGATTTTCAGGATAGCAACTATTTCAAGTCCGTTAAGTTCCAAAGTATCTTCATACCAAATCTCACCCAAATCTTTTCCGTGGTTTAGAAGATAGACAGTCCCGGGTTTTACCCACATAGGTCCCGCTCCCGTGGGATTTTTTGGATAAAAATTATTTTAAATCTTACGTTAAGTTCCAAAGTATCTTTATATCTAATTTCACACAAATCTGTGCCGTGGTTTAGAAGATAAACAGTCCCGGGGTCTTACGCGCATTGTTCCCATTCCCGTGGGATTTTCAGGATAAGATTTATATTAAGTCCTACGTTAAGTTTCGAAGTACCTTCATATTAAATTTCACCCAAATCTGTTCCCTGGTTTAGAAGATAGTCTGTCTCGGGGTATTACACGCATAGGTCCCGTTCCCGTGGGATTTCCAGGATAAAAACTATTTAATGTCCTATGTTAATTTTCAAAGTATCTTCATATCAAATTTCACCCAAATCTGTTCCGTGGTTCATAAGATAGATAGTCCCGGGGTTTTACCCGCATAAATCCCGTTCCCGTAGAACTTCCGGGATAAAAACTATCCAAATCCTTTCTCGGGTTTCAAGCTATCTTTGTGCCAAATTTCATCCAAATCTGTTCAGCGGTTTAGGCGTGAAGAAGAGACAGACAGACAGACAGACAGACAGACAGAGTTACTTTCGCATTTATAATATTAGTAAAGAGTAAGGATGTATTGAGATAAAACTCATACAATAGAGAGAAACGTATAGGTGAGGTCGTAGGATATATTATTAGATGCTGAAGCTTTAAGTTTATGAACAAACTTAATAACATGAAGTTTTACAAAAAATTTAATTGAAGTAATTCAATTAAATAATTTAATTAATTAAAATTCTGGCAGTATAATGTGAATATGGATCATTGTAGAGGGACGATAACCTAGTAGATATGGGCTCGGCCTCTTGTGTGAGAGCCGATCCCGACCCCCATATGATGCCTAGAAATGGGTTTTTCTAAATTTCTACGTACATCTAAACATGAGACCATCGCTTGTACACCGGTGAAGGAAAATCGCCGAAAGACACAGCTCTACCCACTAAAACCCGGCGAGTGCCACCAATGCCGCCTTTGGTGAGGTGCCCCGGATCTAATGAGTAAACAGGGCACCTCGACGGCTAGTCAGTCCCCCAAGTGACCGACGCCACCTCCATAGAGGGGTTGTCCCGCACCACAGAACAACCCCTCCCAACGTCGGGACAGTACAATGGGGTGAGGTCCCGTCCTCGCCCCTTGCCCCCTGCTCTTTTGTCCCCTCTTCTTATAAGAGGCATACAAAGAGCCCTCTCGGTTCAATTAGCTTCGCCAAAGGTGTTGGGCACACCCTAGGCTACTGAGCCCCACCGCCACGACAAGGCTACCTTGGTGGGGCGGATTCACTTACCATTTACCTTTGTATATACAAAAGCTGTGTATCTGATAAACCACTTGTGTTAAATAGCAGAAATATTACTAATATTACAAAGGCAAAAGTTTGTAAGTTTGGATGTTTGGATGTTTGTTGCTCTTTCATGGCAAAATGGCTCAACCGATTTGCCTGAAAGTTAAAAAGATCATCATTTTAACTTATACCTCGGATAGATCGGTAGGCTTATACCTCGGATTAGGACCTAGCCAATAAAAATAATCATCATCAGTCCGGATACGATTGTAAATCTTAGTTAACACAGGCGAAGCTGTGGGCACCAGCTAGTTTTCTATACGCCTAAAATCAACGAGAACAATGTTTTTAAACTTATTCATACTTCTTTATTTACAAAAGTATTTAATACAATTATTAGTCTAGTAGAAGTTTGAAGGTCCATCGTATTCGTACGTATCGTATTCTGGAAACTGTGGCACGGCGACCTTGGGGTACACTGGAAATAATACAATGAGGCTTCAACAATACGGTTCGTAATCTCATGCAAATCAGCATCGTTAATTATAGGGGAAATCGTTTTTATTCAATGTTTTGCAAGTATGGGAAAAAAGTAATACGCTATTTAAAAAAAACCGTCTACGACACAATTTGGCGGCGAAAACCGCTAATGTAGCTTTTTTATAATTTTGATATCCCTTGTCTGTCACTCAATTGATAGTCCAGTCGGGGCAGACATAAAACTAGCCTGAAATAGAAAAAAATCCGGGGGGCGATTTTTTTTTTAACGTCGGGGGGTTGGACGTATAAATCTCGATTTTCTAACTAATCCCGGTAGGGGATTCCCGCATCTTGTTTTAAGTTAATTTTTTTCGTTTTTCTGAAATAACTCGTTAATTTTCAACTTAAGAGCAAAAATGGCGGTATCCAAAGTTATTGAAAATTAAATTTTTCACAAGTTTGGTCATTATCATTTTTACGCTAGGATAAATATTTGCAGAGTTATACTATCAAGTTTATCAAAAAATCGTAATGGGTGGAATTTTATTTTCTAAAACTTTGGTTCTCGCACTTGATGTTCGCAACGGATTAGGGTTGGAAGAAAACAAATCGTGGGTTGGAACCGATTTCAACCATCGCTGACCCAGCACCGGAGTCTTTGCTCAAATTAACTTCCTGCAAATGCAAATCCAAGTGCGGAAAGATGTGCGGCTGCCGTAAAGCGGGCCTCAAGTGCTCTGTTTTATGTCTGCACTGCAGCAGAGAGACGTGTGAAAATGTAACAAACATAAGGGATCTCCTGCTGGAGGAACACTACGATATTGATCCTAGCGTAAAAATGATAATGACCAAACTTGTGAGAAATTAAATTTCCAACAACTTTGGATACTGCCATTTTTGCTCTAAAGTTGAAAATTAACGAGTTATTTCAGAAAAACGAAAAAAATTTACTTTAAAACAAGATGGCGGCGAATCCTTTACCGGGAATAGTTAGAAAATCAAGATTTATACTTCCAACCACCACCACCCCCCGACGTTTAAAAAAAATCGCTCCCCGGAATTTTTTTCTATTTAAATGTCTGTCCCGACTGGACTATTAGGCGAGTTTAATGATACCAGTCAAGCTGAATTCGGTTAAGCTGTTCATATTGCAAAACGTATGAAAAATTTGACATTAAACTGCATACATACATACACTCGAAAGACATAACCCTTTTTTTAAGGGCTAACCTTTTCAGCCTGATGACCTTTAGGCTACGACATTACCCTCCTTCTGAAGCAAGCAAGCATAGAATTTTACTATTTAGAATAATTTGCAATTTACTTATCTCTCCAATAAAAATAGTATCTTATGGATATATCAGTTTTGAGTTAGAGTAAATGTACTTCATACTTACAATATGGCGCTTGCGATGGATATATCGGCCGTGCTATCAACTGTTTGGGTATCTGTACGGGCACCGGTACAGGTTTTGCAATAATCTGGTACACTTTCTGTACAGGAATCTGCACTGGAACCTGCACAGGCGCTGGGTGTATACTGGGTCCAGATTTGGACACCACCGCGTTGAATCCGTGGACAGAATCAGCGGTGTAGTCCACAGTGCGTACGGAACCATCGGGTTCCACAAGAGAATACTGGCCTGGAAGTAAAATGTGAGAAATAAATATTAGCAATTTGAAAATATATATTTGCTCCAAATTATATTAAGGCGCTGTCTTTAGACACAAAGACAACCATATTATGGAATCTGACTTAAAATTTCACAACTTATTATGTTATGAATTATGGAAGTGCCTACTGACCCCAGTTATGCCTTGAAGTGGGTTTTTCTAAATTTCTACGCGCACCTGAGAAACCATCGCTTGCTCCCCTATGAAGGAAACATCGTGAGGAAACCTGAATGCCTGATGAGATTGAAAGTCTTTTAAGGTGTATGAAGTTCACCAACCCGCATTGGGCCAGCGCATCGGTGAACTAGGCCTAACACCCTCTTCACCTGTTTAGAAGAGGAGACCCGTGCCCAGCAGCGGGACATATGACGGCTCATATTATTAATATTATTATATGAAACTATATAAATTTTTTAAATTCAGACATACTAAACAGCGATTTCTAAACTTCCATTCGGGAAGACGAAAGAAGACGATTTCCGTGCAGTGGCCAGTCCTGATTATGAGTGGCGGAGAATATTGGCGTTCACCGAAAGAGTTAAAAGGCTATAATATATCTTAAACAAATCTAATCTTATTGGTATTCATTCTTTGAATTGTTTTATCTAAAATTAGCGAAAGAATTGCACCTATACAATTTCTCAAATTATGTGCGTTTCTACTCACAAAGCGCTAATCACGGCACAGTTTGGAACAATGAGCGTTGTTTAGAAATAGGATTTGTTAAGCCGAGCTGGCAAAAACGTTGATTGTGTCGAGTACTTTGATTACGTGTATTATGCCATTCGTGAATGACATGAGATTATGTTTCTGTTACTTAAGTTATTGCTTTGTTTGAATTGTCATGTAACGACCTTTTGGGGTTAATTTGACTATCAATTTGACAAACCTACATAATTGATTTTTTATTTTGTTTAAAATTAAATTTTGAATGGCTGAACTTGAAACTGACTATTAGTCCAGTCGGAGCAGACATAAAACCAGCCTGAAATAGAGAAAAATCCGGGGGGCGATTTTTTTTATTTAACGCCGGGGGGTCGGGATTGGACGTATAAATCTCGATTTTCTCTAATCCCGGTAGAGGATTCGCCGCCATCTTGTTTTAAAGTTCATTCGTTTTTCTGAAATAACTCGTTAATTTTCAACTTTAGAGCGAAAATGGTGGTATCCAAAGTTGTTGGAAATTTAATTTCTCACAAGTTTGGTCATTATCATTTTTACGCTAGGATCAATATCGTAGTGTTCCTCCAGCAGGAGATCCTTTATGTTTGTTACATTTTCACACGTCTCTCTGCAGTGCAGACATAAAACAGAGCACTTGAGGCCCGCTTTACGGCAGCCGTTCTCGTCCTCGCCCCTTGCTCTTTTGTCCCCACTTCTTATAAGAGGGGCACAAAGAGCTCCCTCGGCTCAATTCGCTTTGCCCAAGCTTCTGGGCTCACCCTAGGCTACTGAGCACCACCGCCACGACAAGGCATGAACCATGGTGGGGAAGAATGTTTGTCTACTATATTATGAGGAATGAGCACTTTTGTGGCGTTCATTGGTTTTGTGTGTAAAATGTAATTACCTTTTACAACGTCTCCATCCCTGGTCTCGTGCTGCGACTTGACATCGCCCGTTGTGTGATCAGCGACGCCATAGTTGAAGGCGTACCTAGGACGGTCCTATTAACAAATAAATGACATTGTCATCTATAGAACAACTACACACTTTTATTCTATTTGGACACACATTTTAAATTATAGCTGGACATCATCTATGGGCGCTTCACACCACGTCAATCTGGTCCCGTGGTAAGTTCTTGAAGAACTTGTGTTACGGGTACCCAACGGAAATATATTTAATACTTTTATACTATACATATATTTAAGGATTTTTATTATATAATACACGTCATATTTAATACACAGAAAATATTTTTGTTCCCTGGCAAGATTCGATATTAATATTATAAAGTTATTTTAACTCCAACAAAAAAAAGGAATTTTATGAAAAAAGACATTATTAATAAAGACAAAACAAATTATTTCCTTATAAATGTATGAATAACAATATTGTAATGAGACCATTTTATATTTGTGTTAACTTTTATATTCATAATATTATGTATATATACTATTTAGTAGGTATTTTGTGTAAATATCAGTATAAAATTGTTAAAAATATTAATGTAACCGAATAATAATAACATTTTAATCAACTTTTTTTAATGTCTCCTTCTGTCTTTTGCAATTGATTTTATTGCGATCAGTTTTAAATCGCGTTAACTTGCCTGTAAATTAATTAGCAACTAAGTTTTGTATACAATATTAATATAAGGTCAATAAACTATTAACCAAAAACTTTGTTATTCCCAAATACAAATATATTCTATGCAATAAACAGATGCCTACACAAAGCATCATTTCTTAAAATAAACTTCATTGTTATTTCCATAAGTAACTAACGACAAATTTTCACGAAAGTAAAATTTCATCGCTAAAGAAGTTCTTCGGCGTTATGATCATCATGGGCAGAAACCAGAACTAGTTAACTAACTTAACTTTATACTAGCTACTTTAATAAGTTGTCCCAAACTTGATTTTAGAACTTATTCTTTATCGTCATCATTATCATCAGTCTATATCTGTCCACTACTCGCCTTTTTTTTTTTTTTTTTTGGTTCCGCTGGGGAATGCTCTGATGCATACCTCCGAGCCCGGGGGAGCCCGGGGGTTATGTGGGACTCTCTGCGCCCGAAAAAAGTTGGTAAAGTGGGCGCAGACTCTACCCACTAAACCCCAGCGGTGTTCTTCTAATCGTGCTGGCCCGGTGCGGGAACTATGGTATGGTCCGCACCGGCGACGGCGTGCCTGGAGGCACTCTCCTCTGAAGGCAGGGGATGGCGTTCCCTCCTTCTACTCCACTTAAGGCACCCCGAACACCGTCCACTACTCGCCTCCCTCAATGAACGCCAAGACGACCGATCCCTTGCCACCAATCGCATCAAACATGGACAGGTTGCTGCACAGAGGTCGTCTTACCACCTTTTTTTTTTTTTACGCCGGGAAATGCTCTGAGGCATCCCGCCTGGGGAGATCCACTCCCCAGGTGGGTATATGGGACTCGCTGCGCCCGAAAGATGGTAAATGGACGCAGCTCTACCCACTAAAACCCGGCGAGTGCCACCAGTGCCGTCATGTTGAGGTGCCCCGGATTTGTTAAGCTAACAGGGCACCTCGACGGCTAGTCAGTCCCGCAAGGGGCCGACGCCACCTCCACAGAGGGGTTGTCCCGCACCACAGAACAACCCCTCCCAACGTCGGGACAGTACAATGGGGTGAGGTTCCCATCCTCACCCATTGCCCCCTGCTCTTTTGTCCCCTCTTCTTATAAGAGGGGTACAAAGAGCCCCCTCGGCTCAATTGGCATCGCCCAAGGTGCCGACTCACCCTAGGCTACTGAGCCCCACCGCCACGACAAGGCCTGAACCATGGTGGGGGTCTTACCACCTCGTTAATAGTCGACCACACTTAAAAAACTTAGCCTTAGACGGAGAAATTCCCATTCTTGAATCATTAATTAGAAACATTAATTTTAAACTTTAAGCGACATCATTATTTCATAAAAATGTTCATTTACTCTCATGTTTTGTGATATGATAAACGGGTACTTCAGTTTTACCCCAATTTAAATAAAAAAAAAATAAAAAAATTAAACCAATTAACTGGTGCTAACGTCTAAAGACCAATACAATTAACATAATTTTATAGCACAATAACATTACTACCAATTAATTAATATTATTCTTTATTCCTTATAATTATGAAAATATCCTTACATAATACTGCTCATATCCCGGTTCATACACAGGCTCGAATACTCCAAGTTTGGGTTTCGCGAACGCAACTCCAGCAACCACCGCGAAAACAACACAAAAATACCGGCACATGTTATGGGATACGTCCGTTCTAGAGTAAGGTGCTTCCTCGAATACAACAATACAGGGTTCACAAACTTATATACGTGGCCTTATTCGCCTGGCCTTGGCTAAGCCTTCCGAAAATGAAGTTTTCTCGGGAGCGCGTTAATTGAGAAAAGTTTCGCACGGTACAATGGCTGTATGTGGATTGCGACATCATAGTTTCATGGGAGAGTTTCATGGTCTGTGTTTTATTGAATTAATCCTTTCATAATGTTTTAGTATATAATTATCGGGAAATCGACCGTCTTGACGTTCGATAAAGAGCCTTTTTTTTCTTTAACGCCGGGAAATGCTCTGATGCATCCCGCGGGGGAGTGGGTCTCCCCACACGGGTATGTGGGACTCGCTGTGCCTGAAAGCTGGTAAGTGGACGCAGCTCTACCCACTAAAACCCGGTGAGTGCCACCAATGCCGCCTTTGGTGATGGTGCCCGGATCTTCAATAAATATATAAAGTGTAAGCTAAGAGCATGTTCAAAATACTTTAGTCACAGCACCTGTAGAGATTCGTAATTGTGGCTCAATTATAAATTATGATTATGACCGTACAAGAAACAAACTTCTACGGAGGAAAGTATGTCGACAGACATGCTAGTACTAATTTGTGTGTGAGATTAGAATTGCTAAAGAATTATCTTAATTTACACAAATATGGCTTTCCATTACATTGACGTAGTAAGATATTATTATTGAAGTTAAGCGTTTGTAAATATTAATATTATTACGAGGCCTTATATACAAATATGTGACTATCGTCGTCTCATAGAATCATGTTTCAAATATAACTAAGTACATCTAAAGGACATAGATATTTAACATTTTTTTGTTCTCCGAAAAAAATCGTATGGACTTGAAAAGGTGTGATTTAATAATGTAATGTTAAAATTATTATTTGAGGGAGTAATTTTAAATTCTTTTACGACCGCCTCAATCCTCAATCCGGAGGTAGCGGGTTCGAATCTTGCAAGGAAACAAAAAAGTTTTCTGTTTCCCTGGGTCAGGGATGAGATTAAATATGTGTTATATAATAAAAATCTTAAAAATGTATGGTATATAAAAGTATTAAATATATTTCCGTAGTGTAGTACCCGTAACACAAGTTCTTCTAGAACTTATCACGGGACCAGATTGACGTGGTGTAAAAGCGTCCATAGATATTATTATTATTAATAGAGTAGGGAACCCTTAAAACAGAGTTAAGACTCTCGTATCAATTTATCCTTGTCGATAGTAAAAGCAAAGATGTACTTAAAGAAATTCAGCGGATATCGTGATTGTTACGTTGTTGTGGTTAGAGGTCACTGACCTTCGTTCAATGGACACCGTGTCTTTGCTAATTCATGGCTGTGAAGTAAAATACAATTTACACAGGAAGGGCTTGCTTACCATTAAGAATTTATATAATAATGAGTACTGAAAGAACAAGGAAATTAGAAATTAATGTTACAGAAAAAGCGCCAACACTTTTGATCTGAAAGCTAAGAAATATTCCAACAAACTCACTCTTGGAACTGCGCAATAGTCAAAGGCAAAACTTATACTTTTAATTTTACATTCTACAAAATTCCGTATGTTTTTTTTAAATGAGGCCTTTTACATACCTTTCTTTTCTTTTTAAATACTTTATTCACTTTTTACATAAACTTGTCATTCTTATCAACTAAACGCAAGACTGTTCAAGCAGTATGTAGGCGTCTTAATTACAAAAGTGATACTGGATACATTGCAATTGAAAGAAAATATGGCGGATTTTCGGCGACAGTAAATATATTTAAAACTAGCTGGTGCCCGCGACTTCGTCTGCGCAGGATAAGATTTTAGTTTTTTTCATTAATAGTATCCTTATGTACCCTAAAAGAATATGTGTACAAAGTTTCATGATGATCTATTAAGTAGTTTTCACGTAAAAGCGTAACAAACAAACTTACTTTCACATTTATAATATTAGAAGAATATAATGTCATAGGCAGTTTTTCTTAATTCAACGATAGGTACATAAAACACAAAACACAAGAGGTCAGCTCATTATCTTATATATAAAATTTCCATGTCACAATGTTAGTTACCGTACTCCTCCGAAACGGCTTTACCGATTTTTACCAAATTTTATATGCGTATTCAGTAGGTCTGAGAATCGGCTACTATCTATTTTTCTTACCCCTAAGTGATAAGGGTGGTCAACCCCTCAAATTTTAAAAGTTAATGCGGGCGAAGCTGCGGGCAACAGCTAGTAATACTATAAGATACACAATATTATGTTAATATATTTTAAATTTTCATTAATGAAAGTTACAGTATATTAATATTTTTATCGACAAAATTCTTTCACATATAATGCTAAATACACAGAATATTTAGTATAATAATCAAAATGAGTAGTACAGATCATTAGCATACAAAGTTAGCAATGGTGAACCAAGGCGAATGTTTTCTCACGTTACTATTATGATACCGTTTTACATAATAGGTACGTTTACGATATACCGATGAATACGTTTCAGGAAAACCTTATAGATAACCTTTAATGTTCCTTTTGTGTTCCTAGTAGTATTTTTTTTACTTGGACAGGCAAACGGGCAGGCGAGCCGTGATTCTAGTGATCATGGTAAGTAATAATAATCGCCCAGTTACTAGTTTACCTGGAACTAGCCCAGGCAACTCATTTATCCCCACCATGGTTCAGGCCTTGTCGTGGCGGTGGGGCTCAGTAGCCTAGGGTGAGCCCGACACCTTGGGCGAAGCCAATTGAGCCGAGGGGGCTCTATGTACCCCTCTTATAAGAAGAGGGGACAAAAGAGCAGGGGGCAAGGGATGAGGATGGGAACCTTACCCCATTGTACTGTCCCAAAGTTGGGAGGGGTTGTGCTGTGGTGCGGGACAAACCCTCTGTGGAGGGGGGAGGAGGGGCTGACTAGCCGTCGAGGTGCCCTGTTTGTTCTAGATCCGGGGCACCTCACCAAAGGCGGCATTGGTGGCACTCGCCGGGTTTTAGTGGGTAGAGCTGCGTCCATTTACCAGCTGTCGGGCGCAGCGAGTCCCACATACCCGCGTGGGGAGACCCACTCCCCCGCGGGATGCCTCAGAGCATTTCCCGGCGTTAAGAAAAAAAAAAAAAAGGCAACTCATTTATGTTTCGCCTATCCTGAGACATAAGATGTTAAGTCTTGGGGACAGTAACTACACTTGCCTTTCTCTCCGAAATACAGTAAAGCTGTTTGACGGGAGAAATAAGCAAGATTAAATTAATTAATTATTATCTATTTACCCATGAAACCGGGAGCGCGGCACAGTGAATCAATCCTGTCGGTCGTATATGTAGTACTTACTTCGAATACCTACATATAACTATACTAATATTATAAAGCTGAAAAGTTTCTTTGTTTGTTTGAACGCGCTAATCTCAGGAACTACTGGTCCGATTTGAAAAATTATTTCAATGTTAAACAGCTTATTTATCGAGGAAGGATAGGCTATAAAACATCACGCTGTGACATATAGGAGTTGAGTATCGCGGGCGAAGGTGCAGGCAACAGCTAGTATCTAATATCTATTGACGCTTTTACACCACGTCAATCTGGTCCCGTGGTAAATTCACGAAGAACTTGTGTTACGGGTACCAGACAACGGGAATATATTTAATACTTTTATACTATACATATATTTAAGATTTTTATTATATAATACACATATTTAATACACATCCATTACCCAGGAATACAGAAAATATTTTTTGTTCCCTGGTGGGATTCGAACCCGCAACCTCCGGCTTAAGCACCAACGCGCTTACCACTGAGCCACAGAGATCGTCGTATATCATACATAACTCATTCATATATTGCCTAAACGATGACCATCCTGCCCATCTTTCTGTAACAAAGCACATTCCTCTCAACGGTAAATAAATTACATATACTTTTTTATGAATTAAAAAAAGTTACATAAATTAATATATCTTGCATTTAATTCATATTATCATTCAACAGAGTGAACGCAGCCTTAATAATTTTTAAGTCTGGGCATCTTCGCGGGTGTTTGCAAGTAGGGTTGACCATCGTTCGGGATGAAGGATAAGAGAGAAGGGATAAATAAGGCGACGCATGGAGAGTTGTGTTTTGTTTGTGTTGCGTCCAACAATCATGTATTATAGATGGGAGACAACGTTAAGTTACCAGTTCAAATTATTGTTAGTAGACAAGTTGAAAGTGTAGACTTTAATTCAGTCTTGATACTCAGTATTGATGATATTCAGTATTCGTTGATAGACGAAAGGCATGACAGCTAATCTCAATCAGAGATACATGGATACAAAGGTCTAGTTCGGGGCTATGGTTGTGTATGAAGAAATTATTTCCGTTTCCCAGTAGGTGCCTAGGGTCTTGCGAACCTTAATAGTAACAATGGGCAGTAACGTTTAGCTTTATGACTTTTATACTCATAGGTAAAGTATTTTCCCACATTCTACTATTACGCTTCTGCGTATGGGTTTATTTCGTCCAGGAAGCACGTTCAAAATCTGTTCGGTCTGTCAAAATCTATGTATTAATTAATATAGTACCCGGATGATGGTATTTTTTAATTTTTTTTTAAATAAAATGACATTTTCTAAAAATGATTCCTAGCTAGATCGATTTATCGCCCCCGAAACCCCCTATATACAAAATTTCATGAAAATCGTTGGAGCCGATTCCGAGATTCCAATTATATATATATATATCCAACGATTTTCATGAAATTTTGTATATAGGGGGTTTCGGGGGCGATAAATCGATCTAGCTAGGAATCATTTTTAGAAAATGTCATTTTATAAATAAAATAAAAAAATACCGAGCAAAGCTCGGTCATCCAGGTACTAAGATATTATACGTATTCCTAATTTGAAGTAAACAATTTAAGACTAAGAGTAGATTATGCAAATTGATTTTTCTAATATACATTCAGCTAAGCTTACACTCTCGTTGACTCATTTCTAAAAAGAAATATATACAAAAATAGTAAAATGAAGACACACGTAATAGTAACATTTATTCCATAACAACGAATAACAAAACAAGAGTAAAAATTTTAGTCATAACATTTTTAACCAAATCAGGTACTTGATGAGCTTAATTCTAAGTCTTAAAAGTATTAAATATTAAATAGTACTAATAATATTAATAGAATTTGTAATGTAACACTATTAAGACATTACCAACGAAATTATAAAAATATTTAAAAAAAAGTCTTATGTTAGGTCAATTTACACCAAGTCTAGAATACTCAATATAATATTTTAAATTAACTTCGATATTTTAAATTTAATAACAGTACTATATAGAACGAGATATTTACCATATTTATGATATTTTTCGTTTTTACTTCCAGAAACTCTATATTTCAGTATAACTCTATAGTTCACGAACCTCGTTTCATCACAAGTATTGCCAAAAAGACGTAGATCAATTATTTAAGAATATGTTAATAATACCCTTATTGCGTAAAATACATAGAGCAGCTCTATGTACTATTATTTTTCATTTAAAATAATATTTTCATAAATAAACTTGAATATCCTTTGTTATCCTGTTCTCTAAGTGTTGTACTTCTGGTTCTAGAGATGTAGAGCTTCGTGCGGAGATATGGGAGCTGTCTTGTGGACGACCGCGTTGAAACCATTGTGATTGTCTGCCGTGTAGTCCACAGTGCGGATAGAGCCGTCCGGCTCTACGATTGTGTACTGACCTAGAAATTATTTAAATATAAAAAGTGACATTTATATCATTTTATGTAAAGATGGTTTTATTTAATTTTTAACTGACTTAAAAAGTGGAGGTTCTCAATTCTTCTGTATGGTTTTTTTGGTCCTAGCTTTTCTTATCAGCTTGAACGTCCATTTTGATGTTCGTTCAAAAAGACGTTATAAGTTTTATTGACTGTCTGTGTCACTGTGGTTCTCAAAGGGTTGAACCAATTTCGGTGCAGTTTTTTTGTTTGAAAGCAGATGTTGAAAGGAAATGGACATGTTTTATCAAAATCGTTCCTCGCGTTATAACGTTATCAGCTCTTTTGTTATTGCGTTTGATTTTTTAAAGAATGATCATCATCATCATCATCATCATCGTTAGCCTATATCCGTCCACTGCTGAACATAGGCCACCCTCAACCCATACTGCATATGTAATGTTTTGAAGTATACCTAAATAAGATGACGTAGGTTGTTAATTTGTTATGTATGTTCTATATTTCATCATAAAAGCTATGTTCAGGGTAACTGCTTTTCATCTGTAACCTAAGTCATCATATGCTAATATATACATTAATTAGACATCATCATCATCAGCCTCTAAAGGACTCCCTCAATGAACGCCAAGACGGCCGATCCCTTGCCACTCGCATCCAAAACGGACCGACCACCGCACCGATCGTCTTCGCACCTTTTTTTTTTGTCCCCCTGGGGAATGCTCTTAAGCATACCACCGGGCCCGGAGGAGCCCGGGGGTTATGTGGGACCCTGTGCGCCCGAAAAGATGGTAAAGTGAGCGCAGACTCTACCCACTAAACCCCCAGCGGTGTTCTCCTCTTCGTCTGGGTGACCCGGCGAGGGAGCTGTGGACGTCCTCACCGGGCCACAACAGTGTGCCATCTGGCACTCTTCTCTGGAGGTGGGGGATGGCGTCCCCTCCTCCTTCTCCGCTTAAGGCACCCCGAACACATAGGGGTGCCTTATAGCTCGGACCTTACACGCGCGGCAAATCCCCCGATCGGCCGCGCACAGGTCCCTCACGGCGGTGCGACCACCTGTCGCCGCCGCACCCTTCTGCGGATAGGGGCAGCAGTGCGCTCCGTCTCCCGCTCTGCCTCCTCCTTCTGCGACATCACATCCTCGCAGAAGGAGAGGACCACCTGCCACATGCTCTCACTGACAGTCATCGCTCGGATGACCGCAGGGAGCGACAGGTCCGCGCCAACCTCAACGATGAGGGGGACACTCCACCAGGGTGTGGTCTGCAGTGATCGTCTTCGCACCTGGTTAATGGACGACTAACCCTTAGTCTACCTAAACGTTTTAAAGAATAATCTTCTAATATTTGTATGTACCAGTATTTTACCTCTAACGACGTCTCCGTCTCTACTCTCGTGATGCGTCTTTATGTCGCCGGTGTGGAAGTCGTTGACGCCATACTTGAATGCGTACTTTGGATACGCCTGAAAATTTACTAATAATTTACTAATGTATACCTACAGATAAGTAAAATTGGAGTGTCTGTTTGTAATATTAAAATAACCGCTTTTTATTAAATGCCTAAGAATGTATACACGCTACATATACCTTTTATTTACAATTTTCGTCTGTCTGTCTATCTGTCTGTTTGTTCCGGCTAATCTCTGAAACAGTTGGGCCGATTTTGATGGGACTTTCACTGGCAGATAGTTGACATTATAAGGAGTAACTTAGGCTATAACAATAATCATCGTCAATCCAGGTACGGCTGAAAATTTAAGACAACACAGACGAAAACGCGGGCAACACCTAGCTTAGAATAAAATCCATATCCAGACTGCTGATAGTATTGTATAGCCTATTCAACATAGTAATTACGTAGAATAATACTGGCAAAAGTGTTTTTAAATCGGACGAGTACTTTAAAAATTACTCTGGATACTTATATAGGTACTACTTAAATGTATATAATATTAAACTTATTAAAGATTAGTTCAGGCTTTCATCGCTCACATATCATAAATGCTGTTTTAAATATTTTAGAGTTGATATATAAATTACAAATATCACTTTGCACAGTCAGAACAGACACAAAAACAAGTCTCACAGGATGTGGCTATGACTGTAAGTTCCTGTTCACGGCTAACGTTTTCCTCATGCGACCAAAACCTTAGCGAAGGCACAATCACCTATTGTCCAAAGTAATTAAAGATAACAAAATATTTGCAAAGAACTTATTCGTTTTGTTTTTTTTTACCCTTAAACTTTAGATCATTTGATAAACCTAAAAGTACTATTTTTTTAATTATTTTTCTAATGTCATAAGGAAGCAAACGAACAGTCGGAGTCTTATGGTGACTATCGACGCCCATAGACATCCGCAAAAGCAGAGGTTAAGCAGGAAACTCATAAAACACACGAAACGCGACAGCATAGAGCCTGTCACTTTACGCTGGTGTTATGTGTTTAATTATAGTAATAATAATAATAATAAACTGGAAATGAGGAATTGATTACGCTAAATGCTATGCTGTCTTTTACAATAATACTCTTTAAATACTTAAACATCTTGGTAGTATCCTTTATATCTTGATAGTATCTTAAATATATCGGTAGTATCTTAAATATCACGGTAATATCTTAAAAATCTTGGTACTTTATTAAATATCTTGGTAGTATCTCAAATATCTTGGTATTCGGTAGAGCCTTGAGATATTTCTTTCACTATTTTCACTAGTCGAGGGTGGTTCTAATAATAGAGTGAAAGTGGCTGGAAAAAATAATCTAGCTCTTTTTTATTCTCTTCAGCTTGTTAAGTAACTTACAATATTGTGAACTAGCTTAGCACCGAGTATTTAATAAAAATCAGTTATTTTATTATTACAAACCGACACTCCAATTTTATTTATCTATATAGATAAAATAAAATCTGATCGAGTGCCATCGCAGCATCGATCAACAAAACTACCAAGTCTTAAATTCTTGGTCAAAAAACTTTAAATTAACTCACATAGTAATCCACGTGCTCCTCTTCAGGTAGATGGTGGACTTCGTAATATCGTCTCGGCTGAGCGTGCACGAAGGTGGACGCGGGCTTCTGGTCCAGCGGCCTCAAGTACGTGAACACGCGCCCGTACACACACACCGCCAGCGAGACTACCAGGAAGTACTGGAAAATAATACTTAATTGTGTGAAACTAATAGATACAGATTGTTTAACTTATGCCCTGTAATTATAAATCACGGAAGAGGTTACAGACTTTTCGATCAACTTCTGTCCCAACTTTTAAAAAAATGTGGTCGGAACACAGAAATATATCGAGAAATATATCTTGATATAGTTCTGTGGGTCGGAACAAAGCGAAAATGAACGGGTATTCATCGGCAGCAAGGTCTCTCCCATGACCATGGTTGCGGTGAAGTATGCGAAAGATAGGACAACATCATCAACTGCGATAAAATCCGATATAATATTGATTAATACTAACCTATATAACATTTGTTAATTGATAAAGATGGTTATATTTTAATTAATATTAGGATTAGATACATAGGTATCTAATCCTAATATTAATTAAAATATAAATTAAATCCTAATATTAATTAAAATAAAGATTAAGTTTATCGTTTATCAGAATTAGCATATTATATAGTTATAAGTGTTGGTTGGCTAGCCGTCGAGGTACCCTGATTGATCATTAGATCTGGGGCACCTCACCAAAGGCGGCATTGGTGGCACTCACCGGATTTTAATGGGTAGATGCGAACCTTTCGGGCGCAGCGAGTCCCACATACCCACCTGGGGAGACCCACTCCACCGCGGGATGCCTCATTTCCCGGCGTAAAAGAAAAAAAAATAACCAGGTGGGAAGACATTCTCTGTACAGTGGCCGGTCCGTGATGGATGCGAGTGGCGAGGGAATAGTCGTCGTGGCGGTCTTTGAGGGAGGCCGATGTTCAGCAGTGGACGGATAGGGGCTGATTATAATGTTGATAGTTATAGCTCTAAATGCTTTGATCTTAAGTAGTCATGATTGATTATACACTACATGTATCATCGTATTTTCTCATGTTATATAATTACATGATTTAACGCCAGCGAAGTCGCCGGTAAAAGTCAGTCAACAATGACTCTGACATAATTCTATACGCCAATTAAACAATAGCTATAGTTACACCTCTTTCAATATTTTTTTTATTCTCTCACGACACTTTCTATCGAAGTTTTAATTAATATTTGTTAATGACGAACCATTATATCCTTATAGTTATCAACCTCATTACTAGAAGGGAGTTCTTCATTTAACAGTCAACTCATTTCCTGATTACGAAAGCGTTAAAGGTATTATAGTTAAGCGTTATTATCAGTCCATTTCAATCACTGCTGAACAGGCATTTTAGGCCTTAAAATTGTTAGTGTTTTTCATGTTAGTTGGATAGGCAAACGGACCTATGGTTGTTCATCTGGGTAAATAGCGCAACTCATTTATGCGTTGTCTGTACTAAGATATAAGATAACGTGTCCTGTATTTCTATTAAACACAGCAAAACTTTTTCCAACGGTATAACTAAATATTTAAGTCGTATATTTTAAAGGGATAATTTCTATTATAACCTTGATAATATGCAAAAAGTAAGCAACAAGACAGCAATTTAAATTTCACTTTAATAGCAAGTGAGGCCGACTTAGAAATCAGTACCAACGGTAACTGATTGTTTTACTTACTTTTTATCTTTTAAAAGTAAAATAAATTACTTAAAGCGTATTTTATCATTGTCATGTTTGGTTTAATAATCTAATTGCATTCCCGTTTTTATTCTAGACTGTACCACTATAAATTAAAATTCTTCTAGTAATTAGACAGATCAAGTTCCACACAGAATTGTAAACATTTGTCTCTCCCAAGTTTGTCTGCCAAAAAACCGGACAAGTGCTAGTCGGACTCGCGCACGAAGGGTTCCGTATCATTACATAATTTACAACAAAAAATAAGTTTATGTTTATGAAATTAAATATTTTTTTATATTTGAGTTGATTGTATGAAAGGTAAATTGCGGTTTACGATTTATGACATATTAAAAAAAACTACTTACTAGGTCTCGTTCAAACCAATTTTCGGTGGTAGTTTGCATGGTAATGTACATCATATATTTTTTTTAGTTTTATCATTCTTAGTTTAGAAAAAAATGGTATTAGAAACCTCAATGTCATTTTTGAAGACCTATCCATAGATACTCCACACGTATGAGTTTGATGAAAAAAAAAATTTGAGTTTCAGTTCTAAGTATGGGGACCCAAAATTTATTGTTTTTTTTCTACTTTTGTGTAAAAATATTAATGCGGTTCACAGAATACATATACTTACCAAGTTTCAACAGTATAGTTCTTATAGTTTCGGAAAAAAGTGGCTATGACAAAAGACATACAGACAGACATGACGAATCTATAAGGGTTCCATTTTTTCCCATTTTACTACGGAACCCTAAAAATCGGCAATATAAGGAGTCTTTAATTTATTTGTAGTTCATTATTTTAACACGTATAATTTCATCATCGTTATCAGCTTGCCCACTACTGATTATTGATAATTTTTCTTTACCACTAATAATTATTTAATTATTAATCAACTTTTTTTTTCTATTCCTATATAATATAGCTATAACGCCTTTAATAATCTAATAAATGTTACTGCATTTCAAATTTCTCGTATAGTGTTATGAAGTGGTATCAGGTAATTTTATTTAAGAATAAGTTATCCAGTGGTGATGTTTGTAAATTGAAAGTGTTTTTAGTATTCTGCTTCATATTGGTGTTTATGCAATTTAACGTCTCTATTAAAGATAGAGCACTCTATTACTGTTTGTTCAGTTAATGCTAAAGGATATTATTGTGTATTTATATATTTTTACTGTTGATGTCTGACTGAATGTTAGACAACAACAATAGCTTTAATGATATTGAAGTTCATATACTTATTATGGGTGAGACCACTGGATGGCCTTTTGTCAAGTATGTCCGCTGAACTATTGTGACTTCTGCGTTTAATTAAATTATAAATTAATGCTTTCAAATTTTCTTACTTCACGATTGTTAGTGATTTTTTATGACACATCGTAAATATTATTGGTATTAAAAAGTAAGTGCACATTTATGGATGTTTTTTTTATACTATATCTTACAATATTTTTGGTATAAATCTTTAATTTTATCCACCGTCTTTCTACTTGCGTTTGCCCTCGATGGATATATAATGATGCGCTTTTCTAAACTACCAGTAAATATAAATAAAATTATCTCTTATTCTATAAAAATGAAAGCTTTTAGTTTTTTATATACACAGTCTGACAAATAATTTTAGTTTTTTATTGTCCCAAATACTCTTACCTCAAGGGTAATCCCACGGAGCAATTACGGTCATCCTATCAGTTAATATAAATAAAATTATCTCTTATCTTTTAAAAATGAAGCATTTACTTTTTTATATACTCAGTCTGACAAATAAATTATTTGTCAGTAGTTTCAATTGTCCCAATCTTACCTTAAGGGTCATCTTGCGTTTATGATTCACAAAATATTAACAAAAAACACAAAATATTTGACATAGAATCAAACATTCGTTTAGACTGCTCCTTATCGTGTGTGTTGGGTGAAACTCGTCAGTGTATATATATGTGGGCGGTGGTTGTGGTACGTGGTTGTTTGTGGTGGGTACAGGCTATTGACAGTAGCGACGTAAGGTATTGAAACTTGCCAAAGTTTGGGATGGAAATAGGGGAGAGAGGAAGACATTTCTAAAGAAGGTCAAAGATTATATTGCAATGAAAAGGCAGGAGATCTCTTTGAATTTATGATTAATATATATAATACTGATGATGATAAAATTAAGTCTTCAGTCAGCAATTTTAAATAATAATCTAAGCTGACAACCAATGAGAATTTCTCGTTTTGTAAATGCAACCTCAATCTTTTAAGGTTGAGAATAATAAATAGATCTCTTATTTATTATTCTCATTTGGCCATAAAAAACAAAAGTCATAAAAATTTTAACAACTTTAAACATTTAAGTACATACCGTATTTTTAATTTTTATTTCGCGGATCCCAGTTAACCTAGCCCTTTCTTTCTCTTTAACGCCGGGAAATGCTCTGAGGCATCCCGCTGGACAGTGGGTCTCTCCAGGCGTGTATGTGGGACTCGCTGCCCCCGAAAGCTGGTAAGTGAACGCAGCTCTACCCACTAAAACCCGGCAATTACCACCAATGTCGCCTTTGGTGAGGTGCACCGTATCTGTTGAGCTAACAGGGCACCTCGACGGCTAGTCAATCCCTCAGGGGACCGACGCCACCTCCACAGGGGGGTTGTCCCGCACCACAGAACAACAACGTCGGGACAGTGTAATGGGGTGAGTTTCCCTTCATCACCCCTTGCTCCCTGCTCTTTTGTCCCCTCTTCTAATAAGAGGGTTACAAAGACCCCCCTCGGGTCAATTAGCTTCGCCCAAGGTGTTGGGCACACCTTAGGCTACTGAGCCCCACCGCCACGACAAGGCTTGTCGTGGCGGGTACAGGTAGTACTCCTTACTTATACTACATGTTCATATAATATAAAATATAGTAGTATAACCGATTTTAGATAGTCGGGGCAGCATAATTATAACCGGTGGGAGGGAAGCGCTGTGCCGCGCTCCCGGCTGCATGGGTACCACCATCTTGCTCCCGTGAAACAGCTTCGCTGTGTTTCGGAGAGAAGGGCAAGACAGGCAATGTAATTACTGGCACCGAGACTAAACATCTTATGTCTCAGGATAGGCAACACATAAATGAGTTGCCTGGGCTCGTTCCAGGTATACTAGTTGTCATGGGCATATGGTATGTTCATGGGCGACGTCGTCCACTTACCATCAGGTGGTACGTTTGCCAGTTTGCCTATCCAACTAACATAAAATAATAATAATAATAATAATTAGACGCCACCCAACGGGTTATTGTTGATCAAAATAACAGGACATAGGTACTTTTAACGCTCTATATAAAATAATAATTACTTTATTGACTTTAAAACTGTTCATCATTATGTTTGGCCTAATTTATGTATATATTATCAAATTTAAACTGTCTACCTATCTTTTTCATGCACCCGCATGCGTTTTTTTAATGGTAGCTTTGGATATATTTAGAAAAACTGAAATACGTTTTACTTTTGTATAATATTTTTCCCGAATAAATAAATAAAAATAAGTAAATAAAAAATCAGTTACTGTTGTAAAAAATCATCATATTTCATAAATGACCAACTGGATGTTGTTTTTTCTCTCACTAAATAAAATCTTAGAATCCTGGTTGAGGAAAAATTTGTCATATTCAATAGTAGGGTAGGTAAGTACTTTATATCTTCTTTTCATCTCATATCATTACTCTGTACCTAATTTACAAAGATCGCTTACTAATGTATGTAATTACAGACTGCAATTACATCATTCAATTTACGGTAACATCATCACCTGTGCACAGAATAACGTACCACAGACAATGCATGTAAGAAATGATAATGGGCAAATTATTGTGCTCCAATGCACCGGATTCTTACGTGTCAATGAATTAGATCAATATAACTTTCGCTCTCTGTTCCGTCAAGTTAGACAAGGATAGGAATATGAATCGATTGATAGTACGTAATACAGAAGTACAGATTAAATAATCAATAATGGATTCAATATTTCGCAAGAAACCTACCTATACAATTTCCTTCCTTCCTCGGGTAAACGGGTTATGAGAGAACATACATAACTCATTGTATCAACGTGACTATCAACGTTATGAATTATTAATTATATATACAGATAAATCAAATTGGAAGTTCTGTTTTTAATATTAAAATAAGCGCTTTTTACTAGAAATATGGATGAAACATATGTGGATATATAAATGCATAATATGGATATACACGGTACTTATGCCAAAATAGCGTTATTTTTGCAATTTTTATCTCTCTGTTTGTTCCGGCTATTCTCTAAAACGGCTGGGCCGATTTTGACGGTACATTCACTGACAGATCGGTGATGCTGTAAGGAGTAACGGAGTAAAGGAGGCTATAAAATAATCATCATTAATCTGGATCATCATAAATCTTAGTTAACGCAGGCGAAGCTACGGGCAACAGCTAGTTATTGATATAATGATATGATATTATAGATCCTGATCGGATTAGTATTGTTGGTTTTTGATCATTTTCATTATCAGTTAAATGGCATGTGGGTGAACCTTAAGCTGAACTAGCAAATAAGCCTATATCGCTGTGGAGTGTTGCCTGATAAAGATTTATTTGGGGTGAAGGGTTCAAATCCCGCCAGTTGAAAATTTCACAAATGATTATAAATGTCTATGCCGAGGTCATCAGCCTGTTAACGACTTCAAGGTCTCTTTTACCGCTGGGAGGGATTTCAGTTGCTTGAGTACCACCAGCCTGATTATTTCTTATCAGCTGGTAACGCGTCAGCGCGTTTTTATGTATTTGAAGATATTTTTAAAATTATGCATAAAGGTACTAAATTCTTTACGAATATCAAACGATATTAAACTTCTTACATTTTCTTACCTTCATTAAGATTATGTACAGCTTGGCAAAAAGAGTATGACGTGGTGACAGGGTGAACTAAATATTTTACTAAATGGAAACCTATGATGTTGACAATACTTGGCCGACAAATACTAGATTTTGAGTAAAGCTTAGTGTTTCACATTTAATTTTAACGATTTGGTTAAATTATAATACTGATTCATTGAATTCCATATTATGATGAGACCTAAGTGAGAGTGGCGCCCACATTTTTTCCATACTCTTTCTTGCCAAGCTGTAGTAATACTAACATCTAAACTCAGTACTCAAATTGAGGTAAATACGCGGTAAATATACCTCAGAATAATTGACTGTGGTACAGCTAACAGTAAAGTGGTCATATAATAATCATGCTGAATACGTAAAGTATAGTTGATACTAAACACGCAATATTGCATACAAGTGACACATTGTAATGAGTCTCTATAACATACTGACACAATATTATGTCACACATTTAACGAGGTAACAACTAGCAAACGCTTATTTAAAACGGGGTATTTACCACGTTTTACACTTTTGTTTTGCATGGCTTGTTTCACGATAGATAGATATCTCGTAAACAAGACGTTCGTAGGGTGTGACTCCACACCTGACAAGTTGCGCAATCACTTTCCCGGTGAGGACGTCCACAGCTCCCTCGCCGGGTCACCCAGACGAAGAGAAGAACACCGCTGGGGTTTAGTGGGTAGAGACTGCGCTCACTTTACCATCTTTTCGGGCGCAGAGAGTCCCACATAACCCCCGGGCTCCCCCGGGCCCGGTGGTATGCTTAAGAGCATTCCCCAGCAGGAACAAAAAAAGAAGGATGTGTCGAAATATCGAGCTCCGCAAAACAAAGGGAAAAATCATAAAAAATTCTAACTGTGAAAAAAACAGCTTATTATTATTATTATATAGTAGACCCGATCTACTAGAATAAAACTTACGAAAAACGCCTTAGTAATGTTCAATAATTATGTGTTATTGTGACTTTGCTATTTATTAGAAATATATAAATTCTTATAACTACTATATCCTATATCTCCTAAGCTATCATCCTATATTGAATTTCTATATTAGAAGAATTTATAATTTCAAAACTAAAAAATAATGTTAGCAAAAAGCCAACATCACGCGGTATTCCCAGGCGGTCACCCATCCAAGTACTAACCGCGCCCGACGTTGCTTAACTTCGGTGATCGGACGAGAACCGGTGTATTCAACGTGGTATGGACGTTGGCGAAAATAATTTCAACAAACGTGGTCAGTTCATACAAGAAATATAATTACCGTGATTTAGATAGATATAAATTCCTATTTGCACAAGACAGCGGATCAGCAATATCAAGATTAGTTTATTATACATAACAGTGTGTATAGGTCAAAATAACATAAAGATAACCTTCGATTAATACACAGCGATCGTAGATTGTTTAAAATGTTTAGTAACAATCAGACCACGTTAAGCTAGTCCCGTGGGAAGATAAGGAATAGAAAATGACCCTATGAGCGACGGTGGTCTACTGGATAAGGGCTCTTCTTTGAAGTGAGAAGTCTGGTTTCGATCCTGACCGGTGCCATAAAGTCGGTTTTTCTAATTTGCTCCGTGCACCTAAGCATGAGAAAATCGATTGCTCACCGAAAATAAAGGAAATCATCGTGAGAAAACCCGCAGGCCTGATGAGATTAAATGTCTTTAAAGGTGTGTGCAGTTCGCCACCCTAAATTGGGCCAGCGCATCGGTGAACTATAGCCCATATACATTTCGAGGATATAAGTGCCGTGCCCGTGAAGACATCTCTATTTTCCATATAAATTATCACTTAGGGAATCGAACCCGGGACCGTTACATATAGACCTTATCACTAGACCATCCGTAAATAAAATGCTGTCCTAAAAAATTACATTCTGAAACTATAAACTGTAATTATAACTGTCTACTGTGTCTGCTACATGGTTTGCTACCGCCGCCTGACAGAGGTAACATTGGTCATCTACCAAAACGTCTGTTTCAACTATTGTACATGGTTTCCAACAAGCCGTTGTGCTGTGATATTGGAGCAGTGATGACGTGTCATGGCAGGGAATTTATCAAATTCAATCAACCAATATCAAATTATATAATAAAATAAACGTAATTTTTTGTTAAAGTATCTAAAGTGTGTAATGTAGCGCGTGCGCCCGATATTCACAGCGACTGACATACTCGGGATTGCCAACCACCGTCTACCCGGTCGGAAGCAAACCACACACCCTTTATTCGCCCATGGTAGGTATAGCAGCTCTTATGACCAATGACGTTGGAAAGTCAAGCGAAATTTGGTAGCATACCACTATCTACACGGTTGGAAACTAACAAGATCTCCTCTGTCAGGCGTCGGTTGGAGACCGTTGGAGACCGTTGGAGACCGTTGTAGACCGTTGTTGCCTTTTATATATTGCCAAATACGTGGTTAACCTAAAATGAAATAAAATGGCGTAGCTGATGCGCTTTTATCACTAGAACACTAATTACTCACAATCAATTAAATCAATCCAATTTAAGTTTTTATTTATATTATCAATGGTTGGCGTTACGAACATTTCCTTTTTTATTTCCAAAGTACACACGAACTTTTTCTTTATTAAAATTCTCATACGGTTTCAGCTCACTATCGGAGAAAATTTCATATTCTGAATTGGTTAAACTACTTTTCTTGGGATTTGCTTTATTCTTGTTATTCTTAAGTTTTCCTTTGCTCAAGTTTCTGTTAAGAGTGGTTTCTATTTGCTCTAATATATTTGAAGATGTCTCTATTCCGTCTGCAGGTATATCTTCGTGTCCTTTTTCTTTGTCCCCCGAAGCAGTGCTTACCCCAAATATTCTTACACTTTTGAGTTCCACTCTAAAATGATTCAAAATAATTAAATTTATAAAGATAATGAATGAATTATTCTTTATTGTGCACACAAACAAACAAAACATAAAGACAGAATTACAAAATATTATGTCACACAAATTTGTGTACACAAAGGCGGTCTTATTGCTTGCATAGCAATTTCTTCCAGACAACCTTTGTGTATACGATAGAAGAAAAAAAATATACAAATATGGCAGTAAGCACAAAAATTACAAACTAACAGAAAAACACATCACATTAAGATAATACACATAGACAATACTAGTGCATTATATTCATTATTATTATATTTAAATAAACCTACTTACAAGTTAATACTTATAATATACTTACATAAACCTATCTACACATGATGCATAAATAAATACATTATAAATATATATAAAAATAATATATAGTTATCAGTATGAGTATTATAAGTAGTCACTGACAGCACAAATCTAAGTAGTGAGATTTGACTTGGCTTTTAAATGATGCTAGATTTTTTGAAATTTTTATATGTAACGGTAGAGCATTCCACAAAGTGATGGCCCTAACTGTAAATGACGATTGATAGTACTTACTGTGACATAAAGGTAAATGGAGGAGTAAATTCTGTGTAGAACGAAGTTCTTTGCACACTAGGGTACGAAACTCGAATCTGTTTTTGAGATAAGCTGGTGTTTTAGGATCGTTCATGATACAGTAAACAGCAGAAAGAATTCGAGCATTCCGCCGATATCTTATGGGAAGCCATTTCAGTTTTGAACGAAATTGAGATACGCGGTCATATTTGCGCAAGCCAAATATGAACCTTATTGAGAGATTCTGAAGGCGCTCAAGCCTATTCAGCTGTTCCTCGGTTAGATTGGTGTAACAGATGTCAGCGTAATCAATGATTGAGAGAAATAGTGACTCTGCAATTGAAATTTTGGTAGGAATGGGAAGCAGATATTGCAGACGCCTAAGAGAGTGCCATGTTGCAAAGACTTTCCTACTTATCTGTTTGAGATGGTGTGACCAGGACAGATTTTCATCAATGTATACTCCCAGATTTTTTACTATTTTACTATAAGGTATAGTTGTACCTTTAACTTTTACAGGAGGCAAGCTTGCCCAGTCTATCCGTGACGTGAGTCCAGGACTCCCTACTATAATGACCTGGGTTTTATGTGGATTTACACAAAGTCCGTGCCGCTCACTCCAAGACGAGATTGCAGAGAGGTCATCATTTAATAAGTTAACAGCACTGGCCAGTTCTTCAAGGGATGCGATATAAACTTGAAGATCATCAGCATATAAGTGAAAAAAAGAAGATATTGATTGCGTGATGGAATTTATGAAGAGAGAAAAAAGAAGAGGGGACAAGACACCGCCTTGGGGAACCCCGGCAGATATATCAGACCATGTGGAGAAACGTTTGTCAATCTGAACTCTCTGCCTACGGCCACACAGGTAGGAACGAAACCAGTCAACTGCTGTTGGCGATATGTTCAGGGATAACAGAGTGCGTAAAAGAATTTCATGATCCACTGAGTTGAAGGCATTGCTAAAATCAAGTAGAGTCAGCACTGTTAATTGTTTACGATCCATACCTAATCTGATGTCGTCAGTAACTTTGGTAAGAGCGAAGGTGGTGCTATGACCAGGTCGAAAACCGGATTGTAAAGAGTTAAGAATTTTGTTTTTATAGAGGAAGTGTGTTAATTGTTCGTGAACCAATCGCTCCAAGACTTTTGAAAGAAAAGTTAAAATGGAAAGATAATATAATATAAAGATAATTAAATTTCAACGCGTATATTAAAAGACATAAATCTAACCGAACAAAATCTGGCTGCTAGAATCAAACGTAATGCCCCAGTTAATTCTTTCTTTTTAGCACCAACAGACATATATACGAAGTAGACGCTCTTATAACGCAATTACACTGTGGAAAATCTCCGGGGTTGGATGGCCTTAATAATACATTAATTAAAGAAATTCGACAAGAGATACTAGAGCCGTTAACGTCTATCTACAACCTGAGCTTGTCATCAGGAATATTTCCGAACAGTTGGAAGATTGCGGCAATTAGTCCTATCTATAAAACAGGTGCACGAGACAACCCCAATAACTACAGACCAATAGCGCTGCTTTTTTTTTTTTTATATAGAAGAGGGGGCAAACGGATAGTCGGTTCACCTGATGGTAAGTGAAGAGCGACATCCACAGACACCCGCTACACCAGTGGATTAGCAGGTGCGTTGCCGGCCTTTCAGGTATGAGTATGCTCTTTTCTTGAAGGTCCCTAAGTCGTATCGGTTCGGAAACACCATAGGAGGCAGCTGATTCCATATATTAGTCGTGCGAGGCAGGAAATGCCGTAAAAATCGAGTTGTTATGGATTTCCGGACATCGAGATGGTGAGGGTGAAATTTGGAGTTTTTCCGCGATGTCCGGTGGTGGAATTCTGCTGCAGGTATTAGTCCGAACAATTCCTCAGAGCACTCCCCGTGGTAGATGCGGTAGAAGATGCAGAGCGATCCGACATCTCTACGCAGCGCCAAAGAATCAAGCCGATTGGAGATAACATTGTCATCGACGATTCGAGCCGCCCGGCGTTGAATTCGGTCAAATGGAAGGAGCTGATACTGGGGCGCTCCAGCCCAGAGGTGAGAGCAGTATTCCATGTGAGGCCGGATCTGCGCCTTGTATAATTGAAGGCGGTGTGAAGGCATGAAATACTGCTTCGCCCTATTGAGCACGCCGAGTTTCTTCGAGGCTAGTTTAGCCTTTCCTTCCAAATGACCACGAAACTGCACATCTCTCGATACATCGACGCCAAGTATCCCAATGCTGGCTGAGGCGGTTAGGGAAGTGCCTTCGAATTGTAGAGGAACGACGAAGGGTGATTTTTTAGCGGTAAACGCGCAAACTTGTGTCTTGTTGGGGTTAAATTGGACTAGGTTAAGTCGCCCCCATTCCGAGACTTTGGCCAGCAGAGACTCGATTTCAGACACAAGTTTGTTCCGACACTCATCGAGTTGTTCCCGAGAAATGTTAGGGCGGCCAGTGTATAAAGCATCTCCAGTGCTGTCATCCGCATAGCAATGAATGCCGCTGGTTTTCAGCATATCATTGATATGCAGAAGAAACAGGGTTGGAGATAGTACACAACCTTGGGGAACACCAGCATTTACAGACTTGAGGTCCGAGCATGCACCGTCGACAAGTGCTGCTGGGAGTTTTCTCGAAAATACTCGAAAAGATAGTTAACAAACGGTTAGTTAAGTACATTGAGAGTAATGATATTATATCTTCTTGTCAGTTCGGTTTTAGGCCCCATAAAAGCACAGCGGATGCTGTTGAGCAGTTGACATCAACAGTGGTTACACATCTTGATAGAAATAGAGCTTGTGTTGGTGTATTTTTAGACCTTGCTAAGGCTTTTGATACAGTCTCTATCCCGATACTGCTAGAAAAGCTTGCTAATAAGGGTATTAAGGGCCTCGCACTAAATTGGTTCCAGAGTTACCTTAAGGAGCGATCTACTGAGATCGCGTGTGCGTTAAAATAGGTGAACACATGAGCTCTATAAGAAACGTCAATTTTGGAATAACCCAGGGTAGTACACTGGGGCCTACCCTATTCATATTTGTACATGGACGATATTCACGAACTTCCTCTCAAGAACGCCGATGTTATCTGTAACGCAGATGACACGGCTATTATTTTTCATGGTAGTAATTGGGAGGAGACGGAGTCCGTTGTAAAGCAAGAAATGTGTCGCATAAACCTATGGCTTGAACATAATTTGTTAACTTTAAACACGACCAAAACCAAATATATTTGTTTTCATAAATCTGCTGCTGGCTCTCCAAGTATACTTGATAAAATAGATCTCACTTCAACAGGAAAACACATAAAAAGAGTAGAAATTGTAAAGTATTTGGGTGTACTGATTGATCAAAGACTGCGCTTCAAGGAACACGTAGCTCAACTGTCGGACAGGATTCGTAAACTCATTTATATTATGATAGAATTACGTCAATCAGCAGACTCTCAACTGATTAAGGCTGTATATCTGGCATTGTGTCAATCACTAATAACATACTGTATCGGATCTTGGGGAGGTATCGCTAAAACCAATCTCATCAGTGTTGAGAGAACACAACGAGCGGTCTTAAAAACAATGTACCGTAAACCGTTTAGATTCCCTACAGTTGAGCTTTACAGAGACATTGGTGTTCTGACGGTGCGACAACTTTACATTCTTAAAAACACAATTACTGTACACAAACGTGTCATTAACTCACCGGATTATAAAAATTGTTTAAGGAAGCGCATTTTCAGGATACCAGTCGCTGTAAACTCAACCTTCGCCAAACGCTTAAACCCTTTTGCCGGTATTTATTTATACAATAAAATCTGCTCCGCCACTGAGATCAAAAAGTGCACAACGTCTAAAGCCAAAATTATCGTCACAAACTTCCTTAAATCCCTAGATTATGAAAATACAGAAAAGTTACTGGTGTCACTATATTAATTTCTTTATATTCTCTTATGCATATATATGTATATGTATATAATTTATTTAGTATATGTACTTATATTATGTTTATTCTCACTTTACCCAATATAATAAATATTTCTTATTTTGCAGTTATATTATCTGTCTTCAAATAACAATACTTTAAAGTTCAGTCACACCGAGATTAAACATGTTTTGTAATCGTAATAGCCCTCACAATACAGGCTATCCTAGTGTGAGAGCTACTGGTAAAGTTTGAAATTGTAATTTGTCAATATACAGCACAAATGTTAAAATCGTAAATGTGGTTAACTAATATGTGTTATAAACTGGTGAATTGCTTAAATAAAAAATAAAAATAAAGATAGCTCTATGGTGAATGACACCACATTCGTGTTAAAATTATAATTTATGATTAATTATAACTTTACTAGCTGGTTTCCATCACTTCGCCTGCGTTAGCTTAGATTTACAACCGTATCCGAATTGATGATGATTATTTTTATAGCCTATGTTCTAATTCAAGGTATAAGCCATCACCATATCAACTTTTAGCCAAATCAGTTCAGCCGTTTTGCCGTGAAAGATAACAAACAACCAAACATCCTAACTTACAAACTTTCGCCTTTATAATATTAGTAATATAAGAAGTTAAGATATTTCGGCAATATATTTGTATGTAGAAGATTTTCACTTTTATTTATGTTATGACTTCACCCGCGTGTACACGGAAACAATAGTAAAAACGTTAATCTGCTTTGTATTTGAATGAATATGCTTCGCCCTTTTTTTACGCTGGGAAATGCTCTGAGGCATCCCGCGGGGGAGTGGGTCACCCTAGGCGTGTATGTGGGACTCGCTGCGCCCGAAAGGTGGTAAGGTAAGCTCTACCAACTAAAACCCGGCGAGTGCCACCAATGCCGCCCCCGGTGAGGTGCCCCGGATCTAATGACCAAATAGGGCACCTTAGGCTACTCTTAAGGTGTGCCCACCACGACAAGGTTTGAACCATGGTGGGGATATCCTTCGCCCTATCCTAATGCACGCTATTTTTTCTTTTCGAAAGAATTGTTTATATTCTATAAAAACAACAGTTTCTATAACAATTATTGTAAGACGTTGGTTTGCGTTCATCGAGTAAAAAAATCTTATTAAATCTCACCCGTAACTTGAATCGTCTGCATAGTATCTTACATTCACTGGATTGCCATCCTTGTCTTTATATATGTATTTTCCCATAACTGTACCGTTTGGGAATCGTTTCTCGTCTCTGTATTGCCTATTTTCAATAGATTCTGAACATTTTACATCAGTACCTAAATTACAAAGTCATTTCAGCTTTGTATAATATATTTCTACGATAACGTTGAATTCGTCTAAAATCTAAATACTTACATTGCTGGAATATTATTAATACAAAACAAACAATCTGTTTCAAAGTCATTATCAATAAATATAATTAAAAGTGCTTAGATAAAAACTTGATAGAATAATAAAATGTCTTCATACAATGACATTTGCATTACATTTGCTTTGCTCAAAGACCTAGTAATTGCGTAATATTATTTGGCAATTTATTTGCATAGATAAAACATTTTGTTAAAGTAACTGATGTAAAAAGTACCTATATTATTTAATAAAAAGATATTCGATAGAAGATTTAACGCATAACTGCAAAATTTATGAGTGTTCATGTTAATATTATATTTTTCAACAAATAAAAAAAAATAAGTCGGTTAATTGGAGGTAAAAGCTCAATAAGTTTAATACATTGGGAAAGAATCATCCCAATCTTGTCTTGTAGTCGCGTCATTCTCTATCTACGTGGTCCGTGGTCGGTTTGCAAACTTGAATTTTCGATTTCCTTAGGTAAATAGCAATAATAAAAGAAATAAGTTAAATAAATATTTATTCAAATTTAATTATAATAATACATTTAAATACTTACTTCAATAAACATAATTTATATTTAAAGAATTAGTATAATAAATAAACATTGGAAGGTTGTATTCTATTGTATTCTCTTTTTAATGGTTTACTTGTGTAACGGTTGGTCTTATCTCTTTTCGGTTTGCTCGGCCGAGTCCACGTTATCGAAGACTCCGTGGTGTGTTCTGGGACTGCGTATAAGGAATTAAAGATTTCCTTTTTCGGCGGTTCACTTTTTATCCTAAAATATGTAAAAATATTTTATTGTGAACAAACACTGATAATACTATTAGACAAACGTCTGTTTGCCAATACGATGGTGTTACTTATTTTAAAAAAATATTATTAGTTACAAAATTTATGGCAACTAGGGTAGGAATAAAGTATTTATATTGTCTACAATATAAACAGTTACAATTAGTGTATGTGTGTGAATATACTACTACATAATATAATATTCCAGCTGTTGTCCGCAGCTTCGCCCGCGTTAGCTTAGATTTACAGCCATATCGTTATCATAAAAACAAATAAAATATCTTTAAAATACCCCTATATATACATACAAAACTCTAGTGCATTATTTTAATCTATCTGATAGGATTCAGCCAGCGTTTGCAATGTAAGCGCAAAGAATGTAGTTATTTATGACATCACATTAGAAACCTTTAAAATTACCAGTGTTTATCTACTATAATAAGCATGTTTAATACATATAAGCCTTCCTCTTGAATCACTCTATCTATTAAAGATAACCGCATCAGAATCCGTTGCGTAGTTTAAAGATTTAAGCATATATATGGACAGACAGACGGGAAGCGACTTTCTTTTATACTATGTAATGACAAGGAGTGTTTCTCCTTGTCATTTTATGAAAAAAGTGCGTGCGTACAAAGTATACACGTCAGAAGTGAAACTTATTCGGCAAACTAATTTTTAAATCTCGTTTATATTTATTCTAATCTAAAGCTTTAAATTTCCGAGGCTTGCGTTGCGACGTTCGCTCTATCTCTCTCTCTCTCTCCCTCTCTCTCTCTCTCGACCTTTCTCACTCGCTTGCTCTCTATACTCACTCCATGACCATGTGCTTCATGCTACGTTCGCCCTTTCTCACTCTCTCTCAATTGGTCTCAATCACTCTCTCCCTCTTCTAGGCAAAAACGTTGTACATTTTCGTGACGTTTCATTCGTAAAAATTGTACCCTCATGCGCGCAAAGAACTTTCACTTCAAAAGCACGCAAAGATAACCTAACTTGGTTACATTTTCCTGAAGATATTTTATCATGTAACCTTTTGTTGCTTCCTATGGTTTACGCGTGATCGAGTTAAAGACAAATCAATAAACTTATCAACTTTTTCTCTTCCAGCTTCATTGCACCGTACTCACCTATATCCTTTCTCATCAGCAATATATTGGAAGTGTCGCGCTTTTCCCCTTGGGTCCGTAAAACCATATGTGCCCACCACTGTGCCGTTAGGGTACCGCTCCTCCGACCGAAACTGGACGTTACCGGTCAGGGGGTCCACTATATCGTACCCAAAGGAATATGTTCCCGGTTTATCTGGAAAATACAACGGTATCAACTTCATCATCACTTCATTCAACAATTCATATATAGGGAAATAGGCCTTTTCCATCTCATGGAGAACTTTATTTATCATTGTTCTATATGGGACTTCTATATATTATATATTTGTTATAGCCTGACCAGAAATATATAAACCCTGCATGGCGTCGCCACTGTATCTTTTTTACGTCAACACATATATATACATACAGAAACTAGTTCCGAAATTTTCCGCAATAATATTATGGCGAGGGTTTTTGTTTTTCTGGTCAGGCTATAAATAAAAAGTCCTGGTGATATGAATGATTTACTTCTCTCTAAACCCATGATCTAAATATAAAACATCATCTATCATCATCATCTTATTATATTATTATTATTATATTGCAGTAACGTCATCAACGGATGATGGAATATCCAGCTTGGCTTCATCTCTCCTGATACGATCTAGTTAGCTCTACTACTCTATTATTTGCATAAAAATTAGGTTTCACGGATTTCATAAAACATGAAACAAATAAGATATAAAAAATAAAATCATCATCATCATCACTTAATCCGTCCACTGCTGAGCATGGTCCTTCTTCAATGAATGCCAAGACGACCGTTCCCTTGCCACTCGCATCTAACATGAACCGGCCTGCACTGAGAAAAACAATGAAATACCGTGATTAAATTAAGATGAGTAGCCTGAAGATATAAAAAATAAGAATCAAACTTACTGTCTACATTAGTATAATAATAGTTGGGATATTCTGAAGCTAAGGTAAGCCTCGGTTTTCTAATTGCTGTCCAACTTTCTGAAGCCATCATGAACAATATCTAGAACAGAATTATTATTCTTTATATAGGTACTTATCGCTTTTTGAGTGTCCTGGGTTTGTAGGCAACAAGATCACCTCAGCGACAGGCTGGCCTCGGCGAAGGCCAGACTACTCGTAAGGTGGGCTGCCCGGCCGCCACTAAGCAGTACCCGTGACGTCATGCCATACTGGGCTCAGGTTCCCAACCTTAATCCGAGACGAGGAAACTCTACCTGTTTCAACCTGTCTACAAACTTAAAAAGTAGACCTGGATACACTTTGATAGATATGTCTGTGGCCTAGATTTTAAAATTGGATTAGAAAAACTTTTTATTATAAAAAAGCTAGTTTATTAATGACCTCTCTGATTACATATAAAAACCAGCAACCTTAATAATATTCATAATCAACGATGGTTTTATACTGTCTCTGAATAATGACTTACATTAATCAGGTTTTCCATTAGCCTCATGTGTTTTTATGACAGAGCTTTGAGAGGTTGGCCCAATTATTCATTTTATCTATTTATCTTCTTGCCGCTCCCTAGAGTATATTTAAAAAATATTTAATGAATATGAACCACCACATCAAATACACTAGATTGGAATATCATCATCATCATCATCATCGTCGACCGCTATCTGTCCACCGATGAACGTAGGCCTCCCTCAAGATTGAAAAATAAGTGACTATAAAAAGTAGGTCAGCCGATAACTGATTTAGTTGAGTCAATATGTTTTTTTATTCCGTAGGCAGCCGTAATAGCTTTCTGGAGTAATGGAGTAAGTACTTGACATTGTAAATTGTAGTACCATAGGATACTATCCTGTTATTTTTTTATTCTAGATTCTTTACCGGTAAATCTTCTGATTTAAGCGGAAAAATATTCTTGAAAATTCTATCTAGCTCCAGATAGCTATGGAGCTATCGATGTTTATATGTATTCAAATAGAATAAACACATATTTTATTTAAAATAGTTTTATTTGGCTTGTTTATAATATTGTAATGTGATGGTATTTAAAAAAGAAAATGTAAATTGATTAGTTTAATACGTTTAAAATTACCAACTTTTCAAATTTGTTTTATTTAAGTACTCAATATAGGATGTACATTTAAATATATATTTTATTATTTTTGGGATTCACAGTTAAAATTTTAGGCTCCATTATTACATAAATATATTTAATAATGAAAAGTAAATAAAACGCCTGAATAGAAATAATAGCAATGGTTTCATGAAAATAATTACTTACAATGCTATGAGCCTTTTAGACGCAAATTAACCATTCTACTAGTAAGTTACCTTATTAGCATGTAGTAGTGCTCTAATATTTTTCCAAAAAATATGATATTTTTAAATAATAATTCTAAATATTATAAAAATAAGTCTATAAAGACATACCAGTATTGCCAGCATTTTCACCTACACTTTCTCACTCAATATAATATGACAAGCGGACGTCGCGCTTCCGCGCCAATTTGTTTAAGAGTATTTTGCCAAAACGACACGTATGAACCTTAAGTTAGTGGGTGAAGGCAATTCCCATATCCGCCAAGTGACGTCACGCCATTAGCTACAAAATAAGGAATAGCCGACCGACGACTGTATAACGGTATCAAGATTTATCGTAAAGATTTGCAAAGGCTAGAAAGTTTACTTCGAGTATTAGGCACAGCATATAAGGCGATTAGTTTCTAATATATCATCCCACTCTGCCGTTCTTCTCGAATATGATTGATATCATGAGAAATTTAGTCATCGCCATCACTATATACTTGGCAAAGTATGATGCGAGCGGTGAGATGATTGATAACGACGCAATGTTAGTGATGTTTAAAATATACAATGAAATTTGGGAGCGGAATTTTCAGTACTCTCAAAAAGCTAAAGTTGGTACATAAAATATCCTAATTTACCGATGGGAGGGAGGCGCTCTCCCGCACTCCCGGCTTCTTGCTTGTTTCTCCCGTCAAACAGCTTTGCTGTGTTTCGAAGAGAAGGGCTAGAAAGGCAGCGTAATTACTGGCACAGAGACTTATGTCTTGACTGAATTAAACGTCTTATCTTATATCTCAGGATAGGCAACATCTAAATAGGTTGCATGGGCTAGTTCCAGGTAAACTAGGTAATATGTTCATGGCGCCTTCCACCACTTACCATCAGGTGGTACGTCTGCCAGTTTGCTAATCCAACTAACATAAAAAAATCGAAAAATGTTTGACTTGATCGACTACAGAAAGTTATATTTTTTTGGTCGGTTAAAATGTAACATTTTTAATGACCAAATAAAAGTATTAAAAAGTATAGGTAGGATAGGTATACAAAAAACTACATAATATTTTCTAGTCACTCGTAACCGTCACCCGTCAAAATAGCACCTGTACAGGAAGGCCGGGATTCGAGTATACTAGTTTTTGCATAGGGTACGTTTACCATTACCTCCTAAGGTTGGACTGCCATTACATAATTTATTTTTAATTATATGGATAATATTGATAAATGCACACATTTTAATTTACTCAGACCGTAAAAGTTTTAACCCGACCGTAAAGCAATTGGAAACTACGGATGTCACAAGTAATTACGAAATACATTAACAACGCAACCGACGGAAACACACGCATGTTATATTTACTAAAACCTTGTAACAAAGAAAAGAAAAATAAAAAACCCAACCAGTCATAGGGACTGCCGATAGAAGTGAAAACAAAACAATTAAATTCAAATACCTATAATACAGGCTGTAAAAGATTATGACAACCTATACAATTTAAACAGTGCACAAAGTAGCCGCATGACATAATTTAGAAGCAACAATTTGCAAAACAAATATTGCATAATCTTATATAAATTATTTTTACCGGTGGGAGGGAAGCGCTGTGCCGCGCTCCCGGCTGCATGGGTACCACCATCTTGCTTGTTTCTCCCGTGAAACAGCTTTGCTGTGTTTCGGAGAGAAGGGCAAGACAGGCAGTGTAATTACTGGCACCGAGACTTAACATCTTATGTCTCAGGATAGGCAACACATAAATGAGTTGCCTGGGCTCGTTCCAGGTATACTAGTTTATGTTCATGGGCGACGTCGACCATTTACCTCCAGGTGGTACGTTTGCCAGTTTGCCTATCCAACTAACATAAAAAAAAAATCAACGAAGTGTTGGTCGACCATTAACCAGGGGGATGACGATCCCCACCATGGTTCAGGCCTTGACGTGGCGGTGGGGCTTAGTAGCCTAGGGTGATCCCAGCACCTTGGGCGAAGCTAATTGAGCCGAGGGGGCTCTTTGTACCCCTCTTATAAGAAGAGGGGACAAAAGAGCAGGGGGCAAGGGGCGAGGATGGGAACCTCACCCCATTGTACTGTCCCGACGTTGGGAGAGGTTGTTCTGTGGTGCGGGACAACCCTTTTGTGGAGGTGGCGTCGGTCCCTTGCGGGACTGACTAGCCGTCGAGGTGCCCTGTTTCTTTACTAGATCCGGGGCACCTCACCAAAGGCGGCATTGGTGGCACTCGCCGGGTTTTAGTGGGTAGAGCTGCGTCCACTTACCAGCTGTCGGGCGCACCGAGTCCCACATACCCGCGTGGGGAGACCCACTCCCTCGCGGGATGCCTCAGAGCATTTCCCGGCGTGAAAGAAAAAAAAAAGGGGGGGGTGACGATCGCCGTGCAGTGAGCGGTCCATGTTGGATACGAGTGACAAGAGAGTCTGGGCGTTCATTGAAGGAGGCTCATGTTCCCATGGTTCAAGCATTGTCGTGGTGGTGGGGCTCAGTAGCCTAAGGTGAACCCAAGTACCTTGGGCGATGCCAATTGAACCCAGGGAGCTGCTCCTTGTACCACTATTATTAAAAAAGAGGACAAAAGAGCAGAGGGATAAGTGGTGAGGATGGGAACCTCACCCATTGCACTGTCCCGACGTTGAGAGGAGTTGTTCTGTAGTGCGGGACACCCTGTCTGTGATGGCGGCGTCGATACCTTGAGTCGGATTAACTAGCCGTCGATGTGCCCTGTTGCTCAACAGAAAAGGTGTCCCCACCTCACCAAAGGCAGCATTGGTGGTACTCACCGGAATTTAGTGGGTAGAGCTGCGACCACCTTATCATCGTTCGGGCGCAGCGAGTCCCATATACCCGCCTGGGGAGTGCCCCCTCCCCCGCGGGATACTCAAGAGCAGCAGAGGCTAATGTTCAGCAGTGGACGGATAGATGCTGATCTGCCTCTGTCTAGATCAGATAACAAAAAGGGGATGTTGACCATGATGATGATGAAGTTATTACTTTAAAATATAAATTTATACCCTTTGAAATATCGTAGGTAGTATAGAAATGCGGTTGAGAGCCTGCAATAAAACGTTATCTACATTAGCGGCCAAAGTCATAAAACGACACATTTTTATAACCGTATGCATATCGCCACCGCTTCCTAATTTGCGAATATTATTTCTATATGTTTTACATCACAATTAAGGGGCCGAACACACTCTTGTTATGATATAATACGTTAACTAAGCTTAGATTTCGAAGTACATTACTATGGTTGGGTCACCCACCCAATTTTGTCTTGTTCTATTAGAGAAGACTTTAAACCCTATTGCTGTGCGGGGAAAATTTATTTACGCATACCATCAGGCGGGGTGGAACCAGAGCACCCCTACCCAAACTTAAAACCCTGCCTGAACCTTGAGACGCCTATAATGAGGTACCCCGGATCTATTAGCAACAGGCCACCTTAGCGACAAGACCCTCAGTAAAAACCAGAAACCCCACACATCATTCTTAATTTTAGAGCTGGCCCCGACATCTCTAAGACCATGTAATGGGGTCAGGTTCCTATCTGGACCCCTGATCTCTGTAAGCGCAGATAGGTTGCGGAAAGATGTCGGTTGCTGCATACTTGGTTGTTGAACTTTTATCAAAGACTTTTATGCTAAAGACACAATTCCCGTAACAGGCTGTAGTGTACGCTAAGGTTTATAAATAGTTGTAAAGTTAAAAGGTACCTAACATACAGTTGTCGTTGAACCCGACTCTTTATTTGCATACAGGTATTCTCCTTATCGGTTATTATCTTCAATGTTTCATTTCCTATATTATGGTGCTGACTACGATTTCAATATAATATCAAATTTTGTAAGATGTAGTACAATGCTACTTTGTAGCCGAATTGGGCCGGCACGACCGGGGTGGTACCTCTCGCTCACATAATACCGGCATCAAGTGACAGCTGTGCTGTCGCGTTTCGTGTGGTTTGTGAGTTTCCGGTGGCCCATTGGGGGATAGGGAAAAGAAGGGCAACGCATCTGCATAATTTTTAGTTGTGCGGATGTCTATGGGCGTCGGTAGTCACTATAAGGCTCCGACTGCTCAATTGCCTTCCAGCGTACTCGTGCAATGGCTACTTTTTTATCCGGGGGAAATTCGTTTTGCGCATGAGGCCAGGATCTCCGGTTGATCCCTGTTGTCTCGCATCTGGGAGTGCCTTATCTGTAAAATAAAACCACGGCGAGTGCCTTCAGCAGCTTTTTGTATTTGTCACCTCAGCGACAAGCCGACCCCGGCGAAGGCCAGACTACTCCTTGTAAGGGGGGGTGCTCGGTTGCTACGAAGTGCCCTACTGGGCCCAGGTACCCTGAAGCCCGACACGAGCACAGGGGCGTTACTGGAGGCGCATTAGGTAGCGCCTCCTACACACCCCCGTTCATTGCCCACGAGTGGAAAGTACAATAAAATAAAAGAGGCTACCTACTTAATGTTACAAACATTGTAAAGAAGGCACACTTTATATTTAGTGGAAATATAATAGCACAATAATATTTTATATGAAGTTAAAATATTTCTATAAGGTTACATATACAACTATAGTAGGCTTAGACGGACTATATATTGGTAGATAGTTGGGGATCCGAAGCTTCTTTTCCCTGAAGGCTTCAAGAGAAGCACCAGAAATAACTTACCTATAGGCTTTACCAGTTTTAAGACATAACTAGATTAATATAATAAAAAACAAAAACTATAAAACATTATAATATTTATTAAGCCTGTAAATTGCTTATCGTATAATTACTTATGGCAAGACGACAGTGACTTAATAGTAATTTAGTTGTACTTCAGATGCAACGTGTCGCAATACGACATTCGTTATAATACTTACAACTAAATAATTTCATACAAATATTAATTAAATAATGAACTCATAGTATAAAAAATGTAGAATATTATAAGCATACATATTATACTTGTACCTACTGCCAACTGCAATTTTTTCTCTATCACAAGATGAACTACCAAACATATCACGTATAACTGCGTTCGAACAAAGTAAGTACAAAATCATAAAATACTTGTGAAAATAATATCCGATAAGTTTTAACAAATAATCTAATAGCTACTTAATTTACAGGTAACTTTTCTTAGTATATTCGCGAGTATAAAACTATGGTGACGATGACGATGGTTTTTTTAGTAGAGGCTTTAGTGGAGGCCGTATGGAGCTACTGCAACGGCTGGTGCGTGGGCGTAGTGTACCGGTGCTGCCACCTACAAGACAAAACATATTATTTATTTTGCAGACAATCGCCCTGCAACAAATAGGATATATCGTGTTTAATATGGTAATACAAAATTTTATTCAAATCGCTTTAGTTTCAGTTCATTGTGGACAAACCGCCGTCCTTCTTATTTCTTGGTTCAAGCCTTGTCATGGCGGTGGGGCTCAGTGGCAAAGGTGGCAAGCAAGGACAAGGGGCGAGGATAGGAACCTCACCCCATTGCACTCTCTCGACGTTGGGTGGAGTTGTTCTGTGATGCGGGACAACTCCACTATGGAGGTGGTGTCGGTCCCTTGGGGGACTGACTAGCCACGTGCCCTGTTTGCTCAACAGATGCGGGACACCTCACCAAAGGTAGCATTGGTGGCACTCGCCGGGTTTTAGTGGGTAAAGCTGCGTCCAACTTTCGGGAGCAGCGAGTCCCCCATATTCCCTAGGGAGTCCCCCTCGCCCGCGGGAATCCTAAGAGCATTAGCACCGGTGCAAAAGAAAAATAAAGACTGTTCATGTTCATGGGCGACGCTGATCATTTACCATCATGTGGCTCGTCTGTCTGTCTACCCGTCCAACTATCATAAATAAAGACAGGCCTTTAACAAACGAAACATCATCTTTAGTTTCTGGTCGATTTATCATATTTTGAAAGTCATTTATCATTTGCTAAATATTTATGTCTAGTAGATGCGCAAATAGATTGAAAGGAGTACAAAGATTTATCTTCACGTAGTTACATACAAGCTGCTACCCGTGAATTTGCCTGTTCAAATTTTTTGACGTGACAACGTCTTATAATTCGATGGAGCCGGCTGCAAGAACGAAAAAACATGACGTATGCGGCGTTACCTCGCTGTGAGGCGTTCCATTTTCTTATGACGTTGTCACGTTCAACTATCGCCAGTAAACCGTCTTTACAGACAACCGATTTTTTTTATTGAATTTCCGTCTAGAATCAATAAATTAAAAAAAATTGACCACCAATAAAAAACAAAAAAAATAGCTGCGCAGTTTCCGACATTAGGGCGTTAAAAAACAAATGCTTTAGCTTAATATTATGTAGATCACTCACCGGGTGCACAGCGTGTCCAGTTCTGTGTACAACTGCATTGAAGCCAGTGTGGTCATCAGCAGCATAGTTCACCACTCTAGTGGTACCATCCGGCTCAACTAGAGAATAGCTCCCTGGGATACAAAAAAATGTGGGTTAATTTCACACAGAAGGACTTAGTATGATGTACTTAGTATGTTGTAATTAGTATGATGTACTTAGTATGATGTAATAAGTATGATGTGCCAAAACCGTTATTAAAAAATCTTCATTACTGAAACGAACTAGTTCTTGTTAGCCAATTTATTGTCGTGGCTGGTAATTTTTTTATCGATTATTTCCAATGTTCGACTACTAGTTTGCAATAAAAAAACAAACGTGAATTAAAGTCATAAAAAAGTTTAATGCAAGCTTGAGCTCTAATAAGTCAATTGATTGTTCGGGATTTTTATCAATTTCTTCTTATTTATTATTTTTGATTACTAAATAAAACGTGGATAGAATATACCTTTGACGACGTCTCCATCTCTAACTTCTTGCTGCGATTTGATGTCGCCAGTGTGAGGGTCCTTCACGCCGTAGTTAAACGAGTACTTTGGGTACGACTGAAAATAATATGTATAATAGAATTACTCATTCGTTGATACATCTGGTGCCAAGCGCAAATTAGTTTGCGAACTTGTGGTCAACTGGCTGTAGCTAATTAAAAACCTTGAAAATTTACTTGACTTTATTATTTAAAATATTTTGTGTCTTTCCTCACAAATACAAGCTCTAAAATGTACTGATAAAGTAGCACAAGCTTCGTATATCCTTCATAAACATAGTAGCCAGGTGCTACGCGGATGCGCCATACCTTCCGTCTGACACAGGTGCTCACCGGGCATGGTTGCTTTGGTGAGTACCTGTGCTGGATGGCCACGAGGAGCCGGTGACAGTACCTATGTCACGATTGTGGACTCGGCCCAGCGCAGCCTCGAGGTGTGCCAGAGATGGGCGGCGCTGCGTCACGATCTGACTTCGGTCATCGGAGGAGACTTGACTCTGCCGAACTCATCACCGCGCTCGGGGACGACAAGTCCTAGATGGCAATGTTCTCCTTCTATGGATCCTGCGAGGCAGTATAATGTCCCAAAAGGAAGCCGATGAGTGGGCGACGAACGGTGCGTAGGAGGCGGCTACTTAATGCGCCTCCAGGTACGCTCCTGTGCTCATATCGGGTACAGGATGAGAACCTGGCCTGGGCCAAGCTTAACTGGTTAAACACGACGTCGAGGACGCGTAGTGGCAGCTGGGCAGTCCCCTCTTACGAGGGTCGAGGAGTAGTCTGGCCTTCGCTGAGGTGATCCTGTTGCCTGCAGATCCGGGACCCTCAAAAAACGGCTGAAGGCGTTTTAGTTTGAGAAGTGCACTTCCCACGTGCGAGTCCCACATAGGGTCAGGAAACTACCCCGGTAACCTGGCTACATGAATACTAATAATAGTCTAAACACAATACTCTATACTTTAAATGTGGTTAAACCATTATAATTTATTCCACGATATTGATTAAAAGCCACGTTTCGTAAAATAGATATGTCCTTACATGGCGCCGCAGATAACTTGACTTACTCAGCTATGGTGAAAGTAGGAATGGTGTAGGATAAAATTTATCACTATAGTTAATTTACGGCTAATTTTAGCATTATTACTCGTACATCATACGCTCCTAGGATACAAAATTCTTGGTAAATTATTATAAATAAATAACTCTTAAATGATGATATATTATGAGAGCGACGATGGCTTAGTGGCTATGGGCTCTTCCTCTTGAGTGAGAGGTCCGGGTTCGATCCTGACCCACCCTGTGATGCCTAGAAATGGGTTTTTCAGAATTTCTACGTGCACCTGAACATGAGACCATCGCTTGCTCATCCGTGAAGGATACATCGTGAGGAAACCTGCATGCCTGATGAGATAAAAAGTCTTGGGTGTCTGAAGTTCAACATTAGGCCAGCGCATCGGTGAACTATGGCCCAAAACCCTCCTCACCTGATTTCGAGTAGGAGACCCGTGACCAGCAGTGGGACATATAAGAGTTGATGTTATTATAGTATATATTTAATATGATGATATATACATACATCCTGTTTGAACTCATCCTTATTCATCATCGTGATAGGCTCCTAGTTGTAACTTGTAGGTCAACTAAAACGAACATGGGCTACTTTTTACCAGAACGCGTTAGAAGGAGGGTTATGTTTTCGTATGTATGTATCTATGCATATCAATTTCTTTTACACGCTCTGCAGCCTTAAGTTTGATATATTTAAGTTAAATATTGGTATTTATTTAGAGGAGGCCTTCACCTTCGAGAACGAGGGGTTCTTAGCTACATAGCTTTTTAATGTAAAAATTATAAACTTTTGTGTCACTTATTGTTATTTTTTGGCAAGTAATATAAGGCTTTTTTTATTTTTTACATATTTATTTATTATTGGTATATAGGTTTAATTGTGAGCGCGACACGATTATATAGATGGGTAGAAAGACAAACATACACAAAGCATTTTGACAGCATTAGAGGTGTCCGTTTCTGACTACTTAAGTACGCAGCAAACGTACGAAAAGGAGGTAGTGCAGTACGGACACCTCTAATACATCTACTCGTACACTCCAGTCTCGTGTACAAGACATTTGTAGATAACGTAACGTAAAAGTTAAAAACATGATAAATATCCCGTTTTAAATAGAGTACCTGGTTGACCGAGCTTTGCTCAGTATTTTTTTTTTTTTTTTTTAATAAAATGACATTTTCTAAAAATGATTCCTAGCTAGATCGATTTATCGCCCCCGAAACCCTAAATTTCATGAAAATCGTTTGAACCGATTCCGAGATTCCAATTGATTTTAAGTTAACATGGTTATTTTCATTACTAAATCTTATATCTTTAAATGAGCAATTCTTGTATATATATAATCAAGAATTGCTCATTTAAAGATATAAGATTTAGTAATGAAAATAACCATGTTAACTCAAAATCATGTACTTTAAAACATTTAAAAAGTACATGTGAATTTGTATAATTACGCAACACGGTTAGTGCTTATCTTTTAACGTTCAAACATGTTTAACCTAAGACTCTTAAGTAACCTCTGAACTTCGTCGACATGTTCTTAGTACCCAAGTTACCACCGGTATACTAAAATTGACTGCTCTTAAGTGATACGTAAATTATTACAAAGTTCAGATTCATAGATTGGGTCCATAGCGGAATTTGATCCTGTGAACACTCTAGTACTCCTCGCATAAGCTGCACTCCCCCCCCCCCCCCCCCCAATCAACCCCTGGCGCCGGTGTACCGCACTAAAACCACTGAGAGTTGCGTACAGCCGCTTGAAGGCGAGTGTCCCGGATTTGATTAACACAGGACACCCTGCAAATGAATAAGGTGCCTGGGCTAGTTCTAGGTAAACTAGTTTATGTTTATGGGTGACGTCGACCACTTACCATCAGGTGGCACGTCTGCCAATTTGACTATCCAACAAGCGTAAAAATATAAAAAAAGTCATCTGTATCATACGTAACACTGTTTACCTGTGACAGTCAATGTGACTGGAGTATATTATCGGCATATGCAACTTACAACAGGTTCAGCGACAGCATGCACGACCGGCGCGTGTACCACCGGCGCGTGGCCCCATACTGCCCCATACTGTGGCACCGCCAAAGCTGCGCTCACACACGACAGAAGCACTAACATCTGTACAGACATAAAATAATATTTATGAAAAAAAAACTCCTTCTTCCAACATATTAATGAGTAAAATTCGCGTAAACATCAAAAAATATTATAAAAGTTTCATCTATAACACGCTTTTTTTAAATAATAGTTATTATAATACAAGCTAATAATTTTCCGTCCGCGTTTCAATGACGACGTTAGAACTTAGAAACAATAAATATTTAAAGGTTAAATAAATCCGTTTAAAAATAAGTACTTCATCCCTGCAAATCAATTATTAATAAACTAGCTGTCACTCGCAGCTTCGCCTGCGTTATAAATAAGAAGCATAACCGTATCCGACTGATGTTTATTATTTATATACCTATGACACTCATAAACAATGTGGCTTTCTATTGGTAAAAGAACTTTCAATATCGGTTCAGTGGATCCAGAGATAACCCCGTACAACCTCACAAACTCATTCCTCTTTATTAGTATTAAAAAAAGAACATTATAATAAAATATTAATATAAAATTGAAAAAATGGGGATGATGATGATGATGAATCAATAACGAACTTTTAAATAATACAACTATATACTAATATACTATTAATTATCACTTAATTATTTACTCTTTCTTTACAACATATTGTATAATTTGCAAGCTGCAACCATTTAAAAAGTAGATACAAACTTTTCACAAAAAATATACAAATACATATAAGCACTTTGCAAAAAATATTTAAAAATGTATATTTTTTTCATCAGCATCATCATCATCAGCTTTTAACCGACCACTGCTAATAATATTGTTTTATTACTAACGATATTTTTTTCATATTAAAAATAAATATTAACTTACCAACATAATGTCCAAATGTTCGACACTGGCGGCAAGTTCCCGGCTGACGGCGCCACAACAGTACCTTAGGCTTTTAACTGAGGGACCCCTCCACGCGCCACATACGTGCCCTACAACTAATATCTAATATTCTATTCGTTGAGAATTCTTATTTAAAGCTAAGGGTGTATTTCACTAATCATTTAAGTATTGAAAGGTAAAATTACTTTTGTTCTTCTTATGTGCCTACAGTAAGAATCCAAAACTAAAGTTGATTGAAATTTTAAAAGTCATGTTTTGTACCTATAGGAAAAATTATTCGATGCAGCAGATTCCCCATTTAGGATATCACTGACTAAAACTGGTGATTGGGTGAAATGGTCCCGTAAATGAGGACTGATCACCCGTCTGGCCCTGCTGCCCCACCCATAAATAATAAAAACTGGTGATCATTGAAACAGGCCTAAAACCGTCTAAACTAGTCGGTTTGTCTGACTGTCAATAGGCTCATAAGTCCGAGAGGGAAAGAGGTGTGTCCAACAGCACACGATTAGTCTGACAATAATGAAAAAAAGTTTGGAATATCCAAAATTGCACGTCTCATAATCTCACTTTCCTCAATAAAATTATTTATTTTTAACGCCGGTCAGTTGCCTAGCAACAAATAAACAGTCTAATATAAATGCACATTTGTAAGTCGTGTCTAAGTTTTTTTTATAAATATTAACAATAATAATTAAACGTCGGTGAATTGAATTAATTGAGGAAGTTCACAGTGTATTACTGTAGATGAGACAAATAAGGATTATTATTATTATTAATTGTAAAGTGCACGTCTAAGCAATTAGCCTGTCAGGTGGTTAGCAACGAAATACGAATAAACAGTCAGATATTAGTAAAATACACAGTCGTGTCTTAGTTTTTTTATAAATAATAATTAAAGGACCGTGAGTTGAACGCTCATATTAATTGAGAAACTCGGCACATTGTTACTATAGAGTTTAGATGATAAAAAATATATTCCGGTACGTAAATGTTTTCGACCAATTTCCCTGCGACATACAGATACAGAAACACGGACGTCCATAAAAGATTATTTTTAATCAGTTAAGTACTTATATTAAACAAAATAATTGGTTTTGAAATATAATTTGTGCCGGACAGATTATTTGACTTGCTATAAGTGCACTCATATTAACCAATATTTTTTTTAACGCCGGGAAATGCTTTGAGGCATCCCGCTGGGAATGAGGGAATCCCCAGGCGGGTATGTGGGACTCGCTGCACCTTAAAGATGGTAAGGTGGACGCAGCCCTACCCATTAAAACCCGGCGATTGCCACCAATGCCGCCTTTGGTGAGGTGCCCCGGAGCTATTGAGCAAACAGGGCACCTCGATGGCTCAATTTGCTTCGCCCAAGGTGCTGTGTTCACCTTAGGCTACTGAGCCCCACCGCCACGACGAGGCTTGAACCTTGGTGGGGGCATATAACCTTATAGAGTAGTAATGTGAGCCATAAAATTCCGAAATTGGTATGTGATTTGTCACTGACGGGATAGCAATTCAACCAACCAGTAATCTGTATGTACGTTCCATCGGTCAATCATCCATCAATGGCTATCAGTCGGATAATCAGAGCGCAGAACCGACGGCACAGCGACGCAGCACAAATTTGGCGGAATTTGGTTTTATACAAAATACATTTTTTTTTTGTTTCGCTGGGGAATGCGTTTAGGCATACCACCGAGTCCGGGGGGACCCGGAGTTTATGTGGGACTCTCTGCGCCCGAGTAGATGGTAAGGTGGAGGCAGACTCTACCCACTAAACCCCAGCGGTGTTCTTCTCATCGTTTGGGTGACCTGGCGCGAGAGCTGTGGACGTCCGTACCAGGCCACAACGGTGTGCCGTATGACACTCTTCTCTGGAGGCGGGGGCTTAAGGCACACTGAACACACTAGGGTGCCTTATAGCTCGGACCTTACGCGCGCGCAGCAAATCCCCCGATCAGCCGCGCACAGGTCCCTCATGGCGGTGCGACAGCCTGTCGCCGGCGTGCTCTTCTGCGGGAAGGGGCGCCAGTGCACTCCCTCTCCCGCTCCGCCTGCTCCTTCTGCGACATCACGTCCTCGCAGAAGGAGAGGACCACCTGCCATGTGCTCTCACTGACAGTCATCGCTCGGATGACCGCAGGGAGCGACAGGTCCGCGCCAACCTCAACGATGAGGGGCGCTCTTGCCTCCGCCCACGCTGGGCACTCTGCCAGGGTGTGGTCTGCAGTGTCTTCACTGCTGTTGCAGTGATGACACCCTGGTGAGTCCTCTGCCTTATACAAAATACATAACATTACCACTCTATTACGGTTATAATATGCTTGATGCATAATAAGGAATTGAATGGAGATGATAATAATAATTATTATTTTGTTGTAAGAAACGCGTGATGGTTGACTCACTATAATTGGTCTTATGACAATTATAATTCTACAAGCATCGAAAATATATTACAAAAGTAAAATAATTAAAAGGTTGTATATCTCTGCACAATCACCGTATAATACACATTACACACTTAGGTGAGGAAATCGTCAACATTTTATCACTAAATTTTTACTTACGAACATTTTTTGATACATGACACAGAATGCGTCTTAAGAAAACCTTAAATGGTACATTTTTATCAACTATAATAGCAATACTTAAATAGAATTTTGTAACATAACTTTTGTTTTGAAATCCGTTCAGTGGAGCAGTTAGTGTGGTGCAACTAATGCCCAGATCAAAGTATTAGGGCTAACTGCACACTAACCTGTACTTGTATAGTTTGGCATCTGCAATAATAACTTTATTTAGTACTAGATGTTGCCCGCAGCTTCGCCCGCGTTAACTTAGATTTACAGCCGACCCGTATTGATGATGATTATTTTTATAGCCTAAGTTACTGCCTATAACATCAGCTATATGCCAGTGAAAGTCCCGTTAAAATCGGCCCAGCCGTTTCAGAGATTAGCCGGAACAAACAGACAGACAGACAAACATACCGACCGACAATCAAAAATTGTAAAAAAGGCTATTTTGGTATATGTCCCATGTATACATTATCCATATGCATTCAATAAAAAGCGGTTATTTTGATATTACAAACAGACACTCGAATTTTATTTGTCTGTATAGATGAGTACACGCGTTACTCGATTTTGATGATCTTATGTCATGACGTCATCATCATCATTATAAACATTTTTCTCCAACAGCTTGATCTTGACCTCTCTCGAAAGTTCCTTGTTACTTCCTACAAATATTATAAACGCAAAAGTTTGTAAGAATGTATGGATGTATATTTGTTACTCTTTGTCGCAAAAACTACTAAATGGATTTTAATGAAATTTTACAATAGCATAGCTTATACGTCAAAATAAAATATAGGTTATAATTTATCCCTGTACTCTAATACTACTACTAGTTTACAATAACTACGTAAATTATATACTAAAATCTGTAAAATCCAAAGTAGTAAATCATTTTGAGCATTATAAATAACTAGTGGCACCGACAGACGTTGTCCTGTACAAAATATGTTTTTTGTGAATCTAAACCATCCTCGAATCCCCTTGAACTCACACAAAAAATTTCATCAAAATCAGTTCAGAGTTCAGTGACATACACACGCACACAAGAAATATATATATATAAAGATAAATCGTTTCAAATAATTTGAAAAGTATTTTTAAATACTTAACACACAAAAGGGTAATATGAGTATTAGCAAATGTACTTGCCCATTTTGCTCTAGATTCTAGAAGATCGTCCTTCGGTTAAGTCTACTAGTTTAAAATTTAAAAAGTCTCGTTCTCTTTATTCCTGCCCCTTAATGCAAAAATAATCTTCTGCAGTTCCAGTCCATCGCTACCAATCCCTCTACATGCACAGAATACAAAATTACGAACAAACAACATTCATTATTATAGCCGCGGCGTTTAACATCAATAAATATCGACATGATTGAGCGTGGAAATCAATCACGGATCAGTGCATTAGAATAAACAACTGAAGTGCATCGATTTACTGCCGATGCCTGCATTCGATTTAATAACAATCGATCCCAAATTATTCGAGTGAGATTTGTGGCTTAGTCTCTTGGACTATTTTATGGCAGCATAAATATTTATTAGTGTAAATTATAGTAGGAAACCAAAATTGAATTATATTTGTGGGTTTGGTAAACCAGAGTTTAGATTATTTTAAATAATGTTTGAATTTTTGACTAGAAGGTGACTCATTTTTTTTCTGACGGAAGTAACGCTCAGACCTCAGTATTCTTTGATCAAAAATAGTAACTTGTATCTTTCGTTAGCATAGTGTATGACATTTTTTTTAACGTAAGTAACGCTCAATATTCTAAGATATTCAAAAATAGTACCTTGCATTGTTGAGAGTATATAAGTCAACGTTTTTTGACTTTAATACTTTATTTATTATTAAATTTAGAAGTGGAACTTCTTTGCGCGCATGGGGGTAAAATTTTTACGGATGGAACGTCATGAAAATGTGCGTTTTTGTCCAAGAAGAGGGAGAGAGTGATTGAGACCGATAGAGAGAGAGTGAGAAAGGGCGAATGTACCATGAAGCACATAGCCATGGAGTGAGAAAGATCGAGAGAGAGAGAGTGAGATAGAGCGAACGTATCATCGCAAGTCTCGGAAATTAAAAGCTTTAGATTAGGATAAATATATATATATATATATATATATATATATATATATATATCTCTCTTTTTTTTACTTTATGATCATCATCATATTAGGTCTATAGCTGTTACGCTCTCAAAACACCAACACGGTACTTAAAATATTTCACTACGTTGTGTAAGCTTTTTTCTTTTGCACCGGGAAATGCTCCTAGGCATCCCGCGGGTGAGGGGACTCCCCAGGCGGGTATATGGGATCGCTGTTGCAAAGATGGTAAGGTGGACGCAGCTCTACCCATTAAAACCCGGAAAGTGCCACCAATGCCGCCCCCTGGTGAGGTGCCCCGGATCTATTGAACAACAGGGCACATCGACGGCTAGTAAATCCCTCAAGGGATGTCTCGTCGGTACGTGACATCCACAGAGGGGTTGTCCTGGAGCATAAAACAACCTCTTCCAAAGTCGGGACAATGCACTAGGGTGAAGTTCCCATCCTTGCCCCCTGCTCTTTGTACCCCTCTTATAACCCCTCTTCTTATAAGAGGGGTACAAAGCAGCTCCCTTGGTTCAACTGGCTTTATGCTTCACTTTAGGCTACTGAGCCCCACCGCCACGTCAAGGCCTGAACCATGGTGGGGACGTGGTGTAAGCTATATTAATAGCTTCTTATCAAGAAAGGTGTTTCAATCTAATCCAACATGAATGGATAAACAGATAATAATGATGAATAGCCGAGCCGTAGATTGTAAGGAATTATGACAAGAACATAATCCATTGTTGTGTAACATTTTAGGAACACTTGCTTTTACTCAAACCCTCGTTGAATGAATATTTACACAGCTATCGTAAATACGAACTAAACTAAATTTATAGGGTTACCGTTCGTTTGAATTGCGAAAAGTCTGTATAGTTAATTAATGTTACTTTTATATTAGACAAACTGGTATACGAGCCACGTGCTCGAACGTGGTTAACGTCACCCATAATTAAACGAGATCATTCGGGACTAGCCTAGGCAACTATTTCATCGTATCGGGATCAGGATGGGCACCTGGGTCCAGTATGGTACGACGTCGCGGGGCCGGGCAGTCTCCCCTTACGAGGAGTAGTCTGGTCTTCGCCGGGGCCAGCCTGTCGCTAAGGTGATCCTGTTGCCTGCTGATACGGGACCCTCAAAGTTTTGGTTTGGATAGTACGCTGCTCAAGTGTGAGTCCTACATAGGTCCAGGAGCCTTACCCGAGGTAATCTGGACACATACGTAAACAAAAATGGCAACTATTTATATGCGTATCCTGAAACGTTAGATGGTTTTGGTGCCATTTGGTGCCAGTGACACAGCCTTTCATGCCTTTTTCCGAAACCCAGCTAAACTGTTTCACGGAAAAATAAGCAGGATGGTGCAGAACGGCGCGGGCGCGCGACAATCGCTCCTTCATAATGGGTACAATTTTTTAACAATCCTTGAGTTCTGTTTTTTTTTCATGTTTTGGATCAAGTTTTTGTTTAATATAGATTATATTATAATGTAGAATATATTTCATAGAGTTTAACAGGGCTATACATGCTTAAAATTATCGTAAACTATTCTGTCCACTGCTGGGAAATGATCTATATTGTTTTACAGCTTGGATCAACGCCAGGAATGTAGATCGTTTCATAGTATTGAAGATTAGGAGAATTTGCTCACGTGCAGAAACATAAACTTGCTTACCAGCGATGTAGAAATAATGATTTATCTATTTATTTGTAAGAAGTAGTGCCATGCTGCTGAGTAATTTGAGGAAATAGGGAAAAAGAGGGCAACGCATCTGCATAACTTTTTATTGTGCGGATGTGTATTTGCGTCGGTAGTCACCATAAAGCTCCGACTGCTCGGTTACCTCCTTATGACATAAAAAAAATATGTTTACCATTTTCAGCAATATAGGCTAAGATCCGGGATATAAAACGACCTTCACCGAGATGTTTATTTGATAAAACGTTTTTTTATATTTAATTTAATATGTCAATAAATATATTGCATATGGGTTGCCTAACAAATTTTAGTCCAGGGTATGTTTAATTAATAATAATAAAAAAAAAACATTTTACCGGTTTGATTAGTAGATAATTTCTATACCAATCGAACAAAAAAAATGCAAACGTTAGGTTGCCTATTCTTTTCCGGTCACAGCTATCGGGTAGTCAAGTATAAACAGGTAAACTGGACCGGAAAAGAATAGGCAACCTAACGTTTGCATATTCTATGGGCTTCATACTTTCGATTGGTATAGAATTTACTTACTAGTAAGTAAGTACTTACTTAATAGTACTTAATCATAATCATCATCACATCATTATGTGCTGTTTATCATGACGATCAGTCTGAATCTCTCCACTGTGGTATTTATAAAACAACGTCATTTCAACATCATTAATGGTTTTATTTTCTTATTTGTCAAAGTAGTTGATCATAATTGGATACTAATACATACATATAAATAAGTCGTACTCGGATCCAGTGATACAACTTTCTCTATTAAGATATGTCTCATAGTGACCTAGTTACTAGCAGGTGGTATACATATATATGTAATTGTATTAGACCTCACCATACCGATAAATAACAAAAAATATATGGGCGTTGATAAGGGCGCTTACACGCGAGAGTATTGACAATATGTAAAAGTAATACATACTCGTCGTCTACCTCTGGCGTCTCCCACATTTATTTTATTACTAGCTGGTGCCAGCGACTTCGTCTGCGTAGGATAAGATATTTTTCATAAAAAGTATCCTGTGTTACTTCTAATACCTCCAAAATAAATAAAACACATAAATACACATATTCATTTGTACAAAGTTTCATGATTATCTGTTAAGTAGTTTTCGCGTGAAAGCGTAACAAACAAACTTTCTTTCACATTTATAATATTAGTAGGATTTATTTATTTTTGTACACATAAATATCACGTCATGATATCGAAATCTGGTCAACGATTTAGGAGTAAAAGATAATATTAAGTAACAGATAAACCAATAAAATATACTAGAATCAAGAACATGTCGTAGCACATCAGTGATAAGTTTTTTTTTTTCAAATACATGGGCAGTTATATATTGCTCATCGGTATTCTTATTTCCCTAAGGCATAAAAAATGCACAAGCTTATCGACCCACCCACATTAGAAACTACTGGAAGATGCATATCATCCTGTCTCACAAACTCAAAATACATGTTTTTGAATTTGTGAGACTGCATGAGCTCCAGCGTCACATTTACTACACAGTATTCACAGTATTCACAGATACTACAGAAGCAAAACGTGTGAATGTATTGAACGCGCCAGCTTTAGTTAACTGACCAATACGTACGTAGAATAATTAATAACATTTATTTTTACAGTTCAAGCAATATAACGAAAAGTCGAGTATATATGCTTGATCCCGGCATAATTAATTCCTGCTACTCTGATTTTAGCCGTCTCGGCATTATTGAAAGAGAATTGCGTACAGATGTAGATGATTCCTGCTGAGGAAAGTGATAACTATTCAGTGGTCACTATTTTATTAATGATAGACGTTAACTACGTACTACTACTTACCGTCAAATAAAAATAAATAAATCGATTTCAGCACTGACATCATGCATCGCTTGTGATTACCCTAAGCCAGTGATCGACTGCAAGTTGTTGCAAAATGACAAACATGTCGTGTTACGATCCAAAACAAATATGATAGCAATTCACTAATCAAAACCAATTTATTATATCGATGGAATTATTCTATAATATTATGAGAGCCATTCGCTTTATAGCCTCCACGGGTCATTAAATTACAGTTATCATCGCAAGTACATTTATAAATACTTTTAATACTATGCAAGTATTATACGTAACAATGTTTGCTGGGATATGGACATGTTGGTCAATGATGTCTGCGTCATTAAGATCAGTTCATAAGGAGGTTCATTTTTTATTGACTACTGGACTGTTGTAAGTGTTATTGTTGCTGTTGTAATGTTTTAGATATATGAAAACCTTTTAAAGTAAAGGCGTGTTTCATGTTAATAAGTTCTTGTTTGACGCCTGGTTAAGAGGTCAGGCTACTGGACACATTACGCAACGGTCTCGGGTTCGAATCCCACCAAGTATAATTTTTATGATGAATAAAGATGTCTGCACAGGGTCATGGACGTGTATTATATGTATTTGTATACTTTTTTTTATTTATTTTAGTTCTTTGTACCCGTAACAAGTCCTTAAGAACTTACACGGGGCTATGTTACCGTGGTGTGATTGTTGGAATTTATTATTGTCTATGTTTTGATTGGTATAACAATAGCAAATCCCTTCTATTTAATCTTGGCACTTTGTGTTCGCTATTGGGTGATAATGTATTGTTATTATATGCATATTTGCCACTACTATCCACACATGGTAATTGTTTGTCAAATATGTCAAATACACAAATACAAATGAATTGCCAGCATTAAAAAAAATGTTTTGGCAACATCGTATTTTCAATCGACTATCAAGATGATTGCTTTTCCTTATTTCAACCGAAATATGGTCATAAATATAGTATATTTGAGTTTTAATCTTTAAAAAACATAGAATAACATGTAATGCAACAAGAAAATTTTATTTTCTTGAATCATGTAAGTTGAGTCATCTTGATAATTATGTATATTTTTACAAAATTTCCAATTACATAAAACCTGTCTCCTTATTGAGGACTTTAATGTAAAGTTCATAGCGTCATTGAGGACGTGACACCGGGTATGTGGCTCGGAACCCGCTTGTACCGGTTTGGAGTACCCTTTGACACGATCGTCTAAAACAAAATGCAGATCTTATCTATTACGTGGTGGTATGTTTTGGTCATTACTTCATTAATTGTGCATATGATCACGTGTTTTACTAATTTGGAAGCATACATATTTATTTAGCTATACATTTTCAAATTATATGTACCCAGATATTTGCAAATAACACTACATAAATGTACCTCGGGCCAGACCAGCATCCAGAGTTTGAACGCACCCACCCTCCAATAGTCCCTCAATGGGACCATAGTGAACGCGTCCCAAGGTCTCCAGTTCAACCCGAGTATAATAAATTAACGTGAGCGACGATGGTCTAGTCACTAGTGGATAAAGACTCGGCCTCTTGAGTGTAAGGTCTGGGTTCGATCCTGACCGGTGACAAAAATGGGTTTTCTAAATTTCTCCGTGCACCTGAACATGAGAACATCGCTTGACCACCAGTGAATGGAAAACATCTTTAGGAAACCTGCATGCCTGATTTTATTAAAAGTCTTTGAAGGTGTGTGAAATTCACCAATCTGCATTGGTCAGCTGATGATCGATTGGTCCGCGCATCGGTGAACTATGGCCCAACACCCGCCTCGCCCGATTTCGAGGAGGAGACCCCAGCCCAACCGTGGGACATACATAAGAGTTCATGTTATAAAATAGTTAATAGAATCAGGCGTTACCTTGCGGAAATCCATTATATAATGTATTAAATTAATTATATTATTTAGCAATTATCCCGCGAAAAACGCAGTCTTTACAGCAAATGTGTGAGTGCACGCATATGCATGCATATAGCACCGCCCTCCTTTCCCACACTGCATATGCGTACACTCGCATGCACCACCACCCCACAAGGTGGTGGTCTTTTACTGTGGTTGTGGTGCATGTGCTAATTAATATAATTAATTTAATATCTTATATGATGTTATAAATCTTACGTGAAATAACAAAAACAAATGTGAGCGAGGGTCCAATTGATATAGATTCGACTTTGAAGTGAGGAATTTAGGTTCCAGCTGGACCAATGCACCTTAAGATAGGATTTTCTTAATCTCTGTATTCACATTAAATCACTTACCATTGCAACATTTCTTTACTTTTTTCTTGTTTACGGGTAAAGAAAAAATCATATTATGGAAATTAAGGCATAATTAATGTTGCTATAAATTTTTGATTGATTGATTAAAAGTCTTTGAGGGTGTTTAAAGTTCGCCAACCCTTTTTTTTATTTAACGCCGGGAAATGCTCTTAGGCATGGGTCACCCCAGGCAGGTATGTGGGACTCGCTGCGCCCGAAAGCTGGTAAGTGGACGAGCTCTACCTACTAAAATCCACCTGACTGACTAGCCGTCAACACCTTGACGGCTAGTCAGTCCCGCAAGGGACCGATGCCACCTCCACAGAGGGGTTGTCCCGCACCACAAAACAACCCCTCCCAACGTCGGGACAGTACAATAGGGTGAGGTTCCTATCCTCGCCCCTTGCCCCCTGCTCTTTTGTTCCCTCTTCTTATAAGTGGGGTAAAAATAGCCCCCTCGGCTCAATTAGCTTCGCCCAAGGTGCTGGGCTCACCCTAAGCTACTGAGCCCCACCGCCACGTCAAGGCTTGAGCCATGGTGGGAAAAGTTGGCAAACCCGCATTGGACCAGTACATATGTGAACTCTGGCCCAACACACTCCTTGCCTGTACGTAAACACAGCAGTGGGACATAATGGATGGCTTATGATATTATGCTATAACAAATCAAAGTTACAGGAAACATTATGAGCATTTGTGAAGAAGGCGTGATATACATATTATATGCAACTAATAAAGAAGGTTGTAACCGCAAATAATTAAGCAGCTCTGCTGAGATTATTCATAAATGAGGATTGATAAGATAAATAGTTTTGTTACCAGGTTTTATTAAAATATTTATGATAATAATGGTTTTATGTTTTATTATCAGATTTATGATAAATCTTACTTATCAACTTATTCAACGTAACTTCTATTACCTAATAGAAATTAAGTTGACCTTATTATATATTAAGACAATGTGTATTATGTACTTAAAAAAATGTTCTAAAATAAAATTATATTCTTCATTAATAGTAAACAATTTCCTACTTTACAAACACTTGCGTTTCCTCCGCGTTTGTTCACTCGCGGGATACATTAATATATTAATATATTACTATAAACATCCACCTCGTTGTTATGAATATTACTAAACAGATTTATACACACACGTTTATACAAAGGAACCACAACTTCAGTGCATTCTCCACTTTTGCACTATTTTGACATCAATTTACCATACATTTATCCGATGGCTTTCTGGTATAACTCACGATAATTAAATACATAAATATTACACACGTTGCATTACAACTTACACGGCTATAATGATATATTTTTACGGATTAATTTATTGCGGCTATTATTTTTATTATTATATATGCGACATTTTATAAAATTATGTCCGACCACAGTGCCCAACGTTTCGGATACTTTACGGCAACCATGGTTATTATAATGAGTGAAATTCGCGTAAACATACCCTAACAATATACCCTATAAGTTATACCGTAGTATAAAGTCCGTACCTCGAAATTAGGCGAGGAGGTTAAACGGCGATATTGACCTCTTCAAAACCTCAGCCTTACTTTCAATATGATAGTAATGCACGTTACGCTTATTTTAAGTTATGTAACACTTAAATTAAGACGAAATTGATTTCTCTTATGTGTCCACTGTTTTCATAATTGCGTCATTAAGACTGTCTAGCTTCAATGATCCCAATGAAAATAGAAGCTGGTATATAGACATGATCCGTCATGTAGAAATAGATCGTCTAAATATAATGAGTATTAATCTGACTCATGTAACTACCAGACGGTGTTATAAAATTTGTGATACTTTTTAACCACTTGTCTGTTTGGCTGCACCTGAACATTTTTATGATCCGGTATTACTCGTCATTAAATTTAAACAACAGATAATTTTATATTGAATTTGTTTATAGTAAATTCTAGATCAATTTCTACTTGATTTCTTTATAAGTGTTAAAATACCATAACGACGAAACAAGTGACTCATTTTGTGAACAAAATAATGTAAAAAAAAATTGATTTGATTTTGATTTGAACTGATGTTAATACGCAACAACGTGTTTTGTGTTTTTGTGTTTATTTCTACAATTTAATAAGATGTAATTGATTTCCTCCATAATTTTCAATCTAATTCCATTTTAGTAACTTCAATTAATTGTTTTTCTCAAAATAGCGACAAAAAAGGTAATTAATTTTCATAAATGTTTCTTTATGACGTTACATAAAACTATCGTCCGTAAACCCACTTTACAGACAACCAATTTTTTTATCATGATATTACTTCCTGCAATTTTTAAAGGCTGGTGCAGCTAAGTCTATTTCTTTGTGACATTATTAGACCCGAGCTCACTATGATTAGCTTTGCCCGCTTAGAGATTAGGAGATGGTTGGCGGCCGGGCAGTCCTACCCTATGAGGAATAGAGTGGCCTTTAGCCGGGGCCAGCCTGTCGCTGAGGTGCTCCTGTTGCCTGGAGATCCGGGGCCCTCAGAAAACGTTAGTTTGGGTATACACAGAAAAGAGCGTCACCCTGCGTCAAAAAAGAGATCAATGTCAATGAGAAAATGTCATCATAATCACTTACTACGGATTTTTCACAATTGAAATCTTTCATTGATTTAAGCAATTATTAATTCAATAGTTAAATATTGGTTACAATAACAATCGCCTGAACATTATATAAAATTAATAAACTAGTTCAAATTGCACATTTATCTAATGTGGTAATCTCCGCGTTATCTTTTGGCACCCATACACCACCTGTAAGGTAAACTGTCTAATATTAGTATACACAAACATCCTCACAATGGCGAGGGAAGCACTTCCACCAAGACCGACAAATGGAGCACCGGCCAGTAGACGCCCGATCGTCCAACGATATGGAAAGTGCGTTATTTATTTATTTTTGTCGTCAACTGAACTGTGCCCCGTAGTTCCAATATAGACACCGGTTAGATCTCACCGGACATAATCGATACTCAAATCAATGCGCCTGACATCTTGTCCCTACCCCATGGATTTCGGTTGCTACGACAAGGACTCGGGCGAAGTGGAGTGCTACCTAGAAATACGTAAATACATTCACTAAACGTAACTAATTCGTTTATCGTATCAGAGATTCGCATTGTGATTTATATTTTTAGTTGGAATCATGTTTTTGGGTCGCGTAAACAGTCTCACTTCTGACTGTAAGCTAGTCTGTATGTCAGTGCGGCGTGCGACTGGCGGTATTACGTTTGTTTTTGTTATATTCACAATGCGATCAGAGATTAGATCCGTGAGTACTAGACGAGACCATGTACCCAGTCGTAAGTAGGAATGTATTGAGTGCGTTGTTGATGTTTACTTACAGTCTGTAATGGGTTTCTTCAAAATTTTAGATTGCGATACGGGCACTTCGTGCGCTATCACTATACAAATGTGTGAGTATAGGAATTGATATGAGACACCTGGATTTGTTATGCTTATGAATAATGGAAGGAAACGTTTCAAGTATTTCAAAGACTAGTTGATAATAACAAAGTTTGAGTCCTAATGTATTTTATGTGGTATTTTACTAATGCATATATACTTTTAAAAATATTCGTTTGTTGGCAGCAAATCCTGAGGCGGTGGGGTGCGTTGAAAGATTCGCGACGTTTCTATCGATTCTTCTGATGATCATCACTTTTCCATTTTCACTTTTCGAGTGCTTTAAGGTAAATTTTATTTGATTAATTATATAGAAATTACTGTAAATTAAATTTGTTTTCCGGTACGGTTCAATTAAGATTCGTGGATAAAAAAGCAGATATTAGCAAGTTTAAAAAAATTAAAAGGCCTATGTTCAACAGTGACCTGATAAAGGCTGATGATGATGATAATAATAACCAAGTGTCAAGTACCAACCAATTTGATATTGGTTAGAAGTACACTGATGATGACAACGGTATAATGATACAGACAACTGTTTCGTGATTTGATTTTATTACTATTTCTATCTATTTTTTTGTTGAATTCAAATTTTGAAATAATTTAGGAAATTGACTTTGATTAAGAAATGATCTCCAACAAAACAGCATAGAAAATAATAGGGCTATCAAATGTAAAAATGTATTTTTAAACTAGCAGCGCGGTTTTTTTATTCTAGTATGATACAGGGATAAAATTTCTTTATGTTATTCTGATGTATAAACTATGTCATTGTAAAGTTTCATTAAAATCTACTCAGTAGTTTATACGTGAAAGTATAACAAACATACTTCCATACATTCTTACAAAGTTTCGCGTTTATAACAATATTAGTAGGACTAGAAGGACCTGACTTGCATAACTGAGGTAAGGTGTTGCGTTCTGTGCGCAACAACAAATTCTTCATCTTTATTGTAATATATAGATTTTGTTAAAAATGGGTAGGAAAACCTCCAATGAGCGATAATGGTCTAGTGGATATAGGCTCGGCCTCTTGATTGAGAGGTCCGGGTTCGATCTTGAACGGATCAAATGGGTTTTTCTATATTTCTCCACTTGAACATGAGACGAAAGAAAGGTGAAGGAAATATCGCGAAGGAACATGACGATGAGATTAAAAGTCATTGAAAGTGAGTGTAGTTCACCAACCCGAATTGAATTTGCACAAAGGTGAACTATGGCCCAACACCTTCCTCGCCTCGAGGAGGAAACCCTTTTTATTTTTTCTTTAACGCCGGTAAATGCTCTGAGGCATCCCGCGGGGGAGTGGGTCTCCCCACGCGGGTATGTGGGACTCGCTGCGCCCGACAGCTGGTAAATGGACGCAGCTCTACCCACTAAAACCCGGCGAGTGCCACCAATGCCGCCTTTGGTGGTGCCCCGGAGCTAGAAAACAAACAGGGCACCTCGACGGCTAGTCAGTCCCGCAAGGGACCGACGCCACCTCCACATAGGGGTGTTCCTGCACCACAGAACAACCCCTCCCAACGTCGGAACAGTACAATGGGGTGAGGTTCCCATCCTCACCCCTTGCCCCTGCTCTTCTGTCCCCTCTTCTTATAAGAGGGGTACAAAGAGCCCCCTCGGCCCAATTAGCTTCACCCAAGGTGCACCGCTCACCTTTGGTTACTGAGCCCCACCGCCACGACAAGGCCTGAACCATGGTGGGGAGGAGGAGACCCTTACCCCAACAATGAGTAATATTATATGGGTTGATATTATTATATTATTATTTAACCTCAAACTAGAAGGGCCTGGGATATCCGTGCAGTGGCTACAATAATAATACCGGAATACCGCTCGACACGAGTGGTGGGGGATTGGCTGCCTTGACATAGTAGCCTAGGGTGAGCCACTGCACATTGGGCGAAGCTAATTGAGCCGAGGCGGCTCTTTGTATCCTCCCTATAAGAAGAGGGGACAAAAGAGCAGGGGACAAGGGGCGAGGACAGGAACCTCACCCCATTGTACTGTCCCGACGGACATCCTTGTGCAGGCAAAGGATGGGAAAAGTTTGATAATAATGTTAAAATAAAAATAAAATTGGTACAGGTAGTTCAAGAATTCGAGCGCGCTGTGATATTTCGTCTTGGAAGGGTTCGGAAGGGCGGTGCGAGAGGGCCCGGTCTGTTCTTCGTATTGCCGTGTATAGACACGTATAGGAAGGTCGACCTACGGACAGTGTCCTTCGATGTACCGCCTCAAGAAGTAAGTACCTTCACTATAGTTCTTTTTTATGTCACAAGGAGGCTACCGAGTAGTCGGACAAATATGGTGACTACTGACTACCGACGCTCATTGAAATCCGTACAACCAAAAGTTTTGCAGATGCGTTGCCCTCCTTTTCCCTATACCCCCAATGGGCCACCGAAAACTCACAAACCGCACGAAACGCGACAGCATAGCTGTCACTTGACGCCGGTGTAATGTGAGCGAGAGGTTCCACCCCAGTCGTGCCGGCCTAATTTGGCTGAAAAGCAGCATGGCACTACCTTTATGCTTGACGAGTGGTCAAGCTAACGGACACTTCATGCAGCTGTCGCGGGTTCAAATCCTTATGCCAAGTGGCGAACATAGTGTGTTCAAGCGGATGTTTAATAGATAGCCGATACGACTATCTATCATAAAATCTATAATCTTCGTTAACATGCTTTTATTGTAAATCAGCGATTAAACGCGCTTAACACAAGAACACATGGCCGTAAACAAAGATGAGTTGGCATTGGTATTGAAACAGTTAACCCAAATAGCCCGGTCCACCATCACGGGGTAATCGGCGGTCGTAAAGCATCAATCAATGTTTTACGGCACAACTGTTAAACAATTGTCTTATTGTCAGAATAAGCTATTAATAACGATTTGGTAACGCAATGTGTGAACGCGCTCTTTTTATTGAGGCAAGAAAGAGGTTTTATATAGAAGAGGGGTCAAAAGAACAGTCGGTTCACCTGATGGTAAGTGATAAGCGACATCCACAGACACCCGCTACACCAATGGATTAGCAGTTGTATATTTCGAGTGTATGTATTTATGTATCTATTTAATCTATTCATACATTTTTATGTATATTATATAATTAAAACTGCCAGCGTAATCATACAAATAACTTTAATTCTCCAAATCAATCGTCTCCGCTTCTAGAACTCCCTTTTCAAAAACTAACTAGTCCTTCTCCTTTTTTTTTCTTTCCGCCTACAGCTCATGAAAAGCGCGGTTATCGCTAATTGGTTCACCATCCAAACGAACGGCCAATCCGATTGGTCGGGTCCTTACAAGAGTTTCCAGAATAGGTGACTTTATAATATAGGTCTTAATAAAAAAAGATAAAATAAAATGCAATCACGAGATGTCTAATTTTTAAATGAACGGCTTAATGAAAATTCTTTAGAGGTGTTCGATTCATATTAATTAAAAGGGTCGGAATGTGAAATTTATAAAAAAGTAAAATGGCGGGTTTGTTTTGAACCGCTTTTTTAGGGTCCCGGATCTGCAGGCAATGGGAGCACCTCAGTGACAGACTGGCCCCGGCGAAAACCAGACTACTCTTCGTAAGAGGGGACTGCCCGGCCACCACAAAGCAGTCCCTGCGATGTCGTGCCTGGATCGGCCAGGCTCCCATCCAGATCCAACAAGAGAACAGGGGCGTTACTGGAGGCATGTCAAGTAGCGCCTGTTGGCGGCCTCCTCTCTCACCTGAATAACTGAAACAGCTATTAAAAAGCACAATGATTACGATCTTACTAAATTGTATTTTTGTGATGAACAATAACCGCATCATCTTCGTTTGTTATAAACTATGATTGATTGAATTTCTAATTATAATACCTACATTCAATTAACCAGTAAACCAAGATAAATAGTAACACCGCCAAACGCGTTTCGGAAACCGCACATGTGGGTTCCGTAAAATAGATATTTCTTTAAGCATATAGATTTTAAACAAAAATTAGTCATAGGAAAATCATTCAGTGTTAATGTAGTTCCCTGCTAAACTTAATAAAAAGTAAGTCAAAATAGATTGGTTTTTTATAACATTTTTTACTCTGGTACAGAATATTACTTGATAAGTAAAATAATACCTCCTAGCCCTATAAGAATTAATATTTTATTTGCATTTAGACCCTCGGTGTATAGGAAATGCCACTTTTCACTATATGGCTATCATTTTGCACCAAAATATATCCACTTAAACAAAATGCGATTGAAAATCTTGGAGTAAAAACGATAAAATAAACACACTTATGAACAAAAGCTGTTACAATAGAGTACATTTACTGTGCACAGGGAATTTCTATAATAATAAGTATAATAGATATTCTTATGGACCTACGGAACCCTAAAGGTCATATTCAGGGTGAATGGTGTTTATTTGTTCGTGTCGATATAACTCGCGAACAGACATATCACAGCGGTGACCTGATTCCATCAAATCGTCCAATAAACTCATGTTTTTCAAAACAACACACCCCAGATGTAAAGGCGTAATTTGAGATTAATATTAGGAACATTACTCAATTTAATTAAGTTAAGGAAGGAGAAAATAATAATATTTTTTATGTAAAACATCTATTGGCGCGTCGTCACAGTCAATTGCCGTGACGGCAAACGCTGTCATGTCATATAACCTCCACTACTCCGCCGCTCTCGCCTCCGGTATGTTGTGTGCGCGCGCATATACTATAGGTCTTTATTTCATTCCATCTTAGGTACATATAGATTTTTTTTCATTATATTATATTCATTTTAAGATTAAGCATGTATGTTTCAAATTAGCCGGGCAGTCTAAAAAGACAGTTGGTCTAGTCGTATAATCTGAAAGGGGATGACTTATGAGCGATGAGCATATAACTTTCGTTTAAGGAACTTCAGAATAATAATAATTTGGGATAAAGATTTATACATAGTAGCTTCCAGCAGGGACATCATTACAATAATTATCAAAGACAAATTGAAGAAGGACGCGTTTAAGACGAGCGTTTGCTTATGTGCCAACTTCCTATCTTATTTTATTTATTTTATGTTTTCGCGGGGAAAATAAACCAAAAGCAGGGTTCACCTAGCCGTGTCGCATGTAATGTACTTAATACCTATTGTATCAAGTGAGTATAGAAAATAGGCACGAGCCCGCTGCGAGCCGCTCGCGCGTGGAGCGGCTCGCAGTGACCATCCGAGTGGCAGTATCACTGCCAACACAACCAGCTGCGTATCCGGAAGCTCGAACACAACCGGCTGCAGATTCTGCGAACACAACCGGCTGCGGATCCGGGAGCATGAACACAACCGGCTGTGAATACTGCGAACACAACCGGTTGCGGATCCGGGAGCTCAAACACAACCAGCTGCACATCCGAAAGCTCGAACACAACTGGCTGCGGATCCTGTGAAAACAACTGGCTGCGGATTCAGGAGCCCGAACACAACCGGCTGCAGATTGTGCGAACACAACCGTCTGCGGATCCTACGAACACAACCAGCTGCGGATCTGGGAGCTCTAACACAACCGGCTGTGGATCTGGGAGCTCATAGCTAGCTAAATACGCGATGACCGTGGACGAGCCGTTCCCACTTGTAGGTTAACACAGTATCAGATATGTTACATGCTACACGGCTGGGTGAGTACCCTGCTTACGGTCCATCCTGTTATTAGACTTTTACAACACCAAACTGTACTAGCACTAATGACATTACTAATCCCCTCTAATTGTCTACCTAACTTCGGTGATAAGCAACATCGACAAAATAAGAACAAATATTATTTGTATAATTTTCAGGTCCTCACTCGAGATTCAGTCACGGTGGCAGTGGATGCTGTGGTCTACTACAGGATAAAGGAACCACTCAATGCTGTCGTCCGAGTAGCCGACTATAGGTACCTATAAGTATATAACACCAAAAAGAGTTCTAAAAATAATGGACTCTAAACCATAATATTATATATCTCATTTTTGTGTTGAATGTATAAACTAGTTTAATTTCTTTAATTGATTATCTCTTAATAGAAAATAAATTAACTGTTTTAACATATAGTATAAATTGTTATCCATAGCGTCCATAAATAATATGATTCAGTAGTTAGCACTGAAGTGGACAACAAAATACCAAATTGTAAATTCTTGCAACGTTTCGGTCCTTTATTGAATCTTCTTCAAGCAATCTATACCATTATATTATATTTATTATAAATTCACATCCAGGTTGAAAATTTATAATTAATATATACAAAGCTTTCATTGAAGGTGGCTTATGTCTAGCAATGGACGGATAGAGGCTGATTATGATGAAGATGGTACTCGGAGATACTCATCATTACAACAAAATAACAGTATATTTAATTTCCCCACCATGGTACAGGCCTTGACGTGGCGGTGGGGCTCAGTAGCCTAGGTTGAGCCCAGCAACTTGGGCGAAGCTAATTGAGCTGAGGGGGCTCTTTGTACCCCTCTTATAAGAAGAGGGGACAAAAGAGCAGGTGGCAAGGGGCGAGGACGGGAACCTCACCATTTTGTACTGTCCCGACGTTGGGAGGGATTGTTCTGTGGTGCGGTACAACCCCTTTGTTGAGGTGTCGTCGGTCCCTTGAGGGACTAACAAGCCGTCGAGGTGCCTTGTTTGCTCATTAGATCCGGGGCACCTCACCAAAGGCGGCATTGGTGGCACTCGCCGGGTTTGAGTGGGTAGAGCTGCGTCCACTTATTAGCTTTCTGGCGCAGCAAGTCCCACATACCCGCGTGGGGAGACCCACTCCCCCGCGGGATGCCTCAGAGCATTGCCCGGCGTTAAAGAAAAAAAAAGAAAATATTTAATGTAACTTAACACACACCTATATTAAACTCGACAGTGCCTCCACCCGACTGCTCGCGGCGACCACTCTGAGGAATGTGTTGGGAATGAGGGACCTGGCACAACTGCTGTCAGACCGGGAAGCCATCAGTCACATGATGCAAGCCAACCTGGATGAAGCCACAGACCCTTGGGGGGTTGAGGTGGAAAGGGTAGAAATGTGAGAATCATAATTTTAATGCCTTCTTTATAGTATACCCAAGTATTTACTAAGTAATTTTAAACATTATTTAAGGTTCTACTTATAGAAAAAGATAAACGAAAGAAAAAAAAATCCTACATAAATTCGACCCAGCTGTACAGAAACTAATAGAAATTCATAATCAAATTTGGACATTAACCCAAACGCTTAAGGAAATTCCAAAAATAGCTCTACTGATTATATTCTTATACAACATTCTTGTTTAACTATCTGTTAATTTATTGTTTTGTATTTATAGTAAGGACGTGAGATTGCCTGTGCAACTACAACGAGCAATGGCGGCGGAGGCGGAGGCGGACAGAGAGGCTCGAGCGAAGATCATCGCCGCGGAAGGGGAGATAAAGGCATCGAAGGCTTTGAAAGAAGCATCACTCGTCATGATCGATAACCCTATGGCGTTACAGGTGAATAATTTTATATCCTTTTTTATGTTAGTTGAATAGGCAAACTGGAAAACGTGCCACCTAATGGTAAGTGGCGGACGTCGCCCATGAACATAAACTAGTTTACCTGGAACGAGCCCAGGCAACTCATCTGTGTTGCCTATCCTGAGACATAAGATGTTAAGTCTCGGTGCCAGTAATTACACTGCCTGTCTTGCCATTCTCTCCGAAACACAGCAAAGCTGTTTCACGGGAGAAACAAGCAAGAGTACCCATGCAGCCGGGAGCGCGGCACAGCGCTTCCCTCCCACCGGTATTCACATGTTTATACTTTTAAAAATTTGGAAACGCATTGCCTATTTTATTAAAACTGTGGAGGACAATATAGTAATAGAGAGTATCATCATCATCACCATCACAACCAGGTCTCCACATTGTTGCCCAATAATTTATTTCTTTATTGGGCAACAATGTGGAGACAGGAGGAGATAACAGGTTTATTATAATGAAAACCAGTTTTTGTGTTTGTATCATGAAATATGCCTAAATTTCCATATTATTCCAACAGTAGAAGAGTTTAGCACCAATCCGACGCCAGTAGGGCTAGCATGCGCGCACGACAAAATTTTGTCTACACCTTTTCTCGTATTATTTCATATAGTTAATACGAGAAAATGGGTAGACAAAATTTTGTCGTACACGCATGCTAGCCCTACTGGAGGCCGTGTGGTCGATGACTACATGGTGGGTGGGGCGCAAACCCCACTTTAACAAACCATAAGTGAGCCAAATCGGCTCACACTAATCCGATGTAGCATTAGGGCCTTCGGGCCGTTATAGATCATTCCGAAAAAAAGAGTTTAGCAAGCATGTCAGCTCTTACAACTGTGTTTTATAATGTTTAAAAAATTATGTTAGTAAAATGTATTTTTATCCTTACAGTTGCGGTATCTCCAGTCTCTCAACACAATATCGGCGGAGAAGAACTCAACTATAATTTTCCCATTCCCGATGGACTTCCTCAAAACATTTTTGAGTGTCCCAAGCTCTAACATTCCTCATTCACTACCTATGTAACCTTTAATATTGTAAATAGACGCTTATTTTAAGTCAAAAATATAGGCACTGGAAATAATTACAAAATTATTTGTATACACACATACAGCTTGGCAAAAAAGAGTATGGAAAAAATGAGGGCGCCACTTTCACTTAGGTCTCATCATAATATGGAAAATCAGTAAGATAATTTAATCAAATCGTTAAAAATAAATGTGAAACACTAAGCTTTACTCAAAATCTAGTATTTGTCGGCCAAGTATTGTCAACATCATAGGTTTCCATTTAGTTAAATATTTAGTTCCACCTGTCACCACGTCATACTCTTTTTTGCCAAGCTGTACACACTTGTACTTTAGAAATAAAAATATTACAATTTTCAATATAATAAATAAAACATAAGTCATAAGAATAACAGACTTTTGCTATAAATGAAAACAAAAAACTTATATGATGGCTGAAGAACAGATTTTGTTAACCAGATCTTGTGACTCCCGGGACTTCTTTTAACATTGAAAGTATCGAATGTAAAATTTTCTTCGAATTGGGAAATATCGTAAGAAAATTAAATATCTTCTTCTTTTGAGTTTGGACGACCAAAGCCACTCGCTTTATTCTGCCATTTTTGAGTAGAAAAGAAGGATTGCATTTACGTCTTTATTAATGACATTACTGAGTAGAAGAACAACATCTGTCATGTCATACGTCAATTATTGTAAATAAGTAATATACAATCATACGATATTAATTCTTAATCATTTTTATGTAAATTAATTTTCCTTTCCTATTTATATCTATTTTACGTTCTAGAATTTACTATCGCTAACGCTTGTACCTAAAATAAGAAGAGTCAGACCCGTTGCTCCCACGGGCCAAGTAATTTATATAATTTTAGGTTTTTTCAGCTAATTACATTTCAGCAATGACGACAGAGCCGCGCAAGGAAAAAATATTTAGATACTTGGCGATTGTGGCTATGATATTATTTCCAGTGGCATTTTTATTTGCATTCAAAGTAAGTCAAAAATTAATATAAAATAATATGTAATACTTTTTATGTCAGTCCAGGATACAGGGTCCATTTTTGCACTTGATTACTATCAAGATAATTTTCCGTGAGCTTCAAAAGTAAGCTTCATTTTGATAAGACGCCCAACAATTTCCTGTAAAAATTCTCAATTTTGGCAGCTAACAGAGGTAGCGAGGATAAAATATGTCCATTTTATGATTCTCAAAAATGATTATGTATGATGTTAAATCTGATGATAATTATCAAAATTATTCGAAAAAATATTTGTCCTACAAAATGTATGGTTTAATCAAAGAGTTCCCTCCTTCCAACGTGTATCAATAACGAGGTCATCAAAAATGATTACTAACCAGCTGATTATTTTTTTCTTTTACTTAGTTAATATTTATATAATTTAACAGTCACATTGTCCTACAAATTGCGTTGTACGTTATCCTGGCCCTACGTTCATCATCAAATCGACAATTACTGACCCGTCTCAAAAATCCAATCTGTATACTTTCTTATGAAATAGATGGCCCATGCCCCAATATTTTCCTTGCTTGACTTCGAAGCACTGACGCTCGATGTGACAGCGAATTGCTGAGCACGGACGACCGCTGTCAATCGGGTGGGTATGAGGACCGCAGGGAATAAGAATTCAGCCAAATATAAATGTTGATTAATGTAACATTATTAAAGTTATCAGTTATAACATAGTAGGTTAATACCATATGATCAGACGAAATGGCGTAGTGTAATAATCGATTGCAATATCTATTTGATGGTCACGATCTAGTATCGCGACCATCAAATAGATATAATAGAGATGACTTCGAAGTGCAGATCGACAAGCGGACTAATCGGTAGCGACTGCTCCGATGAAAGACCCAGGTTCCATTGGAACTACGACATTTTTTTTTTATAGAATAGGCGGGCAAAGGAGCAATCGAAGCCTTTTGGCGACTATCGTCGCCCACACACATCCGCACAACCAAAACCAAAAAGGATTGCAGAAGCGTTGCTCTCCTTTTCCCTATACCCCCTTCCAATGGGCCACTGGAGACTACAAACCGCACGAAACGCGACAGTATAGCTGTCACTTGACGCCGATGCTATGTGAGCGATTCGGCTGCAAAGCAGCATGGCAGAATCTTTTATAAAAGCTTATAAAAACTGAATAATTCACTAAGGTCGTGCAACAATACAAAAGAGCCGTAGTCCTACGTTTCGGACGTATACGGCGTGACTCACCCGCGGGGCCCGGTATCATCTGGGTCGTGCCGTGCACCGATGTCGTCATCTACTTCGATCTTAGAACACAATCTTTTAATCTGCTCCCTCAAGAGGTAAACAAGCAATTTGTAAACATCCTTAGCTTTTATTTAAAAATTTTTTTTCAGCGGGCGTATAGTAATTAGAAGCCATTTGAATCTGTAACAGGCTATCGAATCTAATGTTACGTATTATTAGTAAATTCTTCTAAAATGAATGTCATCAAACCATAACACGTTCTTGACACTACGAAGTGTGGAATTGGCTTATCTTAAAGCCAAATTCAGCTGTAGGCGATAACGGGAAAAACGGCGGAAATTAAAAATGCTAGCTCATATTATAAACATGTACTACATATTGTGTTTCTTTCTATTTTATATCCCGACCAAGGATTCTTTACATAGTAATCGTTGTTGTTTCTAGACAGTGGTTTCGATTTTCCACATCGATGCTCCTGTAACCTGGCTTAACATTTGTAGTGGTCAGAATTCTGTATAGAATGTGCAGGTGCACACTCATATTTGTTTTTAATTTCTTCAATTATTCTAAAAACATACATTTTATATTTTACATTGCAATTGCATCGATATTTACTCAATAGTTTCAGTCAGGCGTATCAAAACTGCAGAAGATGACAACAAAAAAAGAAAAATTAGTAATCGACATTTTCTATTTTCAGATTCTTACAAAAGATTCTGTGACGGTCACCGTAGATGCGGTTGTTTATTATCACGTGTCTCATCCGCTGGATTGCTTATTAAATGTCCAGTCATATAAGTACTATCATTATAATACATTTTAAAAAAGAAAAATACGTTATAATTATTCATAGATTTAATATGTTACGATAAAACGAAAATCTAGCTGTAGAACAAATAAACATTTTCAGAAATGCAACAAATTTGCTGTCGATTGCTACTCTAAGAAATATTCTGGGCCAACACACTTTGACCGATTTGCTGACCACAAGAGAAATAATCAGCCGTGTAGTTCGACAGGAAATTGATAATATTTCTAAGGAATGGGGCGTAGAGGTGGAAAGAGTAGAAATGTTTGTAAACTATTTAAATTTAATTGCTGTTTTGATTGTAAAAATGTGTAACATAGAATAGAATTTGTTACTGAGTAACAATAATAAATTCTATTACTGTTACTCAGTAATAAATTCTATTATATAGTATGTTCCCAATTTTTATTTTTTTGTTTGTTCACGAATTTTATAAATTTACATAGCATTACATACCTATGGAACTTATTTTCAACTGAATAAATACTAATAATCAAAATTTGGATAATAGAAAGGACGTCATACTACCTCACGAATTACAAAAGGCTATGGCTGCTGAAGCAGAAGGAACTCGTATAGGAAAAGCCAAAATTATAGAAGCACAAGGTGAAATAAAAGCTGCTGAAAATCTCCGAAACGCTTCAAGAATAATAGCGCAAAAACCTCAAATAATGATTGTAATAATAAAATTTAATTTGCAAATTGTAATTTCGTTTGCACAAATATTTCAATCGTAATTCTTTTTTTTCAGTTAAGATATTTGCAAACTTTGAATTTTATTACGTCTCAGCAAAAAACATCAATCATATTTCCGTTTCCTATTGACATTCCCAGTTCTAAATAAAACATCATTATTATTAAAATTATCCTTCTGAAAGGTTATTTTTTAAACTACATACATATTTGGATTGATTTTAACCAGATTGTAAAATATAAAACCTCCATCAGTTTATTGGCCAGTAACAAAATAGAAGAATTGTCATAAGCATAAAAAAGAATAAAGATAAAACTGAAACCATAATCGTTTTGAAAAATGAGTTGCAGAGGTTCTAATAATTTTAAAAAGTCTATAACTGATTTGGATAATCCTCATCAACAAGCCATTTCAATAAAATCTTCAGAAGATATAAAAAGTACTATAAATAGAGTCGGCTCCTCAGAAAGCTATCGGACGAAACTCTCCCATTCGCAACATAACGAAGGTAATTTTGGATATTTTGCTACAATAACAATATTATGTGGTTTGATATTTTGAATAATGAATATTTTGATGTGCAGATGAAAGTAATTTTATGGAAAGATTGCTTATTATAGCATCAGTGCTACTAGTAATATTAACGGTACCCTTTTCGCTGGTGTTTATTTTCGTGGTAGGTGACGACGTATTTCTAACCAAATACATATATAATATTTTGAATATAATAAATAATCAAATTCCATAATATGATATTCAAATTGGATTGTAGGTGGCAACTCACTTTCAGCGCGTCGTTATTCTTCGAAACGGAAAAGTTCTTAAAAATCAAGCATTTGGTCCAGGACTGGTTTGCATCTTACCTTGCGTAGATAGTGTGAAATATATAGACCTCAGAATATACTGTTATGAAGTCCCGCCCCAAGAAGTAAGACACGTCGTTCGAGACTTGACAACTTTAACCGAACTTATTTCTTATTTATCCTAAGTTCTTGATGATTTTTTTAAACATTTTATTATACCAAGATTTTGCTCTCTTATTTTATTTTTTAAGACAAAATCAATCTTCATCGAATGCCTTTTTTTATGTTACTTGGATAAGCAAACTGGCAAACGTGCCACCTGTGGTAAGTGGTCGACGTCGCCCATGAACATAAACTAGTGTACCTGGAACGAGCCCAGGTAAATCATCTATGTGTTGCCTATCTCATGAGACATAAGATGTTAAGTCTCGGTGCCAGTAATTACACTGCCTGTCTTGCCCTTCTCTCCGAAACATAGCAAAGCTGTTTCACGGGAGAAACAAGCAAGATGGTGGTACCCACGCAGCCGAGATCGCGGCACAGCGCTTCCCTCCCACCGGTAAACCTTTCCGACGTGTGTGAGTGTGTCTGTGTGAGTGTGTCTGTGTTGAGTGTGAGTTTGGGTGTGTGTGTGTGTCTGTGTCTGTTACTGTGTGACTGTGTGTAAGTGTGTCTGTGTTGTATTGTGTGTATGTGTGAGTGTGTGAGTTAGTGCGTAAGTGTGAGTTTGTGCGTGCGTGTGAGTGTATGAGTGTGCGAGTGTGTATGTGATTCTGTGCGTGTGAGTATGTGCGTGCGTGTGTGCGCCCGTGTGAGCGCCCGTGTGAGTGTATATGTGTGTGTGTGTGTGTTTGAGTGAGTAAGTGTGTGTGTGTGTGTGTGTGTTTGAGTGAGTAAGTGTGTGTGTGTGTGAGTGTGTGAGTGTGTGAGTGTGAGTGTATAGGGTGTTGTGTGTGAGTGAGTGATTGAGTGTGTACGTGTGTGTGTGTGTGTGTGTGTGTGTGTGTGTGTGTGTGTGTGTGTGTATATGTGTGTGGGGGGGGGGGTTCATCGTCATCATCATCCGCCTCTATCCGTCTACTGCTGAACATAACTATGAACGCCAAGACGGCCGATCCCTTGCCACTCATATCCAACTCCATCCATAATAATTTACTCAATGTGCTTATTTTTAAGATTCCGTACCCGAAGGCTAGTGTCTTATGTTGTACATAATATTATAATGGTACGGAATCCTTCGTTCGCGAGTCCGACTCTCTTGGCTGGTTTTTTGGAGTCCAAATGCACGCCTCTTTTTTATAGTTCTATGCACCTAAAAATCTTTTCATTCGTCCAAGCTACCATCATTTGTAGATCGACAGAAATATGTCTACACAGCGGTGATTGCACATGATCTTATCCCATGATGGCCAATCACAGACATATCTTATACCTTCTAAAGTTTACACTATCATGATAGCCTTTATTCACCTATCATGGAACATTGTGAAGAGGGATCTTATAGATCCCTCTTCACATATATATATATATATATATATATATATATATATATATATATATATATATATATATATATATATTTGACATAGAAAATTGATTTCAGGCTTTGACAAAAGACTCTTTGACAGTATCGGTTGACGCTGTTGTATTTTATAAGATTGACAATCCAATCTCGGCTGTGGTTAACATTGCAAACTATAAGTAAGGTTCATTATTTTCATTAAGTACTTTTTCTTTATTATAATGAAACATTTTTTTACGGATTTTATCGCGGTTTATTAAGATTTTTACAAGCCCGACGTTTCGCATACTTTACAGCAACCTACGAACCTACAGCAACCTAAGATACTTTCTGCGTAGAGAGGACTTATCAAAATAATGATGTATCATAGGGTAGTTCGAATAACTTTGTAACGTTAGGACATCTGTCACCTCAGTCCGCCCGTGACCATGGTTGCTGTAAAGTATCCGAAACGTCGGGCTTGTAAAAATCTTAATAAACCGCGATAAGTGAAATTCGCGCAAACATTAGAAAACAATATGTGGACTTTTTCTTTATATTTTCTTTTTAACATTTCTTACTAATTTTTAAGATCATCTACACATTTTCTCGCTGCAACGACTTTACGCAATGCCCTCGGAACTAGAAATTTGTCAGAAGTGCTTGTGGACAGACCCGCAGTAAGCAAGCAAGTTTTTGAACTTATGAAAAATGTAACCACCAATTGGGGAGTAAATGTTGTAAGAGTAGAGATGTAAGCATTTCACAAGACTGTTTATTTGTATGATATGTTTTATAACAAATGTAGTGCTACTACACACAGTTAACACACTACAAAACTAAAACCTATAGAGTAGATAGATTTTTTATAGCATACGAGGACAAACGAGTAGTCGAAGCGACTATAGATGCCCATACACATCCGCACAACTAGAGATTATGCAGATTCGTTGCCCTCTTTTTCCGTATCTCCGCAATGGACCACCACTCACAAAGCACCAAACGAATCGCGATACAATATCTGTCACTTTACTCCGATATTATGTGAGCGAGAGGAATTTGGCTACAAAGCATCAAGGCACTACCCCTTACAAAATACTCTTTGATGAACGACTTCTTGCTTCACTACTGAGAATTATTTTAAATATAAGTTAAGCATGTTATTTTGATACAGTAAAGATATACGGTTACCCCTGCAACTGCAAAAAGCAATGGCAACAGAAGCTGAATCGGCGAAGCTTGCAAATGCCAAAATTATCGTTGCAAATGCTGAAATTGAATCTATTAAAAGCCTTGAAGTAGCGACCGACATGCTGATGGACAACCCAATGTGTATGCAGGTGAGGTTTTTTTTATGTTAGTTGGGTAGGCAAACTGGCAAACGTCCCACCTGATGGTAAGTGGTCGACGTCGCCCATGAACATAAACTAGTTTACCTGGAACGAGCCCAGGCAACTCATCTATGTGTTGCCTATCCTGAGACATAAGATGTTAAGTCTCGGTGCCAGTAATTACACTGCCTGTCTTGCCCTTCTCTCCGAAACACAGCAAAGCTGTTTCACGGGAGAAACAAGCAAGATGGTGGTACCCATGCAGCCGGGAGCGCGGCACAGCGCTTCCCTCCCACCGGTGGTTAATCTTAATATATAAAATCGCTGACAAGATATTCGTTTATGCCAATTTAAAGACCACTTAGTGATTTATTTATTCATTCTTTTGTTCACATTTTAACAACAATAATAATGGATACATTGTAAACAAGGTGTGCTTTAATATATTTAATTAAAAGCTTGAACGTATGAAAGTCTTAAACTATAGTAAACAGGATATTTACCATGTTTTTACTTTTATTTTGCGGAGCTCGATATTTCGACATTGTTTATGCCTTATTCGTGAATTGTGAGCTCCGCGAAGCAAAAGTGAAAAACATGTTATTGTTGATTTAATTTAAAGTCTTGTGAAAAGCGTGGTTTATCTATACTGATATGAGGTAATTTTGATATCCGTGGGCGACGAACGGGGGTGCGCAGGAGGCGCTACTTAATGCGCCTCCGTAACGCCCCTGTGCTCGTGTCGGGTTCAGGATGGGCCCAGTATGACACGACGTCGCGGGGACTGCCTAAGCAGCCGGGTAGACCCCCCCTTAAGAGGAGTAGTCTGGCCTTCGCCGGGGCCAGCCTGTCGCTGAGGTGATCCTGTTGAATGCCTATCCGGGACCCTCATAATGCGGCTGAAGGCACTCGCAGTGGTTTTAGTTTACGGGTAGGGCACTCCCAGGTGCGAGTCCCACATAGGGTCAGGATCTACCCGAGATCCTGGCTACATGCGTAAAAAGCATTTCCCTTCGATAACAAAAAAAAAAGGCTATATAATAATCATTATCAGTCTGCATATGGCTGCAAATCTAAGTTGATGCGAGAGAATATGCGAGCAAAGGCGTCTACAACAGTAATATATCTCACATTATTTCTGTTCGAGAGGTGATGATAAGAATAGCAATAGTTTAGAAAAACATATATAATATTGTATATGAATTATTTTTTCAGTTGAGATATTTACAATCACTTCAAACAATTTCCGGTAACAATGCACACACGATCGTTTTTCCTTTTTCACTGGAACAAGTGCAGCAGATATTTAGAAGATAATGCTTTTATAGTTTTTTTATGTATTGTATTAATGTTATTTGATATTAATATACTTACTGTGTACTCTACGTTCAATTTTTTCTGTTAATAATTATTTCCTTTTTTAATTTTATAGCCTTATTCGTTTTTTTTTATAGAAGAGCGGGCAAACGGACAGTCGGTTCACCTGATGGTAAGTGAATAGGGACATCCACAGACACCCGCTATACCAGAGGATCAGCAGGTGCGTTGCCGCTCTTTTATGAGTATGCTCTTTTCTTGAAGGTCCCTAAGTCGTATCGGTTCGGAAACACCATAGGTGGCAGCTGATTCCATATATTTGTGGTGCGAGACAGGAAATGCCGTAAAAATCAAGATGTTGTGGATTTCCGGACATCAAGATGGTGTTGGTGAAATTGCGAATTCTTACGCGATGTCCGGTGGTGACCTATATATATTATATTATGAAAAGGCTAATAGATCTTTGTCTAATAGGGAATTGCCATTTTCACGCGTACAAAAGCGGTCTGGGTCATTGAACTTGAAACGATTATTCGTTTTAAGTACATACTTCTTATTGCTTGTTTCGTGCAGAAATTCAGACAACAGACCTTCGATTATACTCAGTAATTCAGCAACAGCAACGAGATGCCAAAGGTCATCTCCCTTACTTTTTTGCTTCTTTCAGAAAACAGCAACAAATGTTTTCAGATTTTGACATGAAAACGTCTAATAAATCGATGAACTCCTGCTGCAGGCACGAAAATGTCCCGTTACGTTAAAATTAGTCCTTATCAAATTTCAAGATCAATGGGACGTATAATATAGATTTTGGTTTGACAGACAGACAGACGGAACACGGAGTGATACTTTAAGGGTTCCGTTTTATCATTTTGAGGAACGGACCCTAAAAATGATTAAACTTTGATGTCCATTATCATTGTAGCCAGTGTCCATCATTGCAGGGCCTCCGCTAAAGAGATTCATTTTTATAACATTTTACTTAGAATTTAAATATCCTAAATATAGATAAAACAGTTTTGATATGATTTTAGTTTATTTTTTTACAAGTTTTTAATGCTAATATCATTGGCAAAAATAAATATTTTACAAAATTTCACTAATTGTCGTTATTAAGACTAGTAATCTCGGTCTTCGTCCTCTTGCTTCCTTTGGTGGTAGTGAGGTTTCGGGGCCTGACTGTGGGGTGAGCTGTAGCCTGGCTGTTTGTGGACTGTGGCCTGTAATTGAAAAAAAAATATACACGACGAAGAAAAATTATTATTTTTTGGTTCCGATCCTTAAAAAATGTGCACAAACTACACGCAACCATTAAAAACTAATCTCTAAAAGAATAAGACTTATCCAAATCAGGAGTAATATTACTAATTTTATTGTATTTATAAGTAATTGAATTGAACCAAACTTGTACTCCCACTATAACTCCAAAAAAGCAAAGTTGAAACAAAAGCTCTGAAATTGGTAACGCCGCAAGGGAGCCATTTGGGTGAAATGGTCCCGTTAAATGAGGACTGATCACCCGTCTGGCCTATAATAAGGGAGCCATTTCAAGAATAATAATAATGAATATACATTGTATATCAGTATTCTTATTCTTATTATTATTACACACGTTATTATTACAATTTGTTAAAATTAATACACATTACATACAGGAATCAAGAAAACGCCCAAGTTAATTGTTTCCTAAATAAATTGTTATTAACTATTTTAAGAACAAAACCGCACGATTTAGAAACTTATCGAATTGCTCTACGTTTCACCATCCACCGGAGAAGGCCAATTGTTATTATTTATTTAATCTGCCGATAATTTGACTTTAATACAATAATATGGTAATTGATATTAACGAGTTACTGCTAACTTAGTGAAAATAATTATGTATTATTTTTACCTTAAATTATGTATGTTAATACATAATTTAAGGTTATCTGTGTTTTCTTTGAATTCCGTAAAAACTACTAAAGTAGGTAGAGTACATTTCGGATACTCAGGATTAAATTGATTCAGCTTAGGTTATGCAATTTTTTGTAGAATTCATGTTTTTTACTATATTTTAATTAAATTACTTCTCGTAATATATTTTAACAAAAACCAATTGGACAACTTGTCCAAATAGTTGTGTTATTTATTTTAAGTAAAAACTGCAAGTGTACTGTGTAAGTAACCAAAACGAATGGAATACTCGTAGAAAAAATCAATATTTCAAACCACAGCGGCCGCCATAAAAACAAAATTGAAGCTGTTTATTCACCTACTTCGCTAACAGTAATTCATGTACAGTCGCCCAAGTCAAATGGTTTTTTACCTAATATATTTTTTTCTGCAATTACATTTTCATACAGATCATACATAGGTATCTATCATACATATCTGCACGATGGTAGATCCATATTTATACTTCTTAGTCCTTATTAAATAAAAATTGACAATAATCACTAGACATTAGGCATGAACACTTTTAGGATATTTCAATACAATACATATACTAAATTCAATAATACTCATTATTGGATTTAGTATGAAAGAATCATACAATTTTTATTTTTAGATTAGAGGTTAAGATAATATATTACTCGTTAGTGCAAATGTTCACATAAATCTATCCAAACCTGGAATCCATTTTTGGGGTCCGCAGTGTATTTGACCAGACGCAGGGAACCGTCGGGCTCCACTAGCGAGTATTCACCATGAACGACATCGCCTTCACGATATTCCTTATGGTTCTGTTGGTTGCCGCTGTGGGGGTCTTGCACTCCATACGCGTAGTGGTAGTCGGGTTTTGCCTGAAAAAAATAATGAGAATTAACGAAGCTAAAATTTTAAATTAACATGGTTATTGTCTATTGAAAGTGCTCATAATTTGAAAGCCTTGTTCATGAAACTGTCAACGAGACTCGTGAACAATGCATTCTTAGATAATGTCAAGATCGAGCTCCGCGAAATAAAAGTCAGGTGATCCTCACTTTTCTTACTATTATGGTTAGTAAACTAAGCAGTCTTCATAAAGAAAATATAGTTTCGAATATGTAATGGGGATCTTCGAGCATATAACCGTATAGAGTAGTAATGCCATAAAATTCCGAAACTGGTCGAGTTATTTGTGACAAACGTAATAGCAATTCAACCAACCAATGATCTGTATGTACTATATGTACGTCCCATCGGCTAATCACATCAATGGCCATCTGTCGGCCAAAGAAATAGCGCTGCGTCGCAGCACCAGTTTGGCAGAGTTTGCTTTTCATACAATACACATAACATTACCACTCTATTCCGGTTATATGCTTAAGCCTCGATGGATGGGGTAATGGATACCCAAGCTGATACGTGTACCAGGGATCCACTATTTTGACAAAAATCTTTGCAGCTGTGAACGCATACTGTGCTGACTACAATCGTGACGGTCATGTTTGAAAGTCTTAGTACATATGTAGCTAACATATTATTTCTTTCGAGTTTACGCTGATACTTATATTAGAAATTTGTAAATATCATGAAAAATTATGGATATTCTGTGAGATAAAATATCTGTAACTTTATACTACGAGTAAATATGAACGTATTTTGATGATTACCACAAAGATACTTACAATATAATCGACGGTCTTTAGACGATCGTATTTGGCCGTATCCGGGTGTATTCTCCCCGCCTTGTGGTCGTATCCATAGTCCGCGTGTTGCTGGGCCGGACCCTCCGCTGCTGGGACCTGCACTTCGATGATCTTGCCGCTCACGGGACCGCTGAAGCGGTTGTACGAGTAACCACCAGGGGCGTGGCCCGCCAGAGCGGATGATAGTAATGCTAGTAAGGGTAACGTCTGCAAAAAAGACAGGATTGTATGACAGTGTTGCAGCACTACAAATATGAATAAGAAAAAAAGTTTACCATCATGGATCGGCCCGGTTGCAAAAAATCTAGGTAAAACTACAACGCGTGACATGCGTCATGCTTCATGCCGTCACGACTTTCAAGTCGATTTTACTACAAAAGGGCTCCAATAGATGTTTCACATCAAAAGGGTATTTCGAATGATTTTGTTTTACAAAGTATAGTACACTGAAGACTCTATGTAACGGCCCCTCTACACGTTCACAGATGCATCCGTCGACGTTTGCCGATGCATCTGTCGACGTGCGTCTACATGTCTGTCGGATGTCAAACGTTCACGCTGACGCCCTTTATTTCGTGTCACAAAAATGACAACTAACGGATTTGTGGCGGATGCATCTGCCGACGTTGAATACCTACGACTAGACTAGAGGCTATAAGAAAACACTATAACTGTCAAAGGAAATTGAAAATATAAAGTAAAATAAAGTGATGTTCTCTTATTATGGAAAATTATAATGTTACTAGCAGACCCGGCCACGCGTTGCAGTGGCTAAGGTATATAAAAATAAACCTCAAACATTAATGAAGGTCTAATAGGTATATCTTTCTGTCTAAATGAGTTTTGGATTTGACATCATCTTGAGAATTAGACATCTGCATACAGTAACAAAATATAAACAAATAATTTGAAATGAATAAATATTGCGATTATAAATTGACATATAAACTACCCTATCTCCCAACTTGGACCAAATTACAAATGCTTACAAAATTTGATAAAAATTGGTTCAGTAGTTTCGGAGTTTATCGCGAACATACATCGTGACACGAAATTTTTATATATTGAAGATATATTCCTGATATATATTTTTAATTTAAATATTCATTATAATATTATATTTCGTTACACAAAATGTTGAGATCATTATTATCATCCGTCTCCATTTCCATTTCTCGTCATTTAATGAACGTCAAGACGTCCTAAATATTATTGGGAAAATGCTAACGAAAATAAGAGTTTTGTATCCGATAACATTGAAACGGAAAAAGCAGTGACGGCCTTCACGGTCAGCCGCCACTAAGAGCTTACCCAACGACAGTGGCCATGAAAATAAGAGAAATTCCGTGCTCATTAGCACAGAAGCAAATAAAGAGTACAGCTTTTTTTGTCAACCAACAATCACACTTTTTTTTTTTTTTTGGTTTTGCTGGGGAATGCGTTTAGGCACACCACCGGGTCCGGGGGGCCCGGCGGTTATGTGGGACTCTGTGCGCCCGAGAAGATGGATGGACGCAGACTCTACCCACTAAACCCCAGCGGTGTTCTCCTCGTCGTCTGGGTGGCCCGGCGAGGGAGCTGTGGACGTCCGCACCGGGTCACAACGATGTGCCATGCGGCACTCTTCTCTGGAGGCGGGGGTGGCGTCCCCCCTCCCTCTCCGCTTAAGGCACACTGAACACATAAGAGTGCCTTATAGCCCGGACCTTACGCGCGCGCGGCAGATCCCCCGATCGGCCGCGCCTATATAATATTATATACGTACTATTAAACTCTTTTGATGACGACAATGTGTCAAACAAAAGACGACGTATGACGTTTAATTTTTTTTATTTTACAAAGGTTTGAAGCATTAGTTTTTAGGTACTATCAAACTATCAATGTTTTTTTTTTAAATTGAGATCGAATTTCGATCGCTGTGGGATCTCTACTATTATATAAAAGCTAACTCAACTAATTGCTAAAATTTTAAAATTTATTCACTACTGTAAAACGACGACCTCTGTGGCTCAGTGGTGAGCGCGTTGGCGCTCAAGCCGGAGGTTGCGGGCTCGAATACCGCCAGGGAACAAATATATTTTCTGTGTTCCTAGGTCATGGATGTGTATTAAATATGTGTATTATACAATTAAAATCTTAAATATATGTATAGTATAAAAGTATTAAATATATTCCCGTTGTCTGGTACCCGTAACACAAGTTCTTCGAGAACTTACCACGGGACCAGATTGACGTAGTGTGAAAGCGTCCAATAGATATTATTATTTTAAAACAAATGGTAAAGACACGTCTTCGCAGAGGACTTATTAAATTTCTTATAAATAGCTTAATTATAGTATCATCGATTACGTCATCATCAGCCTGTGCCTGTCCATTGCTAGACATAGCCTAATTCAATTTACTCGATGTACGAATTTTTTTATAAGGCGTGTATTAAATTTTATGACGAATTAATGAGTATTTTCAATATTTCACATAAAACAAACAGCCAGCGTTTTAAGCTTCTTCAGCGTGACATAGTATAACATATTTACAACCCAATTATTAAAAATCGTAATATTCAAAAAACAAAAAATAAAAAAAATATGATTAATTCTATACATGAAATAAAAAAATACCTTAAAAAATGCCATTTTGTTTGAATATCTTGCTTCACTCCACCCGTAGGACTGATATCTATGCCTCCAGTATTGTGGTTATATAGCGGCCGATACTTAGGAAACTACATGCAATCGTGCATTTCAGTTGCACCAATATTTTCAATATTTGGCAGGTAGGCCGTTCCATTATGGTAAAAATTGCGTAGGTGTATTGTTTCCTAGCGAAATATAATACTAGAAGTCATTACAAAGCTACTGTACAAATATTTGCAATAATAATGTTATGCACTTTGCACACTAATATACTTTTATTTTGTTTAATTTAATAGAGTACTATTGTTTAATAGATGCTTGGGAATGTAAGATTACACTGATTCCAACTAGGGTGGCTAAATACATCATCAGCATCATCATCAACACATTTGTGCTAAGTGCTGTCACCTCTTTTACTAAACGCCGAGACTAAAATAGTGACGTAGAAAGTACATGTACTCAGACATAATAACAATAATATAAACCCTTTAAATATGTCCCATGTCCTCGAAATAAGCGATGCGCTGGCACAATGGTTTGGTGAACTTCACACACCTTCAAAGACTTTTAATCATCGGGCATGCAGGTTTCCGCACGATGTTTCCTTCACCAGTGAGCAAGCGATGGTCTCATGTTAGACATTTTAGAAAAACCCATTTCTAGGCATTACAGGGGTCAGGATCGAACACGGACCTCTCGGCTCTCACTCGAGAGGTGGAGCTCTTACCCACTAGTGACTAGACCATCGTCGCTCACATGTACTTCGATGGGTCCTATGTATAAGGGCCAAACTAACAATTTGGCCATTTTGACTTTTTTATGGTAAATGCATCTTATCGATATAATTAATCATGTGAACTATTAAAAAATAAAGATTTCTGCATAGAAACACGATTTATTAGTACGGTATAACGGCGTAAGTGACATGAATTTAAACGTACAAGGTCCAAAGAGTACTTAGAGATTTATACGCGGGCAGTTGGGCCGCGCTTACGACTTTTGTTTATAGTTTGGACCATTTAGCTGGGCCGCCCACCGCACTGTGATGTGCATAAATCATATAAATTTTTATTACATTGTCTTTTTGCGTTATAATTTAATTTAATAAGTATAAGATGAAATTCAATTATCCGGAAGGACATAATTATTTGGTCTAAGTCGCAAAGGATCATACGTTTTATACTGTAAATATGATTTGGATGAAGATGCTATTGACAGTCATACTAAAATTTTACAACAGCCTGTACGAACAAGAAGACCAGTTGCCGAAGACAAACTGATTTACTGAGACTGAAGATTACAATCAGCTGTTACCAATACAATTTTCCAAGAAGAAAGACTTGCTTGATTTATGTCATGAAAATACTATCCCATCTGTATACCAGTTATTATGAACATTTTGTAGTAGTGGTGTTAGGCAATGTAATTACTGGCACAGAGACTTAACATCTTGTGTCTCGGGATAGGCATTTATACATTATTTAAATTAAATAATTGTGTTAATTTCAAATTAAGATATTCAGTACTTAGCAGCTCATTTAAAAAAAATGTGTTTTTTTTTTCAAAAGAACACCAATATACGATTGAAAATGGGTCCATAATATTATGTAGTTTTAAGGCTCAGTCAAGTTTCATTTATATAAATGAATAAAACAATTGTACTTTTTACACGCTTTATAATAGCTTCACCTGTATGTTTGTATGAATGTTTGTAACCGACTCCTTTAGACTTGATTTTGACTCACTTCTAACGACCAGATTTTGTTCAAACTTTGTAGATTTATCGAGGACCGATGACAATACAATAATTTGATAAAATTATTCCAATATCCTGATCAGGATGATCAGGATAGCATATGTTAGGAAGGCGTAAGGCGCGCAAGTTACCTACATCACTTATGTTGTTTTTAGTCTCACTCATTTCTAAAGTGATTGTTATTAGTTGAGTACCTTAAATGAAGAAAATTTTTAATTTAAAAAATCGAACACTAAAAAGTAAAAAATAAATTATAGTTAAAAAAAACTAAAAAAAACACGCATTAACAGCAAACCCAACTAAAAATTTGAAAATATTTTTTTTACAATAAGTAATTTTGTTAACCCATTTAATTCATCCATTAAAAATTATTTTCAAATTTTTAGTTGGGTTTGCTATTAATGCGTATTTTTTAGTTCTTTTTAACTACAATTTATTTATTATTTAAATGGTCTAACTGGAAACTCAAGTTAGCCGGTTAGCAAATAGTAAAACGTATAAGTGTCAATGTGACTTATTTAGCTTATTATCTAAATATATTTTATTTTAATTAAGGAATAATCAACTACTTTAATTTTTGATAGATTTTATAAGTAAAAAATAATATAAAGATTTTCTTTATGCTACTTAGCATAATACGCGTATAATGATCAATATGGCACATTGGACCTTTTAGGGTGTTTTAAACAAAAATATTTTAACAAAAACTAACGTAGAAGGGCCAATGTGACGTAAAAAATAACCGATAAATGTATAAATAAAATAGTGTAGTGCAAATGAGGAGGATAGTTGTCTTAGATAACGAGCATAGTTTCGTAAACTTCGGTGTTATTAATCGACAATTATAGCAAATTTAAACTTTGGAAGCCTCTCCTGTAAAGTTGTAATTTTGCATTTTGGCCCATATACATAGGACCCATCGACTTAGATACAAAATGTTCATTTTAATAAAACCTATCTAAGGACCACCGCGACAAAAACCGATGTGAAATATGTATGTACTTACCTAAAAAAAATCCAAATTGGTTTACCAGTTTGGAAACTGCCGCGGACTCTTAGCGACATTTTTGTCGGTTGCTAAAAATAAAATAATATTCTTTCAAAATTTTATAGGGGACGAGTAGGTATATTTTCCTGGGATAATTAATCATTGCAATTCAGTAGAAAGTAGCGGCAGACCAAATTCTTTTTTGTTATAATGGGTATACTTTATATATTATACATAGTTACAATCATTATTTGAAAATAAAGTTTTTTTCAATAAATATTATTATGAAAATCACCTTGTAACAAAACAAAATGTACTAAGTATGAATTTGTATAACTTCCAACGCGTGTACATAAATACACACAGTACACTTTTTTATTCCATGGTTAAATAATAAATAATTCCTTACCCCACGCGTACTTATAATATTTTTCGGAGTCCTCTGTGTCTCTGATGTCCTTTTAATGAATAATGACCAGAAAAAGAATATAAAGCCCAAAAGAAATTTTGTTCAAAAATTTTCATTTATTTTTGTTTATCCCTTTTTTAGTTTCCATTAGGTATACGATAAAAAGCAACTAAAACTCTAGACAATTTAATTTGCTACTTAACGAGATACAGCGCGAAAACATGGCGAAAACTCTTTGAATCTTAGAATAATAACACTATAGAAACCAAGTGCGCGCGCCCATTTGAAGCACCTTTGTTGGAGCCATCATGGCTCCAAACGCCGGACCGCTCCGTGGTGTTTAATGTCAAAGTGAGTGGAACGTGTCTCACGATCTCACATCACTTTTCACAGGAAATCTTTCAATATTTCGTAGTATCTTGTAATTAAAAACATTTTCTTTCAATGCTCAGTGTTTCCCGATTGTGAAAATATTTTTATTGACTTTTTCCCCCACTGATTAATTTTAAAACAGTTGTTACTGATATTTACATAGGTACGTGACACATTCTCTAATGTGTTTGTGCTATTTATTTTTAACGATATCATATATACAAACAGTGAAAGAGTAACAAACATTCATGCGTCTATACATACAAATTTTCGCGTTTATATTACAACAAGTTATAAGTTTAAATAGTCATACAACAACTTAACATTACCTACTACTGTGTTTCATTCCACTATAAAATAAATAATAGGTCTTCACCTATGAAATTGCCGTTCTGCAGTACTGGCCATTTCAAATCAATTTTTTTTTTTTTGGCTAAGAATTATAATTTCAAATTAATTTCATTTTAAAAACATGGAATTCTTTTTCCAAAAGTAGTCATTTGTTTATTGATTAGTGTTACATTTTCATCGCATTGCAATCTTTTTCGTCATCATGGATACGTTAAGAATTTGAGTAATTATGGAATATGAGTACCGTCGTGGCGGCACAGGCGGCACGCAACATCAACGACGTTTACGGAGCTAACACTACAAACGAACGCACCACCTGTTATTAGTTTACTCGCTTCCGTTCTGGAATTTTCGACCTGTAAATGAAACTGGCGGTCGTCAGAAGACTTTGGTCGACAATGACGAATTAAAGGCGATTGTGGAAGCTGATGATACACAATCTACGGCTGAATTAGCAGCAGCTTTCGACGTTAGCGTCAAAACAATATTTTTCCATTTGCGTCAAATTGGCAAGGTAAAAAAGCTTGACAAATGGGTGCCCCATGAACTCAATGATCGCCATCGATCGAGACGTGCCTTGCACTGCTCAACAGACACACAAATGAAGGAATTTTGAACCGCATTGTTGCCTGCGATGAAAAATGGATTCTTTTTGATAACCGCAAGCGCTCAGCAAGTTGGTTGGATCCTAGTTCAGCACCTAAACAATGCCCTAAACGAAAACTTAACCCTAGAAAAGTGATGGTCACTGTTTGGTGGTCTAGCGCCGGTGTCCCCACCATGGTTCAGGCCTTGACGTGGCGGTGGGTCTCAGTATCCTAGGGTGAGCCCAGCACCTTGGGCGAAGCTAATTGAGTTGAGGGGGCTCTTTGTACCCCTCTTATAAGAAGAGGGGACAAAAGAGCAGGGGGCAAGAGGTGAGGATGGGAACCTCACCCCATTGTACTGTCCCGACTTTGGGAGGGGTGCTTCTGTGGTGCGGGATAACCCCTCTGTGGAGGTGGCGTCGATCCCTTGCAGGACTGACTAGCCGTCGAGGTGCCCTGTTAGCTTAACAGATCCGGGGCACCTCACCAAGGCGGCACTGGTGGCACTCGCCAGGTTTTAGTTGGTAGAGCTGCGTCCACTTACCATCTTTCGGGCGCAGCGAGTCCCACATACCCGCCTGGGGAGACTCACTCCCCAGGTGGGATGCCTCAGAGCATTTCCCGGCGTAAAAGAAACTAGAGAGGTGTCAAGGGACACCCGGATGGAACGAAGTTCCTTTCGAATAATTAGTGAAGGAATTGTAATAAGAAACAAAAAAGTACATACACACACACACACATAAGTGTGTATAGGTGTGAAATCAACGAAAAATATTACCAATGATTTAGAAGCACGCCATCTGTCGATGAAATATTTTATGTATCAATGTTAATAAAATCAACGAAAAATACTTCCAATGATTTAGAAGCGCGCCATCTGTCAATGATAATAATATATGCAAACTGTATCAAATACTGTTAGGATGGCGATGCTTGTACGTATTGAATCAATGTTTTAATAAGAATCAACGAAAAATATTATATCCTATAATACCTTCGTGAATAGATTAACTATCACACTATTGTTTACGCATTCCGTTCGAAATTCGTTAAAAAATTACCGTGCAACTAGTATATTTAGATATTGAAAGTCAAACTTAATGTAATGGCAGCACTATTTATGAAAAACTTTGTTTGAAGCCAATGTATTTGGAGATATTACAATATAATTAAAACAAGTGTGTATACTAACAGTTTTTGTTTTTTGAAGTTTTTTTTAAATACTAACAATATTCTATGGACTTGGTTAGTAAATTTATAGTTAAGTTGTTGTATGACTATTTAAACTTGTAACTTGTTGTAATATAAACGCGAAAATTTGTATGTATAGACGCATGAATGTTTGTTACTCTTTCACTGTTTGTATATATGATATCGTTAAAAATAAATAGCACAAACACATTAGAGAATGTGTCACGTACCTATGTAAATATCAGTAACAACTGTTTTAAAATTAATCAGTGGGGGAAAAAGTCAATAAAAATATTTTCACAATCGGGAAACACTGAGCATTGAAAGAAAATGTTTTTATTTAAACCTAATTAATTACAAGATACTACGAAATATTGAAAGATTTCCTGTGAAAAGTGATGTGAGATCGTGAGACACGTTCCACTCACTTTGACATTAAACACCACGGAGCGGCCCGGCGTTTGGAGCCATGATGGCTCCAACAAAGGTGCTTCAAATGGGCGCGCGGACTTGGTTTCTATAGTGTTATTATTCTAAGGTTCAAAGAGTTTTCGCCATGTTTTCGCGCTGTATCTCGTTAAGTAGCAAATTAAATTGTCTAGAGTTTTAGTTGTTTTTTATCGTATACTTAATGGAAACTAAAAAAGGGATAAACAAAAATAAATGAAAATTTTTGAACAAAATTTCTTTTGGGTTTTATATTCTTTTTCTGGTCATTATACATTAAAAGGACATCAGAGACACAGAGGGTTTTTAACAAATAGGTTTGTAATTTCGATTACAAATTTCATTGATCGATCTGGATTTTATAGCACTCCGAAAAATATTATAAGTACGCCTGGGGTAAGGAATTATTTATTCTCAAAATGTATCATTCTCAACTCAAATCGGCACTTAACATGGCTACCATTGCTAGGATTTTGATAGCAAAACCACAAACTTTAGAGAGAATACTACTATGAAAAGGGCACTCAAGATGACGGATCAGGCACTCACCTACAGCTGTAAGTTTAAAGAAAGGGGCATCTCCTTTTATTTATTTATTCTTTATGTACATAAAAAAATATTACAACTTATATAAAATAAATACGTATTATACATGGGCGTGCTTATCTCTAGAAGAGATCTCTACCAGCAAACCATAGAGAGTGCGTGAAGAGAGTCTGAAGCGGATATAGTACAAAGAATGTAAAAAAAAAAAAGATAAAACAACAAAAATGAATAAAAACAATGCGATAAACAAAGCAATTGATAACAAAGTAAAAAAAAACGATATTCATACATACGTCTACATACATAATATATACTAGGTACTTTTAATTATTTCCTAACTTCATGCATTATTACAAACCACAGACTTACTATAAAACTGTATTATATTACTCTATGGCAGGAAGTGGAGTTTTGACATGGAGCAAAGACTTTATAAATTTTATATCACTCTTTGCTCCATGTCAAAACTCAAAATTTGAAAAACTATTTTTTATGTAGTAGGTACCTTTATTATGTAAAACCGAAAACGTCCGAACAACAAAACTTTATAGTTGCTACAAAATATAAATGGTTTATTTGCACGTAAGAGTAAATATTAATTTATAAGAAAACTTACGCAGCTCTACAAAATGTGATATTTTTAAATCTATAAAATACACTGAAAAAAAGCACAGAGCTTGCTTAAAAATAATAAACATTTGATTTATGTTATAATAATGTAATTTGCAAATAATACAAATACTTAACTACAATTTCATTAGAATGAGTCCTACTAAGAAAAAGCCTAAGTTGTTACCTGAACCAATGCCGTCTAAAAGAAGCAACGATGCCGAAGATATAAATAACAAACGCTGTAAAACAAATTCTAGCCCTACACCAGACATAGCCGCACTAAAAAGAAAAAACTTTGTAAAGGCATGCGAAAAAGTTTCGTGTGCTGCGTATCTCAATTATGCTGAACGCCTACAAATGTTATATATACCAAATTGTGCTCAAAATAGCACCTGCCAACATCAAGACTATCAAGAAAGTGTTAGTTATATTTTATAAATACATAGTATTTTTGATAACTTCTCAGCTAAATGAAATTTGTTATTAATACTCACATATTTTTACATAATTATTTAATCTTAATTCTTAGACTTGATTCTGCATTTACTACTGCGGTTTCTCACAGTTCCAGCAATCTTGGATATTTACTGTAGAAAAGACATAAATTCTAGTGCAACTTTTTCAATACTACATTTATTGAATAAACTTTTCAGTTAAAAATTAAACAGATACCTTCACACGCTGAAGAATTGTTTAAAATTGAGATGAAGTCTAATATGTGGTGTGATGCCTTGGAAGTATGTCGCTTATGCATTACACCCACACAATACTTATCTTCATACATAATGAAGGATATTGTAGAAATTATGCTGGTATGTTACTATTTGCATCAATTTATACATAATGCAATATTATTTTTTTATAGAAGAGGCTCGCCCCTTGGTCCCTGTTCTTTTGTCCCCTCTTCTTATAAGAGGGGTACAAAGAGCCCCCTCGGCTCAATTAGCTTCGCCCAAGGTGCTGGGCTCACCCTAGGCTACTCAAGTACCTGAACCATGGTGGGGAGCCTTATGGTGACTACTGACTCCTATAGACAACCAAAAGATATGCAGATGTGTGGTCCTCTTTCTCCCTATCCCCCCCAATGGGCCTCTGGAAACTCACAAACCACATGAAATGCGACAGCATAGCTTTCACTTGATGCTGCTGTTATGTGAGGGAGAGGTAGCACCTTGATTGTGCCGGCCCAATTGGGCTGCAAAGCCGCATGGCACTACCTCTTGTAATCAGGCAAAGGTCTATTTGCCATAGGTATATTGTGCTGTCCCAATGTGGGGGCCACCCCCAAGATTCATACATTCATTAGCCATGCAAGCGTCTTCATTATGTTTTTGTCACATCTGTCAAAGAAATGCTAAATTGGTAAAGTACTCAAGCAAATTTTGATTAACCTATTAAAAAGGAGCCCTGGTCTTTCGCAAACTCAGGTCTCCCATTTTGAGGTTAAGCCTTTAGCCAATCCAAGTATGCTTTTGAGTTGATGTAAAAAGAGGTAGCCAAATTGATGGTAATGAATTAGGTTTAATATTCTTATTTTTTGAGTTCCATTCTTGAAATTCAATACTACACCCCCTTAACTTAAGAACACTTACGTGTACAACCTTCATTGATACAGAATTGTGTCTCATTAAATTGAAAAAATGGTACTGTGTGTAAAATTGACTTGCACTTGTATATTTTTAGCATAAGCAAAGCAGAGTGATTTGTTAATTTTCTGATATTATTAAATTTCAGAATGCTCATGAAGATATCTGTGATGAATATACTACTTCAAATTTAATAAACCAATGTCAACAAATACTTGCGTTAAACTTCAGTACCCATCCACCTTGTTTCATGAAGAGCATCAGAAAGTGCTACAACAACTTCTTAACTACAGCAATGGACTTAAAAGAAAACACATTCACAAATAGATCAGAATTTGAATGTGATAAAGGTGTTGTTAAATATTGCATGAATAGATTAGAATATGAAGTAAGTGCTGAGAGCAAAGATGAAGCACTTGTAGACAGAAATGAAAATATACCAGAGGAAATGAAGCAGAGTGTAAAAGGCTTGCACTGGCAGAAGGAGAAGTTAGAAATATTTGAATTGTTAGAAAGGTCCGAGAGAATAGAAAGGCTCATGTCTGTATTACATAGCATAATAGAACTTTTACAATTTGACTTAGCAATTTGGCATTCAAGGTAAGCTCTGTATTTAATTCTAAAAAATTATAGCTACTACTACTTTGAGTAAATGCAAATGATATACTAAATAATTATTAAATAATTTGCATTTACTCAAAATAGTACGACATTTTTCTGTTACCTTTAATAATACCTTTACTCAACAATAAGAGCTTAGAATCTACTCTATTTTGACCTTAAGAAAAAATATCACTATTATCAGCTATTTTCCTTCCCCATCAAGGCCTGAACCAAGGCCTTGACGTGGTGGTGAGGCTCAGTAGCCTAGGGTGAGCCCAGCACTTTGGGCGAAGCTAATTGAGCCGAGGGGGCTCTTTGTACCTCTCTTATGAGAAAAGGGGACAAAAGAGCAAGGGGCAAGGATGGGAACCTCACCCCATTGTACTCTCCCGACGTTGGGAGGGTTTGTTCTGTGGTGCAGGACAACCCCTCTGTGGAGATGGCGTCGGTCCCTTGCAGGATTGACAAGCCGTCGCGGTGCCCTGTTAGCTTAACAGATCCGGGGCACCTCACCAAAGGCAGCACTGGTGGCACTCACCGGGTTTTTTGTGGGTAGAGCTGCGTCCACTTACCATCTTTCGGTTGCAGCGAGTCCCATATGCCTCAGAGCATTTCCCCGCGTTAAAGAAAAAAAAGCCACTTTCCTTGAACTGATAGAAATAGGCATGTTTTAACACCAAGATAGCCGATTCTCTTGCTTCTACTAAACTACAAGAACAATGCTAGTAGTGGGGGAACTTGAATTCCTGAAAAACATGATGTTTCTTTTCTTATCTGATCTGAAGTTGTTTAAAAAAAATACAAGAAAAACTTCTACTAATTTTAGCTTTCCACTATTCAAAAGTATATTGGTTTTTCCTACAAGAATTATATTTCTATAACGTAACAAACAGAATAAAGTCGTCAGTTGACTGTTTCAGTTGATATACTGTATTCATTTCATATTAAAGTAGTATTGTTATTATTGGCATAACATTTTTTATGTACTGGCAAATAGTATTTCAAAATGAAGTAAGAGAATTTAAGTGACATTATTTTAATTATATTGCCAAGTTTAAATGTACAAGATTAAGATACTGTATCCTATTAATATTATAAATGCAAGAGTTTGTAAGAATGTATGGATGTATATTTGTTCCTCTTTCACATAAAATCTACTGAATAGACTTTAATGAAACTTAACAATAACATAGCTTGTACATAAGAATAACATATATATTTATCCCTATACTCCCATGAGAATGGGAAGTATGCAGGTCAAACTGTGGGGCACTGCTAGTTTTAGCAAATATAATTAAAAACATATTGACTTGAATATTCTATTTTACAGGTATACAAACAATTTAGGATGTCACATAATGAGGTCCCACAAACCACTAATGGCGTATGTGCTCTGGTCAAATAATGTCTTGTATACCGGAGCTGTAAATAATAATTGTAGACAAATTTTAAGGCTGTTTATATACTTTGTACATCTAAATTATCCCGAGGAACATATTAAAACTATGCAAGTAAGTTAAAATGGGCTCTTTTACATACATCCATAATATGAAGGGTAATATTTTCTAGTGCGTTGGTATGACACATTCAACATGCAGCAATGTCAGTCTGGGAAGTGGTGTGTGTGCAGATTGGGCATCTTAGTGTTAATTAAAAGAGGCCTGTGCTCATCAGTACATGGCTACTGATGGAAGTACATATTTTAACATACATTCAAGATGGTATTATTAAGTAGCTCTAGTAATTAGTTAAAACTGATACAAGCAGCTAGATTGTTTTTTTTATAGCATAGGAGGGCAAACAAGCACTTCTGCACAACTAGAGATTATGCAGATGCGTTGCCCTCCTTTTCCATATTACCTTTTTGCTTATTATAATATATTGATTGTTATACCATTTTTCAAAAAGGGCTGATGATTATTATAAAATAAACCGGCCAAGTACTAGTCGGACTCGCGCATAAAGGGTTCTGTACCATTACATAATATACAACATTAGACACTTTAACAAAAATTAAGGTTTATGTTTATGGAATTAAATGTTTTTTTATATATTTGAGTTGATTGCATGAAAGGTAAATTGCGGTTTACGATTTATGACGTATAAAAAAAACTACTTACTAGATCTTGTTCAAACCAATTTTCGGTGGAAGTTTGCATGGTAATGTACATCATATATTTTTTTTAGATTTATCATTCTCTTATTTTAGAAGTTACATGGGGGTGGACACACATTTTTCCACTTAGGAAGTGTCTCTCGCGCAAACTATTCAGTTTAGAATAAAATGGTATTAGAAACCTCAATATCATTTTTGAAGACCTATCCATAGATGGGTATAACTATATATATATATATAACTATCCATAACACAGATGGGTTTGATAAAAAAAAAAAAATTGAGTTTTAGTTCTAAGTATGGGGACCCCCAAAATTTATTGTTTTTTTTTTCTACTTTTGTGTCAAAATCTTAATGCGGTTCACAGAATACATCTACTTACCAAGTTTCAACAATATAGTTCTTATAGTTTCGGAAGAAAGTGATTGTGACATACGGACGGACGGACAGAGAGACAGACAGACAGACATGACGAATCTATAAGGGTTCCGTTTTTTGCCATTTGGCTACGGAACCCTAATAATGTGTGCTACAATACTTTTCATTCTTGATATTGAACTACAATTGATTTAGTTATTGATTATTTAATTATTTTACGGATTATACTTGAATAATGTACAACTGGAAAAAAAAATACTGTTACATATTATAATTAATTACATTGTAAGACTTTTGTTTTGTGCAGATCTGGCTGAATACTGTAATACAGACGTTTTATATTTGTGAAAATAATTCTAATAGTGACTACCCTAACACTGGAAAATACTGCATGGCCTTTGCTAATGAATTCTACAAAATATTAAAAGGTTAATAATTTTAATCTCAATTTAATATGTTGATAATGTAACTGAAGAACTGATGGCCTTTGGGCCATGGAGGTGTGAGGAGTGAGTAAGTCTGTTTTGGAATAATGGAAGATAATTTAAACAGTGCGAGTTGCATGGGAACGCAATCTTCTTGTTTATTGAGGGAGGCCTATATCCTGCAGTAGATGGTTACAGAATACAGGCTTATATCATGACATTTTATGTCATTTCCAAATGATGTACATATTGCTTGTTTCTGGTTTTATATAAGAATTGACAAATGAGCCATCTTAAAATCTGTACTTTTATCCATAAGTTTTTTTAATGTTATAAGGAGACAATCATCGGAGGTAGACCACCGACGCCCATACACATCCAAACAACCAAATGTTATGCAGATGAGTTACCCTCCATTTCACTATCCTCCTAATCAACCACCGGAAACTCACAAACCGCACAAAACGCGACAGCAAAGTAGATTCATATATTGTGCTAAAATTTATAAAAATGGGTTGACAAATTAGAGATTATGTTTGGCAGTTGATGAATATGGGTTATATTAATTGTATTTATTACTGCATGTTATTAGTACATATTTTATTATTTCAATATATATTTTATGTTACAGATATGCCACATGAATCCAAAGTTAAAATATTGGAAAACATCAAGCCTACATTTATGCAACATATGATTGGAATTATTCACCTTAAATCCCTCCTATCAACACATGAGGAAAATGTCATTAGCATTTTCATCAATTTATTAAATAAATCTGAATTGCAAAAGTTTCCTCCAAGTCAAAGTGAAATCTCTATTCAAAAACCGTTCAATGTAAAAAATATTAAACGAAATAAGTTTTTAAAATACCTTACAAACAAATGTAAAGAATTGAGAAAACACAAAGGAAGGATATGTAATGTATATTCTAAATATACGCCCATCATAAGCAACAGTGCAGTTGATCAGAATCATCTTATGCATGTTCTTTTTATCACATTTCAAGCATACCTGGATGCTTACAGTGTACAGAATGTCCAAGAAACTTTAGATATGTTAAATAAGCAATTACTTAACTCGACTATGGAATGCTCAGATACATGTACAGTTACCATTTCCTATACTGTTTCTGAAAGTTTTATCAAAACATATAGAAATATATATCAGCTGTTGAAGGAGTTAATAATAGAACTAAATATGAACCGTGATAAGGGTCAACTACCGCAGATACTGAACATTTTTGAGAATATACCTCTACTAGGCTTATGACTCACCATTTGTGCTGTGATATTAATGTCACTTATGATATTGAAAGTACAAATAAATGTAAATAATACAAGCTTAAAGCTTACCTGTTCTTTTATTCATCCTTTCTCTGTGCAATGATTATTATTAATAACAAGATTAATTTTAAATTTTTGTATATAAAAAAATACTCCAAGAAAGTTTGTTGTTACATTATTACATATTATCAGAGATGATGTATGCCTTTTATAGTTCTTTATATATATATAGTCTGTCTGCTGCAGATGTCGTAAGAGGTCAGATTGCACTGATTAATGCCTAAATGTTTAGAAATACTATCTTGACTTCAGATGAAAATTAAAATAAAATCCTATTACTTATCAAGCCATATAAATTTTACAAAATGTAACAAAAAGTATCCATTTACTTCATTTATTTAACAAAAGTAAGTTGTCTGTAATATATAGATATTTATTGTCTATTAAAATTTATCTCATAACTTCTTGAAATTTGAAGTCTTATAGGAAAGGTTATTGTATTTCCCATAATAAGGAAATAGATTGGAACAATCTCAAACAATGTATAATTATAAGTAAATATAGAATGCATTTCTACATTTTTCATTCAATTTTTAAGTTAGTTTGTATAAATAAATGTACGCAAATTGTTAAATTATTTCTTTAATACCACTAAGTTATAATTAAAAAATTAATATTTGGGAAAATAATGACCTCTAGCTTTCTTAGTCCTTTTTGCTTTTTCTATGTCCACATTAGGATATGCTGCTTTTAGTTTTTCCATTTCCATATCGGGAAAACGCTTCAACAATTGTTGTACATGATTAAATTCTCGGTTTCTTGCTCTCCTCTCTATATTATATTGTTTTTCTCTGTATAGTCTATAAAACTTTTTAATTGCCATACTATTAAAGATGCCATGTTCTAAATAGGGTTGCACCCAACGGGTGTTCATAAACCTCGGAATATAGTGCTCTTTCCTTTTATATTGCTCTGACATTCCAACCAAGTTAACAACTTCATCTATGGGGCGCTCTCCAGTTTCTCCTGTTTCTAACTTGTAGTAAGCTATGTTTCTTTCTCGAATAACGGTTTCAATGTTATCCATCGATTCTTTCACCTTATCAATTCTTTCAGGGTTCGGAAATAGATTCATTTTATCGTTACATTCATGTTCCATCGTGAAAAGCATATTACGTTCTTTCAATAAAACATACCACAACTTGTGTAAATCTGTATTTGATTTTATTCTTAATTCGTCTAATTTCCATGCTCTACCAACGCGAATATTTGGTTCATTCCAGTTCTTTTTAATATCAAAAAATTCCATTAAATCACATTGGACATTGGTAGTGTGTACATTTTTAGTGATAGCTGGTACTACACAAGTTCTTGAAACATTGCTCGGAGTGGAATACTTTATTGGTATATATTTAAGAACTTTCCTAAAAATTGAAAAGTTCATTTTTAATTAATATTCACAGTTTTTAGTAAGTAACCACAATCCTTGGCCATAAATTTTTGAAGTTGACATTTAAATTTTAAGATCACAGATTAGTAATAATTTTACATACATATTATGTAGCTTTTTTTTACTTTCATAGGCATTAGCTACTAAGCTTTTTACCATACAAAATACAATATTAACTAGTCTGTGATACGGATTAACGAGGGGAAATACATACATACATTTTGTTAGTAAATTATAAAACAATGTTACAGTAATGCGATTTGTTATTAAGTTGTTACATATTGTTTTTTTTTATATTGAGCGCAAAAAATGCTTACATAATATTGCAAATGTCAATCTTTTGTATTACTAAAGTATTTATTGTAAGGATTTTATTTTTATTATGAATATTTCTGAATATCAATTTCATCCTGAACATTTAACACTAACCCATATAATATAAAAGCACATACCACTGGCATAAGAGTCAACTGAAGTTTACAGAAATATTTTGTGGGACTTTAAAATTATTACTCAATAAGAACTTCATGAAAAATAATTGTATCAGTATTTTAAGCTATTGCATAGCTTTTATCGCGGGCCTTGAGCGCGGCGCGGCGAGAGACGAGCTGCTCCGAAATCGGACGTACAAGTATAATAAGTAAGCAGCTGTTTGTGAGAAAGTATATAGGTGACTAACTAGATGACGCTGTACATTTTCACATCGTCTCCGTATTAAATAAAGTATTAAAAATAGAAATAAGTAATAATTTAATAAGTGTACGTGTTATAAGTGTTGAACATTAAAGTGACAATAACTAAGTGAAAGTTTTATCCGTGAGAATATTTCACTGCCTGAGAATATATCGTTCAGCTAAAATATTAACCATCGATTTTGAATAAAAACGATATAAAGATAAGAGATAGTGTTTAAAAGTGAGTGTAAGATCTGTATTTGTACAAATCAAAGAATTTATTAACTATTTAAAAGCATAAAAGTGGACAAAATGTATTTTAGTACTGAACATAAGAACACAGAACTATACAAGTATAGAAAAAATCTACTGCTAACTGCTGTTCGTAGTTGTTTTAGTCGTCAACACTATCTACTATAAACCACATAGTTAGTACATCGGTGGACACAGAAGATACAAAGTTCTGGGATAATAACTGGAAATAACAGCTCATAAAGCGCAGATGACGAAAATTAAAAACATCTTATCTATAACATTGAAATTAGAAACACAAAATTTGACATTTGACAAATAGAATATACTATCAGTTTCTTTTTTTTTTTCCTTATATGGATACTATCAGTTTTTTTTTTTTTTTTTTTATTAATATTTTATGGCCTGGTTACGAGACCTTTAAGCCAAGTCAGATTTTCAGCAAATCACACAAGTGGCGGCGGGAGGTATCACTAAATTCTATTATTTCGCTTGCCATTATTAGTCTTTGGAAAATAAACATTGGATTTTGACACCTATCAGTTTGTAAAGTTATATATAAGTTATAAACAACTTGTGCATTTATTAATAAAGAAAGTGATATGATTTTGTTGATAATAAAAAATAAAATTTGAAATGGTTCTTAAATTGAAGGTTGTAAAAATAATTCATCATTTACACATAAGAAAATTATCTCTTTGTTGATCATTGGCCATTCGCATTAAATCATAGAATTGTTGGTAATCCATTAAATATAAAATATAAAACAAAAGAAAGAAAAAAATACTGCATAAATAAAAAATAAATAAATAATTATAATTGCATAAGTTGATTAAAAAATGCTATGCAATAGCTTTACCGCGGCAGTCCCCGAGTGCCACACGTCTTTTTTTGTTTATCATGTTCGAGACAGGGCGCCGCCCGCGCAAGGATTTTTGATCATAGTAAATACAAATAAGGTGACAATAATACTAGGATCGACTTTTTTTGTAGGCACTGGCTGCTCTATTATGTTAAATTTTTATTTGTGACGTCTTTTTATCGATTATTTTACAATTATTAAGACTCTAAAATGAACAAAAATACCTCTAAGGCCACTTTTCTTTCCTTATCTTACCGAAATTGCGAAAGACTTAAAAGAGGAACTAATTTCTAACAGGTATTTTGTGTTTACGAAATATAAATTTGTAAATTTGTTTTTTATAAAGATGCTCGACTAATATTTTCTTTGCATTCTTCTTTTTAAGAGAAATATTCATTATATTATCAGTTTTAGAAATAATTCCAGCAACTTGGTATCGTTTATTATTTTAATAATAGTGAATTTTACTTTTGTCTATGGCTTATTAATTTTGTTCATTACTTTGCTCTTTGTGTCACTTCACTAAACTACACTATGACTCTATTTGTCTGTGGCCGGAAGTACGCCATATTTGTTTACCATTTTGGACACTTCTAAAAAAATGAACTATAGAAAACTGTCAGAACGTTCCTACTATAGAAAACCACTCCAGAATAGTCCTCCACAATATTCGCCAACCAATCACATTATACACAGAATAAGTTTTTAAAACAAAACCTATAAAATACAGCTCCGAATGAATAAAATACAAAATAAAATTATTACTTTACATTTTGACGTGACAACGTCTTATAATTCGATGGAGCCGGCTGCAACCGAAAAAACATGACGCATGCGGCGTTACCTCGCTGTGAGGCGTTCCATTTTCTTATGACGTTGTCACGTTCAACTATCGTCAGTAAACCGACTTTACAGACAACCGATTTTTATTTCTATTTTACATCACGTTATATAATGTGTTATGATTCTAACGAACTTTAATATTATGTTAGTATGTAAAATTAATATATATTTTTAAAGTGAAACTATTATTACATCGTCTCAAACTTTTTCGTCTGTGTGTTGCATGTCGCGTGACGGTCGGCCGCAAAGTTTTCCAAGTATAAAATTAAGATTGATAAAGTGATTTTTATACACTTAATGGAATATTATTCCAAAAAATTTTAAGTTAAATGTCTATAATGTGAAAAAAAGTTTAACTTTATCGGGTTTCATAAAACCACACAATCCTATTTTTTATTTATTAAGAGCTGGATACAAGTCTTTTGCCCAAAATTAATAAATAAAATCCATATTATTGCCATTAACACAAAAAGGTGAACCGTGAACATCAAAGTCATTATTTGTCTGCTTCCTCCTTGCTGGTTCTAAATGTCAAAAACACAAATCAAGATAGAAGGAACTTTTTAAAAAATAAAGTGTTTGTTGCGCGTTTAATAAAAGTGTTGTATATAAAAGTTCGGGTTAATATTTGTGTAGTTGTATTGTGTGATATATGATTGTTTTTGGATGTATTTGCCAGTGCCCTTCCAAGCCGAGATGACTTTTAATGTCTATATAAACTGAAGTATTGTGTGCATTATGATAGCTTCCCGGAATACCTGTTAACGTAGCTGGGTCTCCCTAAAAGGTAATAACAACTTTAAGGAACTTCTTATATTATATACATACTATGTATATATATTTGTTTCGTCTTATTAGAATGTTTGGTAAAATAATAAAGGTAATAAAAGTAATAAAATTGGGTATACTTTGAATCAAAAGAATGCTATCAACAAATACAAAATACAAATGTGTCCATATTCAAATAAAGTGCTTAAAAAAAGCTGTCTTATAAAGTGAATGATAACCATTGATAACCATTAATATCAATACTTAGGTTACGTGATTGTAAACAAAAAAAAAACATTGTAATATTGACAAAATAACAATGAGTAATTAAAAAAATCTATCAATTATTTATTGATATGGCTTAGAAAGTATTTTGTAAATACCTTAAATGACTATCAAGTATGTATAATGAAACAATAGAAACAAGTTTTATTAACACTTTATTTTAAGACAGAGCAATAAAAAACTAGATAGTCTTAATCATCAAATATTACTTTAAAAGATGATTAATACTATACAGTGGACCCGCGGTAATCCAACAACCATTTTGCAGGGCAGTGTTGGACTATATAATATATACAAAAAAGTACCTTGTAATCCGACAAATTGCAGATCCAATAATGATTCTATAAGTTATGGTCATGGTTTTTTTTAATGTCATAAATTGTAGATCGTCCTACCCCGTTTTCACTTGCTAAACGACTAAAAGATTCATTATGATTAAGGCGATCTAAAATATCACATTTTTCTTTAATTGTCAGTGTTTTGTGCTTTCGCTTCTGGGCTTGTGACGACATTGCTAGGACGACGTATACGTAATAAAAAATGAATAAACAGTAAAAATGAATGCATGCTAGGCCGCACCGCTATCACTTGTAGTTAAATTGAAACTAAGCAATCTGAATCAAAACAGTACCTACGCGTCGAGCACTATAGTGGTGAAGCGTACAAGTTGTAACCTTCTCAATGGTGCATTATCTACACTAGTGAACCTTGTCAAAAAATATTCAATAATAATTGATGTGTCGGATTACAGGGGGTGGCGGATTAGCCTGTGGCCGGATTACCGCGGGTCCACTGTATTACTATACTCAGTTATAAATAGTAGTAGATGAGTAATAGTGTGGATGCGGGTGGTAAGGGATCGGTCATCTGGACATTCATTAAAGGAGGCCTATGTTCAGCAGTGGACGGATAAAGGCTGATGATGATGTAAATAAATATTATGGAATATTCATAACATGTGATGCATTTTATCTTCATTGCACTTTACTCAAATAAATATTCAGCCTAATTTTTGTAGTTAATTAGTGTTAATTAACAATCCCAGAATACATACCCTTTTTAAACCTTATGGTAATTTCATTAGAAGACAGTCAACCTTGAATTAATCCTTGCACTAGGCCGAGACATATTCATCCATTGCCTATCTCTAGACTAAAGATAATTCTCAGCGCTAGTAATTATTCTGCTTGTTCTCATTGACTCTGAAAGATTTTTAATAGGGATCTATAGAAAAATAGACAGGATGATAGTACCTACTCATACAAATGGGCTGGTTGTATGTAGGTAGGTACCTATTTCCTTCCCAAACTTTGGACTTGTATTATATTAATGTAATAATTTATTGGTATAATATTAACATATAAAAAAAACCTGTGTCAGATAGTTTGTCCACAATAATCTTCTGAACTACTGTAAGTTGAGATATAGAAAGGTGTTAGTGACTGTATGCGACAATGCTGTCTGCTGTAGGCACAATGTTTTTCCAAGTTCCACCAATGTTGTACTTACTAGTGATAGTATTATATTAGTTCTTTTTTTTGTGCATCTGTATAAGCAATTATATAGTACTAGCTGTTGCACGCAGCTTCAACCGCGTTAACTTACCTAACTTAACTCCAATTAGTGACAGCTACTGTTATATAGCCTATAGCCTTCCTCGATAAATGGGCTATCTAACACTGAAAGAATTTTTCAAATCGGACCAGTAGTTCCTCAGATTAGCGCATTCAAACAAACATACTCTTTAGCTTTATGTTATTAATATAGATAATTAAGATTGAATCTGTAATTTTGAACTTATTTAAAATGTTGCACTGTTTATCTTAAGATGTTGAAGTGTGATAGGGTATGTAGACATTTTTCAAGCACTGCCACTGCGAAAACACTAGGTAATTCAAAAACAAGGCCACAATATACATATGTAATAAAATACTATCATGTCAAGATATTACCTTTTGATTAGTAAATATTCTACTATATTTTATGTTGGCCAAGATAGGTTGATTTCCCCATCATGGTTCAGGCCTCGTCATGGCAGTGGAGCTCAGTAACCTAAGGTGAGCCGTTGCACCTTTGGCGAAGCGAATTGGGCAGAGGGGGCTCTTTGTTCCCTCTTATAAGAGGGGACAAAAGAGCAGGGGGCAAGTGCGAGGATGGGAATATCACCCAAATGTACTGTCTAGGCGTTGGGAGGGGTTGTTCTGTGGTGCGGGACAACCTCTCCGTGGAGGTGGCGTCGGTCCCTTGCGGGACTGACAAGCCGTCTAGGTGCCCTGTTTGTTTACTAGATCCGGGGCACCCCACCAAAGGCGGCATTGGTGGCACTCGCTGGGTTTTAGTGGGTAGAGCTGCGTCCACTTACCAGCCACATACCGGCCACATACCGGCGTGGGGACACCCACTCCCCCGCGGGATGTCTCATAGCATTTCCTGGCGTTAAAGGAAAAAAAAAAGATAGGTTGATTTGATTGTCCTCTCTACAATTAGTAACATATGATTTAACCAATGTTATAAGTAAGTAAAAGATAGTCAGGGATCAAAACACATTTTACATTGCAATAACCAATTTTCTGATCAATAAATAACTGAGAGTTATTTTATGGTTATAATGTTTATTTAGGTATAAGAATGTTAAGAACATTCTTATACCTGAACCATTTATAAGAATATTTATAAGGATTATCTTCTTAGCTTGGGAGTTTTATCGTGGGCGGCAGCCACTGCCCTGGCCGGTGACCCCCCGTGGGAACTCGTGGCGGAGGTTCTTGCCGAGACGCACTCCTATGTCTCGGATAGGAGGTCTCTTGGTGAGAGCCTTACGCTAGACGGGATCCTTCGGGTTCGCCGACTAGGGCAAGAGGCGTTAATGCGAAGGTGGGGGGAGGACCTGGCGCAGCAGCCGTACGGCGAAAGCCTAACGGTAGCTCTGCGTCCGGTCCTTGAGCGATGGATGCGCCGTAAGCGTAAACCCCTCACCTTCCGTCTGACACAGGTGCTCACCGGGCATGGTTGCTTTGGTGAGTACCTGTGCCGGACGGCCCGCAGGGAGCCGTTGACAGTGTGTCACGATTGTGGCGCGGCGGTGGACTCGGCCCAGCACACCCTCGAGGTGTGCCCGAGATGGGCGGCGCTGCGTCATGATCTGACATCGGTCATCGGAGGGGACTTATCTCTTCCGAGTGTCATCATCGCGATGCTCGGCGACGACGAGTCCTGGACGGCGATGGTTTCCTTCTGCGAGGCAGTAATGTCCCAGAAGGAGGCCGACGAGCGGGTGAGAGAGGAGGCCGCCGACGAGGCCTCCCCCCGTGGGCGACGAACGGGGGTGCGCAGGAGGCGCTACTTAATGCGCCTCCAGTAACGCCGCTGTGCTCGTGTCGGGTTCAGGATGGGAACCTGGGCTCAGTATGACACGACGTCGCGGGGACTGCCCAAGCAGCCGGGCAGCCCCCCTTAAGAGGAGTAGTCTGGCCTTCGCCGGGGCCAGCCTGTCGCTGAGGTGATCCTGTTGAATGCCTATCCGGGACCCTCAAATTAAAGCGGCTGAAGGCGCTCGCAGTGGTTTTAGTTTACGGGTAGGGCACTCCCAGGTGCGAGTCCCACATAGGGTCAGGATCTACCCGAGATCCTGGCTACATGCGCAAAAAGCATTTCCCTGCGATAACAAAAAAAAAGCTTGGGAGTTTAGTGTAACATATCACATAATTTTTAATCGTGTGATTCATAAAGTGAGTCACTCAAATCGGTATAACGTTAAGTAACCGTATAATATGCTCTATAGATTATATTATTATAGACAAAGAGATTAATCTATACCATGCAATGGTTCCATGTAGTTGTGAGAGCTTTGTGCTTTTCAATGTTTAGTTTATAACTAACTACCTTTACGATAATGATATTCAAACTTAACGGCGATAGGCGAGTTATGGATATGACGGTTTTGTTCTTGTTATAACAGACATTTCTTTGCAATCAAAATAGTGTAAGAAATTCCTAGCGTAAAGATTTCCGTGCAATGCGCGCGTTCATTATAGGAAGACTTTTATTATAGCATAGGAGGGCAAACAAGCAGTCGAAGCCTTTTGGCGACTCAACGCCCATACACATTCACACAACCAGAGATTATGCAGATGCGTTGCCCTCCTTTTCCCTCTTCCCCCTAATGGGCCAATGGAAACTCACAAACCACATGGAACGCGACAGCTTAGCTATCACTTTACGCCGGTATTATGTGAGCGAGAGGTATCACCCCGGTCGTACCGGCCCAATTCGTCTGCATGGCACTACCTCTTACAAAATATTGTCTTACAATCTGCCCTCCTTTTCCCTCTTCCCCCCAATGGGCCACCGAAAACTCACAAACCACACGAAACGCGACAGCATAGCTATCACTTTACGCCGGTATTATGTGAGCGAGGTATCACCCCGGTCGTACCGGCCCAATTCTCTACAAAATATTATCATATAATCTTATAATATTATAATGTCAACCCTTAACCCTTAGCAAAGCAGCATGCCACTATTTCATACATAAGTTTACCTGTTTTGTCAAGCATTGGACAAATATAGGGCTGATGATAATGGAAACAAAGACTATTTTAATTCCCAAGGTCTGCGACGTATTCAATTACGATGTGGTACCCACGATGATCGATGTTAAACAGCCTTAAGATGTTCCGTGTTCTATATAAATGTTTGTTTTACTCTCTGTCGAACACTTTGTAATCTTATCAGGCTTGTAGGTTCGTAGCTTTCATGCAACGCAGGGCATGTCAGTACGTGATAGTTGAAAATAATTTTATTGGTACAAAATTAAGGATAGACTACAGACTAATTGATATTCAGTCGTGACTTGAGTTTTTATTTAAGAATGCACGTGACTATATTCTTTTAGACAGTCACAAGTACTTCGTCATCAGCCCCCATCCGTCCACTGCTGAACATAGGCCTCCCTCAATGAAAGACAAGATCCCTTGCCACTCGTATCCAACAAGGACCGGCCACTGCGCGGAGATCGTCTTCCTACCTAGTTAATGACCGACCTACACTTACTACCATAAAAACCTATTTTTAAGTAGTTTCAGTCTTCATCCGAATTAGGAGTCTATACTTGTTTGTAATACGTATAAATAGAGTAAAAATCTCAATGCCACACCCCACAATGCTTTGAAAGGAAACACGAAATGCATAAATGAGTGAACCTCGTCGCATTGTCACTCAAAATGGGGCCATACAATCGAATCTTACCAGCTACGGCCTCTGTATTGGGATATGGACTAGAGCAGTGTTTCCCAAGAGGAGTACAACTCCTCCTTCGTGACCCATTCAAGGTTTTACACCCCCCCGAAATATTAGGAAAAATAAAACGCATTTATTGCAAATAGAAGTATAGTTAGCTTATGCTTTACGAGTTATTTTTTACTACTTTTGTCTCGTCAGTCAAGCTCTCCTAGTACTTGTTTAAAATAAGGATGCAACGGTGCGACCCGGTATTTTATTTTCGAGGCCCGGTACCGTGTCGCGACCCACCAAATGGAAAACGCTGGACTAGAGGTAAAATAGGTGCTGTCAACTAGCATTACGTGAAAATCAACATTTTTTCTATAATGATAAGAGAATGGTGTTTAAAATTAAGGAAAATGTTAATATTTTAAATTCATATGCTAATGATGTTCCCTAAATATCCGTCAAATAACGGACACTGACTATAACTAGTGAGGGAATCAATTACAGTAAATAACAACGATTAATTTTATGACCCCCTTTAAATACGATTTAAATTTAAATAAAGTTTATGGCGTAGTGTCGTCCTGCATTATATTAATTCGTTAACAATAAAGCAAAAAATGCTTGTTTCTCCCGTGAAACAGCTTTGCTGTGTTTCGGAGAGAAGGGCAAGACAGGCAGTGTAATTACTGGCACCGAGACTTAACATCTTATGTCTCTGGATAGGCAACACATAGATGAGTTGCCTGGGCTCGTTCCAGGTAAACTAGTTTATGTTCATGGGCGACGTCGACCACTTACCATCAGGTGGCACGTTTGCCAGTTTGCTTATCCAAGTAACATAAAAAAAAAAAACATGAAAATATTTTCTTTAGCATTCAGCATAGCATTTTTAAAGCAGCATTATTTGATTATTATACGTAATTAGCGTTGCGACAGACTTTGTCACATACAAAACTTTTCAACACACGCAAAATTTAATCAAAATCTGGCTGCCGCTTAGGAGTGACATACAACCCCACCATGGTTCAAGCCTTGTCGTGGCGGTGGGGCTTAGTAGCCTACGGTGAGCAAAGCAAATTGAGCCGAGGGGGCTGTTCTTTGTACCTCTCTTATATGAAGAGGGGACAAAGAGCAGGGGGAGAAGGGGCGAGGATGGGAACCTCACCTCATTGTACTGTCCCGACGTTGGGAGGGTTTGTTCTGTGGTGCGGGACAATTCCTCTGTGGAGGTGGCGTCAGACCTTTGAGGGGCTGATTAGCCGTCGAGATGCCCTGTTTGCTCAACAGATCCGGGGCACCTCACCAAAGGCGGCATTGGTTGCACTCGACGGGCTTTAGTGGGTAGAGCTACGTCCTTACCAATTCGCCCGGGGAGACCCACTCCCCCGCGGAATGCCTCAGAGCATTTCCCGGCGTTAAAGAAAAAAAAGGAGTAACATACACACGCACAGAATAACTATGTATAAAGATGTAAAATAGAATCTGGTAAAGAAATGTAGGTTGAATTAGTGCGAGAACCTAGTGAAGTTTTTCTCAAGTTTGTCTTTGTCCTGTCTGAATGTAGTTCAGATGCCGTATTTTGTTAAGCATATCCGGGTGAGATTGAATGTTTTAGCTCGTTATTATGCTAGGGATGGCCTAGATGTATTGACGCGTTGATTAAATTGGACAACGCTTTGTTTGGATGGTGCGCTTTATCTTGCACGGTTGTCGGGCACATTCGTTGAACTGCAGTTACGCTCGTTGCTTCAAATTCGCTTTAGTATTTTAAATTGTATGTTTAAGACTTTTAAACAATATTTAAACATAATCAAAGATTTAACTTAATTCTGCTAATATATATTTTTTTATATTATATTTTTAAAATAAAAAATAAATATATCTATATCCATAGAGGTATTTTTGTTGATATTTTAATTTTTTAATCCCATAAATAACTATTGTACTGCAAGACGGCCAATCCCGTTTTTTATAAGTTAATTTCTAATATGGTAGATTTTTCTGTTTATTATATATCAATCTAATAAATACAATATTGTCTCAATATTACTAACGGCCGTTTTCAATATTCGATCTCGAATCTGAGATTTTTATTGATCTAGATTTTATCCGATCCCTCGATTGATTTTGAATCTGCATTTCAATAAGCCAATCTCTTCTCCAAATCCATTGAAAAAAAGAGATTTGTCAAAAATGTTCGCCCTCCTTAACGTTTTGTTTTACGCTTTTGCAGTAAAAATACATAAGCAATTATTAGTGAGTAAAATGGTGGTTATTTTCTTAAAGCTAATCTATTCTATGTATAATCACAAGAATAACCATTATCAATAAAAATTGACTGCAAAGTCGCAGCGTAAAATACAAATAACTATGCTATAACGTCAAGATTAGTAAAACATATAAAAACATTTTACAAAAAATTAAAACCGACTTCAAAAATACTAAACTAAAAAGTAATAAAATAACAGTTTCTTTAATGTTTGTGCTTACAACATATAATCAACTTAATCTTCTACTAATCTACAAACTTTGCGTTTACCACGTCATTATAGTTACTTTTGGAGTCGGTGTCAGCCAAGGTAGGTAGGTAGGTAATGTACAGCAACAAATACGACACCGAGATGATTATATGTTGTAAGCACAAACATTAAAGAAACTGTTATTTTATTACTTTTTAGTTTAGTATTTTTGAAGTCGGTTTTAATTTTTTGTAAAATGTTTTTATTTCTTAATTTTTAGTGATTCCGAAATTCGTCGTCTTGGCGTTCATTGAAGGAGGCATGTTCAGCAGTGGATGGATAAAGGATGATGATGATGATGATGATGATGGTGATGGTGATGATGATGATGATTACGATGACCGCGACATACTATGGTGTGCTACCAAAGCATCCTATACAATTGTTACATCGACACGTAATAAAAAAATCATATCATCAAGGTAAACAAAACCAACCAAATAGGCATTATTGGGAATAACTAAAAAACGGCTTGTCAGATCTTAATAAAATTAATATGGGACCAAATTGGAAACACCAGCTTTCAAACAAAAAAATAACCATCGAAATCCATTCACAAACGGCGGAGATATCGTGTCACATACATACAAAAAAAAAAAAAAAAAAAAAAACATACAGACGAATTGAGAACCTCCTTTTTTTTTGAAGTCGGTTAAAAAGTTTTGTTTAAGAGCAATGGAACGTCAGTCAATCCAAAACGTCAGTCAATTTGACATTGGTAAAACTAACAATTCTAGTAGTACGAGATCCAACTGCAAAATTAGTGCACTCATCGAGTATATGCTAAAATCCCATAAAAAAAATATTATTAATAAATTTTTCGGAAAAAAATTCATTTACTTGTTTTTAAATACAATATCGTCCACATCACGGGAATATATTATATAAAGACTGAAAAATCATATTTGCTGTTGCAGCCAGGTGGTATTATTATGATATATTTTTTCCTTCACAACGTACGTTTATTATTTATATTATATAAAATTAAAGCTATTTTTTTTCTTTTCCTTATAATATACGGTTATTTAGTAAAATCTGGCCGCAAATAAGGGTTAGATGGCAGTTAGACATGGATAGCAGTTTTCAGCTGTACTACGCTTTAATGCGCCGAACGTTACTGTACAACTAATGCAAACAGTAGTAGGGATGACTTTATAAATATTATTTTTATAAACTTTATAAATATTATTATTATTAAAAATATTTTATCTAAAAATACTAGCGGCCACCTAGTAGATATTTATTATATTCTTCTAATCATAAATATGCGTAAAAATTAAGTTTTTAGCATATTATACTCGATGACTGCGCTAATTCTGCAGCCGGATCTTAGACTACCTATGGAGTCTCAAGTTTGTTGTTTATATATAATATTAATAATTTAATGTATTATTATTATATTTATTATGATTTATGATATTTTATTTAATATATAATTATAATTGATAATGATATTTTCATTTTCACGCCCTTATCAGTACAATCCAAAGGTATAATCGGTCAAAATTGGGGGATCGCAAATAAAGATCAATAAAGTTCAAAGATCGATTTGTCAAAACCAGAGATCAGTTATAGAAAACGCATAACTGTCACCTTCATACAAATTCCAATCTAAAATCCCGATCCGCCCTCCCAAAGATGGATTGTAAAAAAAGATCGGTATTACGATCCATGGATCGGTTATTGAAATACTAAAAGTAGGAAATGGATTGAAATATCAATCTCGATCAGCAATTTAGGGATTGAGATTGAGTATAGAAAACGGCCGTAAGCCTATAACAACTATTATCGCCCACATAACACAAATAATAATGTCATATTACGCGTACCTTCCTCCAATAATGACAACGATATATAAATGTTATTACGCAATACATTATCTTATAAGCTTACCTTTATGAGAATACAAGAACAATGTTAGAAATGTAAATTGAATGAGTGGGACTTGCCGAAAATCATTCAGTAAAGCTCCCGTGAATCTTGAGTGACATTTATCAAAGGGTCCAAGATCAAAGTCATCGAAGCGTATAAATAAAAAGATTCCCTTTTCTTTGTATTCACTCAAGAACCCCTTTGTGTTATAATGAATTTCATTAGTTATTTCACGTTTGTCGTTTCCGTGTATGACGGCTTTGATTTTGTTTGATTGATATAAAGTATGCGTTAAGGTAAGCGTCCACATGTCCGCATCGTACAACATCGTACGCACGGGATGCAGAACATTTTACTTTCTTTGTATAGAAAGTGACACTTAAATGCGATCAGTACGGTGCGGATCAGTGGACGCACTTATATGATTTTCTACACAAAGCAACCTTAAATCCGATGCGTGCTGTGCGTGCAGTGCGTACGTTGGACGGACATGTGGACGCTTACCTTAAGAGTTAAAAACGATTCAATCCAATGAATGAATGTAATTTTACAAAATGGTTGTTGTCACGAATAAAAAAATAGACTTTTTAAATAGTGACTAACCCTTGTATTGTAAGATTGTAGGCTTTGTATAAGACATGCATGAGGTAGAGAAGACGACAACTAGACAATTGATCTGATCTAATCCCAAATGATCTAATAAAAAAAAATGATTTGGGCCACAGTCGACTCCTCTACTGACGTTGAATTAACGTTGAACGCTTAGTCTTGGGAAGGGCTAGCTTCCCAAGACTAAGCGAGGAGAACAGTGCCATCCCAAAATATGATTGGTTTCACACTCCGGGTGCTGCCGAACTATTTCTTTCACCCGTGCCACTAGTGTCACTAATGCAGAGCGGAAGCGACCACAGCGTCATACAATACCTCCAGGACCGCCCACGTGCAGACCTTAAACAAAACCCGGTCTGCATCGAACCGCACCTCTCTACCTTGGTCTCGCCACGGAACTCAATAATTTGGAGTCCAAAAACCGGAAGCTGTCATCTGCACAAGAACATTTTTAGCATAAGTGAGCGCGCAACGCAAACATGCCCTGTTTCGTCCTTAACTTCTGTGATCCAGTGGACCGGAAACCGCTACAACCAGCGGAAGGTTTGGATGCAATAACTACTGCTTTACAGGGTGACCTGCGCGGTTCCCACGCTATTCTGAAATGGCTGTCGCCGTGTCAAGCCCTATGGGTACTACCACAGAAGTATATTGATATAGTTCTGTGGGTACTACCAATCTGCATTCTGCAATTTTTTTTCGTGAAACAGCTTTGCTATGTTAGACAATTTTTTCGGCTGCCAGTCTGTCGTTTTAGATTCTGATTATAGAGTTTCTCTGTTTTGATTGTTTTTTTATTTGCGGGTAATGCTGGTCAGTCAATCGATGAACTTAAATATTTGTCGTCTTCTACTATTTTATCAGTTGGTTATATTGTTACATATATTATGAGTTTAAATTATCATATTTACGGTTAGTTAGCCAAAGTAAAGGTTAAGTTACGTAATATTTGAACTCTGCATAGGAACGGAGAATCTTATATAACACGAACATAACGTGTTATTAAACTACAACTTACTACACTGTTAATGCTTTTATGCCTGTTATCATTAAAAAATGTTCGGCATTTCAAAGTAGTTTTAGGAGGAAATATTATGTAGTACCTTGGTTACTTTGAGTAGATTTTGTGGTAAAGTTAACTGATGTTTATTTTCGTCAAAACTGTTAGCAATGGATATAATTATGAATACAATATGTTTGAAATCCGTATGGTTTAGTCTCACTCCTATAGACAAGATAGACATTAGATCTCGGCCCACGTTGCTAATATATCTCATTTTTCCTTAGGCAATAAGATATTTACCGAGATGTATTCCTCGGTCAATTATTTTAGTACAATAATCATGTCGACCATTCTTAGAAGTTGGTGTTGTGATTTTCTTTAATATTACGTATACATGATTCCACGTCTTAAATAAATTTCCAAATATTATATGTACCTACTTATTCATGCATCGATCTTCTGACGTAAGTGTTTTCAATAAATTCCAAGATTGCCTGTCTCCTACCACTTACATTTTCTTCCGGCTTAGATAACTTGAAGTTAGTAATTAATACTTGCATAATATGTATATGAATATAATATAAATAAATATACATAATAATATCTATATGGACGCTTTTACACCACGTCATCTGGTCCCGTGTTAAGTTCTCGAAGAACTTGTGTTACGGGTACCAGACAACGGAAATATATTTAATACTTTTATACTATACATATATTTAAGATTTTTATTATATAATACATATCCATTACCCAGGAACACAGACAACTTTATGTTCCCTGGCAGGATTCGAACCCGCTACCTCCCGGGTTGAGCACCAACGCGCTAACCATTGAGCCACAGGTCGTCAAAATATAATACCATGAGTTTAATTTTTGTTTCGCGGGACTCGAAATATATTTATTTTTGTGAAAGAGACATTCGTAGATGATATCCAAATATCGAGCGTAATAAAAGAACATGGGAAATTTGATAATGTTAATTTAAAACCTTATATACTGTTTAAAATTTTTGGACTCTTAAAAACCGCTTCAACGTAGGTACTATAAACTCATTGTCTTGGCCGAATTGTATCATTTCCTTGCCAATATTTGTACCAGAAACAGGGTTAACTTTCTGCTCCGCACCCTGTTGAGGCACCAGTGCCAAATTATCCGAATAAAATTGATCCTTTCTCCGAGGAACTACTTAAGTAAAAGTTAATCCGGATTTTAATTGCGCATTGATCTTGCTAAATATTTCAGTGATATTTTTATAGCCATAGGAAAATGTCGTTCTGGAGTTTGGAAATTGTATTTTTATCAGAAGTTTATAGGATAGGATAGGATAGGCAACTTTGAATCTGGATTTCGATTTACCTTTTTATATAATTATGTGATGATATTTGATTTTTTTGTCAAAATCTCGTCTCGTTCATCAATCCTCGTCTCATGAGATCTCATTTTGATCTCCAAAGAGTAATGTTGAAAGGTTATAGAATCGACATACAAAATGGAAAATCCTAAAATATCCCAAAGGCTCAAAGTGCCCGACCGGGCGCACAATACAGAGCCCTCCCGGTATAATCCTATCCAATAGAATACCAATTGACCAAAGGTGAGAAGACTTAGAGGGTCCAAGTTCGATTTTGGTCTAAGGAGTACTCAACAAGTTTTATATCTTAACGCACATTAGCCTTTCTCAGCGTTGTTTTCACTGCGGCAAAGGAAAATACACCGTGTGAAAATCTGATAAGATTAAGCATGTATGAGGCCGACGTATAGGTGAACTATGTTGTCATTGCAGTTTAAACGCCTTTATATCGCATACTCATTGGATATTTTTCAGTCACCAAAATATGCTTACCGCTGGGGACGGAAGAAGGTCTCAAAATAAAGATTAATCTATCGGCTCGCAGAAGTAGACATTTATACCAACGTACAATAATCTGAACGATAATGTTCTGTATTATGAGGAAAAATCACAGTAAATATCACAACAATTCACAAAGCCTGGTAAAAAGAATATTCTGCTGGCTTTTATCTTCGTAAAATAACTCTACATAAATTAGGATCCTCTAAAATGTAACAGCCTGGAAACTCCGGCAAGGTGAGGCAAGTACAATATCATCGAAACTTTGTTCTGGACCTTTACAGTGAGCGTGTTTAATTATAAGCTTACACAGGATGGGGTTGTTATCGCAATTTCGAGAGAATTATAAGCGTTACGTTTACTTGCCCCTTGAAAAATGTTTATATCGTGAATTGTACGCATGCTCGACGTTTTTTGTTGTTAATTGTTCGCCGAGCGCTTTATTCTGGGGTCACACGTTATCTAAAACAGCTGTCGGGCGCACACGGCCTACAATGGACTCGTTTGTATCCGCGCCGCGTAATATTGTTCGTGATTTAAAATATCGGCCGCTCTGGCACGAGTGCCTCCGGGTTTATTTTCCATCCGAGGTGTATTGTTGCGTTGATTAGATCAGGGATGCTTTGTTCTAAAGAGAATGGCCGGTTCGCTCGTGGAGTGTCGTGTGCCCTGGCAGCTCTATCCACGGGGTGACCGCATACCTGTTACAGCCTTGTGTGACCGACCGCAGCTGAATTCATTAATGTACAGGGACTATGTGCGCGTTATCTTTGGCTTAGTCAGCGAATTTCCAGCTACAGATTATATGGTTGAAACTTACCAAACTAAATTGTACATCGATAAAAAATTATAGCTTTATGCTTGATATTAAATTACATTATTGGAAACAATATTTATAATACGTTAAACCTGTCTAAACCTAAACCCTTTACATATTTGTAAAGTGAGGGAACATACTGGATTCTATAAGAATGAAGATATTTAGGTACATTCAATTTTATAAATCATACATTTTTGTTGCTTATGGTTTTCAAATAGCTTTTTAACTTTTGACCATACGTAGGTACATTCCTTTACTACTAATGAAAATATGGCCGATGTTAACAACTTAGCCATTAGGCCAAAAATGTCACGTGTATTTAGGCAGGTCATAACTTTTACCCTGGCACAGAATGGGACGCGTATTTTTGCCACAAGAATTCGTGAAATGAAAAAAAGATTACACTCAACAGTCGACATTAGGTATATCGGCCAGTTTTTTGATCCAATTTTCCGTAAGACTGATGTTAAGACTGATGTTTTTCCTACTTCAGTCAACGTTGCGTTTGCTAAATTTTTCCGGTTGCCATTTTAGGTAATTGAATGTTTTACTTTCAATTGTATTGTCACTTCTGGTTTGTGCAATTTACACATTACGTATGTGCTTGCGAATCATAAGTCCGTATTTAGAAGCGAATGCTTACTCCGATGTCTACCGAACTCAGTTTTCTGTTTTATGAACATACGCTATCTTTGTGCGAGATTAATTAGGATTACATAAAACAGTACCCATAAATCAAATGCCCCAAAAAGACTGATCTATCGTACTAGCTCGTTAAACTAGTTTTGAAGAACTAGAACAATAGAGCTATAAATGATAAAAAAGATAATATATCGAAGAACTTACAAATGCTGCTATTTCACGTTTTAACTTCACAAAACCTAAAGCAGTATGTTTATAATAAGAAACGGTAATGAAAGGATTTTATACCGATAGGCACAATAACGAGTCGTATTATGTACAGTACCTACTTGAAGGTATACAAAAAATTGGGAACAAAAAGGGATCGGAAAAGGCGGCCAACAATACATAATGGCTTATGTTTGCTGCCCCTCCTACGCAATAGGCTCTATTATCATAGCCCGGTTCCTGTGCGCTGAATTGGCTAAATGTTTTGTGCTCCCGAAAAGATTTCAGATGACGGGAAAATTGTTAAGAAATTGATCACTTCCACTCGACCGATTCTGTTCGTTTTTACAAAGTTCCACTGGTTATTATTTTAAGTGGAGAATGTATTTTGTGGAACGTGAAATTATTAACAATGATAATATTGTTACAAAAATGTTGTGATTGGTACTAACTTCTAGTTTTGTGTCCATTTGTTTTTGCTGTTCAATTAAAAAAAATACAGAACATGTTTTAATAACTGCCCAATTTTGTTAAGTCCACTTTAGATTTTCTGTTAAATATGAGATGTAAGTTCAAATTCTTAGAACAAGCCGATTCGCGCCGAGACAATATTAATTTTTAGACAAGAGAGAAATAGAAGGCAACTTATGTTATATTGTCCAGTTGATGATGATGAATATTAATTTCTATTCTATACAGAAATAACAAATTCTTAGTATCGATTTGTCTTGTTTTTGTGATAGTTATTAGATATAGTAAGTTTGATAAACATACAAATCATGACTAGTGGATGGGACGCAGTGGAGAGTTTTGAAGCTTACTGGAAATACATACTTGAAGTAAGCTAAGAAACTTGCTTTATTTGGCGGATATTAAAAAAGTGTATATATTTGATTTTAACCAATTTTCGTAGAGTATCCATTAGGAAAACAGGGGGAAGACAATCTCCGTGAAGTAACCGTGCTGGATATGAGTGGCAAGGGATCGGCCGTCTTGGCGTTCATTGAGGGCGGCTTATGTTCAGCAGTCGACGGATAAAGGCTTATGATGTTTTTTTTTTTTATGTTAGTTGGATAGGCAAACTGGCAAACGTGCCACCTGATGGTAAGTGGTCGACGTCGCCCATGAACATAAGCTAGTTTACCAGGAACGAGCCCAGGCAACTCATCTATGTGTTGCCTATCCTGAGACATAAGATGTTAAGTCTCGGTGCCAGTAATTACACTGCCTGTCTTGCCCTTCTCTCCGAAACACAGCAAAGCTGTTTGACGGGAGAAACAAGCAAGATGGTGGTACCCATGCAGCCGGGAGCGCGGCACAGCGCTTCCCTCCCACCTCCCACATGATGGATGATCCATTACCCTACATGTTTGATGTTTTCACTTTTTTACACTACTCTTGGGAAGTTGAAGCCAGAGGGGGTCCCTCTGGCTTGGTAAGAGTCATGTCTCATCAAATATTCACCTCAAAGGACTATTTTCAAGACCTATTAGAGAATGCATATTATGTTTAACACCTGTCACTTTTTAGAACGATATTATATATAATACGTATCTTTGGGTAGATCCTGACCCAACCCCACCATGGTTCAGGCCTTGACATGACGGTGGGGCTCAGTCGCCTATGGTGAGGACTCGGACCTGGGAGTACCCACGGTAACTAAAACCACTGCGAGTGCCTTCAGCCGCTTTGAGGGTCCCGGATATGCAGGCAATAGACAGGATCATCTCAGCGACAGGCTGGCCCCGGCGAAGGCCAGACTACACGTCGTAATGTAAGACTGCCCGGCCGCTACTAAGCAGTCCCCACGACGTCGTGCCATACAGACCCAGGTTCCCATCCTGAGCCCGATACGAGCAGAGGGGCGTTACTGGAGGCGCATTAAGTAGCGCCTCCTACGCACCGCCGTTCGTCGCCCGCGGGAGGAGGCGTCATCGGCGGCCTCCTCTCTCACCCGCTCGTCGGCCTCCTTCCATTTAGGTGATGAAGATGAAGCACTACAATTTCAATTAGCTTCAAAGGTAATAAAATACATTAATTATTTATTAATATCGCTAGCATTAGGAATCAAAACATTCCAAAATATCTCATTGTATTGGATTGTTGCCTAACAATGGGTCATATGTATCATTTAAGTAGTAAATTGTAATTTGATCCGCAATCTCCTTAACTTATCTTCAGTCGTAAAACAATCAAAACTGCAACGTTTTAATTGTCAAGATTACATCTGACAACGTAGACCAATGATAATTGCTATGCTTCTCCTCTGTTAAACTGCACCAGTTTCATGTTCAGTTCATTGGGTACTTGTGTTGATTGCACTAGTTAATTGATACATGACACTTTTCATTATGATTATTTTAAGCGGCTCTTCATAATTTAAATTATATCTACGGATCAGGCCTAATACAATATTGGAGTTTGTTCGTATTTGTTAAGAAGGCTATCACCTATCCTTTTTTAAATAATATTCAAAAGTAATCTACAAATAATCACACTCATGACACTTATTAAAATCACTTACTGTAACGCTACGACGTTATGAGTTTCACCAGTGCTTGCCTATCCTACTAATATTATAAACGCGAAAGTTTGTAGGAATGTATGGATGCATGAATGTATGCTTGTTACTCTTTCACGTAATAACTACTGAATGGATTTTGATGAAACTTAATAATAATATAGCATAAATTATTCTAATAAATAATAAATAAATTAAATTAAATAAATAATAATTATTCTGATGCGCCTTTTTTCGGATGGATCTATGCTAAGGCCAAAAGGCCATAATGCTTCATTGGATTATTGTGAGCCAATTTGGCTCCCTTATGGTTTATTATTAGTGAGGGGTTGCCCCCCGCCAACCGTGAAGTCATCGACCGCACGGTGTTCGCACGGATTTTGATGAAACTTTACAAAAATATAGCTTAAACATCAGAATAGCTATACTTATGTTATTCTGATGTGGCCATAATATATCCCTGTACTCCTACGGGCATGGGAAGTACGCGGGTGAAACCGCGGGGCGCTGCTAGTTACCTATACAGCGTGATTTATTACATGTGGTATGTAAGTGGTGTAGGCTAAATGTACACGTGTCTGGGTGTCGATCAATCACGGGTGGACGAGAGACAGGCCATTAGGCGGGCTCATCGGCCTCAGGTGGCACACGCTGATGTTACGTCCTTATCGAATCATGGCTTATCTGCGACGATTTGCATCAATCGTGTTAACGCTTGCCTTTGTTTGTGACGAAATACGGACCTTAGCAGATTAATGAAACAGCTTTTTAGCGATTTCATCGTGGTTTATTGGGATTGTTAATGGTCGACGTTTCGGATATACAGCAACCATGGTCACGGGAGATTGCGTAGAGGATGGGATTTAAGAATTTCTATCAAATCCTCGTCTTGACCCTTTGCAATTACATACTGCTTATGACCCAAATACAATACTAGCGTATTTTTTAGTCGATAGATATATATTACATAACACCTTTGATGGTCGTATTTTTCATTAGGTTATTTTGGACAACTACAATCATAACAAGCGGATAAGCGACAAGACCTCGTTTTTTTTTTTTTTCTTTAGCGCCGGGAAATGCTCTGAGGCATCCCGCGGCGGAGTGGGTCTCCCCATGCGGGTATGTGGGACTCGCTGCGCCCGACAGCTAGTAAATGGACGCAGCTCTACCCACTAAAACCCGGCGAGTGCCACCAATGCCGCCTTTGGTGATTTGCCCCGGATCTAGTAAACAAACAGGGCACCTCTACGGCTAGTCAGTCCCGCAAGGGATCGACGCCACCTCCACAGAGGGGTTGTCCCGCACCACAGAACAACCCCTCCCAACGTCGGGACAGTACAATGAGGTGAGGTTCCCATCCTCACCCCTTGCCCCCTGCTCTTTTGTCCCCTCTTCTTATAAGAGGGGTACAAAGAGCCCCCTCGGCTCAATTAGCTTCGCCCAAGGTGCTGGGCTCACCCTGGGCTACTGAGCCCCACCGCCACGACAAGGCTTGAACCATGGTGGGGAGCGACAAGACCTCTACTTGCGATGCAATCTTACACGATATCTGGTAAAGTATTGTTATAAGCTGTTCGACGAACAATAAAAAAAAGGATATACAATTTGCATAGGAAAATAAAAATTAGATGTAATTCAATAAAAATGTCAATATACGTACTCATATCACTTTATGGTAAGATATTATCATTAACCACATTCACTTTCAAAAGGAACCTCCGTAGAGGGTAAACACATAAATCAACCTCTGTAGTGTACTAATGCTCTATATTATTATCTTTTTCATTGCCCAAGCTCTACTTACGACTACTACTTCATATGCGACTTCCCAACGACGCTTGTTTGTATATTAGCTAGCCTGATATATAATGTACTAGTTTATTTGCAAATCTTGGCTTTATTTTGTTATAATAATAATAATACGTAAGTATATTCCACTTTTGAACCTTATTGGCCCATCGAGGGCGTTCATTGAGGGAGGCCTATGTTCAGCAGTGGACGGATAGAGGCTGATGACGATAAAGTATATTTGGTTTGAAACCGCTGCGGTACTGTTGACTATTTTAGACTGGTACAGAGGTCCTATTTTTTATGCCTCATTACGTCCCTGCTGAAAATACGGACAACTGAATTTCAGGAGAAGATTTTAGGACGTGAAATAGCTGTGTTCGAGCTGATGATTTCTAGTGACGCCAATAACGGCTGTTTTACAATAATAAATTATCCTGTTGTGTTGTTTTGTAACAACTGTTATTCGAACCTGATGTCTGTTATTCTGTGATTGTTGATTTATAGACGTTGAAAAATATGAATTGTGACAATAAGCAAAAAAAAGGTCATTCTGCCTATTGCGTGCCTATTCTTACCATTGCGTCATCGTTTCAATAGTGACAACTGACAACAGGGGTATAGTTATTCTTTAATAATGGATTATTCATTATTTTCAAATAACGCATTACTACAACTGTTGTCGTAATAATGACCATCACTAATGATTTCTGTGATGTTTTTTTTAAGAAACTAATAGCTAATTTCGTCCCGGTGTTTATGTAACGAATATTAAACGTAAAATCCGGATTCAGAAGTCTCATGAACATAATTTTGATAGGACGTAAAAAATAAAGTTTTTTATAGTGGCCAAGTTTGATTTACAGGGATTTTATGCGACTTTATAAAAGTGGAATATAACTTAAATTTACTTTACGACAACTGTTAAGTTTTCTTACAATAACGCAATTCTCGAATTATAAAATTTTTACGTCAGAACTTACATAATATTACTTTTAACCCCCGGGTTTAACTAAGCGTGTTTGATATGGATGGTTTTTTTATATTTATAAACAGGTTTCCTGGCAGTGGTTCTTAGACTCGGTTCAGCCATTTCAACATAAGAATGTCATTGCTTTGGTTTTTTTAAGTATAACCTTGTAATATTTATTAAGTACCATCTAATGCCTGTAACGTTCTGTAGGTTTTCATGAGATTAAAGGAACGTCGTTGAGATTAAGACACACCATCGCTGATAAGTCCTCCCTAACTCACTTCCCGTGCCCAATCATAAATTAAAGGGAGAGATACTAAAAATCATATACATAATAAAACGAGACAATATTATTAACGTTAATTTTGTAAGCCCTGCAGGATTAAACATCTTTTAATCCGGCAGGGCTTACGTTAACGTTGTATAATAATCTCAATATTAATGTAAAGTGTAATTTATTTCCTAGGGAAGACTATTTTAATGTTATAATTAATTTAATTAATTAATTAATTTACCTAAATATTTTTTCTTCTATTCTATTATAATTGTATAGTCCAGCAAAAGTAGGTACTTAAGAAATATGTAAAAACTACATTTAACCGATTGATTAAATATAAAAAAATATCATCTATATTTCATAAGCGGGTATTTTATTTTATATATAACTTACCTGATCTATATTAAAGTATGTAAGTACCTAACATAAGAAAAAAAAACAATAAGTGGACAATTATGGGCTAAAAAGTTGAAGCCAAATATTTGCGCGTCAAAAGAACAAACAAACTACTAAACTACAGCTTTAGTAATTACTAATTATTAGTATAGATTTTTAATTTTCATCTTATCCCCATCATTTTTATCAAGACTTTATAAAATAAGAAATTAAAACTAAAAGAACACTTTTCTATGTACCTACTAAAAAAATAAAACTTTACATATTGTTTTCTAATGTTTACGCGAATTTCACTCATAATGAAACAACTTTAACGGATTTTATTGCAGTTTTAATAGATTTTTACATGCCTTTTACTTTTCGTACAATCAAAGGCATGTCCACACGACAGAACGTGACACCGCCTGCTTCAACCGCAAGTTAGACACGTGGGGTCACAACAATGAACTATGTCAATTAATTACACCATCATGTTTCATCCGAACGGGCCGAATGCCACTTGGGGCCGCCCGTTCATACCGCGCGAATCTACAGTCCAAGCTATAGCTTGCAAACCACAAAATTTAGGTTAATAATGCAGGAATCTATTGTTTTGTGCTACTTATTTAATAGAATTAAGCTTTAGCGGACATCCATAATAAGTGATATTTAATAATGTATTTGTTAGCAATATATCCGGGAACCAATATTTTATTAAATATCTGCTAGCTAGCTGGTAAGTGGACGCAGCTCTACCCACTAAATCCCGGCGAGTGCCACCAATGCCGCCTTTGGTGAGGTGCCCCGGATCTAATAAGCAAACAGGGCGCCTCGACGGCTAGTCAGTCTCCCAAGGGACCGACGCCACCTCCACAGAGGGGTTTTCCCGCACCACAGAACAACCCCTCCCAACGTCGTGACAGTACAATGGGTTGAGGCTCCCGTCCTCGCCTCTTGCCCCCTGCTCTTTTGTCCCCTCTTCTTATAAGAGGGGTACAAAGAGCCCCCTCGGCTCAATTAGCTTCGCCCAAGGTGCTGGGCTCACCCTGGGCTACTGAGCCCCACCGCCACGACAAGGCTTGAACCATGGTGGGGAGCGACAAGACCTCTACTTGCGATGCAATCTTACACGATATCTGGTAAAGTATTGTTATAAGCTGTTCGACGAACAATAAAAAAAAGGATACACAATTTGCATAGGAAAATAAAAATTAGATGTAATTCAATAAAAATGTCAATATACGTACTCATATCACTTTATGGTAAGATATTATCATTAACCACATTCACTTTCAAAAGGAACCTCCGTAGAGGGTAAACACATAAATCAACCTCTGTAGTGTACTAATGCTCTATATTATTATCTTTTTCATTGCCCAAGCTCTACTTACGACTACTACTTCATATGCGACTTCCCAACGACGCTTGTTTGTATATTAGCTAGCCTGATATATAATGTACTAGTTTATTTGCAAATCTTGGCTTTATTTTGTTATAATAATAATAATACGTAAGTATATTCCACTTTTGAACCTTATTGGCCCATCGAGGGCGTTCATTGAGGGAGGCCTATGTTCAGCAGTGGACGGATAGAGGCTGATGACGATAAAGTATATTTGGTTTGAAACCGCTGCGGTACTGTTGACTATTTTAGACTGGTACAGAGGTCCTATTTTTTATGCCTCATTACGTCCCTGCTGAAAATACGGACAACTGAATTTCAGGAGAAGATTTTAGGACGTGAAATAGCTGTGTTCGAGCTGATGATTTCTAGTGACGCCAATAACGGCTGTTTTACAATAATAAATTATCCTGTTGTGTTGTTTTGTAACAACTGTTATTCGAACCTGATGTCTGTTATTCTGTGATTGTTGATTTATAGACGTTGAAAAATATGAATTGTGACAATAAGCAAAAAAAAGGTCATTCTGCCTATTGCGTGCCTATTCTTACCATTGCGTCATCGTTTCAATAGTGACAACTGACAACAGGGGTATAGTTATTCTTTAATAATGGATTATTCATTATTTTCAAATAACGCATTACTACAACTGTTGTCGTAATAATGACCATCACTAATGATTTCTGTGATGTTTTTTTTAAGAAACTAATAGCTAATTTCGTCCCGGTGTTTATGTAACGAATATTAAACGTAAAATCCGGATTCAGAAGTCTCATGAACATAATTTTGATAGGACGTAAAAAATAAAGTTTTTTATAGTGGCCAAGTTTGATTTACAGGGATTTTATGCGACTTTATAAAAGTGGAATATAACTTAAATTTACTTTACGACAACTGTTAAGTTTTCTTACAATAACGCAATTCTCGAATTATAAAATTTTTACGTCAGAACTTACATAATATTACTTTTAACCCCCGGGTTTAACTAAGCGTGTTTGATATGGATGGTTTTTTTATATTTATAAACAGGTTTCCTGGCAGTGGTTCTTAGACTCGGTTCAGCCATTTCAACATAAGAATGTCATTGCTTTGGTTTTTTTAAGTATAACCTTGTAATATTTATTAAGTACCATCTAATGCCTGTAACGTTCTGTAGGTTTTCATGAGATTAAAGGAACGTCGTTGAGATTAAGACACACCATCGCTGATAAGTCCTCCCTAACTCACTTCCCGTGCCCAATCATAAATTAAAGGGAGAGATACTAAAAATCATATACATAATAAAACGAGACAATATTATTAACGTTAATTTTGTAAGCCCTGCAGGATTAAACATCTTTTAATCCGGCAGGGCTTACGTTAACGTTGTATAATAATCTCAATATTAATGTAAAGTGTAATTTATTTCCTAGGGAAGACTATTTTAATGTTATAATTAATTTAATTAATTAATTAATTTACCTAAATATTTTTTCTTCTATTCTATTATAATTGTATAGTCCAGCAAAAGTAGGTACTTAAGAAATATGTAAAAACTACATTTAACCGATTGATTAAATATAAAAAAATATCATCTATATTTCATAAGCGGGTATTTTATTTTATATATAACTTACCTGATCTATATTAAAGTATGTAAGTACCTAACATAAGAAAAAAAAACAATAAGTGGACAATTATGGGCTAAAAAGTTGAAGCCAAATATTTGCGCGTCAAAAGAACAAACAAACTACTAAACTACAGCTTTAGTAATTACTAATTATTAGTATAGATTTTTAATTTTCATCTTATCCCCATCATTTTTATCAAGACTTTATAAAATAAGAAATTAAAACTAAAAGAACACTTTTCTATGTACCTACTAAAAAAATAAAACTTTACATATTGTTTTCTAATGTTTACGCGAATTTCACTCATAATGAAACAACTTTAACGGATTTTATTGCAGTTTTAATAGATTTTTACATGCCTTTTACTTTTCGTACAATCAAAGGCATGTCCACACGACAGAACGTGACACCGCCTGCTTCAACCGCAAGTTAGACACGTGGGGTCACAACAATGAACTATGTCAATTAATTACACCATCATGTTTCATCCGAACGGGCCGAATGCCACTTGGGGCCGCCCGTTCATACCGCGCGAATCTACAGTCCAAGCTATAGCTTGCAAACCACAAAATTTAGGTTAATAATGCAGGAATCTATTGTTTTGTGCTACTTATTTAATAGAATTAAGCTTTAGCGGACATCCATAATAAGTGATATTTAATAATGTATTTGTTAGCAATATATCCGGGAACCAATATTTTATTAAATATCTGCTAGCTAGCTGGTAAGTGGACGCAGCTCTACCCACTAAATCCCGGCGAGTGCCACCAATGCCGCCTTTGGTGAGGTGCCCCGGATCTAATAAGCAAACAGGGCGCCTCGACGGCTAGTCAGTCTCCCAAGGGACCGACGCCACCTCCACAGAGGGGTTTTCCCGCACCACAGAACAACCCCTCCCAACGTCGTGACAGTACAATGGGTTGAGGCTCCCGTCCTCGCCTCTTGCCCCCTGCTCTTTTGTCCCCTCTTCTTATAAGAGGGGTACAAAGAGCATCCTCGGCTCAATTCGGAAGCCTGCGCTCCTGAAGGGCAGAGAAGAGACCCAAGACATTAGAATGCGCACTCCCGCCGGTTTCCTATTTGTTGATGTACCTACCTCCTAACCTACCTACCTTGGCTGACACCGTCTCCAAAAGTAACAATAATGACGTGGTAAACGCAAAGATTGTATATTAGTAGAAGAACAAGTTGATTATAAATTGTAGGCACAAAAATTAAGGAAATTATTTTATTACTTTTTAGTTTTTTTTTTTAAATTTGAAGTCGGTTTTAATTTTTGTTTAAATTTTTTTTATATAGTTAAAATTTAGTCTCTGCTGAAAAAAACTCTGCAATAGTTAAATTAGTCCAAAACTTTTTTAGGATATGGGATTTAGTATGAAATAATTAAATTATTTACGTTATAAAAAAAAAATCCAATCCTATAAAAAGTTGACCGTCACGGGACTGGCAGATAGAATCGTCTGTGCAAAGATGGAATAAAAGAAGAAATGACAGCGTCATATCGTTTGCTGTCACAGCGTTCGAGCCGACTTACTGTCAAGGCGCTCTAGATGTTTTATAAGTACATGCTACCTTTATAAGTCTTGAAAAACTACTGTAATTAGTATGCTAAAAGTAATATTAATATTTACGATATATACGTTGAAGTAAAGCATTGAGAGTATCTTGTTTCGGGGATATTGCACCATCGATCGTGCGAGCTTCCTCCGTACCTCCGGCCTGGTGCCGTTCACCTTTACATGTAGGCCGTTAGGAGAGATAGACACTGGCACACGCCGCATTCACCGCCGAGATAAGCCCTGTTAAATATGGCGCTTATGGATTTTACCTGCTATTACAGGGCTAATATATATTTATTGTTACAGGTATGCTTCGGTTTTACTCACACACGTGGGGTTAAGTATGTTTTTAATGTAATCTCACGGATGTAAAAGTGAAAAAAAAGTGTACCGTAGTGGGATGTCTGGCATAAGTGAAAAATCTATACATAGATACAAATCAGCGTCATGTGGTTTGGCGTCACGCCATTTAAGTCGATTTTACTGGCAAGATTTTTCACATCAAAACTATGGAAATGCAAAGTGAACTTGTCAAGCTCGTAAACAGATGCTTGCTTGACTATTATATATGAACTAAATGCTACTATTACGATCGTTTGCAGCGTTTCAATAAACCGTCTGATAAAAAATATATCGACTTCGACAAGAATTCTTGTCGAAGTAGAAGTGGTTTTCATGGATAAAACTTTCGATAGTTTGTACGTATTTCTAAGAACAAAAAAAAATGCAACTGTTCGATTTGGTAAATTAACATTAATTTTTACATTTATTTCACTCATTATAATAAAACAATTTTTTTTACGGATTTTATCGCGGTTTATTAAGATTTTTTTTTTTATTAGAAAACAATATTTATTTCACCTATAATCAAAATCATGAATCAAAAATCTTTTGACTTCATATGTAGGTACCAATACCTGATCAATACCCCTCAGTGTTCCGATATTCCTTTTGTTTATTCTGTCCTATGTTGGTTTTCAAATATTTGTCAGTCAAAGGCCATTAGATTAGTTCATTCACAGTCCACTGTATGAGCTCGTGAAAACCACGATTAATTAGAAAGATGGAAGGCGTATACAGGGATTTGGTTGTAATTACCACGCTGTCCAAGCGGATTCTGATCCGCTACTGAGTTATACGTTGCTACAATTACTGAATGTACTAGATACAAGAAGCTCCCAATCAGCAATATTGCTGATTGATGATTCATTGCAATTTATAATGATACAACTGATATGTTGCGGTCGAAATGTTAAAAGTAAATGCATTTAATTGGAGTTTGCTGACTGAGTATTTAATGCATGCATTTTGAAAACATTGGTAATCCTACTATGAACTGATGTGTAAAGTATTCACAACCTGAAAATGTAAAATTTTAATAAATCGTGATTTGGAGACCAATACTAATATTTGAAAGAGGTTATGTTTCTTACCTCTTTCTAATATTAGTATTGGTACAAGAATTTTCTAAATCAGTCGTTTTAAAGATACATCTAGGTATCATTGAAACGATTGATTCAAATAATTCTTTCACCAGTATAATTCTTTGTTATCAGCGAGTTGTATAGGATATACAATAATTAGGCTCTAAAATAATTAGGCTATTAAATAATCACTATCAGTCCGATAAGGCTATAAATCTGTCATTGCAGGCGAAGTTGGGTAACAGTTAGTTCTCTATAAAATGATTGGTAAATTATCTGAAACGTTGGAAATGTAAAAATATTAATAAACCGAAAATGGAAGACTAATAACAATAAATGTAGGTGAAAAATAATAGAGAGTGCATTAAATATAAATTAAATGAATGATAAAGGAATCAAATCCGTAAAAATAGTAATACTAGAAATGTATAATCGGCGTATTAGAGATTTCCAAGTATAGCCATCGGTTCGGAAGAATCTTACTGTGTCCCTGCTGTCCCTTCTACCATAACATACCGGATCCGTATAATGATGTCGGATCCGCTGGAGTACCTACAGGTCCGGTTTTTCAGACTTGAATCCTAATTCGATTTGATAATGATATTCAGATGGGTAAAAATTTCATGTCACATTGATTAATAGTTGAAATCGACCACTTTTTGTATTTTGATAAAATTCGGTCAGAAGTTTTTTTGAAATTAATTATGTAGGATTGCACGCCTCGTAAGAGAAGCGTTGCGAGTGCTCTACTATCGACATGTCAAAAAAGTAGTTTTCTCGAAACTGGATCTGATTTTTCGTTATTTATAACGGACTTATAGGACTCTGTAAATATGTGTGCACTTATATCAAGTTAAATAATTTGCCAGTCACAAAAATTTTGAATAGGTAATAATTATTTTATTTAACTTACTAAATAATAACATTAAAAATAATATGTTACGGAAGTCCGTGTTTTTGCGTGTAGGTACAGATGTGGCAGGGAAATCGACTGAATAAAAGAAGAAAATATGGTACCGGAATATTATTTTTTATAATGAACAATTCAATTCAATGTCGTAATAATCTAATCTAATATATAAAATTTCCATGTCACAATGTTAGTTACCGTACTCCTCCGAAACGGCTTTACCGATTTTTACCAAATTTTATTTGCGTATTCAGTAGGTCTGAGAATCGGCTACTATCTATTTTTCATACCCCTAAGTGATAAGGGTGTTCAACCCCTCAAATTTCAAAAGTTAACGCGGGCGAAGCTGCGGGCAACAGCTAGTATTATATAAAAAACTAAGATACGGCTGTGTATTTTGCAGGAATATCACACTGTTTATTCGTTGCCAAGCAACTGACAAGTCAATTGCGTAGACGTGTATTTTACAATTAATATTTTTTTATCATCTAAAGTTAAATGAACGTATTTTATCAATTAATATGAGCGTTCAAAATTCACTATCGTTTAATTATTGTTATTATTATGTATAAAAACTAAGATTTCACTAACAATTATTTATTCATGTCCATTTATATCAGACTGTTAATTCGTTGCTAATCAAGTGGACAGGCCTTTGTCCAATGAGATAGGAGTGCACTTGGATTTTCCAATCTGTACTCAATAAAAAAAATTTTTCGACAACTATTTTAGTTACAAAAATCGTTTTGTGCATGTTTATGCGTATATTTAGGGCTACCTAAAATATATAATTCAAAAATATTTTCAAACTATGGTCAGAAGCGAAGAGCGTTTAAAATTCAATTGTATCTTAGAATTTCCGCATATCGCTACAGATAACACGAGTGTAGGTCAACACGAGCGACGATTTGTACGGGAAATTCTCAGACACCGGAAAATTCGTATTTTCTAATAGTTTTCTTAAACTTCAAGGATCGCATGGTAATTTATAGCAGACGCGACAGCTTGTCGGGGACGTTTCGTTTTGTAGTGACTTCGTTTATGGAAGATACTTGTTTTACTATATTTTTTTTCAAACACTATACTATGTACTTTTAAGTATTGATCAAATTTACATGATCTAAAAAAATAAAATGAATCTTTTCATTTATCAAAAAATATTTACAAACCTAATCGGAAAGTTGATAAAGAGTAGGCAATTCGAAAAGCGAATAGATCACAATATGATGTTCTATGTATGTTCATCCTATCCCACTAACAGACCAAGACAGTTAGTTACGTTTCGATCCGGGATGTCATTGCTATTCAAAATCAATTTGAGAATGATAATAAGTATTCTTATCGTTACCACGAAACTATAAACTTAAAAATATCAAAATTCTGTCTCTTTACCATCATTTCATATTAAACAAATCGTTGTATCGTCCTAAACTCGTTAATAATATTTAATTTTTTATGAAAATATTTTTTTTAATTCTAAGTAGGTATCTACAGCTTGGCAAAAAAGAGTATGGAAAAAATGAGGGCGCCACTTTCACTTAGGTCTCATCATAATATGGAAAATCAGCAAGATAATTCATTTAAATCGTTAAAAATAAATGTGAAACACTAAGCTTTACTCAAAATCTAGTATTTGTCGGCCAAGTATTGTCAACATCATAGGTTTCCATTTAGTAAAATATTTAGTTCCACCTGTCACCACGTCATACTCTTTTTTGCCAAGCTATACATGTATAAATTATAAAACCCTTTGCAAGTTTCTTCGTTAATACATTTCGGTGTCGTTCAGATATAAAACGTATTATGTAGGTGGCGATGTAGATGAGGACGCGCGGGTATTGTGGAGACGTCGGAAGTTGTGAAGACCTTTGTTCTAGCAGGGCACCCCGTGTATCTCATTACGTGTCGCTAGCGCCACACGCGCTTACGCCCGCCGGCTTTAACTTTGGAACTTTGCAAAATATATGTTAAACTCACAATACAATATTTTTATGTTTTTTAATGTATAACTAGCTGTTGCCCGCAGCTTCGCCCGCGTTAACTTTTAAAATTTGATGGGTTGACCACCCTTATCACTTAGGGGTATGAAAAATAGATAGTAGCCGATTCTCAGACCTACTGAATACGCATATAAAATTTGGTAAAAATCGGTAAAGCCGTTTCGGAGGAGTACGGTAACTAACATTGTGACATGGAAATTTTATATATTAGATAGATTAGACTAGCTGTTGCCCGCAGCTTCGCCCGCGTTAACTTTTAAAATTTGAGGGGTTGACCACCCTTATCACTTAGGGGTATGAAAAATAGATAGTAGCCGATTCTCAGACCTACTGAATACGCATGTAAAATTTGGTAAAAATCGGTAAAGCCGTTTCGGAGGAGTACGGTAACATTGTGACATGGAAATTTTATTGATATATATATATATATATATATATATATAATATATAATATGATTATATATAAGATATAAATAATGTATAATTTATATATATTTTTTTACCTATTATTATAGAAAAGAGATCAAATGGACAGTCGGTTCACCTGCTGGTAGGTGATCAGCGACATCAATATACACTCGCTACATCCGTAGGTGAAAGATGGTTCCATAGAGTGCAAATTAATTAGATATTATTACTTATTTAAACATCGACGTTTGTATGATGACCTGGATCTTTCTATTGTTTTTCAAACGACGATATTCTAAAAAATTATAAGGCTCGCCTTTATATTGGGCACATGCACCTACCCGGACGTATCATACTGGGCCCAGGCTTCTATCCTTTATCATGTAAACCTGGGCCCAATAGGCTGAAGCCCGAAACGAACACAGGGGTGTTACTGGCGCATTCGTCGCCCGCGGCCTCCTTGGCGGTCTCCTCTCTCACCCGCTCGTCGGCCTTCTTCTGGGACATTACTGCCTCGCAGAAGGAGACCATCGTCGTCCAGAACTCGTCGTTGCCACGCATCGCGGTAATGACGCTTTGCAGAGACAAGTCCCCTCAGGTGGCACATGTAATTTGCGTCTAATCGTAAGGACCTTTTTGACCGAAAACAAATTTTAAAGTTTGATGCTTTTAAAATGAAGATAATTTGGTCTGTTCTGGTTCAAGCTTGACCAGGGCGTCCCTTAAGTGGGTTCATCATCCTACTAATATTATTAACGAGAAAGTTTGTATACACTATGGATGTCCGTTACTCTTTCACGCAAAAAACTACAGAATGGATTTTAATGATACTTTGCAATAATATAGCTTAGGTATATATTAGCTATATACATCAGAATAGGCGCTGCCAGTTAATTTTATAAAACCTACATATGTAACCTAGTCACCATCGCTCGCTCACTGTAGAAGTATCATCTTGACAAAATCTGCATACCTGATGAAATTATAAAATTGTGTGTGGTGAAAGGGTGTGTGAAGATCGTAAACGCTTTTGCCAAATACATCTGCATAATTTCGAGGGGTGGGCTCGTGTCCAGGAGATGGACACGAAATGTCCAGAAGATGAACACATAACGGTCGCTTAATATACTATGCTACATAATATGTATCAGTCAGTTAGTGCCAGTTGCTTAGCGCACCTCGCTTTTTCTATCTTGAGGACGTCCGGCTTTTTTATTTTTTATTTTTTATTTTTCTGAAGGGCTAGTTACTTTTCGGCCTTTAATGGCCTTTTACTGCCTTTAAGCTCAATTGGTACAGTAAGTGAACAGATGGCTCACTTAAGAAATATTCGAAAGGGGGACGCACCCTACCTGGCGCGGTTCATCGCGCGCGCTATTCGGGAGAGCAGGATTTGGACTATTCAAATCCGATACGGTTGACGAATCTTTTACGGTTAAATGATCATGAAATGATGACCCTCCCTCTGGTGAGGGAGGCGGGTCATGCGCGGTGCCCAAGCAATCTAGCGGTAGCGTAGTGCTACCGCTGTTAGCGCGGTCTGGGTTTGTGTCTAATCGTATCGAATTCGAACCTAAGCTTTCGCAATTGATCCGGATCGATGTGGTTTCCATGTGTAGGAGTCGACGTCGCTTATGACCCCGAGATCCATGCGGTGTGCAGGTGTACCTAGCACCGTGTGTTGTAATTCTGTGTATGTTGTGACATTCGCTGTAGTAGCTGAGAGATTTCGTCAGCTGGATCTGTTAAAACATGCTTAGGTAACCTGTCTCTAATTGGAACTGAGCTATCTGAGGAATAGTTTGCCGCGCTCACGATGAGCGTGTTTGGGTGGAGGAGTGACTTTTCAAAGTGACGTTCTGACGTCATTTTGAAGTGGCCCCTAATGGACTCTAATCTGAAGTCCCTGTGCAGGTCGATGTTTCTTACGTACCACGGGCAACCGGTTGCCATGCGTAAGAATTTATTTTAGACTAGTTGTAGTGCTTTAAGTTGACTTTGTGGCACATGCGCGAATGCGGAAAGGACGTCCGGCACTATCCATGATATAGCTGCAAATTATAATTGTAAAAATGGCTATTTTTATATTCGATTTTTACATCCGTAATATCGACTGTAGCAATATGTTCAAAATATTGCCCAAATTAATGCATATTAGTGGTGGATGTTGATGCGAGAGTTCGTCTTAACAAAGCCGCAATTGTTCATAGTATTAACTGTGTATTAACGTGTCTCGTACAGTTAGGTCCGGGCAGACTATTGTCTGTACCGTCTGTGTATGTATATGACGATAAATATGAACCGTCAAACAAGAGATAAGGCGCTTAAAATTAATAGCGAGTGGAAAATTATGTACTTAATAATAATAAATCTATAATAACACAATAAAGCTAAACAGTTTGTTTCGTACTACCTGGGTTTATAAATTTATTTTTGCAATTGTTAGCCTAATTTTGTTACTGATTAAAGTAATAGGCTTTTTTTCTGGAGAATAGGTATTTTTTTGTAGGACTAGTATGAATATAACACATGAATGCGTATTATAATAAAACAATTTTTACGGATTTTATCGCGGTTTATTAAGATTTTTACAAGCCCGACGTTTCGGATACTTTATAGCAACCATGGTCACGGGCGGACTGAGGTGTCATACGTCCTATCATTACAAAGTTATTCGAAACTACCCTATGATACATCAATATTTTGATCAGTCCTATCTATGCAGAAAGTGCTAACTGTATCTTTAATCTGTGACATATTATGCTTGGATTTTGATTTGATAATTTTAATAATGGGATCCCAAGCAGGTGGTAAAAGCCAGCCATCTTCTCTATTGAAATTAGGATGTTTTTTAAATTTCAATAGCCTCACGGATCATACTTGGTTGGAATCTGTGTTCTTTTGCGAGGACTTGTGGTTTATCAAATCTGATATAATGGCGAGCTTTGTCAAGACTATGTTCACAAATGGCAGACTTAGTGTAGCGACGGTGTTTTAAATCAGCTATATGTTCTAATTTCAATAGAGAAGATGGCTGGCTTTTACCACCTGCTTGGGATCCCATTATTAAAATTATCAAATCAAAATCCAAGCATAATATGTCACAGATTTAAGATACAGTTAGCACTTTCTGCGTAGATAGGACTGACCAAAATATTGATGTATCATAGGGTAGTTTCGAATAACTTTGTAATGATAGGACGTATGACACCTCAGTCCTCCCGTGATCATGGTTGCTGTAAAGTATCCGAAACGTCGGGCTTGTAAAAATCTTAATAAACCGCGATAAAATCCGTCAAAATTGTTTTATTATAATGAGTGAAATTCGCGTAAACATTAGAAAACAATACATTAATGCGTAGTCTGTGTTAATTGGTAATATTGTTGTTGTAACAATAATATAGGAATTAAAGGAAAAAAAACGGTTTCATTTTGAGCAGTAATATTGTAGTAACATCGTAATGTTAATGTTAAATTATATACCTTGCTCTATCGCCTTTTCAGGCTGAACTCAAGAACTTTTGACCAACACGCTCTAGTGCATGTCCCTAGCAGTTGGACATACATAAGGTTCGGAAGATAATGATGACCAAGGCGATTGCCAATATCAATGTGTGCTTTCATTTATTTTTTCGTCGTTCTATTCGTTTATTTTTTCGTCGTTCTCAAGACCGTCCTTGTAAAGTAAATTGATTTGTTTTAACTAAAATCGACATCACATCTACTTCAAGACGGAACAAGGTAATTCGTAACACTTTTAGTCTATTGTACAACCCTGTAAATAGCAATTGAAGTATGAATTTAAAAAAAAAGGAGTTTATTGATACCATACGTAGGACGAAAAAAAAATGTTAGCGAATACATTTTTTTTTTCTTTGGAACTGTACCAATTTTATGATCAACATCTTGTACCTATGTAGATTTTTTTTGACCTACTATCACTTAAATGCGCTAATTATTCGTACCAGCTTTGCTGTATGATTCAGCTATTTGTTAAAGTTTCAAGAATCTACATTTAGCGCCAGTCATACCATGCCGCAAGAAACTCTTCAGCTCAACTTAGTTACTTTATGACCCGTAAACTTTAATTGCCTCGCTTTCACAGTGTTGGTCGTTTTTCGTGATCTTGAATAAACTAAAATAAGTTTGCAGTGGAAATGTCTAGTATCCAGTTTCCCAGCCGCATTGTAACGAGTGCTGTGGCATATCTTTCACTTACACAGTGTTATCGGTACCATGGCATGTCTTTCACTTACACAGTGTTATCGGTACCATGGCATATCTTTAACTTACATAGTGTTATCGGTACCATGGCATTTTTTTTTCATTAACGCCGGGAAATGCTCTGAGGCATCCCGCGGGGGAGTGGGTCTCCCCACGCGGGTATGTGGGACTCGCTGCGCCCGACAGCTGGTAAATGGACGCAGCTATACCCACTAAAACCCGGCGAGTGCCACCAATGCCGCCTTTGGTGAGGTGCCCCGAATCTAGTAAACAAACAGGGCACCCCGACGGCTAGTCAGTCAATCTGGGGACCGACGCCATCTCCACAGAGGGGTTGTCCCGCACCACAGGACAATCCCTCCCAACGTCGGGACAGTACAATGGGGTGAGGTTCACATCCTCACCCCTTGCCCCCTGCTCTTTTGTCCCCTCTTCTTATAAGAGGGGTACAAAGAGCCCCCTCGGCTCAATTAGCTTCGCGCAAGGTGCTGGGCTCACCCTAGGCTACTAAGCCCCACCGCCACGACAAGGCCTGAACCATGGTGGGGAGCGACTATGGTCTAGTGGGTATGGGCTTGGCCTCTTGAGGTCTGGGTTCGATCCTGCACCTAAAATGAGTTTTTCCAAATTTCCTCGTGCATCTAATAGGTGAACAATGGCCCAACCCTTCTCGCTTGACTTCAAAGAGACCCGTGCCCAGCAGTAGGACATATAAGGTTCGATGATGATAGAAATGTTATAGCGGACTATCCGGAGCGAGCGAATAAAAAATAGTCGCTCTACCTATTATACCAGTTTTAATGAATACCATGTGCTCAGTATAACATTCATACTGAGCACTGATTTATATTTATACCATATTTAATATGGTACAATACGGAAACTACGAAACGGCACACTTACACAATCATGCGCGTCAACGAGACCTCGAAGCTAACCTCGCAATGCTGTGAGTAGCAAGTGCTGCGCAAGTCCCTTGCAACTAGCATACACCTTGAACTGGCTTAGGCATCAAACGTCATGCTAAAGAAATAAATAATTTTATTATTATTATAAACCTCTACCACATGAGTAAGTAAACGGACAGAGACAAAGCTTCCATACAACGCGTAAAATTGTTACCTATTATGGTAGGGTTGTCACAGGTGGATAAAATATGATTTGTTTTATTTGCTCTATTATTCTTCATATATACAGTACAGTATACAATATTGACACTTTTTACTTTTAATTATCAACAATAATTTAAGAATAATGTTATAAAATATGATTCTTTTTTATTTGCTCTATTATGTTCATTCACACAGTACAGTATACTTACAATATTGACACTTTTTACTTTTAATTAACAAAAATTTAAGAACGATGACAGTAATTCGAAATACCCGCCAAGCGAAAAAAAAACAAATATACAACGTGCACTCACATCCCTGCGTTCGAGCACTCGTTTAACCGGTTTCAACCTACGAGTGCTAACGCACACATGCGTAAGGACGCTTGTAGTAGTGCAATCGATTCGCGCGGTTGTATGAAGCTTCTGCCTCTGTCCGTTTATTTACTCATGTGCCTCTACCATGAGTTTTGTTACAAGCGTAAATGACATAACTATAGTAGTTACGTAAAACGCAACACGATTAAAAACTAAGGTATTGTATAGTTTTCTATTCGTGTTGTGTTTTTACGTTAACGTTACGTTACGTATATAAGTAGTTAACGTAAAAACGCATAGTTTTTAATCGTGTAAACTATAGTTATGTCATTTAAGCTTGTAACAAAACTCATGGTAGAGCTTTAGGATTTTCGTATTACAATAGACTTAACCTTTATATTTACCTGCAGAGCTAAATATAGATACACATTACGTTGGATTCATGTCTTATATTTTCCACGAAATGTTAATTTGAAATTGATTATAAATTGGGTGATTGAGACTCCTCAACAAATCCAATTTGTATTTTATTAGAACCTTTTTTTACAAATTCATTCGTCGCTCCCAAGCACTTATATGTCAACCATTGGCGTTATTTAATTTAAAAAGGTTTGTTGTCTAACTCCCTTTAGGTTTTTCGGGATTCAATCATATACCCGCATTATAGGGCATTAGGCAGACAAAAAAACCTTTAGCCTTTGAAAATTTGTGAAAGACGAAATAATGGTACCTATAGAAATGTAAAAGTGACGCTCGGTTGTTTTTGATTAAATTGATAAATCCAGAATTAAAAAAAAGTTGAATTGTATAATTAGTGGTAGTAGGTTTTTTGGTTTGAAGTTATTAATGACCTTAGTAGTAACCTATTTTACCTTTCATAATATGTACATGTAAACCCATGTTATACAGATACAAATTATATTTTTTTTACAAAAATATGTATTTTTATTCGCAAATATTAGGACATGGCAAGATGACCACATTAAGCAACTACCGTTTGAAGAATCTCAATTCTTATATAGACATTCATGAGATATATGTTCATTATCAACATTATCAATCTTTTGCCGTACTGCTGATCGTACCTACTCTGAACCTCAGATATACATATTCAAGCAAGTATAACGAATATAATATAAGTGTTTTCTGTTTGTAATTTATTACCAGTGAATGTTAACTTTAATACCATTATAATGCCTATTTCGTAAAAGTTACATGCTATTAATTATAATGTGTTAAAGATCATGTCCATTTATTCTCAGGTATAAAATTTATTATCGGAGTTTTATTATCGTTTCAACAAACAGGATGAAAATTTGCTTAATCGATTTGATATTGTGTATCAGAATTGAAAGTAGGCGACGCAACTTTGTTTTATGTCTTCGCTTGATTTATGGCACTTGAAAGTTTTTTGTTTGAGCATTATTTCCCGAACATGGACCCCTTCGGGGATGAACTATACGGTAAGTTTTATTTGAGTTATAACGCGGAGTCTATATACAGGGCAATTCGTGTATAATTTGATACGAGGGGTTGAACTTGTGGTCTTTAGCTTATTAGTTTTCGGTCTCTTTTATTTTATTTATAACTATTTTCTCTTTTATTTTATTTATAACTATTATAATTCATCTAGGACCTATTTGGTCCTAGAATTATAATTATTTATGTACATTATGTGAATGTTTACTCGCTTCTAATTAATGTAATATTTATTTATTACTAGAATAACTTATCTGTAGTTTACTTCCGTGTATGTTACATTCAGCAAATGACTGTAGGTATAAGAGAAAAGTGGTTCAATTATAAGCTGTTTTTTAAATATTAACGCCATTCAAATTGCAGCTGTGAATAACAAGAGATCATCTAAAAAGTGTATAATGCTGTAACGAAAAAAAAAAATGTATACAATTACATACTAAAATTCCTGGGAAAGGGTTTCCACTAGTACTTACCCATGAGTCATCCTATAATTAATCAGTTAATGCCAATAAGATAGATTTAATTTTTAATTAAGTAGGTATGTATTATGAACTAATTTTGATTTATTTATAAAGAAGTAGTTACCCTAGTTTCATTATGGAACCTCCATATTCTCGGACGTGCAGATAAGGAAAATGATGGAAACCAACTTTTGTTATGTTCTACCCAATCCGGTACTAATAATGGCTGTCTCTCTCTCCTGGGGACTGGGAGGGGGGTCGTAGCATTTAATGTATTAAATGCTGCTTTAACATTTTTTATACGCTTGTACGGATTTGTTTCAACATTCTTTTGGGGATTGGTGATACAAATAACTTTATTTTTGTAGAATGATAAAGAATCAATAAAAAGTTATAGTTGAGTACCCACCATGGTTCAAGGCTTGTCGTGGCGGTGGGGCTCAGTAGCCTAAGGTGAATCTAGCATCTTGGGCGAAGCCAATTGAACCGAGAGAGCTGCTTTTTGTACCCCTCTTTTGAGAAGAGGTGACAAAAGAGCAGGGGGTGGACAAGGGGCGAGGATGGGAACCTCACCTCATGGTACTGCCCCGACGTTGGTAGGTGTTGTTCTGTGGTGCGGGACAACCCCTCTGTGGAGGTGGCGTCGGTCCCTTGGGGGACTGACTAGCTGTCGAGGTGCCCTGTTGCTAGTAGATCCGGGGCACCTCACTAAAGGCGGCATTGGTGGCACTCGCCGACATCAGCCTTTTTTTAACGCCGGGAAATGCTCTGAGGCATCCCGAGGGAGAGTAGGTCTCCCCACGCGGGTATGTGGGACTCGCTGCGCTAGAAAGCTGGTAAGTGGACGTAGCTCTACCCACTAAAACCCGGCGAGTGCCACCAATGCCGCCTTTGGTGAGGTGCGCCGGATCTAATAAACAGACAGGGCACCTCGACAGCTAGTCAGTTCCCCAAGGGACCGACGCCACCTCCACAGAAAGATTGTCCCGCACCACAGAACAACCCCACCCAACGTCGAGACAGTACAATGGGATGAGGTTCCCATCCTCACCCCTTGCCCCCTGCTCTTTTGTCCCCTCTTCTTATAAGAGGGGTACAAAGAGCCCCCTCGGCTCAATTAGCTCCGCCCAAGGTGCTGGGCGCACCCTAGGTTATTGAGCCCCACCGCCACGACAAGGCTTGAACCGTGGTGGGGAGACTCCAAACTAGACTACCTAACTAGTTGCTAAAAAAATAGATGTATGGGACGAGACTAATCCCTTTATGTATAAGCATTGATTATATATTTATTTTAAACACATACTGTTTAAATAGACCCCTGCGTGCGTAAAAATATATACGACGATCACAAAACGGTACCTTCCACTACCCCAACACGAAATAGACTTCATATGTCGGAGATTTTATAAGGTATAAACCATATCCATATTGCTATAAATAGGCGACAGTAAAAATCAAATGTGGAAATTCTTAATAGATTCAGAGAACTCGTCACGACTGAACACGGCGTACGTGAAGTCGAACCCTAAACATTCAGCCGTGCCTGAATATCTTCATAAAGTACGACATCTTTATAGCCAATTTAGTTAAGCCAGATATTGTGGCAATTCGGAATATGACTTCAGCGTATATACCCCGTAAATGCGAAACTCTGTTTGAATTGATAACATCTCAGCTTGTTTAACGAACAAATATGTATTTTAATATTCAGATGTACAGCCTACAGGGTAAGTCCGTTGTGTCTTCGAGATTTGTCACATACGCTGAGTTTACGCTTGAACGGCTAACTCTTGATTGACAGCAGGATTATGTAACGTGGATTTATGTACAACATATGAAACGTAATTTAAAGCACTAGGTTATATCGTATATTGTAAATCGCGTTTTTATGACACTTTTACAAAGCTAACGGTCATGATTAAGTGACGGTGATTACGCGTGAAAAATATATATCGGAGTATATTTTTAAAAACAACATCATCATCACCGTATCCTTTCATTAGTGGACATCCATTGCTAGAAATATTCCTCTTTAAGTAATCCCCAAGACGACCCACCCCCACCATTCGCATCTAAGAGCGGCACTGCACAGAAATCTTCGTCCAATCTACCTGGAGGTAGTCATGTATAGAAGAAACTAAAATATTACATATTAGTGTATGTTTTATATCTATCTAATATATAAAATTTCCATGTCACAATGTTAGTTACCGTACTCCTCCGAAACAGCTTTACCGATTTTTACCAAATTTTATATGCGTATTCAGTAGGTCTGAGAATCGGCTACTATCTATTTTTCATACCCCTAAGTGATAAGGGGTTTTTCATACCCCTCAAATTTTAAAAGTTAACGCGGGCGAAGCTGCGGGCAACAGCTAGTTAATACATAATATATGTCACCGTATGAATGTAAATATCCTTAGATTACAATCTTTCTCGCGAGATTGTAAACTGTCGAAAAATTGTGAACCGTTACATGCTGCTTACAATTTGACACATTATTTTTCGCTAGATATATTATACTTTAATCATCATTAGCCTCAATAAACAGTAAGGTTGATCACCGGCTACTAGCAACCAGGCCTGACCGGTTACGAGACGAAAACAACTCGTTTTCCAATGTTTACGCGAATTCCACTCATTATAATGGTCATGTCATGGTTACGGGAGGACTTGAGAAATCCTCTCGTTGCGGGGACGGCTTAGTACCGGTCGGGCAGTTCCTCCTTGCAAGGTGTAGTCTGGCCTCCGCCGGGGCTAGCCTGTCGCTGAGGTGATCCTGTTGCCTGCAGATTCGATACCCTCAAAAAGCAGCTAAAGGTGCTTACATTGGTTTTAGTTTAGGGTAGGGCACTCCCAAGTACGATTCCCACATAGTGTCAGGATCTACCCGAAGATCCTGACTAATGAAGAATTTACCTGCGATATCAAAAAATATCTCTCGTGACGTATTTAAAACTTTGGACATCATATAAAATCTTAATAAACCGTCAAAACCGCGATAAAATCCGTAAAAGTTGTTTTATTATAATGTGGCGTAATGTGTAAGTCTGTTATAATAATGCATATATTAGGTTTATTGAGTGAGTAATAAAAGTAACTTTAATCGGGAATGTAGTCTTTTAATGTCCCATCCTCACAATAATGGAAACTATTTCTTATTAAAATTGCGTAAAAGGCCGACCATCTTCCATATTATCTAAATAGATAATATGGAAGATGGTCTATTTATAATAATAATAAGTATATGAACGATGAGAAATAAATAACGAAATTAATTATTATTCCTAGGGCTTACGTGAAAATATTCTTCATAATATTTAGGCATGAATATTCTGGGGTATGAGTTATGTAACGTAGAGTTATTATAGATATGGACATTGTTCCTTAGGTTATGTAAGTATGTGGAAATAGACAGAATAGTTCAGAGCATTTTTCATCTCAGTTTGTAAAATATTTTTATTTTCCTTTTTTATCAACTCGCTTTAGTATACTTACTTACGTACTCCGCTGGCTCAAAAGACTTTCATTTTTTTTTAAATTCTCCTACAATTTTGGGCTCAGACACCATATCTTTAAGCTCTTGATTCTTCCGTATTCTCCAGCTACCATATTACCCCCTTGACTGGTCCCGAAATATTTCGAAATATTCTTCGCTCGGCAACATGAAGCTTGTTCTTTTCTCTCAGTGTCAGGGTCCACGATTCGCAGCCATACATAAGAATCGGTCTGATGATAGATAGATAGATGATCTTGTAGACGCGTATTTTAGTTTTCCGACGCATAATTTTGGACACTTTTTGGAGAGCCGCTGCACATCTTAGAGCACTCTGAACGGGAAATTCAATTTCCTCCTCTCTGCTATTAGTATCTGTTACCACGCAGCCCAGGTATTTGATTTTTTCTATTCCTTTAAATAAAACACCGTCGACGTTCAGGTTTTCCCTCGGCTCTAAGATGTTCCTTACCTTACCTTTTTACCTTTGCATGTGTAGGTATTCCGTTTTCCCTCTGTTGATTTTGAGGCCAACCGTGGTACTTGCCTTCTTTCGCTTAGTATACTAATATACTAAAGCGAATAACTTAAATAAAATATAACCCCTCGAGGTCTACCAGTAATGATATAAATTATTAAAAAAATTAAACCTACTTCAAAATCACAAATTGGCACTCAAAAGCGAAAAATAAATTAATACCTAGGTATAATTATTATAAGCGCTACCCAGTCATCTATTTGAAGTTGGTGCCAGCCAATCGTAGGGACCACCTTTGGACTATCAAAATCGGTCCTTTCCAACAGAAAAATATCCATCAAAATCGATTCACAATTGGCAAAAATATAGTTGAACATACACAAAAAAAAAGATACATTCAGATGAACATAGAATCTCCTCCTTTTAGGAAGTCGGTTAAAACTGTTTTTTTTTATTTTTTTTTATGTTAGTTGGATAGGCAAACTGGCAAACGTACCACCTGATGGTAAGTGGTCAACGTCGCCCATGAACATAAACTAGCAAGAAACAGTATGTAATTACAAGAAAATAGGGTCAAATTATGGTAAAACATATTTCTTGATTATAATTCTCTCCACGGATAATGAACTGATTTAGAATAAGTGTTCCTTAATAATTTTGATAGTATTATATTATTCAACTATATTATCACTATGATTTTAGATTACAGTCAGCGAACTTTAGACTCGTATGTCTTTATTAACTTCATTAAATAAAAATAATGAAATAAATTATCTTTTGTAAAATAGGTCCACAACATTTACATTAAAATACGCGTTTAGAAATATCTCACGTGAGATTAAAACGGGGGGGGGGGAGGGGGTCGAGCCAAATCTCACGATATCTCACCAATGGGAGAGGGGGGGTCGAAAAATCGTCAAATTCACCTCACGTAATTTATGGATGTCCCCTAAGATGTTAAGTCTCGGTGCCAGTAATTACACTGCCTGTCTTGCCCTTCTCTCCGAAACACAGCGAAGCTGTTTCACGGGAGAAACAAGCAAGTTGGTGGTACCCATGCAGCCGGGAGCGCGGCACAGCGCTTCCCTCCCACCGGTATTTTATCGCTACTTAATTCTAATACCTATTCCATTGTCACTAGTTAGCTAGTATGAGGCAAATATTAATATATTATGTATCGTAAATACATAGATGGAGTTTCAAGAATTGTTACTTCTTAGTTGTATTTTGTTGATAATTTCAACTACGCTTAGGTAGTAGAGATAACTTATAAAATATTTGTATTTGGGGTCATCTGTATGCGGTACAAGCAATCAGTTCAACTAGATAAAGAATAACATAAGAAACTAATTACTAGCGTTATCACATCCTAGAGACAATCTATACAGATAAATAAATTTGGATTAGCAATTTTTAATTTTTTTTACAATTTCTGTCTATCTGTCAGTTTGTTCCGGCTAATCTCTAAAACGGCAGGGTCGATTTTGACGAGACTTTAATTGAAAGATAGCTGATGTTATAAGGAGGAAATTAGGCTACAAAAATAATCATCATCACTCCGGATATGGTTGTGAATCTTAGCTAACGCGGGCGGATCTGCGAGCAACAGCTACTTTTATATAAGTTATAAATTAATAAGCCGAATACAATTTTATATTTAATTTTCTCCAAATGGGGTACCATTTGGTTCCTTGTTAATTATCTGTCTTGAACTCTCTTTTTAATTAAATTAACGCAGCTGTTTCAGTATTGTAATCTAAGGAGACAAAGAAATTGAAAAAGGTTCCTTGTGTTTCTTATATATTATACCCCGTGATATATCTTTTAATGATTCTGTATGTGTTTTTATAGACATTATTATTAAGAATATCATATTTTTTATTATTGTATCAAGAATATTAAAATATTACCTTATATTTTTATATGGGCTATTTTACATACGATTGTATAAGTGTCCGATCGAAATCATTTAATGATTTTCTGAAGGTTCTCGGAACCATACACATTTTAGTAGTTGTACTATCTTCAGTAGACATCAGCATCACTAACATATTGATACATACCTTTTTTTTTCTTTAACGCCGGAAACTGCTCTGTGGCATCAAGCTGGGGAAGGGGGGACTCCCCAAAACCCGGCGAGTGCCACCAATGCCGCCTTTGGTGAGGTGCCCCGGCTCTATTGAGCAAACAGAGCACCTCGACGGCTAGTCAGTCCCTCAAGGGACCGACACCACCTCCGCAGAGGGGTTGTCCCGCAACACAGAACAACCCCTTTCAACGTCGGGACAGTATAATGGGGTGAGGTTCCCATCCTCACCCCTTGCCCCCTGCTCTTTTGTCCCCTCTTCTTATAAGAGGAGTACAAAGAGCCCCCTCGGCTCGATTAGCTTCGCCCAAGGTGTTGGGCTCACCCTAGGCTACTGAGCTCCACCGCCACGTCAAGGCCTGAACCATGGTGGGGTACCATACATACCTGCTGTCGATGATGATTAATGCTTTTTATGGAACTCACCAATTATCTTGATGGACTCAACATTTTACAAAATTCGAAAACGATTTTTACAGTTTTGAGCTCTCAAAAATATTGAGAACGATTAAACGCACAAAAAGATACAACTCATATTTTACTATACCATAATTCAGATTTGACGTCCACGTATTGTCTCGTATAAAACATTTCTATCTGATATCAAACTCTGTTTGGAATATGTCGTGTACAACGAAATTGTTGGAATTTATGTGTTTTGTTTTTTAAATGTAAAAATATGTATACTAATGTGATTTTTTTATTACAGGTATTGTCGAATGACGCGTTAGTATTCAAGTAAGTCTTAAATAAGACACTCACAAAATTACTCTCCTGTGATCCTGCTGATTTCTTCCTATATTAGTTTGCTATATTTCGGAAACAAGGGCGGTGCGGATAATGTAATTAATTACTAGCACAAACTTACGTCTCCGGATAAGTATCGCATCGGGTAGATCCTGACCCTATGTGGGACTCGCACCTGGGAGTGCCCTACAGTAAACCAAAACCACTGCGATCGCCTTCAGCCGCTTTTTGAGGGTCCTGGATCTGCAGGCAACAGGAACACCAAAGCGATCAATAAATGGCCTGGGCTAGTTCTATGTGAACTTCATTTATGTCAATGGGCGACGTTAAAACTATCGAAAAGTTTGCAAAATATGGCGCCCGTCAGCGTTTTTATCTATACAAATAAATGAAATTGAATTGTCTGTTTGTAATTTCAATGCTTATGCATTTGCATTGCATTTCATTGCATATGAAAATATATACAATACCTACTTCCATAAAAAAAAATAAAAAAATTGTCTGTCTGTTCCGGCTAATCTCTGAAACGGCTGAGTCGATTTTGACCGGACTTTCACTGGCAGATAGCTGAAGTTATAAAGAGTAATTTAGGCTATTAAATAATCATCATCAATCCTGTTATAGCTGTAAATATAAATTAAGGCGGGCGATGCTGCGGACAACAGCTAGTATAACACAAATATAATACACAGTATATTATTTAGATATAGTACCGTTTAAGTTCGTTTTACTACCCATTCTCCCGGTCTGTTTTAAAATAATAGTATTTATACATTGTATATAAAATATTAAAACATATTATGATAACGTAAATGGTCTGTAATATGATAATATTTAACATAACATTTTTTGTAATTTTATAATACATCGCTACGTTATAAACGTAAGTGCGGTACACAAGTAAAAATCTAATTTGGATCGTTATCTAAATGATAAATATTTGCCATGACATGCCTTCGAATCGAATAAAATTCTATCATTTTTACCATATACAGCTTATACAGCCTGTACCAATTCGTTAAATAAGTCCCAGCTACGTACGATTGTGGTTTTGATCAATGCGAAGTATTAATCTTGGTAGCAGTTCTATTTCATAATAGAAAGGAGATCCATTCCGTATCTCGGTTGGCAGGGATTTCGCTTGCGAATCACACTTTATTATCGAATGTCAGTGCGGCCATGAATAGCTTAGAAACTAAACGCCCGGGGAAAAATTAATCTCGTGTCTCGTGCCAACAAATATTGTTGTTTGGTTGTGGGGTCTGAGGCTATAAGTAATCTCGGCACGTTATGCACTCGGTCGGATGGTTTATTGGAAAAGTGGATCGCGTACGGAAACTGTTTAATGCCCCACCAATGTTTGCTTTTTGTGTTAGCTCACACGACCCATATTTTTTATGTTTTACCTTTTTATTTTCACGCGTAACGTTTTTGGTTTTCTATTTGGTTATTGATGATCTAATCCGAGCTCCTATATACAGGCTGGATTTTTGAGACGATTCAGTAAGGGTTTGGATTTTAGCATTTCTTTCGCTGACCGTAATTTTTCTCACAAATCTGTGAATGCAGTTCAGAATATCTTTAAAAGTTATGGATGGTTTCATAAGAACGTTTTCCTGTAACTATAACGGTTAAGGTGCCTGCCCTTACTGACCTGTCTCAAAAATCCATCCTGTACCACAAGCACCAGCATTAAACATGTTAAAATTGGTAGGTTTTGTTTGTATTAAAATTTTCACGTTGTCTATTTTACAAAAGTCCTTGGTTTCAATAACGCATGACAAGTAAGATAGGAAGGAAAGAGAATATTTGGAATGACGTAGATTTTGGTCGACATTCTACTACTACGAATAAATTCTAATCGGATACGGACATTGGTTTAATTGTTTATTAAAAGTTCTTAAAATATAGCTTAAAATGTACCGCTTATACTAAGAAAAAGTAAACAGTAAAATTATTTAAAAATATAAGATTAATAAATCTCTTACAACACTACGCTTATCATTCAAAAGTCCTAGCCTCGTTGTTCGATGGTCGGTACGAAATGTAAACTAAAATCAATCGTTTGTTACGCGCGGTTATTTGACCCGGGATTGTTTGGAGCACTTTAGATTCTAATCTGATTTGAGGCGATTATATTAATAATGTCGAGTATCGATTCGATGTCGAGTTAACTGTTTGATTAATATCTCCGTACCAAATACTAGTTGGCTCTACTGCTGTTTTTCTGAGTTTTAATTTTTTTAAGTCTGATTGCTAGCTTCTAATTTATATAAAAAATCCAAACCATTTTGAAACCTACACCGATTAATTTTACAACATTATCACTATAGTTTATTTCCTGAAAAGCGACATTATTCTGACACAAAATTTAACAAAAAGCAACATCTAACGACTGCTTATCAGCAGCACCTATCGTGCTTGTTATACTTAGGATGACCCTTTATTTTTACTGCTTTCTTTGGCTATATTCTATACTTTGACTATATTCATTCGTTTTAACAAATTTAAAGTCCACTCACAAAGTCAACCTAGCTCATAAACAGCTCTACATTTAATTCGGCTTCAGCTTAGCTTTAACGAAGTTCAGCTCAATCTTAAAGAGTCGCATTAGTAAGCTCTTAACAATCGCATTCAGTGCAATATCGAAGGGAACTTTTAAAACAAGTTGTCCATTAAAATTCATGTTTTCGAGCGCTGCACTTAGCTCCGTATTACTGAAGTTCCTTCATTCGGATAAGGTAAGGCCTCTAACGTTAGACATAATCCTTTATAGCTTAATGCAACTGGAGTATTAAATTTATATAATAACTTTCTGGAGTTGTAAAATTAAATATTATGCTTGTAGAGTTTGAACATAGGTTTGTATATTATAGTGGTTTATAATAGAGATAAAGGTTAAAACTTTGAATTTTGCCCTATACGTACCAGGTTTTGATTGCTGGTGACTGTTTCGATGATATTATCTTTAAGTGAGATATATCTACCAGTATCCAGTTCAGTTTCTCTCCTCCTATAAACCTCTAGATTGCGATAGACGATAGTGAGAATTTTATTCAGTAGGTGTATTTTATTTTTTACTAGCTGTTGCCCGCAGCTTCGCCCGCGTTAACTTAGATGTACAGCCGTACACGGATTGATGATGATTATTTATCTATGGACGGGCGTAGGACTTTATTTTATAATATGAAGATTGCCAATTTTTAAAGTATTAAAATGGATATAGGTAGTATATATATTTAACATAATATAGACATATTATGCCATCGCGGACTTTTCAGTAGGCATATTTAGGATACACAATTCTACCATATTACATTGATACAATAATAATTATTATCCTAAATTTCGGAACCGGGGCTCGGCCCGGATCGGGCGCGAGGCGCGGCATCACGGAGCGCCCGGCTCGCGCGGCTCGTTCAATATCACGGTGTCGCATTATTTTGATTTTGCTATATCTTCTAAGATATGCATTTCATTTGCATGGTGTAAACGAGAAAAACATACTTCATGAAATGCTCAAGCTAACTAACATATTTAAAATGATAAGGATTAATACCACATTTGTGTAAATAGCTTTCCAACTACCATTTTATAATTGCCCATTTTTTAAGTATTAAAATGGATATAGTATGTTATCCTTAAGAGATACACATATGCCATCACGGACTTTTTTGTAGATCTTTCTAAGGTGTACAATAATGTAGTACATAATTTTGATCTATCTGTTAGTGTTCATCCAGCGTTTGCAATGTAAGTGCATAAAATGTGTTTATTTACGACATCACATTAGAAACCTCAAAAATAACAGTATTTCTCCACTATTTAATGGATGTTATTATACATATAAACCTTCCTCTCGAGTCACTCTATCTAATAAAAAAACCGCATCAAAATCCGTTGCGTAGTTTTAAAGATTTAAGCATACAAAGGGACATAGGGACAGAGAAAGCGACTTTGTTTTATACGATGTAGTGATGTAGTAGGTACTAGCTGGTGCCCGCAACTTTGTCTGCTCAGGATTAGATTTTGGAAAATTCACACAATATCTGTATAAATTATAGCATATGTGTTATTCTGATGTATAAGTTATATTATTGTAGTTTCATTAAAATCCATTCAGTGGTGTTTGAGTGAAAGAGTAACAAACATCCGTACATATAAACTTTCGCGTTTATAATATTAGTAGGATATAACGAACAAGTAGGCTGATATTCGAAGTAATTACCAAAGTACAATCGTTTAAAGCCTTGATATTTGTACATTGTTAAACAAAAAGTAATGGTTTTCTAATGTTTATACGAATTTCACTCATCATAATGAAGCATTGTTTTACGGATTTTATTTGGATACTTTCACGGGAGGACTAAAATGTAACAAGCTTAATCAACTGTGATAACACCTGTAAAGAGATGTTTCAATATATAAATTAAAACAAAAATATTATCTCTTAAAGACTGAGTTGTCTTTTACGAGGCGCATTTAATGTTGAATATCTTTTAAAGGTACAATATAAATTTGGACGTGTACAATCAGGTGCGCATAACGTTCATTTTAGTTTAATTAATTTGTTTAATAAATTCGTAGTAGAGTGCACCGCCTGACGCTCCTCCAGTATGAATTTATATCACGAGACGTGTTCACAATTTATACCCATTCCCAATTATCTTAACTAACTTATACAAGTTCCCAAGTTGCACCTTATATTATTATGGAAATATTATTCTAAGACGAGTGTTGACGCGCGACGATCTCTCACATCTATTTATTCTTACTTACTCTTGTCGAGTACTTTAGACATTATTGGGAATAGAAATAATTACAGGAGTTTTTTTGTCGTGATAACGTCTTATAAATCAGATGCCGTCTGCACGCACCACAGCACGTACGAAAAATTGTCACGTTCCGATTGAGCCGAGCGTACAAGCGAGAGCACGGAACAAGCGCTATTGAGGCACGATCGGCCTAAGCGTTCGGCTGGTGCATTATGACGTTATCACGTAAGATTATCGTCTGTTAGCCGACATTAGGTTTTCTTTTATTTGAATGATAGGCAAACTAGCACGGGCCACCTGATGGTAGGTCTCGGTGCCAGTAATTACACAGCCTGTTCGGCTCTTTTTTCCGAAACAGTAATTCTCCAGACAGAAGAAATATGGACGGTACCAAAGCAGAAGGGCACGCGACATAGCGGAATTCTTCTATCAACTAGTTGCCGGCTACGAGATACGGCATACGAAATTTCTGCGTAGCCCATGCGCAGGAGTGAATTGCTATACCCGCCAGTGATACTACTTATAGACTGACGATTGCATTGGTTATCTATAACCTATTTATAAAATTATGGAAGCCTATTCGAAGTGTCATGTCTGAACGTTCCAACAATACCTGAAGGCAATTCACATTAACGTGTTGCGCAAGTTGTAAACTTGTTGTGAACTAAACTAAGAGCATATTTGCACTTGACGGCAGTTATGGCGTCGACATTGTTGTCTAGAATATAGTTTGTCCTTTATAGGCCTCCGTTTAGTTTTAATTAAGCCAGCTTTGAATGTTCATTCATGATTGCGGCCGGCCTCGGTGAATCCGAGGATTAATATTTTTGTAGGGCAACGGAATGAGGCGACCGTCTACTTTTATGAGATCAGCGACACTGAGTAATTAAAGAAAATATTGTCACTGCTCTGTTAGATGAATAATTTATTCGAGTCCAAGTAATCGTTTTCAAAGAATTTTATCTTAGTGCTATATCACTTGTTATATTTGTGCGAGTTCATTTGATCTACCTGGGGGTAAATAGGCCGGTATTACGTGTACAGGTTCTGAACAAACTAGTTCACTGATGAAAATTCCCATCTATTGAAACTAGTGGCCTAGAAACGAGAATTTTGTATGCAACGCCAATGAAATACTATATTAAGTTTTTTTTTTGAGCGCATCGGGACTCGTTCAGCCTCCGCATCTTACTGATTTTATTTACCCATTCAATCTAGGTCTTCGTTTGATTACGAGGTAAGCCCCAGTGCTTCGGGAGAAATTGAATAGAATGTCATTTTGATATGAAATAATTATAAATTTTCAACAATCGCCGTTCTCGTCTGCGGGTAAAACATTTCAAAATTGTTTTAGTTAATATTATTTCACAATAGCCGGTTGAGTGGCTCAAACATTTAAGTTAAGATCCAAAGCAACCAAGACGTAATTAAAATAAATATTTGGCACGAAATCCGGGTCGAGGCGGTTAAGTAGAGGCATTCCCGCCCTTTGAACAACTTCTTGTTTATGTTTGCTCATTATACAAATATAAATGGGAATTCCGACGTAATCTAAAGAAACTTGGAGGTAACCAGGTTAGACTCGGAGAAACTCTTTTCATTAACATTTTATTGGCGTTTCAGGGGAATGATGGCGCTTAGATGTGCAAAACAATGACGTAGATAACATTTATGGGGGGTAATATATTTTTATGTGGTTTATATCTAGGTCGGTTCAGGTAAGTCGGATTAACGATAGCTTCGTTGATGCGATGAATACGCAGTTATATATTATTTGGTGAAAGTGGGGTCAAACTTTATCATTATTTGTCCACACCGCTCATGATTTTTCAATTAGATAACGCCAAAGTGGCCTATCCCACACAAATTATATTGTGTTATTAGGAGTCGCATAATAACTTTTGTGAGCGACGAGGATAGCCTAGTTGGCATGAGCTCGGCCTCTTGAGTGAGAGGCTAGAGATCCGGGTTCGATCCTGACCCAACCTAGTGATGCCTAGAAATTGGTTTTTCTACATTTCTACGTGCACCTGAACATGAGATCATCGCTTGCTTACCAGTGAAGGAAACATCGTGAGGAAACCTGCATGCCCGATGAGACTAAAACTCTTTGAAGGTACCTATGTTAAGTTCGCCAACCCGAATTGGGCCAGCGCACCGGTGAACCATCCTCGCCTGATTTCGAGGAGGAGACTTTCCATGAAATTTATCGTGATACCTACAGCACCCATGGCACGGTGCGGTACCCGCTCGTCAGTGGGATATTTTATAATTACTAAAAATTTTGAAGAGGCCGATGTCCATCGGTGGACGACTAAAGGCTGATACAAGTTGGAGTTGGTACATTGATGGACAGAATATAGAGATAAAAGTAGATTGCATCCTTGTATGGAGGTGGTATGCGCTCGATCTGTATGCACGGAGCATGCATTATTAACACCGAGACGTCTGTACATTAGCAATCCGACTGGATGCGTGGTCACGGGCCGCATATCGCATTATAATGTCATTACTGATAACAAAATTGTATTGTATATAATTATAGCATTAACCGTAAACATATAAAGGATATAATAAACTAAGTAACGAATACATACAATCATAAAATGTTCTCTTTTCGAAATACGAACCCACGGCCACTCTTGTGTAATTACTAACGTGTGGCTATCATACATGGAATAAAATCTTTGTAAGTAGGTAGTAGTAGTAGTAGGCTTCTTTGTAAGTAGGTCTTTAACATCATTATCATTATCCGTCTTTATTGGTCTAGTGCTGGATACATCCCCACCATGGTTAAATCCTTGTCGTGGCGGTGGGGCTCATTAGATAAGGTGAACCCAGCACCTTGGGCAAGTCAATTGAACCGAGGGAGCTGCTCTTTGTACCCCTCTTAAAAGAAGTGGGGACAAAAGATCTGGGAGACAAGGGACGAGGATGGGAAACTCATCCCATTGTACTGTCCCGACGTTGGAGGAACTTTGTGGAGGTGGCGTCGGTTCCTTGACTGTGTCGGACTTGAAAAGTGCTGGACACATACCTACCTACATACAACTTGTAAAACACCTACATTGGTAGATTCTTAAGTTTTATATAGTATATATCACCGTTGTTGTAAATTATAAATACAATAGGTATGTATATAATGCGTACCTTAAACCAAAGTTTGGTTTGATATAAATTAAATATGCTAAGCCTGTTTCAAACTAACAACCGATAACCTTGGGTGCCTGAACAATTGAGCTTAAGAACATAGGCGATTTAATTTTAGGTGTCTAAGAGGACGTTTGTTTCAAGTTGTGTTGTTGTATAATGTATTTTAGGAGATTAGAACGTCGAACTAGAAACCATTATCATCATAATCATCATTTTTCATCAATCCTGTCTAAATATAATATGTCAAAGAACGTCATAACTGGAGTACTCGATTTCTCGAATTTAGTTTCTTTTTCACCGGTGGGAGGAATGAGCTGTGCCGCGCTCTCGTCTGGGTACCACATTTTGCTTATTTCTTGCATCAAACAGCTTTGCAGCACGACAGGCAGTGTGATTACTGTCACCGAGACTTAACTATCTTAGATACATCTCAAGATCGGCCACACATGGTTCAGTTTACTGGACTAGTCCCAGGAGAACATGTAAATAACAGGGGCGACGCTGCCACTTACTATCAGATAGTCATCTGCCCTTTTGCCAGTCCAAGTAAAGAATGTGTAAATAATACCATATGCCATAAGGCTTATGGTATTATTATTTATGTTTTCTCATATTTTATTATAAATATAATTATATGAATTAAGATTATATATTTCTTTCTTATATTAGTTGGATAGGCAAATTGGCAAACGTGCCACCTGATGGTAAGTGGTCGACCATGAACATAAATCAGTTTGTGTTGCCTATCCTGAGACATAAGATGTTAAGTCTCGGTGCCAGTAATTATACTGCCTGTCTTGCCCTTCTCTCCGAAACACAGCAAGGCTGTTTCACGGGAGAAATAAGCAAGATGGTGGTACCCATGCAGCCGGGAGCGCGGCACAGCGCTTCCCTCCCACTGGTTTATTTATACATATATAATATTTTTGAATTTGAAATGAATTAGTCTTTATTTTGCACATAAATAATTTCCTCAATTTTTGTGCCTACAATTTATAATCAACTTGTTCTTCTACTAATATACAATCTTTGCGTTTACCACGTCATTATTGTTACTTTTGGAGACGGTGTCAGCCAAGGTAGGTAGGTTAGGAGGTAGGTACATCAACAAATAGGACACCGGCTTCAAAAGTAACAATAATGACGTGGTAAACGCAAAGACTGTATATTAGTAGAAGAACAAGTTGATTATAAATTGTAGGCACAAAAATTAAGGAAATTATTTTATTACTTTTTAGTTTTTTTTTTTTTAATTTGAAGTCGGTTTTAATTTTTGTTTAAAAATTTTTTATTTCTTAATTTTTAGTGACTTCAAAATTTGGTAACTGATTTTATTTGTCTGAAATATGGGTAGAACTATTAAACGCGTTGCTCAGATTAAATAGCGCTGTATTAATGAGATGACCGTAGAAAGGGTTTAATTCATCACATAACAAATGAAAAAACCGAAATGGAATTGTGTAAAACTTTATATACCTACATGTAATTAAAAGCAATCACGGCAGATTGCTGCTATTCATCAAATAATTCCATTATATATATATATATATATATATATATATATATATATATATATATATATATATATATATGTATAGAACATCACCAATATATAGATATAGAATGGATATTATGATGACCTTGAAAAACTATGATGCGCTTCCAAGGCACAGTTGTTTTTTGTTCATTTAACAACGACAAGTAATAAAATTACATGATTTTGGCATAATATTATTTAACGTATGAAGTAAGCCCAATAAAAGCTGTAAATCGTCGAGGATTCCCCTCGACTGTGTATGGTCTCCATCATCACACCTGTAATGGCGCTTATAACCCATATACCCTACAAAGTTCTCATCAATTTAAATTAATTAAGTCCAAACACAAGGTAGCTACTGTAAACTGTTGAGGAGTTCCCTTAACTGTCCTTTGTCTTCATCATCAGACCCCTAATGACAGTCACAACCTATCTAGGTGTAAAGTTCTCATCATTACAAATTAATCAAGCCCAAACACAAGGCTACTAGGTAAATCGTTGAGGAGTTCCCTCAATTGTCTTTCGGCTCCAGCATCAGATCGACTCCAGACCTTCATTAAATTGCAGTCCTTCAAAACACTTTATAAAAAAAATATCAAACGCACTAGTCGCCCCTACGATTTTCGAAAGTTCCCCTCGATTTCTCTGGGATGCCATCATCAGATCCTGGTTTCCTTATCATGGGACCATTTGGGAAGTATACCCTTTAGAACAAAAAAAGAATTTTTCAAATCGGTCTAGCCATCTTCGAGAAATCAGGTAACATACATAAAAAAAATAAAAAAATAAAAAAGATTCCGACGAATTGATAACCTCCTCCTTTTTGAAGTCGGTTAACAAAAGGAGTTAAAGGACATAATAACAACTACATAATATGTCAAAAACCGTTGTGTACACAAAGGCGGTATTATTTCTTGCATAGCAATTAGTGGACAAATTGTTAAAAAAGGTTATATATACTATTTCCCTTCAGAAACGAAAGAGAAGAAAATGAAACGGCGGGAACAGCTAGTTATATACTCATCTGGCCGCCTATAAATTGATCCAAGAAAGCCAATTTCAATGACGAAGATTGGGCGCACAAATATTTTGTACACAATATATGTTAGGACAATATTTGTACACGACATACATTGTCCTAACACAAAATTCATATCTAAAAGCAAATTGGGTGACCCTTCCACGGAAGGGCTAATAATTTTACCGATTTTATTTGCTAGGTGTGGTCTTTATAATAATTTACTTGGAAATACGGAAATGGTGTTCTGTTAATGAAATTTATACTGCATTGAGGGTGACACTAAAATAAAGTTGTTAGGTACTGGCTGTTGCCCGCGACTTCGCTTGTTTGTAATTGAATAGAGTTTATTGTTTAGACATTAAATTATTCCAAATTGTTTACATTATTCCAAAGTGGCCTATTGCCGGGATAAAAAGTATCCTATGTGTATCTGCGGTCATTATCTACCTATGTCATATGTGTAAGGCCTATGGGCAAAATGTCCTGAAAATTGATCAAACACGACCAACTAGTTTTTACGAGCTAGTACTTCCAGGATCTAGACTCTAGAGCTTTTAGAGGTTTCGTCCCGTGATAGCGACATATTACAGAACGAACTTAAAAAATCTATTTTTAAAGCATATTTCGTTAGTGCACTTTTTTATTTATTTAAGGTCGCTATATTACAACTCTGGTCAATAACGACCACACATAAAATAATAACATTGGTAGGTAATTTAAATTAATTTGTAAATATTAATTATTTTCAAGAAATTTAGTATGAATGTACATCCGTCTTGTTTCAAACAGTCTTTTAAATTAGTAGGTAAATTACATAAACGTTTTTTGTCATCAAATTCAGAACATTCCACCAGAAGATGAATAACAGTGAATAACTTGCAGTAGCAGGACTTTGACACCAAGGTTAATGAACTTGTCATCAATATATAAAACAAAAATAGGAAAATACAAAACTCAAAAGCCGCTTACAAACTTCCCCTTTCCAATAAAACGAGTTTGATATACAATCAGTATGTTAAAGCTTATCGAACATCAATGCCACTTCACAGATATGTCAACCTTGGGCACAGAAAACACATTTCCCGTCTCATAAACATTTTCCTCCAGAATTATATAAAGGAGTCCGTTTGATCATGTAATGTTCTTTTAACTTACATACGTACATGGAAATGTATTAACGTGACACGGAGACACTCAAACGGATTTTCAAATATAGACGGAATTTTGAAATTAATATGTTTGTTGAATATGCCATTTCCAGGACCTGTAAAGGTTTGCTTACAAATTATGTTTTTAAATATGTTTGGGCCAAATTCAAATACTAGATTATACCAACTTATATATGGTGAAATTTGAATTGAAGAAACGTCAAGAGAGGTTATATATAAAAGACAGACATAGATTTAAAGCCTCGGTTGGAAAGCCACAAAGCACCTTGTTTTAATAGGAAAAGGTAATTTAATAAATTGAGTCCCATTATCTTCTCTATCAAACGTGTCAAACATTGATAAATTATTGAGCCACCTAGGCCAGTGCTTGGTAGTCCAGTTGTCTCCGGGTTCTACTGCAGATTTGCTTCGGAATGGACGCGAACTGATACTCATCAGGTGACACAGCATCTGGTTCCCTGCACTTATTTCAAAGCATACGTTTGTTTGGTGTACTGATAGGGTATTTTTCTTCTTTGTCGGTATCACTCTTGACAGAGTGGCCCTGGTCATAGATTCATGTGTTGGTGTCAAGATTCACAACACGCCGCCACTCTTCTCTGATGGCAAATGAAAAATCTCAAGTAAATGAGATTAGAGTTGCAGAAATCTTAATTAGAAATAGTTCATCTCCTTTCGCTAAACTTAATACTGTCATTGCAGACTTTGGCGGGATCGATTCAGGGATTATTGCATTTTTATTTGAGTCGCGTCTTCAAAGGTAGCGTACTCATTAATCGCTTTATAACAGTGAAAGTGCAAAGTAGAGCGTACAGGCACGCTTAAGCACTGACTCCCGGCGAGCTTGAATTCATTATTATCTTCTATCCGGGGATGCGCTTCTAAGAAACTCCTAAGATATTTACCACTCCAAAAATACGAGACTAAAGGTTTATTGTGTAAGAAAAAGCTATTAACTGAAAATATCGTTTATTCTAGTGTAGGTTTTCTGTACTTACGTTCCACTTCTTTTTCAAGTTGTTAATTTGGTAGTCCTTTAATGGTTTGTTTAAGTGTTAATTTTTTTGTCTATATTCTACGTTTTTAAAGCAATTTTCTTTTAAATTTTGGTATTTCACACTTAAATTTTATTTATTGGTAAAGGTTAATGTTTATTTTAGAGCCTATGACGTTTCATTTTATAAGCAAATGCATTTTGTACAGGTTTGGATTTTATTTAAATTGTATGCTTACACGGTGACAATAAAATACTGTGTTTAAAAAGAAGGATTAACGTAATCACAATGTTTTAAGGGTCATAAAACTGATTTATATCGCTTCCTTCAATTCTACAATAAAAGAAGAATTTACTGAACAAACAAAGGGCACGATAAAATACAAAAATATTTGCATATTCCCGTTTTGTAATTTGATCATTAGTAGATGTTTTTATAACCATTTGAAAGTGGGTGGAACGTTGGATTGTTTATTGGCAACGTTATACTACTTAGCCAATAAGGAAGTTTCCATTTTTTTTAATTTATATTATAAAAATAGTACTAAACTCACGATAAAACCCATTAATTTTTCTTTTGACGTGACGACGTCTTATAATTCGATGGAGCCGGCTGCACGAACGAAAAAACATGACGTATGCGATGACGTATGCAGCGTTACCTCGCTCTGAGGCGTTCCATTTTCTTATGACGTTGTCACGTTCAACTATCGTCAGTAAACCGACTTTATAGGCAACCGATTTTTTCATTTATCTCCATAAATGACAAACTTATGATACTCCGATTTGCGTCCGCTTATTAAAACTTCTCGGCGCGCGGCCTCTGACGTCACAAGTCTCGCCCACGGACCGCAACTCGCTCTCTCGAGTCGAACTACAGCCTTACCCACACCGTTGACTCGGTGAGACTTGTTACGTCACAGAGCAAATGCTCTGCGCGCGTTTGGGATTCAGTAAAAGTTGTTTCGTTTTGTCATTTTTCAAGTTAATTAAATAATTCTTTCACCATATATGTTATGATTTCTTTGCCTTACAATTTAAATATAAGAATTTTATACTTTGTAAAAATAAAAACTTCCTTATGATTGTTAACTGATTTGGTATAAATAAATTTAAAATTAACATCATTATCTGAAATAAGTCATATTTTGGTAGTATACCCGCCGGCAAAGTTGTGAAGAGATTATTTTGTCTATCATTCCAACGTTACAAACCGGGGGAGATGTATTTTTCATAACATTTGTTTTTACTTCTATATAATATGCTGCTCTACTAATATAAACGAAAGAATTGAGAAATATAAAATAAGACATTCCGTAGGTACTCATTTCCTATCGCTGGTGTACCGAAGGGTCACATGTAATATAAGACAACTAACCTATAACAAAGAGACAGACATGTTAACTAATTAACTATGTATAAAGATAAACTGTGAAGGTAAAACAAGTATAACATATAGCTCCTAACTTCTTATCGCTGATCTATCAAAGAGACAAACATGCAAACTATGCTATTGACCGACCAACATGCGGGCGCCGTGACCTATGTACGTTTGAACATCAACCGCTCCACTTGGCTGTCCTACTATAAAACTACTCAATGCTCGCAATTTAATGTTTATTGTATGTAAAAGTTAGAAAACGATGCCGTTGTATCGATTTATCGCGTGATAGATTGTTAAACGTTTATTGATTATGTCTGTAATTAATTAATGTTATGAGTATTAGGAATTATAATACCTAGCTGGTTTTTCCACAAAGACATTTTATAACGCACTTAAATAGTCCATACCGGTGTCATGGAAGTATGACATGTATATAGTTAACTAGGTGAACGGGATGTGATTTTTCTTTGAGATTTATAATTTTTGTCAGCGATGTTTTTAAGAAATAATGGCGATCATAGTTACTTAATGTCCTTACATCATCACATCTGAAGTTATGAATCCAATTCCATATAAATATTTTCATTGAACACTTTATGATAAGCAAAATGTATATAGTACATATTGTTTTGATTTTTCAAGTTAATGAAGTGGCTCGGTCGCATACGAGCGCGACGTTTGGCAGCGGCGGCCACTTGAGACGCTGGCTGCCGCCCAATGCTCTTTATCTTAATGTACTCGCCTGTCCTCTTCCTCACTGCATCCGTAACTCTCCTCCCCACTTAACAATTGTTTCAGTTGCGACGCGTCGTTAACGGGAAATTTGATACGAACGTCGCACCGCAAAATATCTCGCCGGGAATGCTAAGCGTATATATTAAAAGTACCAAAATGTAAACTATTTTTAAATTTTCTAGTAGAATTGGCTTAACTTGAAATTTTCGCCAGGAGCGAAGCAACGTGGGATCGGTGCAGGAATTTAATTCGGCTGTTGCTCTTCCCGCTGAGTGACGGTTTGTGACGTGTTGCGACGTCCCCGCGATTTTTCACCACATTCTGTGTAAGGGAGTGGATTTATACCGAATTGTAACGATGAAGTTTCCGGAATGTGGTAGTGTTTTACCGTAATAAGTTTGTGCGATAAAAGTTATAGTTTGTTTTATCGTTTGTAGTTTCATTTGATGTACGCGGGCGCATGAATGTCATGTGGAAGAATGAAGATTGTTAACTTTATGACCTAAGTACACATACTTGTAATAATAATGACAAGGTAGGAACTTGTCATTATTATTGTTGGAATTAATAATATAATTTTAAAAGTTGGAATAAATAATTCCTGTTTCCGCTTGCCGACTGTGTAAAAACAACCTTATTATGTATAGGGTAAAAGTAACACATGTTTCGAAACAATACGGTCTACAAAGTACAGCAGTGAATTATAACAAACACAATTTATATTAAAATAGAATTATACAATACAGAATTTTCGAGGTCTTAATTCTCACCAATATTCAACCGTATTCACCGAGACCAAGACTCATAAAACACGAAAAAGAAATTGGGGTAGCTCATTCGATACCTCGTATAGTTGGAATGGAATCACGTTTCATTTGACGCCGGATATAGAACCTCGGGTTACAGGTCTATTTGGCTGCATGATGCTACGGCGGCGGCGATTTCCTCGCACTCATTGCTGACACGCGCTTACCGTCGAGAACAAAACGACCACGACTTGCGATGTGTTCTGTTATACGTTTTGAAAAGTATCCGAATGTACGTTTTATGTGTTAAGCTAGAGGCGGAGTATAGTGTGGGACTATCGCCCGAATACTCAAACGAATCTCAAATTTAAGACGTACTTAAACTCGTGTTGTCCCTCTTTTTTTCTTTGAATCTGACACGTTGTAGCATGAGTTTAAGTACGTCTTACATTTGAGATTCGTTTGAGCGATCAGATGGAACACGAGGTAGGTGAAAGTTTATTGCGAATAGTCAGAATCGGTTTCTTGTGTTTATAGACTAGATCATTTATATATTAATATTGTTTAAAACGGTATATTCACCATGTTTGAGGGAGGTTTGATGAAACTAAAGTAAATATCCCATTTTAAACTGTTTTAGTAACTTTATTTCAAGTCTTGAACAGAGAAAATATTTTCGCGTTAGATATTCCAGTTATTGAGGACAATATAGCATTATATTTACTTGAAAGGTACACCCTTACACAATAGTGTTTTGTTTTTCTTTGTTGAAGCTAGTGAGATTTTATACATAAAATATGTTGTCTAGACGCGTAGGAGTCGTCTTTCAAATGAGTTAAGATAGCTAGTACAGTAACTTTATTATTTGTTTATACAAAATTCTCATGTAAAACTTTTTGCCTCATCTTTATAGTTCGTCTAAACAGTAATTTTATGTAAAATTTGTTATTACACGGTATTTTATCTTTCTTCATTGGAAAATTTCTTCATTTCGGTGAAGTAATCGCTAATCCTTCATTCTCACTGTCAAACTGCTTTACCTCCTGATACGATACGACCTATAAAACTTCTTCTTAAGGTACTTTAAATACATTAATTTATGTCTGTATTAAAAACTGTCTTATGAAGAAGTAAATGATTCAAAGCGATAGCTGAGGTGTCAAACTCGAAAGCAAATGTTAAATGGTGAAGTATGCGGAATATCTTAATGGTACACAGATTAAATTCAAATCCTGATCTGTAAGCTTGAATATCCAGTTCTGAACCGCTTAGTCATCGCCAGTGAGATTAATATAAAATGTGTCAATCGGGTGACTCGATGGCAGTAACACTAATGCTCCTGTCCCAGGATCGACCAGGGCGTGTCCGACTGGATACCGGCCCGCCCTCTTACAAATGTTATTTAATTGAACCATTTGTGTAGAGATTGCTTGTCGTCGATATTGTACGACAGTATGGGCAAGTAGACAGATGAGTTGCCTATGGTAATGAAGTGGATTATTTTTTATATAAATACTTCGTTAAACTTTCATCAACACGTCATATATTTGATGTAGAATTAAGACGTGTTGCCTGGGATTTTAACCCGTGTGATCCGATGATATGCCAGGTAACCACTGCAAAAAAGTTGGTTTAGATGTGCCAATCATAGCAATGAAACTGCAAAAAAGTTTGACTTTTATTATTGGCCGTGGGACTTAAACAAGAGAAATAAAAAATAATTATATTTTTCTTATTAAATGTTTGTTATCATTCAATTGTTATTTTTATCTAAAACTTCATTTATTTGACGCTTGTCTCACGAAATTATGTTTTTTAAATTTCAGAAAAAATACGTTGACGCTATATTTTTTTTTATGTTAGTTGGATAGGCAAACTGGCAAACGTGCTACCTGATGGTAAGTGGTCGACGTCGCCCATGAAAATAAACTAGTTTACCTGGAACGAGCCCAGGCAAATCATATTATGTTATATATGTTATACCTATGTTATATTTGTTTCTAATTATATATGGATGAAATACACGATAATGTCTATCTCTGGAATCAAAGCTTTGAAATGTCATCTAAGAATTCACTACTTTTACCATCGTTTTATCTTTTGAGTCGGAACTAAGTATAGATAAAAATATAAAATGTCCAACAGGTAGAGCGAGCGAAGTCGACAGAGCCTACAGGCAAATACGCAATAACGCCAAGTAAACGTTACGTCCCGACGCGCTAATGCTAAAAGGCCTTCCCTCAGCCTCCAATCCGACACGGACTTGTTGAGTTTACATACGGATTATTCTTTCCTTTTTTACATTAGCTTTTTGCTGCAAAGGGTTAACCGGCCCTTGTAACTAAAGAACAAATATAGTATGCGTATCTTTACAGATTAACACAGTTCGGTGTGGTTGTTGATTTTATTATCAGTTATATGCTACGAACTTAGCTTTCAGAAACAAGGCAGAAGATCGATTTAATTAATATTTAAATAATAAAATATATTTTTTTCCTAGTTTGTTATGATTTAAACCGATACAAAAGAATTAGACCAGATGGTTATTAAAGTGCGAATCCACAGTGCATTCTAGTATTATTATAAAACTTATAATACCATAAATACTGAACGTTAAGTTTTGCACCAAGAATTAATATAAAAATATTGAGAAATTAAATCAAGTCAAAATAAGCACACAAGGCGGCACTAACGCCAGTATGCTGTTCTTATAACTTACTATATACGTGCGAGGCAAAGAAGTATTGACAGTGGTGTCTAATGTATTTTTATGTTAGTTGGATAGGAAAATTGGCAGACGTGCCATCTGACGGTAAGTAGTCAGCGTCGCCCATGAACATAAACAAGTTAACGTGGAATTAGCCCAGGTAACTCATGTGTTGCCTATCCTAGACAAAAGATATTATGTCTCGGTGCCAGTAATTACACTGACTGTCTTGACCTTCTCTCCGAAATACAGCAAAGCAGTTTCACGGGAAAAACAAGCAAGATGGTTGCACCCATGCAGCCGGGAGAGCGGCACAGCGCGTCCCTCCCACCGGTAAATGATTAACATTTATTAGCTGCGCCTAAAATAAGACAAGTAATAAATTATTCGTTGCATTTGTATTACATGACATCTAGATAATTTTAAATCTAATCATAATTGTTCAAATTTACATTCACGTCTACTAGACAATAAAAAGTTTTGGTGATGGACACCGTAAAATATCATTTATCCTTACTTACCTATCATATTTTCAATCCTGTAAATTATTATAACCAACATCCACAGAGATTAGTCCATTAGTACATTAAGCTTACTATGGCCGCGGTAGTGGGTAAAGTCGAAAACTAACTAAACAGGCTTATCGAAAACACGCTGAGGTGTTTGAGAGTAAAGTAATATTTCAAACTTATAGGACGTAATATCGCAGGGTAAATAATAGGTAGATAATGTTAATACCGTGTGGGAGGAAGAATTCTCCCAGTCAAAGCTAGCCTTAGGTATTCAAATTAGGTATGCAAAAGTAACAAAATATTGTAATAAGCTCTCGCACAGGAGTGATGTTGGCTTCTCATTGTGATGTTAGTTCCGTAATGCATACGGTGAACTGATTAAATATAATTGGTGCTTTCAACTACGACTTTCGTTGCTTTAATCAGTGGGAGGGAAGCGCTGTGCCGCGTTTCCATCTGCATGGGTACCACCATCTTGCTTGTTTCTCCCGTGAAACAGCTTTGCTGTGTTTCGGAGAGAAGGGCAAGACAGGTAGTGTAATTACTGGCACCGAGACTTAACATCTTATGTCTCAGGATAGGCAATACATAGATCAGTTGCCTGGGCTCGTTCCAGGTAAACTAGTTTATGTTCATGGGCGACGTCGACCACTTACCACTAGGTGGTATGCCAGTTTGACTATCCAACTAACATAAAAAAAAAGACATTTAAAATATCCCTTATATGACCCACTGGTGGGCACGGGATATGTTTTTTTCTTAAATATACTTAGTTACCTTTTATAGCGAATTGAATTTATTTCAGTAATTCGGTTGAGACAAACTTTTGTATGACACAAAGTTTTACAAACAAAATGGATGAAATAAATCAACAGTTAATTTTACTATTTCAAAGTAACAAAGCGAAAAAAGAATATCTATGACCCGCATTTGTTAAGCGAACAACTCTTTGAAGGGAGAAAAAACCCCTTTGTTTATTCCGGTAATACTTCAGTATGCTGTTTCCGGGCTTAATTAAAACGAGTCTGAAATCAGTTAATTTTAAATGAACGTCATCTGTTTGAGAGTATGAAGTATGAAACACTGTACAACACAGACAAACTGCCTTCCTACTGTTTGTTTTGTGTTTATATTCGGTGATACGTTTTCCTTGTGACAGGAGATGGTGAATTTGAATTGGATAAGAATGACGGATTTTTTTTATAGCATAGGAGAGCAAACAAGCAGTCAAAGCCTTTTGGCGACTATCGACTCAAATGCATATCCGCACAACCAGAGATTATGCAGATGCGTTGCCCTCCTTTTCCCTATCCCCCAATGGGCCACCGGAAACTTACAAACCGCACGAAACACGCAGCGTAACTGTCACTTGACACCGGTGTTGTGTACAAGAGGTACCACCCCGGTCGTGCCAGCCCAATTCGGCTACAAAGCAGCGTGGCACTGCCTCTTACAAAAATTATGTGTATATGTTGTATGAAAGTGCTAATTTATACAATTTTTTTTTGGTTTGTTTGTATGACGGACTTTTTCATCATAGGTATAACATATAACATTTCAATTTTCACTTATATCATTTATTTAAACAAAAAAATATATTGAAACATATTTATGAACAGATTATAGATTTAGGTTGATTCACGAGAATCAGAGTGTATGTTTTGGTTTAAAATATTCTTTATGTAAATTGGTGTTTTCAAAAAGTGTTTAAATTAGGCATATTTTTGTTATAAGTTTTTTTAGCTTTTAAATTCAAATTCAAAATTCTTTATTGTTAGATGTAGTACAACAGATAGGTCTTACAAGTATAAACAGTCCTTACTTCTTACCATAACTATGGTGTACAATAATTTTAACATTATGATGAAGATAATTTTTGTCAAATTCAAAGCTAATACAATTAAAAATAAAATGTAAAGCAATACTTTTGCTTTACATTTTATTTTTAGTAAAGTAAAGTAAAAAACAAATTTTACAAATTTCTTTATATTTATTTCTTATGAAAATACCAATCTGATTGTAATTGATTCCTAGAACGTCAATTATAATAAACATGGTTGTATACAACCTCGAATAGAACCTTTACAAATAATTTTTTTGATAGACGTGAGAAATCCTATTAGGCCGGTAAGGTAGCGCCAAAAGACTTTTATCGGATTTACTAATATTGGCTGGTAAGACTTTGTGTGGCTTCCTTTCGCCCATATTTTTTATTACTTATATTATTGTATAAAGAGAAACTTTAAATTTTGTAAATTAATTTGACAAGATATTTTTCTTCTTTGGATTATTATCACCGACCTTTATGAGGTTATTAATTTTATGTTACATAATTTTGACACCCACAAAGCTTAAATGGGCGCAAATTATCTAGTTTTGGTGTTTGTCATTGGTTCTCTTACTTATGACATAAAATAAAGTTACTAAATTTTCATAAAAAAAAAATTCTTTAACTCCGGGATGCTCTGAGGCATCCCGCTTGGGGAGACCCGGAGTATGTGAGACTCGCTGCGCCCTAAAGCTGGTAAGTGGACGCAGCTCTACCCACTAAAACCCGGCGTGTGCCACCAATGCCGCCTTTGGTGAAGTGTCCCGGATCTAATGAGCAACCAGGGCACCTCGACGGCCAGTCAGCTCCTCAGGGGACCGACGCCACCTCCACAGAGGGGTTGTCCCGCACCAACCTCCCCCCTTGTCCTCGCCCCTTGCCCCCTGCTCTTTTGTCCCCTCTTCTTATTAGAGGGGCCCCCTCGGCTCAATTAGTTTCGCCCAAGGTGCTGGGCACACCTTAGGCTACTCAGCCCCACCACCATAACCTTTCATAACATAACTTATAGTTTATCTAATAAAAATCCAGGTTTTTTTCGAAGTTAATTATAAATAAATATTTTTTACAGCTGCTACAAACTTAACTATATCACTTAGTTTTCTTATTCGTGTTAATGTAATTTTACAATCATGACTAAAACGTACTACATAATATTATTATCTACATATCAAGCAATACAAGATACTAAACAGTTATTAAGAGTATCAATGCTCGACGTTTCGAAAATTTTACAGCAACCATGGTCACGGGAGGACTCTTTGCTGTCCCCACCATGATTCAGGCCTTGACGTGGCGGTGGGGCTCAGTAGCCTAAGCAAATTGAGCCGAGGGGGATGTTCTTTGTACCTCTCTTATATGAAGAGGGGACAAAAGAGCAGGGGGATAAGGGGCGAGGATGGGAACCTCACCTCATTGTACTGTCCCGAAGTTGGGAGGGGTTGTTTTGTGGTGCGGGTGGGAGGGAAGCGCTGTGCCGCGCTCCCGGCTGCATGGGTACCACCATCTTGCTTGTTTCTCCCGTGAAACAGCTTTGCTGTGTTTCGGAGAGAAGGGCAAGACAGGCAGTGTAATTACTGGCACCGAGACTTAACATCTTATGTCTCAGGATAGGCAACACATAAATGAGTTACCACTTACCATCAGGTGGCACGTTTGCCAGTTTGCCTATCCAACTAACATAAAAAAAAATAGCATCAACGTATTTTTTCTGTAATTTAAAAAACATAATTTCGTGAGACAAGCGTCAAATAAATGAAGTTTTAGATAAAAATAACATTTTTTTGCGGGTAGGCGACATACGAGTAATACGCGTTTTTGGACTGCTCTGAGTTCATAATTATTTACCTAAAGTGGGATGATTCGTTTACCAACGTGTCGGCGGCATGGGCAGCCCAAGGCCACCTTAATCAAGGAGTCACCTGCGTGAACAACTCTTCGCGTAATTGGGGCTTTCAACTTGGGTCGGGTTTTGTCGATTCACAATGGGGCCAGCGGTTTGCGAGCCAAATTCATGCATACAGCGCTCCTATAGCTGCCCAATTTGTTAAGTGAGCTCAGGTTTAATTGAAATTCTGAACAGTATTAGCAATGAGAGTTATGTATGAGTATCTGGCTTATTATAATTTATTCTATGTATGTATGTGGTAAGGATGCATTATTATTATCTCCGATGACAGTGGTAATAGTTGTTGATTTCGGAGTTTGCATATAGGTAGGTACCTAAATGTCCATCTGTCACAAAGCTGGTTATGTATACTGATCATGATTGTTATTGGTACACTGCTAATTTATTTGGTTTCAATAAGGAAAATGTTGAAAGGGAGTCACCATTCGATTGTGACAATATGATGATTGATCTTATTCTCGTGTACAAAAGTAAAGTCGTTCTGCACTCGTGCCTAATATAAGATAGTAATTAACCATAATATGTACTTTAACAACAAAAATAATAAAATTATAAGCTTCTTAATATGTTAATCAATAAATCGATCGTTAAACTGAGCAGATTAGCAATGGCATAGGAATGCGGCAGCTATTCTCTTAGCTAATCGTTCGCAGACAATTTTATTCCTATACGTTTATCTTCAAAGCATTTCATACTTTTATTCATCTACGTATATTAATTATTGACTGTTTGTTTCAAATGTTAATGTGTTTTGTTCTTTATAATGAACAACTACGGTTCTTATATTTTTTAAGCAGCAAAGAGCAAGTATGGTCCTCTCGTGACCATGGTAACATAAAGTTTGTATTGTAGTGTCAAGTATTCGAAACGTCGGAAATGTAAAAATCTTAATAAACCGTGATAAAATCCTTAAATATTCGTTTCGTTATATCATTTTTACTACATCTGCATTTGCTTGTATTAAATTTCCATCTCCGAAACAATCAGAACTGTAGGTCGCATTACTTCCTTCTCAGATCTGGCTCCAGTTGCTGATAAAACTAGTTGCATATGGAATGGTCTGACAACGCGGCGAGAAGTAGCGCCGGCGCCTAACCTACTTGGAAATGAGCCAATCTCAGATGTTTATAATATTAATTCCTATAATATCGCCGACTGCACAGTTTGAATCCGAACTTTTATCTACCTTTTTTACGTATTTTCAATACTATTCTGTTCCAATTTGCGAATCTCATGTTGTACTGTGTACGATAATGCAACTCGCTCTTGCGGCATGTCGTATAATTCCCCTCGAGTACGTCATGTATAAACTATTTGCATTTTAAATCTTGTGCACACTTTGCATGTTTGACGTTATCTATTTTAATAACGTTTATAATTGTCTACTAATTAATTTTCGTATTACATTCAAATTATTTGTTTAATGAATACACTGTATTCATGATTATTTTATTTTATTAACAACTAGAAGACCCTGCCACGCGTTGTTGTGGCTTAGATATACGTTAAAATATATTGTAGTAAACTATTCAATACAGTAAAATTATTATTTATGAATAAAAAATTGCGATTATAAATTGAGATATAAAGTATCCTATCTCTGAAGTTGGATCAAACTGCACACTATGTTCAAAATTTGGTTAAAATCGGTTCATTAGTTGAGGAGGTCATCGCGGACAAACAACGTGACTCGTAATTTTTATATATAAATATAATGTCGGAATTTGAAATTTAATAATATACTTGATTGAGGGGGAAACGATTTAGATGTAGGGATATATCACTACATAGTATAAAACAAAGTCGCTTTCTCTGTCCCTATGTCCTATGTCCCTATGTCCTTTGTATGCTTAAATCTTTAAAACTACGCAACGGATTTTGATGCGGTTTTTTTTTTTTATTAGATAGAGTGATTCGAGAGGAAGGTTTATATGTATAATTACATCCATTAAATAGTGGAGAAATACTGTTATTTTTGTGGTTTCTAATGTGATGTGGTAAATAAACACATTTTTTGCACTTACATTGCAAACGCTGGATGAACACTAACAGATAGATCAAAATTATGTACTACATTATTGTACACCTTAGAAAGATCAAATATAAAAAAGTCCGTGATGGCATATGTGTATCTCTTAAGGATAACATACTCTATCCATTTTAATACTTAAAAAATGGCCAATTATAAAACGGTAGTTGGAAAGCTATTTACACAAATGTGGTATTAATCCTTATCATTTTAAATATGTTAGTTAGCTTGAGCATTTCATGAAGTATGTTTTTCCCGTTTACACCATGCAAATGAAATGCATATCTTAGAAGATATAGCAAAATCAAAATAATGCGACACCGTGATTTCGACCAAGCCGCGCGAGCCGGGCGCTCCGTGATGCCACGCCTCGCGCCCGAGCCGGGCCGAGTCCCGGTTCCGAAAGTTAGGGTAATAATTATTATTGTATCAATGTAATATGGTAGAATTGTGTATCCTAAATATGCCTACTGAAAAGACCGCGATGGCATAATATGTCTATATTATGTTAAATATAACATACTACCTGTATCCATTTTAATACTTTAAAAATTGGCAATCTTAAAGCGGTAATGTAAAAGCTATTTACAAAAATACGGTATTAATCACTTCATATTATAAAATAAAGTCCTACGCCCGTCCATAGATAAATAATCATCATCAATCCGTGTACGGCTGTACATCTAAGTTAACGCGGGCGAAGCTGCGGGCAACAGCTAGTTTATAGATAAAAGGTAATATTCGAATCAGAATCAGGCAAATTTCCTCATTATAGGTATTGCTATTTAACAGCGTTGTTTCTGATTTGATTAAGGAAAATTTATATAATGATATCAACGTTAAATAATCATCATCAATCCGTGTACGGCTGTACATCTAAGTTAACGCGGGCGAAGCTGCGGGCAACAGCTAGTTTATAGATAAAAGGTAATATTCGAATCAGAATCAGGCAAATTTCCTCATTATAGGTATTGCTATTTAACAGCGTTGTTTCTGATTTGATAAAGGAAAATTTATATAATGATATCAACGTTTTTGTAATATTGTTATGGTAAAAACATGTCTTAACCAAAAGCACTTTGCATTTTAATTAATATAGTTTTTATATAATTAATAAAAAAGATCGCCAAACGATTGTTTAGCGAACATCTGGTTTTGATGAACTGAATTCAGGTTGAAGACACTTGAGATCGTGCCAGCTTATTTTAAGTGGCGACGTCTGCTCGAGATTTGTCTTGAGACTCGCTGCGATATGTTTTAAAATTGATATGCAATTATTAAACAGTACACAGAATCCTGTATTTGAACTTGATTTTGGTGTGCAAAAGTTTATTCTCCTCTAGATCTTAAAGCGCGTTGCTTTTCATCAGTCTATAATTAAGTATTGCCATAGGGATTATTGGTAAATATTCATTGGATTAGTCATGGACTGTCTACTGCATTATACGTACACAAGACATACATACTTATTAATTCTCCGACTGGCAACTATTCTGTTAAGCGCAACAATTATGAGAAAAATCCTCCCAACCGAATGTCAATAATACAAAAACATCGGTTTCAAGCAAAAAGGGAAGAGAGCAGCAGAGTAAAATTCGTAGCACACGCTCAGAAAATAGGACTTTTAAAAAACATGGCCTAACAGCGAGTAAACTATGTTCGCAGCCAAGATATTACACAAATTATCTTAGGGTCCAGACTTCGACATTCGACACTCAGTAGTGATAAAATATTAGCAGTGAAAGTATTCAGATCAGAAATGAAGAGCCGTATTACAAGCGCGAATCAAATAGCCAAATAGGATCGAGAACGTGTCGTAACCGAACTTGTTGTATACTCCGCTACTCTCAAATGCATCATACCTCTCAATCATTCGGTTAGCTGACTTGTTATATATGTTTGTGATAATGTCTGTGTTTGTCAAGTTTATTAAAAGCGAATTGCAATCATTATCGTTTTCATCAAAGATCGAAGCAGTAAGTCATATACAAGGAGTCTTTTTTATAGTTAAAGGTCCTTAATACTGAAAAATAAAGTTCGCTAGCAACGCTACGAGTCATATCATTGTTGATTGACATTTAGGGATTATTTTATATGGCTATTTACCTATTTGGGTAACCGATTTCTTTATGTTTTATGCTAGTCGTGACAAATAAGACGAAACCGAGGATGTCGCATCAAAGAATACGGAATGTTGGTCGACTCTAGCTAGATGGAATGTCGAGATCTATTTCAATGTCTGTAGTTACAAATATTGGGCTATGTGGACGTTTACTCAAGGAAGCTTATGATTACCAAACCGACGCCAGGTGGTCGCAGACTTCACGGTCGCGGGGGGCAACTTCCCACTTTTACAAACCAAAATGAGCCAAATCGGCTCACACTAATCGGATGTAGCATTAGGGCCTATAGGCCGTTAGCATAGTTCATCAAAAAAAAAAAAAGCTTATGCTTAGCAGTGGCAGTCGCATCTGTTTTTGCTGATAATGATGATGTTCGCCAGTTTTGTCGTAGGCTGGTGACATAAAGTTGATTAAAAGTGAATTGTTTATTATGACAGTACGTTTATTTTCGATTTCTCTTGTGTACGCTCTCTCGTCCGCGCCGCTGCGTTGTCGCGCATGGATGACCATAATGTTTTATTAACGCCACAGTTTTTGCAATGCGTTTCGCAGAACTATTTCACGTGTGACTCTTATGCTGCCAACATTACCAATATGTTTATTATTTTGAAAAATGATTTTGTGGAGTCAATGGTAAAGTTTGCTGCAATTGTGCTCGTGCATCACCCACTCATGAATCCGGTGCTAGTCGTCAGTGTTTTTTGGTGTAAAACATGAATGTGCGCCTTGACAGTAAAATCGATTCGAATGCCGTGATGGCAAACGGCTTTTTGAATTTTTATTAATTATGGATTCTAACGACGGCCAACTATGGTGTTGTAAAAATGTAAGCCGTGGTACGTTCTCGAAGAACTTGTAATACGAGTACCAGACAACGGAAATATATTTAATACTTTTATATACATGTATTTAAGATTTTTATTATATGATACACATATTTAATACACATCCATGACCCAAGAACACAGAATACTTTTTGTTCCCGGGCGGGATTCGAACCCGCTACCTCCGGCTTGAGCGCCAACGCGCTAACTATTGAGCCGCAGAGGACTATGACCATCCTACAATCTAAAAATAGTTATGGTTTGATCTTGTACTATCCACCTTCTGCTGGTAAATACTAGTTTCTAAGTTTAGTTCCATACACCAGATTCAAATTGTACATAAAGACAACCTCTCCTGGTATTTACTCGAGTGGATCTTATCTACGCGTCCGTTACGTCACAACGGTATGAGATACATACATATTTAGATTATTAACTGTTTGTTCCCACGAGATATTGCTTTGTGAACTCATTTTGTTGCGTCATATGTTATATTATTATTTTATATTCGTACAAGCTTTTATTTGTCTTTAACGCCGGGAAATGCTCTGAGGCATCCCGCGGGGGAGTGGGTCTCTCCACGCGGGTATGTGGGACTCGCTGCGCCCGACAGCTGGTAAGTGGACGCAGCTCTACCCACTAAAACCCGGCAAGTGCCACCTATGCCGCCTTTGGTGAGGTGCCCCGGATCTAGTAAACAAACAGGGCACCTCGACGGCTAGTCAGTCCCGCAAGGGACCGACGCCACCTCCACAGAGGGGTGGTCCCGCACCACAGAACAACCCCTCCCAACATCGGGACAGTACAATGGGGTGAGTTTCCCATCCTCGCCCCTTGCCCCCCTGCTCTTTTAGCCCCTCGCCCCTCGGCTCAATTGGCTTCGTTCAAGGTGCTGGGCTCACACTAGGCTACTGAGCCCCACCGCCACGTCAAGGCCTGAACCATGGTGGGGATATTCGTACAAGCTTGAAAACTCTGAAATATTTTATTTTTATGTTATTTACGTAAATGACGGATGATGTATAGGTACTAATATTATGAAAGGGAAATATTTGATTGTTTGCTTGCATTGAATATCTCCGAAATTACTGGACCGATTTGAAAAACCTTTCACTATGAGAATCCTACATTATCCCCGATGAACATAGTCATAAAATGTATACCCAAGCGAAGTCGGGACGGACCGCTATGTTCATGTTCTTTTTTAATTAATTTTGGTTAAATCACTTATGAAGAATCGGCCAACAAGTGGTAGAACTGGTGTAAGTCAGTCACAAAATTAGTCAAATCAAATCGTTTAAATCAAATAAAAGTACTTGCCACAAAAAAAAGTATCAGTAAAAGTTCAGACAGCGCCTACTGGTTTATATTCATTAAAAAAACCACTAGGTCAGTAGTTATTAGAATTAAACATATAATCTATAATGATTTAATGTTAAAAAATATTTTAGGAAGTTTTATTCATAACTAAATAGGATACAACATATAAAAAATCCTTTCAGCAGTTTACTCGTAATTAGATAAATATGTATAAGGCCAAAGTTGGGCTTCGATTTCATATAGTCTACACAGGAGGGTACGACTATATGAGTTCATAGTTGTCCCCAGCCCTATAATGGCCCAGCGCATGTTAGCGAACTTCACACGCCGTCAAAGACTTAATCTTATCAGATATGCAGGTTCGCCCACGGTGTTTTTTCACCAGTGAACAAACGACGTTGATAAGGTTGGTGTGAAGTTAGAAAAGCTCATGAATTGAAAAATACGTTTTTCCAAACTCGCCTGGGGTTTTTTAAAGACTCGAACTTTGAACTCGCATTTTGGGACTCGAGTATTTATCAACAAATATACGGATCCATATATCTGGAACTGTAATCGGATCTATAATCAATATTTATATACCCGACCTTCTCAATATTCGAACCTGTGACCTCTAGAAATGGCAGCCCGCCATTTAACAAACACCGTTACATGCACCACCAAAGTTCAAGAGAAATGCTATAAGGCAGAAATATTTATAGGTTATAAACTATCTATACCTTATTTGAAATGTGGACTCTACGTAAGATGTTAAAAATTCCTTGGATTATTTTTACTTCAAACGTCAGAGTACTTAAAAAGAAAACCGGCTAGACCATTAAAGCCTTTTTTTTTCTTTAACGCCGGGAAATGCTCTGAGGCATCCCGCGGGGGAGTGGGTCTCCCCACGCGTGTATGTGGGTCTCGCTGCGCCCAAAAGCTGGTAAGTAGACGCAGCTCTACCGACTAAAACCCGGCGAGTGCCACTAATTGCCGCATTTGGTGAGGTGCCCCGGATCTTATGAGCAAACAGGGCACCTCGACGGCAAGTCAGTCCCCCAAGTCCCGCACCACAGAACAACCCCTCCCAACGTCGGGACAGTACAATGGGGTGAGGTTCCCGTTCTCTCCCTTGCCCCCTGCTCTTTTGTCCCCTCTTCTTATAAGAGGGGTACAAAGAGCCCCCTCGGCTCAATTAGCTTCGCCTAAGGTGCTGGGCTCACACTAGGCTACTGAGCCCCACCGCCACGTCAAGGCCTGTCTTAAAAAGGTCTTAAAAACCATGGTTTTTAAGACCTTTTTAAGACATTTAAGACCAAACAAAGCTATAGGCATCTGAAGGAAGCAGCATGGGATCGCAGAAAATGTTGCCATCTGACCTCCGAAATTCAATATAAAAATGGCACCTTATTATCTACAAATATTATATTTATCGTATGGAAGTCACGACTATACTATACAAATTCTAAGAACTCAAAAGAAACAGCACAAAATGAGTAATCGAGAACGCGGATCGCGAGATGGTAAATGATTAGCGAAGCCCACAGATGCCTCTGAAAGTTGCGAATGCTACCTCATAAAAAGACACAAGCCTTTCAGGGCATAGAACTAAAGATTAGACTTTATTCCTCCTCGATATTAATGCTGAAACGATTCCAAATGCCAAATGATAACGAGTTCCAAAAACGTAACACAAATGTTTACGTCAACCTAAATAACGTTCAATTGCACGCCAGTAATAAACACGACTATTGTCTCAGCCGTGAGCTGGACGTGGCTGGACGTTGGACAAGTTTAGCTCCGCAAACAGACACGCCATAGAAAGGATTGTAATTGGATTTGTTATAACCAACAAACGGATTGTCATGTCTAACCTAAATCAAACTATGTTTCCGTCCCGTTCTCCGGAGTGCGGAGTGCCGAGTTGCCGTCATTACGGACGATATTGGGAACAAACTATAACCTACTTTTGCTCATTATCATAAGCGTGCCGGCTGAGAGGAAGTCATTGACGGTAAGCTTTTATAGCGCCAGAGTGAATCAGAAATAATTTAAATTCATAGCTTTAGAATGTTTGAATTCATGTTAAGAAGTATTATGAATTTAGGCTCGCCCCAAATACAAATTAAGCAGTTACGCTTAAATCATTAATAACGGTATCAATTTAGTGATGTGTTTAATCCCCACCACGGTTCGAGCCTAGTCGTGGCGGTGGGACTCAGTAGCCTAAGGTGAACCCAGCACCTTGGACGAAGCAAATTGAGCCAAGGGAGCTGCTGTTTGTACTCCCCTTATAAAAAGAGGGGACAAAAGACAAGGGCCGAGGCTGGGAACCTCACCTCATTGTACTGTCCCGACGTTGGGAGGGGTTGTTTTGTGGTACGAGGCAACCCCTCTGTGGAAGTGGTAGCCGTCGAGGTGCCCTGTTTGGTCATTAGATCCGGGGCACATCACCAAAGGCGGCATTGGAGGCACTCGCCGGGTTTTAGTGGATAGAGCTGCGTCCATCTTACCACCTTTCGGGCGCAGCGAGTCCCACATACCCGCCTGGGGAGACCCACTCCCCCGCAAAAGAAAAAAGAGAAGAAAAGTGGATGATGCGTGTAATTGTTATATTAATTAACAATCCTTCAAATCATCCTAATTTAAAAAATCCAATAACGTAGTATGAATAAATAAATAGTAATACGAGTATAATGTTAACGTTTTTTTTTTCTTTACACTTATTTATTATTAATGTTCATCTGTATTGTGGTGCCATGTCTGGTTTGCTGAATAAAGTTTTATTCTATTGAATTGAATCTATTCTATAAATATTATTAATACCGAGTGTAACAAAAGTATAGTGATCAAAATATGCTTTGCAACAGATTATATTAATTATGTTGATTATTCTTAGGTTTATTGAAAAATAGCAAATGTTAATTGAGAAAACAGTATGAACCATATTAAAGAAAGCGTTTTATTAAGCTATTGCATAGCTTTTATCGCGGGCCTTGAGCGTGGGGACCGAATCCAGAAATTCCGTAACGAAAAAAACCTAACACCCGACGAGCGACGAGCTGCTCCGAAATCGGACGAATAAGTAAGCAGCTGTTTGTGAGAAAGTATATAGGTGACTAACTAGATGACGCTTTACATTTTCACATCGTCTCCGTGTTAAATAAAGTATTAAAAATAGAAATAAGTAATAATTTAGTAAGTGTACGTGTTATAAGTGTTGAACATCAAAGTGGCAATAACTAAGTGAAAGTTTTATCCGTGAGAATATTTCACTGCCTGAGAATATATCGTTCAGCTAAAATATTAACCATCGATTTTGAATAAAAAGGATATAAAGATAAGAGGTAGTGTTTAAAAGTGAGTGTAAGATCTGTATTTGTGCAAATCAAAGAATTTATTAACTATTTAAAAGCATAAAAGTGGACAAAATGTATTTTAGTACTGAACATAAGAACAAAGAACTATACAAGTATAGAAAAAATTAACGGCTGTTCGTAGTTGTTTTAGTCGTCAACACTATCTACTATAAACCACATAGTTAGTACATCGGTGGACACAGAAGATACAAAGTTCTGGGATAATAACTGGAAATAACAGCTCATAAAGCGCAGATGACGAAAATTAAAAACATCTTATCTATAACATTGAACTTAGAAACACAAAATTTGACTTTTGACAAATAGAATATACTATCAGTTTGTAAAGCTGACAGATAATTTATTAAGAGCTGGACACAAGACTTTTGCCCGTTAAGTTAGTTTCAGTGTTGCTAGTGCTTGAAAATAATATCAAACATTAATAAATAAATAAAAGTAGTAAAATTTGTGTATAAGTGTTTTAAATATGAATAAACAACTTGTGCATTTATTAAAAAAGAAAGTGATATGATTTTGTTAATTATAATAAATAAAATTTGAAATGGTTTTGTAAATATAATTTATCATTTACACATAAGAATATTATCTCTTTGTTGATCATTGGCCATTCGCATTAAATCATAGAATTGTTGGTAATCCATTAAATATAAAACAAAAGAAAGAAAAAAATACTGCATAAATAAAAAATAAATAAATAATTATAATTGCATAAGTTGATTAAAAAATGCTATGCAATAGCTTTACCGCGGCAGTCCCCGAGTGCCACACGTCTTTTTATTTTGTTGCCACCATCAGTTACACTCATAATATTTGTTTTTATATATCGAAACGAAATTATCGAAAGTGAAAAAATTTAATAGTATCGAAAGTGAAAGCATTAGCAAAGTTAAACGATTTGTCAAGATAGTTTACTAAGTTTTGGTATTAATCCGTTTGTTTATAGTTAGGATATCGCGAGCCAAGATATAAAACAAATAACATATTATTTCATCCATAGATGAAGGCGAGCCACTGCTGAACATAGACCTCCCTCAATGAACTAAAGTAAACTCCTAAAGTATTTATGGTTTTTTTATGTCATAAGGAGGCAACCTGGCAGTCGGAGCCATGGTGACTACCGACGCTCATAGACATCTGCACAACCAAGGGTTATGTAGATGCTTTGCTCTCCTTTCCCATATTCCTACCCCCAATGGGCCACCGGAAACTCACAAACAGCACGAAACGCAAGGTTAATTTATTAAAATATAGATAAAAAATGCAGATATTAAAATAGGTTGTTAATAAGAGGAAATTTTAGTAAGAGGTAGTACCATACTGCTATGCAGCCGACTTGGGCCGGCACGATCGGGGTGGTACCTCTTGCTTATATAACACCAGCGTAAAGTGACAGCTATGCTGTCGCGTTTCGTGCAGTTTGTGAGTTTCCGGTGGCCCATTGGGGGATATTGAAAAGGAGGGCAACGAATCTGCATAATCTCCGGTTGTGCACATGTGTATGGGCGTCTGTAGTCTAAAGCTTCGACTGTTCGTTTGCCCTCCTATGATATAAAAAATAAATAAAAAATTATAGTTTAAAAAAAACTAAAAAACACGCTTTAATAGCAAACCGAACTATAAATTTGAAAATAATTTTTAATAGAAGAATTAAATGGGTTAACAAAATAAATAAATGATATTACTTATTGTAAAAAAGCGTGAGGTGCTCGATATTCATTGTTAAAAATATTTCATCGGTATCTATTTTTAAAAAGTAAAGTTAGTATAAAAACTTAGTTACAAGCACCACGCTTTTTTACAATAAGTAATATCATTTATTTATTTTGTTAACCCATTTAATTCTTCTATTAAAAATTATTTTCAAATTTATAGTTCGGTTTGCTATTAAAGCGTGTTTTTTAGTTTTTTTTTAAACTATAATTTATTTTTTACTTTTTGGTGTCAATTTTTTTTAAAAGATTTTATTAATTTAAAGTACTCAACTAATGGCAATCACTTTAGAAATGAGTGAGAGACTAAAAACAACACAAGTGATGTGTTGCGCGCCTTATGCCTTCCTAGCATGTGCTATCCTGATTATCCTGATCAGGATATTGGAATAATTTTATCAAATTATTGTATTGTCATCGGTCCTCGATAAATCTACAAAGTTTGAATAAAATCTGGCCGTTTAAAGTGGGTCAAAATCGCGCCCAAAGAAGTCGGTTACAAACAAACATACAAACATACAAACATACAGGTGAAGCTAATAAAAAGCGTGTAAAAACCTCAGTTGTAGAATAGAAATAATTAGCCAATATGAAACGCATACTTGACAATCATTCATCAGTTACGAAAACAAGTGTTTATTGTTCGATAATGTAAAGCTAATATTGGCGTGATGTCATTTATTTTAAATCATTATAAGATTGCATTGGTGCATTGCAGTAATTGTTACTACGTCGCCGGGAGCTAAGTGATAAAATCTGACAAAATATCTCCCATTTTCCTCTTTTAATACATCTGCTAGCAAGTCTTAAAGTACGGCGGCCTCGGGCGGTCGTCAGCTGTTCTCTCCGTTCCACGATCCACATTTATGAAAAAACTTTTGTCTACATCCTTGGCATTGTCTCGTCGACTGTCGAATTTATTCTGCCTTTTAACTTTGTCTTACACTGAATATCTAGAATGTCTGACAAGAGAATAATTTTTAATCCATACAGTGCTTTGTCTCAACTTGTTTCGATGTAAACTACTGTTTTATCATATGTGTTAAATATTACAATCGGAATTTATTGTATAGCCAGGCCAGCGATATACAAACCCTGCGTGGTGTCGCCACTGTATCTTTTTTACGTGAACACATAGTATCGTCCATACAGAAATTAGTTCCAAAATTTTCCGCAATATGGCGATGGATTTTATTTTCCCGGTCAGGCTTATAGTATTTTTATATAGTATATAATTTTATTACACGTTACGTTACTTCATTTTATTACATACGTAAATATCTCATTTACATTCCTTTGAGCTGTTTTTCTTAGATAAGCTTTAGAAACCTAAGAAGTACCAAAGAAACAATGGTCTATGTACAAGCTCGTACACAGGGCTTTGCCCGCATTTTTTATTTCCCCAGGGAATGAGACGTTTCTCGGAAATGAAAGCAGTCCACGTCAACTAACTCGCTAACTGTCTCCAACTATCTCGGTGCAAAAACCATGTCGATCCCATTGTCCTTGTCTGTGTAACGAACAAACGCTTGAGCTTTTAACAATGGTAAGGGATGAAAGTAAATAGTTTTATGGAATTTATGCTTTACTACACCAGTATAAAGACAACCTCTGACTATATGCAGTTAGTTCAGTTAAAATTACCGCATAAGATACCTTTGCAGCCGAATTGGACCGGCACGACCGAGGTGGTACCTCTTGCTCACATAACAGCGGCGTCAAGTGACAGCTATGCTATCACGTTTCGTGCGGTTTGTGAGATTCCGGTGGCCCTTTTGGGGGGAGGGAAAAGGAGTACAATGCATCTGCATAACTTTTGGTTGTGCGGATGTCTATGGGCGTCGGTAGTCACCATAAGGCTGCGACTGCTCGGTTGCCTCCCTATGACATAAAAAAATGGTTTAAATATAAAGTGGATTACATAATATCTAATTGCTATTGAAAGCTGTGGAGTTGATTAATTTTCGTATGCGAAACATCAAGCGGCGTGCTTTGGTAGTAAAATCGACTCGAGTGCCGTGGCGGCAAATGGCATGACAATCTTTCTTTACATATATTTCTATTTATTATATGAATTCTAATATTAATATATCTTTCAAATCTGCAGCGCGTATTGTGATGGTAATTTATTTATTATAATTATTTTAATTACATTAATTTTTTTAATTGAATTGGAAGTTTTTATTGTTTCGGTATATTTCGAATATTCTCCCATTTTAAGAAATTGATGGCTGAAACCTATCTTCCTTTTATTAAGTGATGTTTAGTCCGCCTACGTGGACTCCATACTTATACGAGTTCCTGAAAAAGTTAAATAAATGTAGTCTTATAGCACTCCTGGGACCATAAGAAACGTAATAAAAAGTTTTATCAAACCTCACACGGGAAATCTATGGTACCACTTAACTTTTGTGATATTACAGAGCCATAGCGACATTTCCTTCAAGTAGACTGTATCAAATGTCATTATAATAATTTTAATGATGTTCTCTTATAAAGACGCATTATATCTGAGTCATATAGATACATTGGGTTCATACCTATACGATTTTTATATTAATAACAAAAGTAAATCGTTTCAAAGATAAACTAATAAACGTGGGCCGATCACAACTCCGAAAATGCTCGTTATGGTACTAAAGTGCTAGCCGAGTGGTAGCCCATACCGAAACGGCAGTCAGGTATAATAAGGACCCCATAACACAGCCTGAGGCATCCCGTGGGTGGGATTCTATAACAGTGACGGGACACGGCCTGATGATGATGGCGACTGTTCAGAATGCAAAGCGTCTCAAATTGAACAACAGTTATAAAAGTTAATAAGTAACTGTTCGCTTGTTTGTGCTCTTTCTTCGCAACCGAAGCTCGTTGTACTTTTATGAAAAAACTTTCTCCCGGTGCACTCCACGACGGCTTTGGGTTTTAAATTAGGGTTCGCTGAAAATATTGACATGTTATGAACGAGTGCATCTTGCGGACTGGTGTACTGGGACTATCATTATTTTAGGAAACTTTACTCGGTTCTAATTAAAGAATTCATTGTTAATGTCAACATGTATCGAATATTTCCTATGCTTATATTCATCCTGGCCTATATACAGGTGTCCAATGCAAGAGAAATAGAAATATCTTATTATCGGTAAATGAAATGGATTAATATTATACCATTTTAAAATCTGCATTAAATGAGTAACTTTTTAAAATAGTTTGCCATCACATTTCAGAACTTTTTTTTCCACCGAAGGAGATCAAAATTCAGCTAGATAATTTTCTGTAGTTAAAAATCAAAATAAAATTCAAATATATTTTTTTCTAACTTTCTTATTCAAACGGTGAAAAATATCATGTAAATCGGGTAATGCTACCTATCAAAAATAATTTAGTGTATTTTATTCATTTTCAAGTGTTATTTTGAAAAACTAGTAGTTAATAAGCCGACACAATAAATTAACAGATTTTAAAATAAAACCGGCCAAGTGCTAGTCGGACTCGCGCATAAAGGGTTCCGTACCATTACATAATATACAACATTAGACACTAACAAAAAATAATGTTTATGTTTATGGACTTAAATGTTTTTTTATATATTTGAGTTGATTGCATGAAAGGTAAATTGCGGTTTACGATTTATGACGTATAAAAAAAACTACTTACTAGATCTTGTTCAAACCAATTTTCGGTGGAAGTTTGCTTGGTAATGTACATCATTTTTTTTAGTTTCATCATTCTCTTATTTTAGAAGTTACAGGGGGGAGGGGACACATTTTTCCACTTTGGAAGTGTCTCTCGCGCAAACTATTCAGTTTAGAATAAAATAGTATTAGAAGCCTCAATATCATTTTTGAAGACCTATCCATAGATACCCTACCCCACACGGATGGATTTGATGAAAAAAAAAATTAAGTTTTATTTCTAAGTATGGGGACCCCCAAAATTTATTGTTTTTTTTCTATTTCTGTGTCAAAATCTTAACGTGGTTCACAGAATACATCTACTTACCATGTTTCAACAGTATAGCTCTTATAGTTTCGGAAGAAAGGTGACATACGGACGGACAGACAGACAGACAAACATGACGAATCTATAAGGGTTCCGTTTTTTTGCCATTTGGCTACTACTATATTTGGAACCCTAAAAAGTCCAAATATCTCGAAAATGGTGAGGTTTTTACTAAGGTTAAATTGGATATTCTGACAGGTATTGACCCAAGCTATCACCCCCGTAAGTTTGTCGTACTAGTCCTTGGACATCCTGTATAGTATAGACATTTAGATTAATCTTTTAAAAAATCTTTCTTTGACGAAATTCGAGCCCGGTACGTCTTTGCGGGTTCTTACTGATAGTGTTTGACCGAGACAAATTAGATCATTCTGGGTTTAACAATCAAAACGCTTCTTGTATAAACATGAGTATAAAGAAACGCAGAAAGAACACAATCGCAGAGCACTTGAACGTTTGACCTCGTTATGTCTGCTCGATCCCTATGTTTCTCTGACGTCCAACCATATTATAATGTAATGAACAAGGCACTTTTATTCATCATATTAAAAATCTTGTAAAAGCCTTTCAGAATTTCCCTTACAAGACGTAGCAAGACTTATGATCCGCTTACTGACCTCATAAGTAGGAACGGCTTTAAACCGCCGCCAGCAGTCAGTCCAGGCTTATCTGATAATAGAAGGAGTTAACAATCGGTTCTCGTAGTTGAACTAGAATAACATCGCTAAAATATCTCTATCATTTGTACTAATTTGCTTTAAATCTAAGGTAGATTGTCTTCCGGGCACTATGATTAAGTGTAAAGTTCTTTACACGTGGCACTTATCAGGTGGCACGTCTGCCAATTTGCCTATCCAACTAACAAAAAATAAAAGAAAAAAAAAGATACGCCAATCTCATAATTCTGTTGGCTATATAAATAGTAGGTATCTAGAATATAGCCTCAAAATATTCTCTAGCTAAAAACAATTTGGAGTGTCAGAATAAGATATATGGCTTATAAGTATTTGTATAATTTTATAATGTTGTGGCGGACCAATTAGCGCCATAATCCTGAATCGCGCTATTTAAGTTTCACAGTTCGGCGCTATATACACAACAGCAGAAATGATAACAAGTGGGCTTCGGCCTGACTCGGTCTCGGTCGGAGATCTCCCTTTGAGGCTTTCACCTATCATTAAAACAAGTTATTTTATGTTACCATCTCATATTAATTAAAATATGTCACGAGGAACTTCCCTTAGCGATGTTATAAAACCTGTTTATTGAATACTTGATTTATGCGAAGACTAGCTTACCTACGATTTGAATAACGTCGCCAGTCGCCTTCGAACTGAAAGCTTTTCATAAAGGATTGCTTCACCTCCGTGAAAGGTGACTAAAAGCCTGTTGTTGTATAAGAAACTTTGTACTTCGTCATGCGATGAACTGAGGAAAAATGCCTTTTGTTGGATAAGCATTTGTAACTTGTTTACAATGGCTTTACGAGGATATCTCGTGTGTTACTCCACCACTATCTGAGTTTTATTTTAAAATGTTTTGACAAATATCCCCAAAGACGACGAAGAGAAGGTGAAGTTTACTACATAAAAATAATATTGTTTATTCCGTTTGTGTGATTTGGATTTGGAAAATTCTACAATTGGTTTTTGTCACTAAATTAAAGTTTTTGACACAATACGTAGATGACTTATTATATATTATGTAAAAAAGTGCTTAAGAGGTTTTTTTATTGAAACATCTAAGTATTGGCGCATCTCATCAGTAAAATAGACTCGAATGCCGTGATAGCAAACGACATGACACTGACATTTAGATATTTATTCAATATGGTTTGGATATTAACATAGATGGTTCACAGTAAAAAATGCCCTCTTTTTTACATACATACGTGTGTAGGTAACTATGTTAAATTAACTAGAAACTTTGCTTACTTAGGTATGCATGTACTTCACAACTAATCAACAGATTTGAATGTTTAGTATGTAGTTACCTCTGACCCGAAAAAATCAGGAAAACAAAATAGCTCCCTAGGGACACTCGGAAAACTCTATCTTCATGCAGACGAAATCCGCTAGAGTAATTATGTCTATTATGAAAAACATAATTTTAGTTCATCCATTCCGTATATTAAAGAAGCGATAAAATCTCCCAATTACCCTTATAATAGATTGAAATCTATAAAATACTAAGTAAATCAAAGACGGTTATGTTTATAATTGAAAGTATTTACTTTTTTTCGTAAAACTAATTAATCGCTATTGTAATTAGAGGGGTAAATTTTTTATGCTCCTTTAAAAAAGCAATTTCGTAAGAAACGAAACGAAACTTTATTAAAATAATAATTTATTTTGAATGTATTATTATAAGACTAGCTGTTGCCTGCAGCTTCGCCCACGTTACTCAACTCCTATAAGTCACAGCATGATGTTATATAGCCTATAGCCTTCCTTGATAAATAAGCTGTCTAACACTGAAAGAATTTTTCAAATCGGACCAGTAGCTCCTGAGATTAGCGCGTTCATACAAACAAACAAACTCTTCAGCTTTATAATATTAGTATAGATTCAACTATTTAATTATAACGACGCTAGAATTTGATAGTTAAGTAATTAATATATTTAGATATACGCATTTACAAAAACATGAGATCAGTTCATTCAATAAAATTCTGTTTGTCTGTGTGTCAGTCTGTCAAACTGCCTGAATTTTTTTGCATCGTATAATTCCGGACAAAGTTAGTGATTAAATTGCATTGAGGCGCATATTTTGTCCAATTGATTCGCTCGCGGCGCCATATTTACAAAGAATGCATTGAAAACGATAGTGATCACGCATCTGCGTGATTCGCTTGATAGAATGCATGCAATGCCTTTAACATGCAATTTACGTGTTGCCTGATACTGAATACGAGCGATCGGTCAAGTAAAAGTGAACACGTAAGTGTGATAATTATGTTCACATGATACAATGATTACTTTTACTCGCAATTAGACACAAATTAACAGTTTATCTATTGAAACTTATAGAAAAGGTATGCAAGGGGACATCGGCCGTCTTGACGTTCATTGAACGAGGCCTATGTCCAGTGAACGTAAGGAGACTGACAATGATGATGATGCAAAATTTAAATATTTCTGTAACTTTACGTAACTTAAAAATGCACGGACCTACTGTGTGAAAGATAGCCAAAGAAATGGCAAGAGATAGAAAAATATGGAAACACCAACATAATACGACCTTGATTAATCTGTTAAGGGCAGGAGAAACAATGTTAATTGAAAAATATAATGTCATGAAAGTAGTTATACGCCATTATTTACTTTAACAGCTTTATTTAAGCCCTCTTCAGACCTAACACTACAACGTTAGTTATTGTTAATGTACAGTGGCGTTAACAAGGATAATAAATAAGAAATTACATACATGAACATAACACGTAAGCTGTCAATCTAGAAGGCCATATCGATCAGTTACGAGCAGCGCCTTAACAAGCTATATTACTACAATGTAATTTCTCTTGAGTACTGTAAATCAGTACACTACTTGTAACCGCCAAGTCCTTATATTGAAGTATTTAAAAAATTGTTTCTGTATACTTATCAAATAATATTAATTTATTGATCCGTCTTCTACGCGAAGTTAACGAGTAGATACTCTTCTTTTTTTCCGCCGGGAAATGCTTCTAGGCATCCCGCGGGAAAGGGGTGGGTGAGGAGGACTAACCAGGCGGGATGAGACTCGCTGCGCCCGAAAGATGGTAAGGTGGCAGCTCTACCCACTAAAACCTCGCGAATGCCGCCTTTGGTGAGATGCCCCGGATCTGTCGAGCAACGGGGTACCACAACGGCTAGTCAGTCCCCCAAGTTACCGATGCCACCTCCACGAAGGTGTTGTACACTACTACAGAACAATCGCTCCCAACGTCGGAACAGGGCAATGGGTTGAGGTTCCCATCCTCGCCCCTTGACCCCTCTTTGTATAAGAGGGGTACAAAGAGCAGCTCCCGCGGTTGAATTGGCTTCGCACAAGGTGCTGGGTTCACCTTAGGCTACTGAGCCCCACCGCCACGACAAGGCTTGAACCATGTTGAGGAACAAGTACTCTTCTACACTATCACTTTACAACCTAAATATATGTAGAACCTCTTTTAAAATATTGTTATATTTTCGACAGAAATAACATAGTACTGTAAGTAAAATACAATTTATGTGTGAAATATTCTCCAAATTTTATCCTGTAAAATCCAGCTCAGCAGTATATAGTCTTAAGTATTGTCTGTCAATCGCATGGCTTTCTGAAATTTATTATACGTATCATTTTTATCCGTTTCGAATGAGGTAATATTTCTAGTGGCAACGTTGCAATATATCGCTCGTAAGACAAAGGATTTGGTAGTAATATTTATCGGTCCGCTTAGAATTAATCGAGCCTGATCGTAGGAGCGAACGTCGTGAATGAATGGTCTGTCGCGGTCGGAATTCGCCTAATTTTTCCGCGCGGAATACTCGTAGTAGTCGTAGCGCCCGCCTATGGCCTCGCGTAACCGTCTTGCCGCCGAATCGTAAATCCGTACGTACTACCGTACGACCGTTGCTTTCAGTATTTCAGTATGCCCCCAGACGTAATATAGGTCGGTCGTGTGGCGCGTCGGTCTCGTCCACTTCGCGTATGTAATGTGTGACAATAAGTGTTTCTTCCTCTTTGATATGTAAATATTTTATTCGAGTAGATTTATTAATTCGGAATAATATTCTATCGTATATTCGTGGTAAGGTGTAAAGATGACATTTGCTTAGGTAAGGCTATGTGAGAATGTTGTTATATTTATTTACTTAAGTTATGTAGGCATTTAATTATCATCTACATTAGTTTGCTCTCTATCGTTATGTATTTGTTTAAGATTGGCTTTAAGTACATATTGATTTGATTTTATATTTATTTCTAATGAAATGTTAATGTTGTTTTCCTTATTTAAATACACTTTGGATGTTATCAGTTCTATCTATTAGCGCAGTTAATAGGCATCGTTAGATGAAATCGTTGTTTATTTTATTTCATATTTTACATAAATTAGTCTGCTTTTGTGTTCTTATCAAACAAAACATACCTTTTTTTTAACGCCGGGAAATGCTCTGAGGCATCCCGCCTGGGGAGTGGGTCTCCCCAGGCGGGTATGTGGGAATCGCATGGGACGCAGCTCTACCCACTAAAACTCGGGGAGTGCCCACAGTGCCGCCTGCTCTTTTGTCCCCTGTAGAAAGGTACAAAGAGCCCCCATGGCTCAATTGGCTTCGCCCAAGGTACTGGGTTCACCCTAGACTACTAAGCCCCACTGCCACGTCAAGGCCTGAACCATGGTGGGGAAACAAATCATACCTACAATTTATAAAACAATGTTTATTTCTTGGTATTCGTTGTTAAAATATCATTGATGATTTCTTAAATGTTTCTTATAATAAACATAAATATCAACCTTCTTGCTATCAACAATTCTCGCCAGAACTTATGAATCAGATTGGCGTTCTTTAATAAATTATCTTGAAACAAAGCTTCAGTTTCTTAGAAACGAAAAGGTCCAACCGTTTGTGCTTTCTCGTAACATAAATTGTGACAAGGGCGGGACAGAATAAATCCCCTCGCAGAGGTCCCTGTAACAAACTTGTGATATTATAATATTGTTTTGTTTGAAATTGTTTTATTAATGGGAGCTACGTGTATCTGTTTGTGTTGTTTGTTCGCTTCGAAAACTTTTGTTTTATATCTTTATCTATCATTCTCATTTGTATTCAATTGTATGCACGAAAAAATATTATATTTAAAAATGGTTAAAGCTTAAATTGTGTAACAGTGCAATAATGAATAGCTTTTTACTTGTTTAAAATAAATACATAAAAAAATATTAATGTCAAAAAGCTTTAAAAATTCTAGTGACGCTTATAATTTCATAGAACGAAATTAGAATAATTATACTACAATATTCTTTGCTAAAGTATAATTAACTTTCGAAATGCCTTCATTTATATTAAAACTCTCTATTATATATTATGAAGGATAGAAAACTTAGCAGACGAGCCCCTCGTGGTACGTGGTCAATGTCACCTATGAACATGAATGACCTAAGAACTAAGAACCCAGATTTTTTTTTATAGCTTAGGAGGGCAAAAGAGCAGTCGAAGCCGTTTGGCGACTACCGACGCCCATACACATCCGCACAACCAAAGATTATGTAGATGCGTTGCCCTCCTTTTCTCTATCCCCCCCAATGGGCCACCGGAAACTTACAAACCGCACGAAAGGCGACAGATACCGTCACTTAACGCCGGTGTTATGTGGGCGAAAGCTACCAGCCCGGTCGTGCCGGCCCAATTCGGATGCAAAGTAGTATGGCACTACCTCTTACAAAAACTAAGACCTGGTGACACGATAGTGTATTGCTCATCCTAAGACGTAAGATATATACTTGATCATGTCATGGTTTCACTTGCGTTGACGCTAAAGAATTAAAAAGACATCAATTTGTATTTATTTCCCAAATCATTCTATAGTGCAAAACAAATGTTGCGACATGTAATAAAAACAAACTAACACTATCACATTAATAGTAGTTAGAATCAGATTAGTTTAAGACCTCGGTATTCGTACTCAGCTCTATTAACCTTCCAAGAGCGCCTTACATTTTTTATATCAAAGGATTGAGGTACTTCTTTCTAAGCTATATTATATTGTACGTACAAATCGCAAAAAAGAAAGTTGATAAGGATTTTTTATTTTTTTTTATGTTGGTTGGATAGCCAAACAGGCAAACGTACCACCTGATGGTAAGTGGTCGACGTCGCCCACGAACTCATTTATGTGTTGCCTATCCTGAGACATAAGATGTTAAGTCTCGGTGCCAGTAATTACACTGCCTGTCTTGCCCTTCTCTCCGAAACACAGCAAAGCTGTTTCACAGGAGAAACAAGCAAGATGGTGGTACCCATGCAGCCGGGAGCGCGGCACGGCACTTCCCTCCCACTGGTAAAGGAATATTAAAAGAGAGATATATATAAGAATATTAATTTTATATTTTAATTTACATTATTTTATACTGTCGGGCATATTTGTGACATTTCATTGAAGTAATCTTCTCACGAAGTTTCTACAAAATACCGCAAATAATAGTTGATAAAATTGTTGTATCAATTATTATTTGCACATCTTGAAACATTCGTATATAAACCTCTTTTGAGGTATCTTTTCCCTAAATATCGATTCACTCAAATGGAACGTTAAATTTAAAAAAAGAGCTGTGGGACGCCTAGCAGATGTGAAACATCTCTTCAATGTATGTTAAAATAATTTTATTACAGCGAAGCAAAAAGAAACGCTTAAATATATATATATTTCTTTATGAGATTCATCTTCCGATATTTCATAACACATAGTTTTAGAGCGCTAAGATGGAAGTAGACATTTTTCATCTATCGTCATATTTTTCACATTAATAAAGAAGGCAATTGATAATATAAATTATGGCTAAATTTAATGGAAGATTAGGCTTTGGCTGGTCCAGTTTATTATGATCAATGACTATTAAGTATTCCTGAGTACGTTGCTATGTTCAAACATATTATTTGCATATACTAAGAAATTCAGTACCCCTATTGCAGTGCCGAAAACTGAGGATTGTAAGATTAAAAAGTCTTAGAAAATTCTGTTGGTATATGTAAGTATCTACTGTTTCATGTAATACTTGCACGAGGAATAAAACTTAAATCATCTATATAAATGACACATACATACATACATATTGTATATATTTATTTGAGTAACAACTTTTTATAGAAAGAAAAGCGCTTTTCAACGAATTATCTTTTATTTAATTAATGGTGAAAATCTCTTATAATAAATATACACTTATAATAGGGTCACTAGAGATCACTAATGGAGTATACAAAATTCAGGTCTGGAACAGTCGTGTATAAAAATATATTTAAAAAATGTAATTTGATTTACCTAATACATATTTTTGACTGGATGACCCAGATATTATGATGGTCTTTAATTCCCCGAGTTCCAAGAATGGGTGGCTTGACCTGCTATTACAGAATATTTTAAACTTATTAAAGTCGCGGCGTAAACGAAACCAGAACGCGCATATCAATTCGAAATAAATTCTAATATAAAAAGTCATTAGTATTCAAAAAGGCAGGGGCGTTTATCTCGCTACGCTGAACCTTTATGCCCGGCACTTGAAAAAAATTTATTTGGCAACACGAAATAGACCTCACTTAGGGGCGAAGTAAAACGACTTTGTCTTGACTTGGCGTTTAAGATGAGAAATGGGCTGCATTGTGGCTGCGACAGCACGGCGTAGTATTAAGATTGCTGCTTTATGTTCATGCACAAACACTGCATATTCATTTCTGAGATAAGCTGGAGCTTCAATCAATTGCCATTTTGATGTCGGCGTGCAAACATCTACTAATGATGTCTATATAATAATCTACTCTATTAAATTTCCATTCTATTCATAATTTTTTTACATAACAATTGTATTTGAATCTTACTAATATTATCGAGGCGAAAGTTTGTAAGATTGGATGTTTGTTGATCTTTCACAGTAAAACGGCTGAACTAATTTGGTTGACAGTTGAAATGGCGACGGCTTAGGTATACCTTGGATGAGGCTATACATAGACTATAAAAATATGCATCATCAATCCGGATACGGTTGTAAATCTAAGTTTACGCAGGCAAAGCTGTGGGCACGAGCTAGTTGTTAATAAATATTTGCTGAAAAATCATAACACGTTAATGAATCCTACATTATAGAGTGTATAAAAGTACCTATACATTTTTTTATAGTACATCCACAATATATTGTGTATGTACATCAACATGTATCGTATTAGCTACTCGTCCTTTCGGCACTCGAATTCACTGGGGTAGTGAATTCGAGTGAAATTGTATCACAAAAGCTACCTGGTAGCGCTCTATCGGATCGTGTTCTGGTGGAGCAGCTTTTAACATTATGTCAGGAAAATCTAATTGTATGTATTAGCTTATCCGTGAATACCGGAACGTATGTTCTGTCGATAGTTCAGAAGTTCGCCGGAGCCCAGAGTGTTCATGGTTATCTCGAATTCCTGATTAATTAAAAGAATTAAACTACCACAGTCAGGATAGCCAAATCAAATTCCTGAATTCTGGGAACAAAATTTGTCAAAACAGAATAAGTCGAGACGAAATTTGCCATTATTTTATCTCTGTTTTAATGGTTGCTGCTACTTTTTTATAGTAATTTTAGTTTTATAATAATATACATTTACAATAATAAAACAACAATAGACAATTATAATAATAAACAACTTTTCATTTCATCGCGGTTTGATTTTTTTTTATATTTCGGGCATTTCGAATACTTTATATTGATCGGGGGACAGTCCTACAAAATTAAGTTTGATTGTAATGAGTAAAATTTGCGTAGTAATAATAATAAAGAAGAATGAATAGTCTATAAATCTAGCTTTAACTGGTTTACAGATATCAAAACCCGTCCTTTAAGAACTTAAGATCCCGCAGTTAGATACACAGTTAGATATTGCGCTATGAAATATGTTCCCAGTGAATGAAAGCGAGTGAATAGGCACCCTGTAGCGGCTAGACTACTATTAAAGTATTACCCACAATTCGCTCTAATCCCTCCATGAGCTGACATTTATTAGTGTTTATGTAACTTTATGATATATTTCGTTTTAATAGCGCCATTTCATTGTAGTAGTAAAGATGTCGATTATGTTATGATTAGGTATATTTTTATAACGCTACTCTTCATTATATTTAATGCTTTACTGTAATAAGTAATAGAGAAAGAGATTACTGTAAAAATTTGTTTTTAAGTATCGAACCTGACTGCAAACAGTGTACACCCTGTTTTTTTGGAAGAAGAACAGAATAACATTGTAGAATTGGCCGTAGAAATGCATGGACGAATTAAATGGGCCTTATAAAATAATTGTTAGTCCTGGATATCGTCGCTAGCTCGACTGGCAGTATATTTTATCAGAACTAACATGATTGTATCTAAAAATTAAAAATATTACCCGCTCAGACTAATAAATGGATATTCTTTAAGAGTTAAATTACTCGAAAAATTACTTTTGGGAATCCGCGGTACGTTTATTGAAAAAGGGTCGGCTTGATTGATATCGAACTTTACACGTTGAAAATGTAGGAGTTTCGGTTTCACCGTTTGTAGCAAAAAAAGATTGACTCCATTTGTTGCTGTCCGCTGTGCAATAAACTCGCCGGGGTATATTTTTAACTCAGGATTTATCTTTTGGGGGAGTTAGAGATCGTCCTAATTTCTCCTCGTGAAATAAGGCTTACGGCCGCTTAATGTAAAAAATAATTGGAGAGCTAGAGCTTTTTTGCTTTAACAAAAGGTTTTTACAGTAAAAAATGCGACCTAAAATTTTAAAATGAACGTCTGTGAGGCCGTTGAAAATTTTCCGATCGGTGTGCATTTCAAACCCAGATTTTTCATTGACTTTAGATGCATATCACTGACATGGCTCTTATGGCCCGCATACGTCTGCTTTGGCGCATGTAAAATGTTAATATCTTAAACTGTTGGCGAATATTAATGTGATTTTAATGCGGTCCGAGACATATTATTGCGGTTTAAATAAAACGTCGCACGCACAACTGGAACCGTCACGAGAGAGCTCACCGTGATAGATGATATTCGGGAACAATTAATCTTGCCCCAAAATATGCGGACGATTTGCAAGCTTGGTCGAGCCTAATGGTCGGGGGGATTATTACGAGACCGCTACCGGCTTTAGAATTTGATATCATTAACAAAAATACGAGTATCAATAGTAATTAGTGGAACGTGACACAATGTAAATGATGCTAATTTGTTTTACGGAATGGACTTAATATGTATTATTTTTTGTGATTATTATACTCCCAATAAACAGCCACACGGGCTATTAATTTTGATTATGTGCACTGATACCTGTTTCGTCCTAATTTTAGGAGGGAAGATCTAGTAGTTCACTTGACAGAAATTGTTAGTGGAGACCTTAACGTGAAATTAAAATTCCATATCCCTTTTAAAACTTTTTGAAAAATGTTTATTTGTTATATGTTTAGTTATCAATCAAATATAATTCGAATTGTTGTTGATAATTTTATTTTTATTATTTTAAAGCTCTTGAAGTTTCAGAAATTTAATTAAGGGCCAAGAGACAAAAGAGGCGTGAAGCAATCTCTTCTCGGAGTCCCTCTGAGAGGAGATTGCGCTTCTCTCCCCTTGTCTAGGGCGGTAATCAATTAACATCTCGTGAGCCTGCCCTTTGGTACTTCATGAATAATATAAAATGTTATGACATAAAATCTTTTATCCTGTGAATGTATTTTCCGAAATAAAAGATTTTTGTGTCATGAAATGCGATTTTGTTTAAGAAACCAAAAATTCTTTATGTATGTATCTCGATAAAAGTTTTTTTTATGTTTTGCTGGGGAATACGTTTAGGCGTACCCCTTGGTCCTGGGGAGGGGGGGTTTATGTGGGACTCTTTGCGCTCGATAAGATGTTACATTGGACGCAGACTGTACCCACTAAACTACCTTGCCATCTTACACAGATACCTTCCGAAGCATCCGTGCCCCGTCAGGATCTGCCCAAAGAGGATTTTAATAAACTCTAGATAACATTCACCCGACACCGCTCCAAAATCTAAAAAAAAAACTATTCCTTGATAATTGGCTATCAAATGCAAAAAGAAGTTTAGACGACAGATAGCTCTATTCGAACAAATATATTCTTCAATTTTATTATATTAATGTAACAAATATTATACTAATTGATAGACGATTATTGCAGTACGTTTTTATCAAAATATGTCGCGTAAATGTATATCGCGTAATTGTTGGGAACGATTTTGTACGTTTAAGTATTACAATGCTTAATTTGATAACGATTGTCCTATTATATAGGTACATAATATTATGTCTCATCATTGTCTATTTGGATAAATTACCTTTGATACCAGCTTATTAACTAACACTTACTATTAACCATTTAGCATATATTATTTTTAACCGCCTTCGAAAAGGAGGAGGTTCTCTATTCGTCGTAATCTTTTTTTCATCAAGTAACTACCACCGGAAATGTGTCTTAGCCGATTTATGAATTTGTCTAGTGAGGATGTAAAAGGGATCTGATAAAAACTTTAGAAGAGTGTACTCTCGTGAAGTGTGCAGCATAGTATCCAGATCCCAATGGGGCAGATATAAATTTTCGAAGCATTACATAATTATTGTTTTATTTATTTTTTGAAGTGAAACTTCTTTGCGCGAATGAGAGTAAAATTTTTACGGATGAAACGTTACGAAAATGTGCAACGTTTTTGTCCAAGAAGAGAGAGAGAGAGTGATTGAAACCGATTGAGAGAGAGTGAAAAGGGCGAACGTAGCATGAAGCACATAGCCATGGAGTGAGAGTGAGAGAGCAAGCGAGTCAGAAAGGTCGAGAGAGAGAGTGAGATAGAGCGAACGTCGCATCGCAAGTCTCGGAAATTTAAAGCTTTAGATTAGTATAAATTAAACGAGATTAAAAAAATAGTTTGCCAAATAAGTTTCACTTCTGACATTTGTACGCGCCCACTTTTGTATATTAATTATTATTTCTATCGTACGGTACACAGATAACGTTATTATATAGAAAATTTCAAGTATCACTTAACACGAACACGAGAACCTCGTGTTGAAGATGAATGTTTTATGTATTTCATCAAGTGTAACATCCAGTGCCATGCGGGAAGATACATAACGGGACACAACGACATGCAAATGTGAAGTCGTTCTGGAAAGCAATAACTTGACAGTATAAGCTCATATATCATGCGAAGGGGTTTTCATAAGGGGCTGGGGGGGGGGGAGCTCGTCCCTCGGACAGTAAAGGCGTTATGCAACACTGTCCTTGGATAATATCTTGCATAAATTTAGCGTAATCGTGTAATCTCTGCGGAAGTAACACAATTTAGACTAACCAAGCAATTTCCATTTACAAAGAAGTTGCTAAAAAAAATTTTGCTTTGCTGTGGTGTGGTGTTTTATCAATGCGCGGGACATAATATGCTGACTATTTTTTTGGTACCAAATTTTTGATTTTACGCAAACAATTAATATTCGTTTTTTGTGTATTGTTCATTAAAACATAAACGCGATTTAATAAAAAAAAAATATATATATATATATATACTTAAATGTCTCCTCGTCCGTATCAATTACTTTATTATTAGGCTTATTTTTAACCGACTTCAAAAAAAGAGGAGGTTCTCAATTCGTCTGTATGTTTTTTTTGTTGTCGTATTTGTTGCTGTACATTACCTACCTACCTTGGCCGACACCGACTCCAAAAGAAACTATAATGACGTGGTAAACGCAAAGTTTGTACATTAGTAATTGTAAGCACAAAAATTGAAGAAACAGATATTTTATTACTTTTTAGTTTAGTATTTTTGAAGTCGGTTTTATTTTTTTTGTAAAATTATTTTATTTCTTACTAATTACGTTAAGTAACGTTGACAGCTAAGAATTTCAACTTATCATAAATTATCTATATATCTATTTGTTCTATCATGGTAATACCGAGTGTAAATATAAACATTTGTAAGATTTGCAAATAAACCCAGTTTTCCTTATAAATAAGCTTAGTAGTAGTAGTAGTCTGAGAATTCCAACTGATCACAAATAATTATTTGTTATTTTAATAATAGTATAAACATGAATTTAATAAGATTATTATTTTGTTACTGAAGTATAAAATTCGCAAATAATCTAGGTTATACCTTTGTTGTAAGAGGTAGTAGTGTCATGCTGCATTCCAGCCGAACCGTGCCGGTACGACCGGGGTGGTACCTCTCGCTCACATAACATCGGCATCAAGTGACAGCTATGCTGTAGCGTTTCGTGCAGAGGGGGATAGGGAAAAGGACGGCGGCGCATCTGCGTAGCCTTGGTTGTGCGGATGTGTATGGGCTTCGGCGCCGTGAGGCGTATGATGGCATACAGCATTTGATGGCATAAAAAAACTAGAATACTATCACCCCGGTAATATTACATTATTTATATGGCCTTTATGTCTCACCGATACATATATTATGGTCATATTATAATATTATGGAAACAGAATCAGCCTCGCGTAACAACTACTAACGTTGCTTTATTAGTCTATTAGAGTTTGTTGGTGAAATGGAATCGCATTGTTTTCCCTGTAGTGCATAATATATGGTAACCTAACATTTGAATTGGATTACCGGCAACCGTCGCACATTTCAAAATCGAATAGTTAACGCCGCGAATGTTCCGTTAATTGGAGATACCTGTTTGATGCAACTTCCATTAAACCGGCGCCGATATTGTTACCAGCAGCAATGTAATTTGAAATCGGTGCTTTGATCTATTGATTAATGTACATTTTACTTCGCTATAAACTTCGTGTATTGGATAGATTCTTTGGACGAGTATAAAAGTAGGTATGTTTGAAATATACCATTCACGACATATTTTATAGTTTATAATATCATTAAATAGTTAAAAATCTATGGAAAAATGAGTATATTATGCTTTTATTTTAATTAATTAATTAATTAAATTAATTTTAACTTGGCTTATTTATGATTAAAATGCTTAATATTAGTCAATAATCTAAGCGCTTAAAGCGTAAATATTTTAATCGAGAATAGTAAAAATATTTTTTTGAGGATTGCGCTGTGTCGCGTTCTCGTCTGCTTGGGTGCCACCATATTGCTTGCTTCTTCCATGAAACAGTTTTGCTGTGTTTCGGAGAGAAGGGCAAGATTACTGGCACAGATACCTAACATCTTATGTCAGTTGTCAACAACTGATGTGTTGCCTGGACTAGTTTGCGGTTTGCGTTAAACTCACTCATGTTCATGGGCTACGTGCCCACTTACCGACACGTCTGCCAGTTTGCCTATTCAAGTAGCATAAAAAACTTCATTGTCATTATGAATCCATTACCCCTTTTTTTGACGCAGTGGAAATGCTTTGCGCATTCACCCGGGGATGGGGCGTCCCTGAGGATATGTGGGACTCCCGGTGTTCCTTCCCCCCAGCGCCGGTATACCGCACTAAACCACTGCGAGTTGCCTTCAGCCGCTTGAAGGGGTGTGTCCCAGATCTTTCTAACAAAGAACACACCCCGCGACCGGCAGGTTCCCTCAAAAGGGCTAACCGGTCTTTTTCCTAGTATAGGGGAGCTCCGACAACCTGGAGCACCCCCGCCGACGCCGGAACTTATGAATCCATTACCCTACCCTACTGCTAGCTATAGTCCTTCAATGATTGGCAAGACCTAATACCCAAAAATTGTAATTGTACTTACTGAAAGTTAACTGTTGGTCAAGTTAGTAATGATCGTCATCATCATCAGTCCCCATAATATATTCACAGTTAGGTCAGACCCCAATAAATACTTAAACAGCCGATCTCACTACACGCATTTAAACCGGCCTCAAGGGACCGTCGATCCGATCTTTAATCGGTGTCCAATCAGTGACCTCTGCCACGCCCAAACTAAATCATAGTTATGAAGTGAAAGCTTCTTTTGGCGCACCGCACACAGATTTTTTAGGCTGTGAGTGAGGCTGATCCGTAACGTTCAGAGGTGAAAGGCTCGATCGGATGAACTCGGGACCGCCGAGTGTGCCCAATCGAAAATATACATTTAGCTGGTCTTCACTGCTGAGTGCTGTGTCGCTGTGTTTACTTACACAAAAAAGCAGTCTCTCACTACACTATACTCTCGCACTACAGGGAAAAGTTCTATCGGCAGTCCCTATGCTTTTTTTTTTTTTTCTTTTTCTTTAACGCCGGGAATTGCTCTGAGGCATCCCGCGGGGGAGTGGGTCTCCCCACGCGGGTATGTGGGACTCGCTGCGCCCGACAGCTGGTAAATGGACGCAGCTCTACCCACTAAAACCCGGCGAGTGCCCCCAATGCCGCCTTTGGTGAGGTGCCCCGGATCTAGAAAACAAACAGGGCACCTCGACGGCTAGTCAGTCCCGCAAAGGACCGACGCCACCTCCATAGAGGGGTTGTCCCGCACCACAGAACAACCCCTCCCAACGTCGGGACAATACAATGGGGTGAGGTTCCCATCCTCACCCCTTGCCCCCTGCTCTTCTGTCTCCTCTTCTTATAAGAGGGGTACAAAGAGCCCCCTCGGTCCAATTAGCTTCGCCCAAGGTGCACCGCTCACCCTAGGTTACTGAGCCCCACCGCCACGACAAGGCCTGAACCATGGTGGGGGGCAGTCCCTATGCTGCTTCGGTTCTTTTTTATGTTAGTTGGATAGACCAACGGACAGTCGAGCCACATGATGGTAGTAGTCAGCGTCGCCTATGAATTACGTTCACAAGGTAACCTGAAATTAGCCCAGGCAACTCATTCACGTGTTGCTCATCATGATATGGTAAGTCTCGGTGCCAGTAAATACACTGCCTGTCCTGCGTTTCATTCCGAAACTCAGCAGATCTGTTTCTCGGAAGAAACAAGCAGGATGGTGGTATACATGCAGATGACGACATCTAACCGGTAACACTCATAGTGCTGTATCTATTAGATTATTAAAATATTAATATTATTCAACTCACAAACAAACTAAGTGTCTGAGGCGAGAAGCAAGTACGTGCGATGCAAATTAGCGGAATCACAATTAGAGCCCGATTGTTGTCTGCAACTTGCATTTAGCAAATACAACTCGCAAATTAACAAATATATTATCAACTGCCATCCCTGCGATGAAACAGTTGTAAACTAACGACTTCATTTAAATGTGGCAAAAGTAATGTTTTTGTAAATAAGCTGTTGTATGGCTTTGTCCGCTTAAATTAACAGTCGTCAGTGGCAAGCATATAATAACCTAAATAGAGCGGTAATGTTTTATATGAAAACAATTAGTTCTGCGTCGCTGCGCTGGTTCTGCGCTCTGATTGGCCGACTGATGGACATTGATGGATGATTGGCCGATGGGATCATATGTCAGTGACAAATCACTGACCAGTTTCGTAAATTTTATGGCTCACATTACTACTCTGTGCAGTTCTATGCACAATGGTGCCCACCGATATTCTGAGACACCTACAAGGCTTGCGGGTTCGCAGGTGTATTGCGGGTTGTCGGCATAGTTGGATACAAGCTGCGGTAGTGTGGTTTTCTTACGACCTCGAAAATAGTGTTGATGATGACAATAACGGTGACAAAAATATAATAATGATGATACGTGCAAAAGATAGCTCAAGACTTTGTTACATTATAATTTATCTCTTTGACAATTCTTTATCACAAGGTGGTCCGGAATCCGTTTCAAGCTTTAAAAAGCAAAAGATAGACAAGTTACATGTATAGTTGTAAAGTATGGATACACGGAGTATTTCTAATATAACCGAAAATTTACAAAAACTTGCAAAGGTGCACTGTTAATAACTCGTATTCGACCGACGCTTATACCGATATCTAACAAATACCTGGCCACCCGCCAGAAGTAAGGGCTAATCCTTTTTGACGTTCGAGAATCATCAGGGATTTATCTTAATGGATATGTTTCCAAGAATACCTTTTTTATTAGATTGATGAAAATATTTCATGAGTTATATTTCAGTGTCGACTCACTCAGAATAGTATGATGCCATGGCCATATCGTATATATATATATATATATATATATATATATATATATATATATATATATATACGTATAATTCCTCTTAAATTGCTGAACTGATTATAATGATTTTTTTGTGTGTGTTCAAGTGGATTCGAGAATGTTTTGGATTCATAAATCTGTCCTGAATTGAGAACCTCCTCCTTTTTGTTGAAGTCGGTTAAAAATGTTTTGTATGGAACAACGTCTGTCGGTTCAGCTTGTAGTTGAATAAAATAGTAACATAAATGGATAGAGAACAATGCCTTTCTCACGTGTACCAAACATGTCATACTTTAACTTAAGGTATTTGCTAGTGACTTTTCCTTATATTATGCTTACAGTAGTCGATATGGTTTTATATTCATTTTATATTTATGACACGTTCGATAGATACTGAGGTGTAGGGTTATAGGTATGAAGTAGAACGACAAATGAATGTGGCTTCGACGTTTTTACGACTGAATTTTGTTAGTAGCGTGACTCATACTAAATCAGCTTTGTCGTCATTCAAACTCAATTTTATTTTAGTTAGTACAATAGCGAGCAATAAATTTAGATACCTTTTAGAGATGCAGTGCCTACTAAAGGAAACGGCTCTAACACAACAGAGATTTGTATCTACAGCTGATTAAGGAAATTCATTCTATGAACCAAAAGTGTTTTCTTATTTCCCATAGCTTACAAATATCAAAATCGGCTCAGTTGTTTCAGAAATTAGCCGGAACAAATAGACAGAGAGACAGACAAAAATGGTATAAAATGTTATTTTGGTATACATCAATATGCATTTAATAAAAAGCGGTTATTTTAATATTACAAACAGATACTCCAATTATATTTGTATGTTTAAAGTATATGTAATATTATTTATGCTGATGGGGCATCTAAATCCGCTTGCGCTTGTGAGTTGTATCACGAGTAAAAAAATTGAAACTACAATGAAATTCGTGTATGTTAACGAACTCAGTTGCATGACGGACGTCGGTAATGTTTAAATGACTGACTACATGACTGTATTACCCCCCGCTTCCGTATCGACCGTACACTTTGTCACCTTCTTTTAATGAAAATTTGTCACGCTATTTTTCGTTAATTCGAAGGACAATGACAATCAAAACATTAAAAGATACATAAATTCCATTAAGTTGGTATTATTTTAATGAAATACTTATATTATTACTAAGAGCAGGCCGCTGATTTGACTTTGGAAAAAAATCATATATAGGATTTAGGTTGTCGAAAGTATAAAATGTTGTCCCCATTTTTATACCAGGGAAAAGTTCGACTCAGTTTTTTAAGGTATCTTGACGCAAACTATTATTATATTCATAGAAGGGTAACGTATAAAAATATATTGTATTATCGGTGCTAGTCCGTCCTGTTACGGCAAAATTGTTGTCCAGAAACAAAGGCACGTCAAAATTTACGGCAACTCGTATATCTAATTCCAAAAGACGTACAAACAAATGGCATTCGACATGAAGATGTGCTAAATATTTCTCGTAATTCAGCGAAAAAACAAAAAGGTTTTCGGACAAGTACAAATCGTGTCTCAGTCGGCTTAACATGGGTTACGTTATGTTATCCGATGACACCTATTCGACTCCAATTTTCTATTTTATAGACATTTCCCGTCTCACGGAAGACTCATGTTAACGGTTAACGAACGCGAAAGTTGCTAAGAGGAAAAGGATAAGTTATAATAAGTTAGAAAAAGTTTGGAGAGATTATTATCCTTATAAATTACGACGGCGAGATATTGAATATTATTATGTACGTGGGATGCATCTATATCGTTATGTTGCGTGTCTGTATAAAGTAATATTGTGTTTGCATGTTGTGGTAAAGTTTTTATTGGGATTTGAAATTATGTTCTTTTTTCACACATTAATTTCTATAATATTTTATTTTTCCGTTTCCCAAAAGTCCCTCTATGTTAAGACTTTCGATCTTTGTTCGTCTTTTTGTCGTGTTTTTCGCACTATTAATGATGTATTGAAATTACTTAATTATTATCAAATAACTCTAATTATTGAATAAAATTAGTAATAATCGTATTCATCCAGCAAAAAAATAAAAGCAAGCTTTTTCATTAAAAAAGAAGCAAGTGTAAATATTATATTTTGGTAGACGCAAAATTACGAAGTATGCAATATGTTAAAGTTATATTAAAGAAGCGTGAAATATTAAAATATATTTCATATACACACCCGCTCGTCCTTATAAACTGACTTTACCATTTTGTAATATACCACAGAGCATTCAGAGGACAAACAAGATGATAGTGAAAACTTATGAAGGATGAACAAGAGAGATAATGGAACCCCCTTGGATGTCCACCTCTTTTCTATTTCAGGAAAAAAGGCATATTACCCGTGGCGTTCTGAGATGAGATTTGAAGAACGCTTTTATAAGTGCCCCTGCAGTCTTGTATTCAAAGGGCGACAATTACTGCATGAGCAGCACAAGAAAAAAATAAAATTGTTAAAATCCTTTAGAATAAAGGATATAATCAAAACCTTATATCTGTGAAGGAAATTAGGTATTTAATTACCATGGATGGATAATGAGTATACAAAACAGATGAACATAAATAAAATGACTAGCTTGAAATATGATAAATGTATGTAAAGATTGGATGTATTGCAACTACAATAATATTGTACCGTTTCAAACACAGAGCATGAATATGCAATATCAAAATGATTTGCATGAACATGCCGTAAGTAATTATATGTATATAGAATGTACGGAATTTGTCTTTAAAGATAAGGTCTGATAGCGAATGGCGGATCATCAAATAGTTAATATTCAAAGGGCCGTACAATCAAGGATTCAGAGCGATTCATAACGGCCGCAACGGCCGCATCGGAACGAGCTTTTGAAATCCCACTTTTAGTTATGGGATACGTTTGCTCAAATATTCAAACAAATAGAAGTAAAATGTTCGAATGGATAATTATGTTGCAAAGAAATTTTAGCATAATATCGCTGAGGGATTCTTGGAAATCAGAAATGCGTGTTGTTGTACAGGCATGGAGGTTCCCGCTCTCAAATATCTCCCCCTTTTATAAATGTGTGCAGATGCTTGGTGTATTGTGTACAGAATTAAGAATAATATTATTTTCGCGAAGCGCATGTTTTAAAAGAAATTTCATTTCATTTCATTACAAAACAAAATTATTAAATTTTGTGTTGTAATGAAAAAATGAAAAAAATATAGGTAATATAATATATTAGTATGTATAAAGTATTTAGTTTAATAAGTATATTTCTATATAATATATTATTATTAGTGTTGTAAAACCAGTAATATTGCCTAAAATAATAATACCAGCTAAGCAACATTGTGATGACCTACGGGCTGAAACGTGGCCTCTAAATTTACGACTGGTCCGTAAGTTTGCAAAGCATGCTATGCTGGGTGTTTCTTTGACAGATAGGATTCGAAACGAAGACATCCGCCAGAGAACTTAGGTTACCGATATCACGCAAAGAATAAGCTCGTTGAAGTGACAGTGGGCTGGTCACCCACTCAGGAGAACGGATAGCCGATGGGGCAATTAGGTTCTAGAGTGGAGTATCCCCACCATGGTTCAGGCCTTAACGTGGCGGTCGGGTTCAGTAGCATAGGGTGAGTCCAGCACCTTGGGCGAAGCTAATAGAGCCGAGGGGGCAAGAGAGCAGGGGCAAGGGGCGAGGACGGGAACCTCACTCCATTGTACTATCCCGACGTTGGGAGGGGTAGTTCTGTGGTGCGGGACAACCCGTCTATGGAGGTGGCGTCAGTCCCTTGGGGGACTGAGTAGCCGTCGAGATGCGCTGTTTGTTTATTAGATCCGGGGCACCTCACCAAAGGCGGCTTTGGTGGCACTCGCCGGGCTTTAGTGGGTAGAGCTGCGTCCACTTACCAGCTTTCGGCCGCAGCGAGTCCCACACACCCGCCGGGGGAGACTTACTCCCCCGCGGGTTGCCTCAGAGCATTTCCCGGCGTTAAAGAAAAAAAGGTTCTAGAATGGAGGCCACGTTTAAGTAGACGAAGTGTTGATCGGCCATTAACTAGTTGGGAAGACGATCTCCGTGCGATGGCCGGTCCGTGTTTGATGCGATTGGCAAGGGATCGGCCGTCTTGGCGTTTATTGAGGCCTATGTTTTGCAGTAGATGGATAGAGGGTGGTGATGATAATGAAGCAACATAGAATTTTAAATTATAATATAAAATTACATTCAATTACCAAATGAAAAAGGAATTACCTACCCTAGAGTTCCTCTTCTTTTTATTTGACATCCTATTGTAGACCGAAAATATGTCCAACGCAAAAATGTACCTAGTACGTATATACATCCCCTAGATAAGAATGTATTTTTTTATTTCTCAATTTATTTTTGGAGTTTACTCCTTAAGAAACGATTTGAGTTATAAGGCCCGGTACGAAAATTTTATGAGGAGTAAAATCAAGTGTAACACGAAAAGTTGAGGCGTTACGCAGAAAGAGACAAACATATATATCTGTAGGATTGAACGTGTAAAAGAATGAGATGGAATACATACACAGCGTATCTTATTCTCGGGGCCTACTCTTTGTATATTATTATTATTAATATTATTATTTTGTAACATGCTTTACGTAATACGCTTTATTGAAGTAATATAAATAATCCGAATAATTACAGATATATGTTCGTTTTTCTTATCATTTAAGCAGATGCGTTCATTTACCCTTTTTTTCTATTCGATTTAAATCATAATTATCGTTCGTAAGGATTAAACTCCAATCGTGCGTCGGAGCTGACACACACACACTTTTTTTTATTCTCATCCTGTCCTTGCCTATTTTTTTAACTCAGCCACTCCCAAAGCAGTCACTTTTATTTTTAATAACAATCAACCAAGAGTAAACATAGGTAAGTAAAATGAAGGATATAAGCTAGGACTATTACTCATTAAGTTAATGGCGAATTTAGTTCCTACTTTCGTGTATTAGAGGAATTCCTTTTTTAAGTTTTGATGAAAGGTCAAAGTTTTGGGTCTGTCCATCCAATTTCACGGTTCAATGATTTTGTTCAGAATTATAGGGAAGTGTTTTGATGTAAAGCTTTAAATAATGCCAAGGTTCTATAATATTATGTATTATGTACTGATTCAGTATACGCAGTTGAATTTTAATAAATTAGAATCAATTTTCGTACTCGATATCCGAAACTATCTAAGCGATCTAAATGAAATTTTATGAACATAAAATAGTATTAAATCTGTTAGCGCTGTTTTTAAGGTCTTATTTCTGAGTCAATATAAAATTAGCATAGACATGTTAAATAGAAAACAGTCAAGGGCCCACCAAAAATAAAAAATTGATGAGCTTTGTGCGTGTTCTAGGAATAATTCCAATTATTATGATATTTGAATTAAATAAAAGTTTGTACGTATGTGTTCGAATTTTGTGAGTTGGTGAATTTTCATCCAGCCGTAATGCTGGATAGTTGGGCCATAAATTATTGTATTTCACTGCAGGCGTTATGTCTCGCAGTTAATAAGGTTTGATGTAGTTGTGGCTTCATTGAAACTTTCTAGGTACGTGCAATGTATACACGCATGCTATATTAGTTGTACATAATCTAATCATTAGATAATCTTACATTATACGATGAGTAAATATCATGGATTAACCATGATTTTAATATAGTAAAGCTTTAATAAACTTACGTCGTATTTGGTGTCATTCTTTTAAGATATTTCGTACTCTATTACAAGTACATGTACAAGTTGGTGTACTAGGTACCAACGCCACTCTCATTTTGGCCCTTATAGATGAACGATATTACCGTCAACTTATGGCTTTTTCTTTGTTTCAGATAAAACCGATGTCGCTCATGTACATAATCCCTTGGCATCGCACACGGGTGCCGTGAGCTCCATCGCAGAGTCTGCACTCCGTCGCCGTGATGAGCAAAACCCGCCAAAATGCGTCGGCGGCCATTTTAACGAGGCAACGGATACGTTCGTCGGCACAAGATGGCCGTCAGGGGCGCCCTCGCATGCAGCCACCCAGCGCGCGCGCTCATTCCTACCCCAGTGCGCTACTATGAAATGTGGAAACACGGCAAGTGGCGACAAAAATTTCCACCAAGGACAAACGCAGCTATTAGAGTTCCGAGATAGAGATTGTATATTGTATAGAGGCCTAAGTGTTACGGTGTTGTGTAAATATAGTGGTGTGTAAATGTTAGGAATGATGAGCGAGGGTCGCAAGGCGCGGACTCCGCTGCTAGAGTGCGGCGAATACGCCCACCCCTACGCCCACAAAACGGCAGCACCGCTGCGCTGCTGCATTTGGCTCGCGGGCCACATCAACGTGAGGAAATGCGTAGCCGGTGTCATGCTGCTGTCCGTCCTCACCATATTCTTCTATACTAATTACGTCACGGCACCATTTACGAGGTAAGGATATGTCACTTTGTGTAGGTTATTTTTTTTACCAAGCGAATGCAAGGGTCGTCGATTGTCCTGTTTTTCCTGGATTTTTGGCCATTTAAAACGAACTAACTGTCTTCAATAGTGGCCTTTGTGTTGGAAAATGAAAAATGAAAATCCTACTGCTTTTACTATAGCGAAACTAAATTATTATTTTATGTGGGGCTATACAAAACTGAGTTTTATAGCTTTTTACAATCTTAACTAAAGTTTGTAATTTTTGAATTCATAATTGTATGTATGTATGTGCTAATGTATAAACGTGAGATGCCTCACTAAAAAGAGCGGTAAAAATATTTTTCAAATAGAGTGAGCTCGGCCTAATTGACTGTAAACGAATGATTGGCGTTTCGCCCTTTGACGTCATCGTGTGGCTTATAATATCAGTTATAATATGTGTTGTATATCACTGATATATTACGTCGTGTTACTTAGCCTCATACTGTACTAGCATCAGTCCTCACGAGAAATCCTCCTCCATGGTTGTTGTAATGTATCCGAAACGTAAGGAATGTAAACATTTTCATTCTTATTATTAATTTATTTTTAACGTTTTCAATTACGTTAACTTATTCATCATCTTATACGTTAACTTATTCTTCATCATCATCAGGTGCCATCTTCATATTGAAGTTCGGAGGTCAGTTGGCGATTCCATACTGCTTCCTTCAGATGTGTATAGTTTTGTTTGGTCCAGTCTTTAATGTCGTCTAGCCACTTTCTCCTCTGACGGGGCTTCGCCTCCCCGGGATCTTGCCTTCGAGGATCAACCTTGGAAATTCATAGAGGCATCCTCTGCACGTGTCCAAAAAAGGCACCTTTTCGTCTCATGATAGACGACATCAACTCTCCTGCGGTTTGCTTTTTTAAGTATTGATATTTTATAAATAAAGCTAGAACTACTAATTAAAATATGTATAAACAAGGTTTTTTTTTATTTATATGCTTTGAATCGAAATATATTTCAAAGTTGTTATGTTGTTTATAATATCACATATATTTGAATATAAAAGTCGTAAAACAGATCCACCGACTAGTTGAGTGACGTATATCTTACAAAAATAATATCGAGCACGCGAAATTAACATTTAACTCGTAAATATTGCTCATCATAGAGCATAATGAATGTTGCTTTAAATTTAAATCAGTATATAATTTAAAATTAAAACATCGTGAAATATGCTCGAACATAATTAATTACTGGAGCTGAAATGCATTATTGGAACAAAATCCAATTTACTTGGGGGGTGGTGGGGTAAATTAATATTATGAAATTATCACACCCGGCCAGATCGTAGTAACAAGGATTAGTGCTATTATGTACTACGATAATATTAGGTAAAACTGCACAAACAGCGAAGTAATGTAATGCATTTCATTGGACAATGATATTATGTACAATTTAATTAAGTGTCAGTTCGCTCCATGAGTAGACTGGCTGTTTGTATAACAAATTCACAACCGACGCCAGGAGGCCGTGTGGTCGCAGACTGCACGGTAGGCGGGGGGCAACCCCCCAATCAAAAGTGAGCCGAATGGGCTCACACAAATCCGATGAAGCATTAGGGCCTTCGGGCCATTAGCATAGATCCATCCGAAAAAAAAAAATGTATAACAAAAACCCTCAAAGAAAATCACATACATTTAGTATTGTAAGATTTTTAGAGAAGCTTTAGTTTGTAAACAAGATATTGTTTTTTTTACAAATTAGTATTAAAAACACACAAGAGACAGAGGCCTATATCCAGAAATAGTCGGCAAAAGGTTGATAATGATTAGAAGAAAATACAATTTTAAAAGTAAAATAAAATATTTTGTACTTAATACAAATTCGTTATTTAATTCATATTATGACATATAATATGAAATATTTTGTATAATTATGATAACCTTTATGGAATGGTCAATTAACGCAGACACGTTTTTTACACATGCGACATAATTTATTGTATATAATAAAAAATATAATGTACAACAAAATATAATGTTTTTGTTGGAGCACGCATGAAAAGGGTGTACTTGGTGTAAATTCTAAACAATGTTTTCTAGAAAATTCGAACTGAATTTTCCGTAGAACAGTGAAAATCTGAAACGTCCCCTCATCTAGTTGTACATAAAGTTACTGAATGGCACCGGTTTGACAGTTGTGGACTTTCCGACGCGAGTCTATTGTTGGATTGGGCGAAAGCCAGTAAAACCTTCACATGCTATTAGTACAAATATAATATTTGCTCTGTTTGGGAGTCGGCTTTTGTGTTTCGTGTAATGGGTAGTTAGCCTTTGATGTCATCTACCCTCATCAAACACTAGCCTATATCAATCATATCTTTACTTGGGTAAATTCTCGTTTGTTGATTAGATATTTAGTATTTAATATATATAATTCCGTCTCCATATAACTGGACCCTTATGTTTTTCTATTCGGTTCTTTGTATCGAATTTGGATACTGTGTAAATAGATCGTATACTTTTCGAGGGAATGCGGGTTTGCAAAGTTTACATGGCGAAGATTCTTTATACTTTACCCTTACTCATATATTTTTTATGAAAATTGGATCATTTTAAGTAAGAGGTAGTGGCATTCTGCATTGCAGCCGAATTGGGCCGGCACAACTGGGGTGGTTGGTACCTCTCGCTCACATAACACCGACTTCAAGTGACAGCTATGCTGTCGCGTTTCGTACGGTTTGTGAGTTTCCGGTGGCCCATTGGAGGGAGTATAATGGGAGGGATAGGGAAAAGGAGGGGCGGTGCATTTGCGTGACCACGGTTGTGCGAATGTGTATGGGCGTCGGCGTCGTGAGGCTCCGACTACTCGTTTGCCCCCTAATGACATAAAAAAACCCAGTAGGTAATAGAAAAAATATATATTGAACTTTCGCATTCTAATACTAGTCCTCCTTTCCTCTTTAACCTGTTTTCTGTCTAATAATATAAAAAAAAAGGATTAAAATAATTGTTTTCCAATGTTTACGCGAATTTCACTCATAATAAAACAATTTTACGTCGCCGACGTCGAAACGAAAAGCACCACGCTTGTAAAAAACTTAATAAACCGAGATAAAATCCGTAAAATTGTTTCATTATAAGGATTAAAATAATTTATAATAATTTTTAAGAACGCTTTAAATCATTTTGTAAGAGGTAGTGCCATTCTACTTTGTAGCAAAATTGGACCGGCACCACCGGGGTGGCAACTCTTGCTCACATAACACCGGCGTCAAGTGACAGCTATGCTGTCACGTTTCGTGCGCTTTGTGAGTTTTCAATGTGTGCATTGTGTGCAATTCAGGTGCATTAGGCACCTTTCCCATTAGGGAAAGGTGGACAATGCACCTGCATAATCTCTGGTTGTGCGGATGTGTATGGGCGTCGATAGTCGCCAAACGGCTTCGCCCGCTCTAAACTTAGCTTAGACTGCTAAAAAAATGTAAGTTAAATCTATATTGTTTCTCAATGATAAGTAACCTAAGCTTAGTTCAATTTAGCTGATGAAACAAATACAAGCAAATTTAGGTTAACGTCCATATAATATAGTAAATTACGTATTTAGTTTGTTTGCACTTATTTTCGAGCTAGATCTCGAATTAGGTGCATTTGTCGCACCGGCTCGTATAAATCTTGACTTGATATTATATCGCCGTTTAGCAACTCTTTGTCTCGGAAACTTTGTGAACACGTGTCAGATGTAACCGCTAATAAAATTAGAAACAAGACTCTTGAGCTTAACTCGGTGTCGACTTTCGGGAACGCTTCTAGCTTTTTGTTACTGAATTACAAAATGGCGAATTTAGGGCTAATTTATAACGCAATTTCACGTAATTAGGGTGGATGTCGTGTTGCTAGAACGATAATATTTTATTTTATCGGCTTAAATTTACAACGCCACGATGAGCGGTGGAAGCGGTGGGGGCGGCAAGTTTTCCCGACTCGCTTGAATTTATAGCAAAACTTGTGTTCCGACTAATTAATGAAAGCCGCTTTGCCAACGTGCAAAACCCGATGATTTTAATACCGCTAAGGTATAAACTGTAGATAGTAGAGACTCAAATTGATAATGCATCTAATGCTATAACCATATTTTTTTTGGTTTTAGATGAGAAAAGACAATACCTAAGCATCATTTAATTTAATTTATTTGCTCAAATGATGAAGTATTAAAACTTAATCATTTGAGCAATTGAATTAAAGTTGAATTTAAATATAATTTTGTGAGCGGCAGTGTCATTGTTGCATTGCAGCCGAATTGGGCCGGCACGACCTCTCACACACATAACACCGGTGGTTTGTGAGTTTCCGGTGGCCCATTGGGGGGAATAGAGAAAGGAGTGCAACGCATCTGCATATCACTTGGTTGTGCAGATATCCATGAGCGTCGGTAGTCACCGTAAGGCTCCGACTGCTTGTTTGCCCTTCTGATGGCATTAAAAAATATAATTGAAATATTATCTTTTTGTTATTTTTGTATTAGCGCCATTGTTCGAACCCCTTTTTGGAATCTTTTAGAGTTATTTGTCATTGAAGATTGAAGACGGGCCAATCATGAATCGAAAATTAGGATAAGTATTTACGGAATCATCGGAATTACGTAAATCCTAAATTGACGCTGAAATTCCAACAATAAGGTAAAATATTCTTGAATCCTTGTAGGAAAACAGTAATTTTTATTTTGTAGTGCCTATATTTTTTATAATATGTGAATGTTTTATGACATTCAGTTTTTATATCTAACTTCAAAAACGCATTTGTTTTGCAATATTTTTAAATATTTCTTGGACCTTTTCGCTGACTTATCGAAAAAATGCACTGAAAACAGTAGTATTATGCAGTGTATTTTAGTGTCCATTGCACGCCAATTTACAGTAATTTCAATAGGTTAACGAGGATAAAACTACGACTGCACGCTATCACCAGGATACTGCACTTCATTGTCGGTTAAAAGTGGTCTTGGAATTAACAATATTAACTGGCTAGGACCATTGCATGCAGATTAAACTGCTATTAACAGCTCCGCTCTGTATGTACATGTTAACTAAATAATAACTATTTTAAATCAATGTTGTAAATTTGGCTAAGTTCTAAGGCTAAGGCTAAGTTCTCATAGAAAAAATAAAATACAAATAGTTTTTCTGCTAAATATAGGTGTATTTTTCTGCTATTGTAGCTCGAAAGTTCTTAAAAAAAAAAAAAAAAATAGTGTTTAAAATAATTTGTTGACAATTTGTTACTAGGATAGTTACAATAGCGCTTACAAATAATGCCGGTATAAAGGCACTACTTATCCCATGACGGAATCTCTTACAGTAATCCCTGCCATAGGAAAATTATAAAACAGCCATTATAATGAAATATTTTTTACGCATTTTATCCCGTTTTATTAAGATTTTTACAAGCCCGACGTTTCGGATACTTTACAGCAACCATGCTCACGGGAGGACTGAGGTGACAGATGTCCTAACTTTACAAAGTCATTCGAAATCTGTGATACATCAATATTTTAATTAGTCCTCTCTACCCAGAAAGTGCTAACTGCATCTTTAATCTGTGGTATAATAGGTATGCTTGGTTTTTTATTTAATTATTTTAATTAACCATCTGCTTGGGATCCCCTCAAGCAGGTGGTAAGAACCAGCCATCTTCTCTATTGAAATTTGGATGTTGTTTATTTTTATTTTAAATAGCCTCGCAAATCATCCTTGGTTAGACCACCAACTTAAACTGCATACGTATATTTTTCTTGGCCGAAATTACAAAGCGTAAATAAATACCTAATATTAAACTTAAAAAGCCGTGTCTCACTAATGCCCGTTGCGAATAGCCTAATTTGATGATTGATCTAAATACCTTATTGTACCCACCAAAATTACAAATTTATATTACAGCTAATTGAACTTAAAATGAATATTAGGTAAGGAAAATTAAAGTACTTGTGAGTGGTACCGAGACGCCCGGCGGATGTGAAACGTGTGAGCTAAGATTATAAGTCATATATCTACCTATATGTATTAAATAAAAATGAATCGCAAACGGGCGTCGGTCCCTTGAGGGACTGACTAGCCGTCGAGGTGCCTTGTTTGCTCAACAGATCCCGGGCACCGAACCAAAGGCGGTATTGGTGGCACTCGCCGGGTTTTAGTGGGTAGAGTTGCGTCCGCCTTACCACTTTTCGGGCGCAGCGAGTCCACATACCCGCGTGGGGAGACCCACTCCCCCGCGGGATGCCTCAGAGCATTTCCCGGCGTTTTCATTTTCATTTAAATAAAAAAAAAACCTAGTCCTACTTCCTACTAATATTATAAATGTGAAAGTAAGTTTGTTTGCTACGCTTTCACGCGAAAACTACTTAACCGATAATCATGAAACTTTGTACCTACACATATTCTTGGAGGTATTAGAAGTAACAAGGATACTTTTTATGAAAACCAAAACTAAAATGTTATCCTGCGCAGACATATTTGCGGGCACCAGCTAGTAGTAAATAAAAATCTATAATGAATGATGGTACCTATAAAAATAAGACAGCGATGGTATAAAATCAGACCTTTTACCGTCATGGCATTCCAGTCGAATTTACTACCAAGGCGTTTCGATGATGCGCATAGTTGCTTCACATCAAAAGCGCCTTGGCTCACTCATTCTTTTCTCTTCGTTAAAGTTTTACGCGCCCGTTCCGGGGTTTTCATTAAAGCAAAGAGGCCACAACCGCGACCATCCCCACTCGAGGATAAATATTCTCGCAAATTCCTTTTATTTATTCTGACGCTATTGAGATAAACCATAATGGCTCTTTGATGTGGCCCAACTTGAAGAACTTTGGCACCGTTTGATTGATTTCCGTCAGAATTTTGTCAGGGGCTTACATTATAATCAATTTCAGAAAACTTTTAATTACACTTGGCTTTATTTAATTACGTACTTTGTGTGGATGAATTATTCATTTATATTCAGAGTTAAGTTAATCTACAAGATTATTCTGCTACCACTGAAAACTCGAAATTATTATTGTCAGTGATATTCAGTAAACATACAAACAAATTTTATAAGTTTTAGATTTTTCTATCGAATTTTTCTTTACGCTTTTATTTAGCTTTTCTTCGGTTACTTTATATTATACAACTACTAGTAATACGGAAAATTTGCAGCACTTATTTATCAAAACATATTTTAAAAAGCTGAGATATTTTGACTCGGCTAAGGAACCAGAGGTATAGCGGTAAATATAGCGAAGTTATGAATATTTGTAGAGGAAAATTAGGTTTTAGTTCGCGAGTTAGCTCGTTATGGCTTCATTAGCTGAAACCACGCGAAACGTAACTTCACCTTAATTCATAATTGAAACTTTGACGTGTTTTAGGTTAGTTTTGAAGTTATTAGTTATGCTTATATTCCGGCTAGATTAGGGTGTAAATTTGAGATTTCGTTGATAATCTCAAGGAAAGTGCCTTTTAGCGTACCTATACATAAATTTACATACCGTGTTATGTATTTCGCAGAAGCTTATGTTGTACTTTATACATTTATAAGGAAGTTTAGCCGAAGTGGGAAGTCAAAATAAAAATTACAATTTTTACTAAACCAGGAAATATTATTAGTAGTTCGTTTTCTATGTCAAAAAAATAAGTGACACTAAATAAGTAGTTTTAACTTATCTTGTCCAAAATAAGTTGTGGTCCGTAATAATTGAAGAATAATAATATATTTTGACCGTGATCCCTTTGCTGTCTACTGCCAGAGACCTGAAATAAACGCCAAAAGACGTACCGCACGTACGGCAGCCAACTGATTTTAGTTTCCTTTGTATATAGAAAGTTATACAAGTGCGTCCACTGATCCACACCGTTCGGATCGCATTCGTTGTGTTACATCCGCGCAGTTCGTACGATGTGGACAATGGACATGTGGACGCTAACCCTAACAAGTAACACGTCCTATCTCCCGCCACTCGAATCCAATTAGTATTGGCCTCTGCACCGAGATCTCCCGTCTGCTTGTTGGTCGACCGACACGTTTTTTATTGTCATCTTAGAGTCATCATCATGGGGTACCATCTTCATATTGACGTTTGGAGGTCAGCTTTCGGTACTCCGTCCGCTCATGAGATATTCTCTTCATCTGGTGGTAACTTAGTCCAGTCCAATCCTAGATGTCAAGAAACCTCTTTTTCCTTGGTCTTTCTGGTGGCTTTTCTCCGTAGAGATTCGAAGACAGGCCCTCTTTGCAAGTGTCCAAAGAAGGCCACTTTTCTTTTAACAAAGATCGACATCAGCTCTCGTTTGCGGTTTGCGCGTTGCAATACGTTTGAAGTAAAACTGGTCCACGATATTTTGAACATTTATCTTAGGGTACTGCGAATGAATTTATGATTTTAGCACGACGTCATCTCAGTCCTTTCGAGACCATGGATATTGTATTCGAAACGTTTTTGTCGTCGTCGTGTTTTGCTAAAAGTTTAATGAAACAACTTTTTCCGAATTTTATCGCGGCTTATTAAGATTTTTCATGTACGACGTTTCGGATACTTTACAGCAACCTTAGGTATTTTTTTCTGGCATACTATTTCAGTAGACAAATATCATATATAGGGTTTTGTCCTAATTTAGATTGGAATCAAGAATATTTTAGGCATTAGAATTGGGGTTCACAGTAGGTTAAGGTGCGCCGCCGCCTAAGCCGCTAACATGTTTATTTTATATACGAAAAGTATTTTACATGTTAAATCATGACGTATAATATTATTCGAAAAAATAGGGAACCAATCCATTTTGAATCTCAGTAGACCATAATCCCTCCAATGTTTCATTGTTTTTTAACCTTGTTAAAATTTCTTCTTTCATGATGAGTGTTACATGTATGTGCAGCTTGGTGTGGCGCGACCGAGTCCCCCGGCCGCTGTCTCAGTGCTCGCTGCTGGCGTCCCAGCAGACGGCACGGGACCACCGATCCGACGCGCGCCTCCGCATCGACGCCAAGGTGCTGGTCATAGCGGAGTCGCTGTACTCGCGGCTGGGGAGGGACATCGCCGAACTGCTTGTTGCCAACCGAATACGGTAAGTCTATTATATCGGGCTAGCTGTTCCCTGGCTACCCGCTTCGCCTTACTTAACTTAGATTTACGCCTTATCAGGACTGATGATGATTAATTATTCTTGCAGCAATATCGGTACTTATAATGATTATAGGACTGTGTAGGTGGCTTCGGTCCCCTGAGGCACTGACTAGCTGTCGAGGTGCCTTGTTTGCTTAACAGATCCGGGGCACCTCCCAAAGGCGGCATTAGTAGTACTCGCCGGGTTTTAGTGGGTAGAGCTGCCTCCACCTTACCACCGTTCGGGCGCAGCGAGTCCCACATACCCACGAGGGGAGACCCACTCCCCCGCGGGATGCCTCAGAGCATTTCCCGGCGTTAAAGAAAAAAAAGACTATAGATAGAAATTCAGACAAGCGTTGTATATAGTCAAACTTAGTTTTGGTATATTAGGTCTTTACCTATGAAATTGCCGTTTTGTATGAAAGAATTTAAACGATTTTTTTTTCATGTATTTGTTATTTGTATTAATCGATGTAATCACCCATGCAATCAATGCATCTTTGCCAACGCAGTGGCAGTTTATTGATGATGTTTGATGATGACGGGAGGCAACAAATTCTTCAAAGGCATTTTGTACCTACTGCCTCTCGAGTATTGAATTTTTTTCCCGCCAAGAAGTTATCCAAATTCTGGAAAAAGTTGTAGTCTGTAGGCGCAAGGTCTGGTGAGTAGGGCGTATGACGGAGAGCTTCCAACCCCAGTTCTTGCAACTTGGAGACCGTCTGCTGTGCTGTATGAGGTCGGGCGTTGTCGTGCAGGAGCAGCGGAGACAAGCGATTGACCAATGCTGGTTGGGGATGTGCCGGCTTCTCCATCATTGTGTTCAGTTCTTCACAGTACACATATGCAGTAATGCTTACCCGTTTGGTAAGAAGCTGTGATGAATCACAACGGCGCTAGACCACCAAACAGTGACCATCACTTTTCTAGGGTAAGTTTTCGTTTAGGGCATTGTTTAGGTGCTAAACCAGGATCCAACCAACTTGCTGAGCGCTTGCGGTTATCAAACTAAATCCATTTTTCATCGCAGGTAACAATGCGGTTAAAAAATCCTTCATTTGTGTGTCTGTTGAGCAGTGCAAGGCACGTCTCGACGCGTACTTCGCGCTGACGATCATCGAGTTCGTGGGGCACCTATTTGTCAACCTTTTTTACCTTGCCAATTTGACGCAAATTGACCAATATTGTTTTGAAGCTAACGTCGAAAGCTGCTGCTAAGTCAGCCGTAGATTGCGTATCATCAGCTTCCACAATCGCCTTTAATTCGTTTTGTGACGAAAGTCTTCGGACGACCGCGAGGTTCATTTTTCAGGTCGAAATATCCAAAGCGAGTAAACCAATAATAGGTGGTGCGTTAGTTTGTAGAGTTATCTCCGTAAACGTCGTTGATGTTGCGTGCCGCTTGTGCCGCGTTGCTGCGCCACGACGGTACTCATATTCCATAATTACTCGAATTTTTTACGTATCCATGATGACAAAAAGATTGAAATGCGATGAAAATGTAACACTAACCAATAAACAAATGACTACTTTTGGAGAAAGAATTCCATGTTTTTAAAATAAAATAAATTTGAAATTAGAATTCTTAGTCAAACAAAATTTATTTTGATTTGAAATGGCCAGTACTGCAGAACGGCAATTTCATAGGTAAAGACCTATTATTTGTAATGATTATTTTCGAATTAACATAGACGAGTTTACCAGAAAGTAGTTTTTATAGGCCCATGCGATGATGCTTACTTTGAGACGTATCACGTAAGATGTTATGCCCCTTTTACGGTATCTATTTTGGTAAATAATTTAATGGCACCCTTAAAAATGTGTTTTCTGAAGAACAATATTGTATTCAAATAACTCGCGCGCGTATATTTTATACAATTAAGGGCCCCTTATCCCAAATTGTTGTTTCTAGATCGAGGTGTTTTCATAGAAGGCGTCATTTTAAAATAATAATAAAAAATAGGGTATAGATACATCTTTGATCTAGGGATTTTTTTTGGATAAAAGTACAATATTTAACATTTTACATGATCAAAAAAAATTCTCAAGTAACGTCGATTTTAAAAGCAAATTGAATAGTATGAGACTTCGGGTAACTCAATATTAATGAAACTTTTACGTTTAAATTGCTAAACGGGGATGACGTGGAAATGATTGGATAGATCTTTATTATGTCACTTCAAAAATTTTTGAAAAATAAAAACGATAAAAATGGCTCTCGCGCATCGCACCACGTCGCGCCAGTACCCAGCCGGGCGTCATCGAAGTAGGACCTGTGCCGCTTTTGCTCGTGACAACGTTGTTACCGCGCATTTCATATTATTACGTCTAAATAAATAAGACGACACAGTGTAAATAATATAGCTACTTAATACTTACTAACAATTGTTGTTCTTAGTTGTAATTAGTTTGCAATACAAAACCTTTAATTATTGTAAATAAATAGATACTTGAGTTTGTGTAGTACCTAGTTATTTAATTGAAATGGCGAATAAAAAAAGTAAAATAAGGAAAAAGAATCTTAATACAGTTTTATCACAAACTAGCTGTTGCCCGCAGCTTCGCCCGAGTTAACTTAGATATACAACCATATACGCATTGATGATAATTATTTATCTATGGACGGGCGTAGGACTTTATTTTATAATATGTAGTGATTAATACCGTATTTTTGTGAATAGCTTTTACATTACCGCTTTATAATTGGCAATTTTTTAAAGTATTAAAATGGATATAGGTAGTATGTTATATTTAACTAATGTAGACATATTATGCCATCGCGGACTTTTCAGTATGCATATTTAGGATACACAATTCTACCATACATTGATACAATAATAATTAATTCGGAACCGGGCCCAGCTAAGGTGTATAATAATGTAGTACATTATTTTGATCTATCTGTTAGGGTTCATCAAGCGTTTGCAACATCAATGTAAGTGCAAAAAATGTGCTTATTTATGACATCACATCAGAAACTTCTAAAATTATGAGTGTTTATCTACTATATTATGCATGTACCTATACCTATATATATGTAATATACCTTCCTCTTGAATCATTCTATCTATTAAAAAAACCGCATCAAAATCTGTTGTGTAGTTTTAAAGATGTAAGCATATATACAGTCAGACGCGCGAAGCGACTTTGCTTTATATGTAGTTTATACTATGTAGTGAGTGAGAAATTGTTAACACTTGAAGAATTCAAATTGTCCGACAATAAAGAAAATGAGGAACCTTCATCACAAAATATTTCTGATTTGCAATCATTTCCTAGCCCCCTACCCACAGGGCAGTGTCGTGAGGACTATGGCCTTGACCCTCTTCTCAGAGGAGACCCGTGTCTAACATTAATCGATGATGTATAGGTCGATGAAAATGAACCTGGACCTAGCATACGACAACTAAATTTTGTTGAATTTTAAAACAATTAATATAGTATAAAAGAATATGTTTGTCTACAATTTTTTAATCTCCTACAAACATTCTTAGAATGATTGATTTTTTTATAGCTTAGGCCTTAGGGGACAAACGAGCATTCGGAGCTTTAGATGACTACCGACTCCCATAATAATAATAATATCTAAGAACGCTTTTTGCACCACGTCAATCTGGTCCCGTGGTAAGTTCTCGAAGAACTTGTGTTACGAGTACCAGACAATGGAAATATATTTCATATTTTATACTATACACATATTTAAGGTTTTTTATTTATAATACACATATTTAATACACATCCATGAACCAGGAACACAGAAAACTTGTTCCCTGGCGGAATTCGAACCCGCAACCTCCGGCTTGAACGCTAACGCGCTAACCATTGAGCCACAGAGGTCGTCCTCGTAAACATTCACACAAGAGATAATGCAGATGCATTACCCTCCTTTACCCCATCACCTGCAATGGGACACCGGAAACTCATACACCGCAAGAAACGCGACAGCATAGGTGTCACTTGACGCCATTATCATGTAAACGAGAGGTACCCCTACGGTCGTGCCGGCCCAATTCGGCTGCAAGCAGCATGGCACTACCTTTTAGACCTATGTAGCTAATTCATCCTTTTTTTTTTTTTTTTTTTTGTTGGACGCAGTGGAAATGCTTTGCGCATTCACCCGGGGATGAGTTGTCCCCGGGGATATGTGGGACTCCCGACGCTCACCCAGCGCCGGTATACCGCACTAAAACCACTGCGAGTTGCCTTCAGCCGCTTGAAGGGGAGTGTCCCGGATCTGACTAACACGGGACACCCCCCACGACCGGCCGGTTCCCTCAAAAGGGCTAACCGGGCTTCCTCCTATTTATATATATATTTATATACCGGAGTTCATATAAAGACATCTCCCGCGCAACGCAAGTGCAAACCGATTCGGTGCGTTAAATACCTATAGTTTTGGGAGAAGGGGCCCTTAACCTGAATAAGGTTTAAAATGTCGGATGTTTGATTTTTTCACCGGAACGTTCTTATTTATAACCTACCTGAAATCAGGATTCTTCTATATGCGAATCGGCAATAACAAATTCTGGTAAGTCTTCTATGCTTTGTCAACTTTTATTATTTACAATAGAACCGTTATGCATACCTATTATGTACCTTAGGTGCCCACAATAGATACAATTACGTGAAGGATTTATGATCACTTGGTAAAAACAAGTTTAGTTTATAAAGTGCTAGTCGGACTCTCGCACGACGGGTTCCGTACCATTACATAATAACAACTAACGAAAAATAAAATTTATGTTTATGAAATTAAATGTTTTTTTATACATGAGTTGATTGAATGAAAGGTAAATTACGGCCTACGATTTATGACGCATTAAAAAGAAACTACTTACTAGATCTCGTTCAAACCAATTTTCGGTGGAAGTTTGCATGGTAATGTACATCATATATATTTTTTAGTTTTATCATTCTCTTATTTTAGAAGTTACAGGGGGTACAGTTACAGTAAGTTAAAATGTATTGTTTTCTAATGTTTACGCGAATTTCACTCATTATAATAAAACAATTTTTTACGGATTTTATCGCGGTTTATTAAGATTTTTACAAGCCCGACGTTTCGGATACTTTACAGCAACCATGGTCACGGGAGGACTGAGGTGTCATACGTCCTATTATTACAAAGTTATTCGAAACTACCCTATGATACATCAATATTTTGGTCAGTCCTATCTACGCAGAAAGTGCTAACTGTATCTTTAATCTGTGACATATTATGCTTGGATTTTGATTTGATAATTTTAATAATGGGATCCCAAGCAGGTGGTAGAAGCCAGCCATCTTCTCTATTGAAATTAGGATGTTTTTTAATTTCAATAGCCTCACGGATCATCCTTGGTTGGAATCTGTGTTCTTTTGCGAGGACTTGTGGTTTATCAAATCTGATATAATGGCGAGCTTTGTCAAGACTATGTTCACAGATGGCAGACTTAGTGTAGCGACGGTGTTTTAAATCAGCTATATGTTCTTTCACGCGAGTTTTAATAGATCTTTTAGTTTGGCCTATATAGGAGAGACCACAGTCACAATCAAGCTTGTATACTCCTGCATCTTGTAAGGGTATATGACACTTGACAGATGGTAAGAATTGACTTATCTTTTTTGGCGGCTTGAAATAAGTTTTTATAGAAGCTCGCTTTAGGATCAAGCCAATCTTGTCAGTGACGCCTTTAATAAACGGGAGAACTGCAGGTACTCGCTCGACGGTGGTTGGTTTTACACGTTCACTGTGACGGAGACGCGGTACCCGAAACTTGTTGTCACGCAGTACTTGCTTGACATGTTGAAGTTCGGTCTCCAGGTGTTGCTCATCACAGATCCCTTGTGCTCTTAATCTTAATAAACCGCGATAAAATCCGTAAAAAATTGTTTTATTATAATAAAGTTAAAATGTGTTACACACATTTTACCACTTTGGAAGTGTCTCGCGCAAACTTTCAGTTTAGAAAAAAATGATATTAGAAACCTCAATATGATAAAGACCTATTCATAGATACCCCACACGCATGGATTTGATGAAAAGAAATTTGAGTTTCAGTTCTAGGTATGGGGACCCCCAAAATTTATTGTTTTTTTTTCTACTTATGTGTAAAAATCTTAATGCGGTTCACAGAATACATCTACTTACCAAGTTTCAACAGTATAGTTCTTATAGTTTCGGAAAAAAGTGACTGTGACATACGGACGGACAGACAGACAGACAGACATGACGAATCTATAAGGGTTCCGTTTTTTGCCATTTGGCTACGGAATCCTAAAAAGATATCGTAGATTAAAGCCAAAAGATGTTATAGATTAAAAAAAATACAATGGTAATTTCTTATATATGTACGTATATGTTTTCTTTAAAAAATCTTTAACATTTGTTGGTATAGAATGTGTGAAATATGCGAGATTACGAAGTTAGTTATGGCATTTTGCTCTCGTCATAATAAATTCAGACTTCGCCGTCGGCTAAACGGCCCGCGAGGTCGGCTTATCTCACCTCTACGGCTACGTCAAAGGTGGAAATTATGATATTGGCTGGGTGATCGTCGAAAAATTAAAAGAGGTCGAAAAATGATTTAGTAAATGTTTTAGTTGGTACATATACGGAGGATATATAACCTCAAAAACGAAATAGAAAACTATTTCGTTTTTGAGGTTAACATCACAAAAAATATTGTTAAAACCTACATAATTATGTTATTACTTTTTGTTTGCTTTGTCTCCGTCATAAAAAGGATGTTAAAGTTTCAATTTTGGAGTGTTTTCTTATTAGAAATGCTAAAATGTTTTTTTTTTCAATAACACAAATTTATCTCAAAGGGTACTTAAACCTTCTTTACGTAAGTAACCCTCAATGCGCAATCCCGACAAGCGTGTTTTGTTCTAATCAATAAATACTTTACAATACACAAGTACAATTGAATTCTGTGCTCTACATTATTATTTTAAATTATTATTTGCTTTTATAATACAAACAACGTGTGATAAACAATGCTGTTTCCAAACGCCATAAATACAATATTAACCTGAGTGAACCCGCGATGTGAATTAGCCAGCCGTTTGTAGTTATTACTAAGCGACGCATGATCCGTGTAATGCTGCGTTCACAAACGGGTGTCGATGCAAATTTTGAATATAGGTATGACTACGTACTGCTTCCGATCCGAATCCGTCAAAATAAGTTCCCAAGTAGAACAATGTGTTACATACGCACTAGATCCGTTTTTGTAATCCGATTTTTTGTCATTCGTGAATCAGGAGTATTTGCCGTTTTCTAATGTTTACCCGAAAAATTATGACTTCCTCGGTCCATAAATAAAATGATGAATATGAAGAATGAAGGGGAAGGCGGGTATGTGGGACTCGCTGTGCCCGAACGCTAGTAAATGGACGCAGCTCTACCTATTAAAACCCGTCGAGTGCCACCAATTCCGCCTTTGGTGAGGTGCCCCGGATCTGTTGAGCAAACAGGGCACCTCGACAGCTAGTCAGTCTCTCAGGGGACCGACGCCACCTCCACAGAGGGGTTATCCCGTACCACAGAACAACCCCTCCCAAAGTCGGGACAGTACAATGGGGTGAGTTTCCCATCCTCGCCCCTTGTCCCTTTTGTCCCCTCTTCTTATAAGAGGGGTACAAAGAGCCCCCTCAGCTCTATTAGCTTCGCCCAAGGTACTGGGTTTACCTCAAGCTACTGAGCCCCACCGCCACGACAAGACCTGAACCATGGTGGGGATTGAAACCTATCTAGTGCAAAAGCTACCATACATATTTTTTCTACGGCTACTTCGGAACTTATTTCGACGGTCGTTGATCAGATTTAACTCCGTCATTCGTGAATCTCTATTCTAGAGATGGTTATTGAAGTATCGAAGAAGCCATAGTTTTATTTATGTATTATGAGCAGAGTGGCAACGCAGGAAGAGAATTTGCTAAATTATTTTCACGGATTCGAATGTAGTGCGTAACTGCCCTAAGTCTGTCTGAGATGTGTCTCACTTTATTATGCTCCTCATCAATTCCCCACGAACGCAGAATATATTTCAATATGACCGTGACATTATTCTCAGAAGGCAAATGAGGTGACTGCGAATTGAGTCCTCACTGAGAATGGAATGCGAGTTATTAGCCTGCTCAATGGGTAAGTTGTAAGAAACATACGTGAGACTTGGGGTTATATAAATGATTGATGAAAATTGTCGACAAGTTTTTTTTTTTTTATGTTAGTTGGTTAGCAAACTGGCAAACGTGCCACCTGATGGTAAGTGGTCGATGTCGCCCATGAACATAAACTAGTTTACCTGGAACGAGCCCATGCAACTCATTTATGTGTTGCCTATCCTAAGACATAAGATGTTAAGTCTCGGTGCCAGTAATTACACTGCCTGTCTTGCCCTTCTCTCCGAAATACAGCAAAGCTGTTTCACGGGAGAAACAAGCAAGATGGTGGTACCCATGCAGCCGGGAGTACGGCACAGCGCTTCCCTCCCACCGGTAGTTTAAAGAAATTACCATAAACACAACAAAAAGTTGACGATGATTCCAAAACGAATAATTGTTGTAAAAACCATAGTAAATAATAAACCTTATCGAAAAAAATCCGAAAGGACCCAGCACCTTGGGCGAAGCTAATTGAACCGAGGTAGCTGCTCTTTGCACCCCTCTTAAAAGAAGAGGGGAAAAAAGAGCAGTGGGGACAAGGGGATGGGAACCTCACGTTGGGAGGGGTTGTTCTATGGTGCGGGACAACCCCTCTGTGGAGTTGGCGTCGTTCCCTTGAGAGACTGACCAGCCGTCGAGGTGCCCTATTTGCTCAATAGATCCTGAGCAGCTCACCAAAGGCGGCATTGGTGGCACTCGCCAGGTTTTAGTGGGTAAAGCTGCGGCCACTTACCATCTTTCGGGTGCAGCGAGTCCAACGTACCCGCCGGCAAAGTTCCCACTCTCCCGCGGGATGCCTTAGAGCTTTTCCCAGCATTAAATAAAAAAAATGTCTACGATGCGGAACAATGTTTGCAAAGTAGTCGAATTGTCCCCGTCTCAAAGGCACGACGGTAGCTCTATAAAGCCAACCTCCCTGCCTCTCTAGCTTCCCCTTAAACTCATATCTCGCAGCTTTACTATCACGATAAAAATCGGTTTCCACTTCTAACTGCCTGAACTTCGCGAAGCAACGCTTGTTTATGAAATGTTTGACGGGATAGAAATTGCTTTTTTCCTGATATTTCCTTTTTTATTGACTCAAAACTCCCTCGGTGGCTTTGCTTAAGTACCTCCTTTCATGTATTTTGATAGGTAAATGTCTTTTTTATCTTGTTTTCATTGACTATTTACTTCAAGGAACGTTTAATTTAATTTGTTTTTTTGCGGTGATTCTCAGAACTGTAAATGTTTCGTGATCTTCCGATTATCATTGTTATAGGTCACAAGTTGAGTCAAATGACATCATTGAATCCGTAATTTCTTGTTAATCATTATAAAATATTTCCGCATGTTTATGTAATGTGTTTTAATAAGATATGAGAAACGTGTCCCTTAGACGTTTATCTTAATCCATCTTGGTGCCACTTTGCATAATCCTGGTTCTCTTATTGTCGAGTCTTTTATTCACGGTTGACTTGTATATGTGCTAGGCGGTTTCGATGTATTGTCTGTCGGGAAAAGGAAAGTCTTTACCAGACAGACGATATATTGAAGCCGCCTTGTAATTTAATATATAATGATTCTTCTTATGGTAACATATAAACTTAATAGAAGTATATATTTTACTCCTTATTGTATAAATTATATTAGTCGTAAGGGTAATAATGTAACCACAATAAAAAGGGCAGACCACATATTATGTTATATAATTCTGTGAGGAAAAATTGTCATTCGAAATATATATTTATTATTGTTATAATTATAACAATAATACGTATTTACTTAATTAATTTCGAATGACTGATCACATCATATTTTAGTGTGTATGTCATTAAAAAAGACTTTCGTACAGTAAACAATTTATTTACAAAAAAATAATATAAAATGTAAATATCCTATACAATTCGGAAATCTACTTTTAATATAAAATAGTTCACTTCCCGGTTAGAAGATTGGAACGGGAAGTAAACACAGTTAGTGAATGTAATTTTACGAATTAACATGGAGGGGTCTGGGTGTCCCCTGGACGGTGTCCCCTGGGCGCGGGCGCTCAATTGACTTTATGAGTAACCACCTTTTAGGGGCTCGTTCCAGGCTGATGGAACGGTCGGAGTCGACCGGTAACTTTAAGAGCAGTGGTTTTATTATTCACCTATACTCCAGTCAAACTCGATGTAGAATGTTTAATAACAACTCGTTGCTAGGCAACCGTCCGACAGCAGGGATTAAAACATTTCTTTCTTTTGAATGTTTATTTTTAAAAATCTAAACATGGTGTATGATATTGATTAGAAAATAAATAAAAAATAACTTATATTGACTGCTTTGATAAGTTATACTTTATTCTAATTATCTAGTTTCGACAGAACTATGTTTGAACTATGTTATGTTTTGACGTGATAACGTCTTATAAATCGTCGTCGTGATATCGTCTCCTTTTCCCTATCCCCCCCCCCCCCAATGGGCCACCGGAAACTCACAAACCGCACGAAATGCGACAGCGTAGCTGTCACTTGACGCCGGTGTTGCGAAAGGTACCACCCCGGTCGTGCCGGCCCAATTCGGCTGCAAAGGAGAATTGCCATTCTTAGCAATATTATCCTATTACTACTACTATAAGGAGGCCTGTGTTCACTGCTGAACATAGACCCTCCTTTTTTTTCTTTCACGCCGGGAAATGCTCTGAGACATCCCGCGGGGGAGTGGGTCTCCTCACGCGGGTATGTGGGACTCGCTGCGCCCGAAAGCTGGTAAATGGACGCAGCTATACCCACTAAAACCTGGCGAGTGCCATCAATGCCGCCTTTGGTAAGGTGCCTGTTGTTTGTTTGTCGAGCCAAGGAACCGATGCCATCTCCACAGAGGGGTTGTCCCACACCACAGAACAACCCCTCCCATCATCGGGTCAGTTCAATGGGGTAAGGTCGCCCCTTGCCCCCTGCTCTTTTTTTGTCTCCTCTTCTTATAAAAGGGGTACTAAAATAAAAAAATGAAAAAAAGAGCCCTCTCAGCTTAATTAGCTTCGCCCAAGGTGCTGGGCTCACCCTAGGCTACTGAGCCCCACCGCAACGTCAAGGCCTGAACCATGGTGGGGAACAACATAGGCCTCCTTCATTTATCATCATTATCATCGTAACCGTCCATTTTGTCAATGAACGCCAAGACGGCTGATCTCCCGCCACCTCCCCACCTCGTATCCAACTAACAATTTTAAGCAGCAGCGCGTTTATGCTCGTGTGCTATAAGTCGTTGTATTAAAATGTTCAGTTAGTCAATTTAATACATTTACAGTTTGGTAAATTATCATCATCATCATCTCTTTTTACCACGCTTTTATTAGCTTGGGTTGTATCTATGTATCTATGTATGTAATGGAATCTTTGAACATGATTTTGGCCCACTTCTAACGACCAGATTTTGTTCAAACTTTGTAGATTTATCGAGGACCGATGACAATACAATAATTTGATAAAATTATTCCAATATCCTGATAAGGATAATCAGGATAGCACATGCTAGGAAGGCGTAGGGCGTGCAAGTTACCTACATCACTTGTGTTGTTTTTAGTCTCTCACTCATTTCTAAAGTGATTGTTAATAGTTGAGTACTTTAAATTAATAAAATCTTTAATTAAAAAAATCGACACTAAAAAGTAAAAAATAAATTATAGTTTAAAAAACTAAAAAACACGCTTTAATAGCAAACCCAACAAAAAAATTGAAAATAATTTTTAATAGATGAATTAAATGGGTTAACAAAATTACTTATTGTAAAAAAGCGTGAGGTGCTCAATATTCATTATTAAAAATATTTCATCGTTATCTATTTCTAAAAAGTGAAGTTAATATAAAAACATAGTTACAAGCACCACGCTTTTTTACAATAAGTAATTTTGTTAACCCATTTAATTCATCTATTAACCAACAGTACTTCATCATTATCATCCCCTTCCGACCACTGCTGGACCATTCATCTTAGTCTTTAATTAGGTCAAAACGTGCATATACAAGGGAAGATTTAAGTATAGTTCTAATAACAAGACTACAAGTTGTGGACTTGTAGAGTTACTTGGTTAGTTTGGCAACTAGCACTACATTACAGCGTCCAACTCCTTATCGCGTCATGTCCTACAACTAGTTTAACGTTGGCCCACTTATATATAAACATGCTTTTTAAATACGCCTGCCTAATGATCCAATACATTTTTCTTTGTGTATAAAAGTCCATTATAAGTTATGGTACAATATTGATATTGTGCGATGGTTCGTTAGTTATTAATGTTTATTGATTATAATATAACTAAGGTAGTTTCTTATGTAGGAAATGTTCTATTTTTTACTACCTTTTACATTGTCCCATAGTAAACATTCAACGTCAATGCAGTAGGTACCTACAGCCAAACCTAAAATAAATTCAGAAATTCTAATACTGCCGTACAGAGCTTCAGTTTTTTTTCAAGTTAACACTCAGTTACCTATGTGGTGTACATAGTGCGGGCCCAAAATCAACATCTCCTTTTGTTATTAAAGTTAATAAGTATATTTTTGTATAAATATAGGGGAAATTACTCGAACTTCCTGCTCGTGTCGTTTCGATGTTCATTAACCTATGTTGAGCTATGGACGATATAATTAATTATAAGATATATTTTCTTTAGTGTCTCGGGCAAGTAGTCTTGGTACCCCACCATGATTCAGACCTTTGGCGGCATTGGTGGCACTCGCCGGGTTTTAGTGGGTAGAGCTGCGTCCACTTACCAGCTGTCGGGTGTAGCGAGTCCCACATACCCGCGTGGGGAGACCCACTCCCCCGCGCGATGCCTCTGAGCATTTCCCGGCGTTAAAGAAAAAAAAAGTAGTCTTGGTACAGGCAACAAAGCCTATCTTGTCCGAAACTATCCTTTTTTTTTGTTATCGCAGGGAAATGCTTTCTACGCATGTAGCCAGGATTTCGGGTAGATCCTGACCTTATGTGAGGCTCGCACCTGGGAGTGCCCTACCCGTAAACTAAAACCTCTGCGGGCGCCTTCAGCCGAATTTTGAGGGTCCCGGGTCTGTAGGCAACAGGATCACCTGTCAAGCGACTGGCTGGCTCCGGCGAAGGACAGACTACTCCTCTTATGGGAGGACTTCCCGGCTGCTTAGGCAGTCCCTGCGATGTCGTGTCATACTGGGTCCAGGTTCCCATCCTGAACCCGACACGAACACAGGGGCGTTACTGGAGGCGCATTAAGTAGTGCCTCCTGCGCACCCCCGTTCGACGCCCACGGGGGGAGGCCTCGTCGGTGGCCTCCTCTTTCACCCGCTCGTCGGCCTCCTTCTGGGACATTACTGCCTCGCAGAAGGATACCATCGCCGTCCCAAACTATCATATCCCAAATCAAGTTGGAACAAATTGCATACAATAAGCAAATTAATTAAAATCGGCGTGACCATTGTTACTAAAGTATCCGAAACGTCGGGTACGTAAAATCTCAATAAACCGCAATATAATCCGTACAAGTTATTATAGTAAATTGATTATATAATACATACACCACTAGAATTATGTACATGTATAACTATTGTAAATACGAAGATAGCAACGCAGCAAAGTGTATGTTTTATCATTACAATAAATTAGCATAATATGCAAATTACATGCTGCATTAGTAGTGTTTTGACAAAAACCTAAGCTTGCAAGCGTGGTTTGAGATGGAGTTCTAGATTTAAGTTAATAGGCATTAAGACTTTCCACGAGCCACTATTGAGGGAACGGCCAGTCACCGAAGTGTCCTGTTGCAGACAGATTCGTGGCACCTAATTTTAGGTAGCCGAAAGCACACGCGGTGGTTTTTAGTAGCATTGGTTTATGCGGAGTTCAACATAAACGCCAGGCGCCACCCAGGGCTGGCGGTATGGGCAGAGTAAACGCAAATACAAATCCTCATACCGCCAACCGTGGTTGCGGTGTAATTATCCCTCGGTACCAAAAAGAGGGTCTTGGGTCAATTTCAATGTCGACATGCTACCATCCATTTTATGCAATTGATAGCATTGATCATTAAGATTATTTATTATAATACTCATAAAGACTTTTGATTATAATGCTCATAAAGATACTACAAATTACTTCATCCCATTTTGCTGTTTACCACAATCACTAATATTAAATTGTATCGCACTTTTATACAGGGAGCTCTGTTTAACCTAAAATACAAGGTTTTATTAACCCTAAATTAGGGAACAGTGGCAAACCATCACGCTATAAAAATTGTAGACTTATTTAAACTGTGTAAATTTTTTGATTTTTCATACTTCTATTGGTACGCTAATAAAGTTATAGTTACTATTATTATTAAAATTACGTCTTTCTAGTTTTAATTTATTTTTAATACAAATGGACATGTCCTAGACCTTATTTGGAAGTGGAAGTCTTTTAGTGTCTACAACTGTGTGCTTCACCCATAGGTATACAATGGTCAATATACATTGATTAAAGAGTGGAATTAAAAGATCCATAGACATTCTTCATGGGAGAAACATCAAGATACAGCATTATTTTAGTTTGCAAATAACGACGGTATTCATATACAGCATTGGATTCCTAATCCATACACATATCATTCGCTACTGGCAGTTGACCAAAATTATCCACTTAGCCAACTATCGATATAATTTTCAATCGCTGGATGATTTTTCCCGGCATTGAAAATACATCAATATAAATATAAAATTTATATTCTTTGTTATACGTGGGTAACACTGAAAATGTTTAGAACTGGCCAGTTAGAAACATTGAAAATGAAAACTTTTTTTGAATTTAAATTTTAGAACTCTTTGGTAACCTAATGTAATATATTGCATTCATTTGTCATTTGTTTTTGTGAATTGGCGGCAAATCTAAAACTCTTGTTACACGTGAAAATGAACATAACGCGAGAAAATTTACGGTCAATGATTTATTATGACTTTCGTTGTGGGCTTACTCAACAACAAAGCTATGATAGGCTGCGATTAGCATTTTTTAATGAAGCCCCATCTCGTGCCACTATTTACAATTGGTTTAACGAATTTAAGCGTGGACGTAGCAATCTCAGTGATGATCCGCGTGAGGGACGACCTTTAACAGCGACTACTGAAGATAATATCAGTGCTGTGCGACGCATGATAGAGGAAGATAAGAGAGTGACCTATCAGCAGATACGAGCAAGCCTAGGCATTGGTATGAGTCAAGTTCAAAAAATATTACACGAACATTTAGGCGTCAGGAAGCTTTGTACCAGATGGATTCCCCATACTTTAACCGACGACCAGAAACGCCTCCGCATGGACTGGTGTCGCCAAATGTTAGATAAGTTCAACGGCGGTAACTCAAATGCTGTATTTGACACCATCACAGGTGATAAAAGCTAGATATATTGCTACGAACCCGAAACCAAAAGACAATCAGCTCAGTGGGTGTTTCCTTTCGAGGATCGGCCAACTAAGGTAAAGAAAGGAAGAAGTCAAGGAAAAAAGATGATTGCCTCATTCTTTAGTCGGAAAGGTCAGTTCGCGACAGTTGAATATTTGACTATGGCAGGTGTCGAGATAATGAGTCATCCGCCTTACAGTCCTGACCTGGCGCCCTGCGACTTTCATTTATTCCCAAGAACTAAAGATAAAATTCGAGGTATTCGCTTTACGAGCCCTGAAGATGCGGTGAAAGCGTACGTAAATGCCATAGAAGAGACTCCTAAGGAAGAATGGGCCCACTGCTTTTCTCAGTGGTTCCATCGAATGCGAAGATGTGTAGAAAGAAACGGAGATTACTTCGAAAAACAATAAAAGTATTGGCAACTTTCTACATTAAGCCGTTTTTCATTTTCTAAACATTTTCAGTGTTACCTAGGTATTAGTTGGATAGGCGAACATAAATGACTTGTAGATGTCCAGGAGAATTGATTAGATGGTATGTCTCTACAGTAATTATAATTTCAAATCACAGATATTAAAATTAATATTTCTATGGTAATTATACTACCTGTCTTTTTATTTCTTTTACGCCGGCGAGTGCCACCAATGCCAAGTGCCAGTGAGGTGCCCCGGATCTATCTTTTTTTTATGTTAGTCGGAAAGGCAAACTGGCAAACGTGCCACCCGATGGTACGTGGTCGACGTCGCCCATGAACATAAACTAGTATACCTGGAACGAGCCCAGGCAACTCATCTATGTGTTGCCTATCCTGAGACATAAGATGTTAAGTCTCGGTGCCAGTAATTACACTGCCTGTCTTGCCCTTCTCTCCGAAACACACCAAAGCTGTTTCACGGGAGAAACAAGCAAGATGGTGGTACCCATGCAGCTGGGAGCGCGGCACAGCGCTTCCATCCCACCGGTCTATCTAGCATGTTTGCTAAATAGATCCGGGGCACCTCGACGGCTAGTCAGTCCCTGAAGGGACTGACACCACCTCCACATAGGGGCCGTTCCAGACCACAGAACAACCCCTCCCAACTTCGGGACAGTACAATGGGATGAGGTTCCCATCCTTGCCCCTTGTCCCCCTGTTCTTTTGTCCCCTTTTCTTATAAGAGGGGTACAAAGAGCAGCTCCCTCGGTTCAATTTGCTTCGCCCAAGGTGGATTGTAGCTTAAGGTGGTCGCTGGGTTCACCTTAAGCTACTGAGTCCCACCGCCGCGACAGGGGATACTACCTGTCTGGCCCTGCTTTGTACCAATGCAGTGCATCGGTATGACATTCGTTCTTGGTGTTTTTTCCAGTGAATTTTATTTTATATTTGAATATACCCATTCATATCTATTACAAAATTATTATTTTATTAAATAAACAAAAGATAACGTTCCATTTTGATAGGAGTTATCTGTGAAATTGCGGGGCGCCGTAATCGTGACATCTCATTCAACTCTCTCGGTGCCTTATCAGGAATTAGCCCGTCGCTGGCCCTCAATTAAATTGGGCCGTGTCGCCGGCTCTAATTCAAATGTAATACCGTCTCCAATTGCTGGACACTAATTAATGTAATTCGGAAAGTTGCTGTTGAAAGAAAATCAGTATACGTTGATGTAAAAAGTTTAAAACCTTTTATTGGCTCCTCTCACCGAAATAATGCTACCAATGTTCCATTGAAATTGGCTATGACAAATGTTAATTTTAGGACAATCGAATTAATATGTGTACCAACTTTTTAAATTTTTAAAAATATAAACTTTAATAAAAATTGTAGGTGCCGTTTAAAATCCGTATTCAACGGTGTTTTTTCATAAACTTTTTAAAAACATCTCTCTATATCAGTCTACGACCAATAATAATAATTCATACATTATAATTTATAACCATGCGTAATGGTCGTTTGTAATTGTTACACTTGTGAACTGCTGCTGCAATTAGTACAAGTTGTGATACAAGCGTTACCTGCGACATAATTCTATGTATATTGTTTTCTAATGTTTACGCGAATTTCGCTCATTATAATGAAACAATTTTACGGATTTTATCGCGGTTTATTAAGTTTTTTACATTCCCGACATTTCGGATAGCATCCGTAAAATTGTTTTATTATAACCCTATGTATGTATATTATTATTCATACGACTATGCTAATTTTTTTGGACATAGAGCCGGAGGCGAATTCTGGAACAAACATAAGTGAAAAGTTAAAAAAAATTTTTTTTTTTCATTCACTTAGATATGTTTATTTTATTATTTATATTTAAAATACTTATTTTAGCGTAACCCTGTTTTTTATTCGAATTGACCTATGCTGATGAAGCTTGACTGAAGCTTGAAAGGTAAATTGGCCATTAAGCTTCATCGGAAAAGTAGGCGAAGAAGATATCAATATGGTACTTTTTTTATCTAAGGATCTATTTATTTGTTTTACTTACTTTTCTCGATGTTTATTACCTTTCTCATTATGTAATATATATAAATACATTCGTTATTCTGGATGCTATATTAAGCTTCACGTCCAAAAACTGCACCCTTATTGACTTTTTTTTTTCAAATATCAGCGTAGCCTGGGGTTAACGTACTACAAAGGCTGCGCTGAAAATGGAGCACACATCATAGGTACATTAGGCGCCAGTGTAAGTGATATCCGCCAGGTAATGCACTGCCAAATTGAAAGTAGCCGTAACTCGGCCGCTCCGACGGGCGGGCAAGCTTTTCAATACTTTCGGTTGATTTCTCAAAACGGTGCGCATATTTACGTTTCCAATATATGAAATCCACGGGCCTATCGGATTGATATTGCTTGAATTGGTCGTTATTTGATATTTTAAATTGCTTGGTTTATTTTGTCATTTTATTGGAATTATTTTGAGAAATATGAAAAGTGATTGGCAAATTATTATTAAGTTTATTTAATTGTGAAAACTATAAAGTTGAGTGCTTGGGGTGATTAGCGAGGAAATCCTTCATTTCCAGGTTCTAACACGGATAAGGATGGAAGTAAGATGAAAATAACTTACAAAAGTACGTGTTGTAAGTTAACCCTTAAAAAGTTTTGAACCTCGTGGTCTCAATCTCTGTGGTTCAGTGGTTAACGCATTGGCGCTAAAGCCGGAGGTAGCGGGTTCGAATCCCGCCAGGGAATAAAAAGTTTTCTGTGTTCCTTAGTCATGGGTGTGTATCATATAATAAAAATCTTTTTTTTTATGGCATAGTAGGGCAATGAGCAGTCGAAGCCGTAAATCTTAAGTATGGGTATAGTATAAAAGTATTAAATATATTTCCATTGTCTGGTACCCGTAACACAAGTTCTTCGAGAACTTACCACGGGACTGATCATAGACGTGGTGTAAAAGCGTCCATAGATCCATAGATATTATTATTATACAGATGCATTAAGGAGGTCTGCTAGAGGTTATTTAAAAAAATATCCAAAAATGCATTTATAAGACTAAACACTATTATAGAAAGTCTACCACTTAAACTATCTTTGAGACACACCCATATATGTTTCAGAAATTGATGTACCATTTTATTAATATGTTGTTAACTTGTAAAAATTCTAAAAATGCCAACAATATAAGTTAACGTTATGACGCCAATAATTTTGGGGCTGTGGAAAAATAGCATATTGCATACAACGAGAGGTCGCGGATTTTAAATACCAATAAATGTAGGTAATCGTATATTACATCGGTGCTCTCTGTGTTTAGATGTAACATAATAGAATTCATAATTTTTTAAATCACAATCACAGGATCTCGTTTACAGAAAGACATTAACGTAGTGCGTTGTTCTTACATATTAAAATTACCTTTTATATACCAAAATAAGTTTTGTGATAATGAAAGATATATCACACAATACCTAGGCGCTAGCCTCCTTACGTCTCTTGGAATATGCACATGAGATCTATAAAAATGAATAATAAATACGTACGACCGGTGAAAGTGAAAAACAGATTTTTCTTCTCGTTGCAAGATAAGAATAAGCCTAACTATGTTTCTGTAATGGCAAGATCTCCACTTTTTTTATTTTACGCCGGGAAATGCTCTGAGGCATCCCGCAGAGGAGTGAAGCCTCCCCAGGCGGGTATGTACTATGTGGGATTCGCTGTGCCCGAAAAATGGTAAGGTGGACGCAGCTCTACCCACTAAAATCCGGCGAGTGCCACCAATGCTGGTGAGGTGCCCTGGGTCTTTTGAGCAACAGGGCACCTCGATGGCTAGTCACCGTCGCTAGACGCCACCTCCACAGAGGGGTTGTCCCGCACCACAGAATAACCCTTCCCAACGTCAGTATAGTACAATGGAGTTAGGTTCCCATCCTCGCCACTTGTCCCCCCCCCTGCTCTTTTGTCCCCTCTTCTTATGAGAGGGGTACAAAGAGCAGCTTCCTCGGCTCAATTTGCTTTGCCCAAGGTGCTGGGTTCACTTAGCCTACTGAGCCCCACCGCCGCAACAAGGCTTGAACCATGATGGGAGCAAGGTCTTTACTATTGAAATTATGCCAGAAATATTATTTTATATTATTGAATATTTATCGGTCGTCTTGGCGTATATTAAAATAGATCTATGTCCAGCAGTGGAATAAAAAAGGTTGATAGTGATGATGATGCTGATGATGATGATGATGATGATGATGATGATGATGACTTATGTAGAATATTGCGGAGTCGAAGTCGGATATAGGCGGATAGATGATGGGGAATTTGTTCCACATATTATTATTAAATTACAATGAACCTTGTTAATTAATGTTTTATAAAAGTTTTGTTTGTTCGTTTGTTACTCGATCACGCGATGGTTAATTTATTTACGCAACATTTCGCACGGACCTACGAACAAAACAGTTTCCGAGTAAAAAAATGTGTCTATTTCCATTCAATATTTTATTAATTACGTATTTTTTTACAGTTACAAGGTGGAAGTAGCGGGCAAGAGTCTGCCGGTGCTGACCACGTTGGACAAGGGGCGATACGGCGTGATCGTATTCGAGTCGCTGTCCAAATACGCGAACATGGATAAGTGGAATCGAGAACTGCTCGACAAATACTGCCGAGAATATTCAGTAGGGGTCGTCGGCTTCGCCACGCCAGGGGAGGAGACCCTTGTTGGCGCTCAGCTGAAAGGATTCCCACTTTTCATGCATACCAATCTTAGGCTTAAGGTAAATTGAAATTTATTGTACGCCATATTGTCGCCGACAATGTACCCAGTTTACTGTAAAATTACATTTATTATCCTTTATATATCGTATCTCTATTGTCATTGAGTTGAAACGTTACCTTAAAGCTTTTGTTTAGCTGTCTTTACGAAAATTGCCAGATATATTCGAAAATGTTGTACATATAAAATTATTATGTTTATTATCACCATCGTCATCATCATCATCAGCCTTTTTACATCCACTTTTGGACATAGGCCACTTTCAATCCCGCCAGGACCGACCTTTGCACAGAGATCTCGTACTATATAGTATATTATTATCTATTTCCATCGAACATATAACCGGAATAGAGCATTATGTGTTTTGTATGAAAACAAATTCCGCCAAATTTGTGCGCTGCGACGCTGCGCCGGTTCTGCGCTCTGATTGGCCGATGGGACTTGGATATAGATCACTGGTTGGTTGAACGGCTATTACGTCAGTGATAAATCACTGAAAAGATTCGGATTTTTATAGCTCAAATTACTACTCTATCCGGTTATATGGACGACGTCTATTTCTTATGCGTCGTGTAAATCAGTTTACCTTTATCTTAAGACTAGCTTTTGTACGAATCTTCGCCCGCGTTAACTTAGTCAACTAAATTACTGTTAGTCACAGCGTGATGTTAAATAGGCTATATATAGCCTTCCTCGATAAATGGGCTATCTAACACTGAAAGAATTTTTCAAATCGGACCAGTAGTTCCTGAGATTAGCGCGTTGAAACAAACAAACTCTGCAGCTTTATAATATTAGTATAGATAAGTCTAAGCTGACATAGGCATCTGTGGTGTGTGACAGAAAACAGCTGAAATGATAAATTAAAGCTACAGATAAGCTTCATTGAAGTATAGAATCTTGGTTCTTTTTGTGTCTCATTGAGAAAGACGTACATTTGTAAAACAGAAACGGGCCCATGATAATGTTAACAATGATAAACTCTTAAAATAATTTCACGTAGCATTTTGTATCTTTTGTTGCCTAATTTTAGTCTACTTTTAAATGAAATATAAAAGATTTTTGTGGGCATCTACTATAACAAATTAATCCAATCCAATAGGAGTGCATTGTATGGCAGTCAGAAATCACATCTATTCCCCATTTCGCTCCATTTACTAAATAATACTTGGGCCAGAAGTCGGTGCCACAATAGGAGCTCCGGTTTGAATTTACTACTTATTTCTTCGTGGTATATTGTATATTGTACACCCGTACTACATTTATGCGGCTTCTTGTAGATATTTACACTTGTATCATTTTTTATTATTCATAACAGTACCATTTTTTGTCATGTAATATATATTTTTCGCGGTTTCGCACGAAGCACAAACAAAAAAAAAATACTTGTCTGTAAAAATAAACAGCTAGCCTTCTTCGATAATGGGACTATCAATTGCAGAAATAATTTTTCAAATCCGAACGCGTATAGCGTAATAGCTCCGGTACATTCAAACAAATATACAAGTTCTTCAGCTTTTATTAATTAACTAGCTGATGCCCACAGCTTCGCTTGCGTTACCTTAGATTCACATCCGTATCCGAATTGATGTGATTATTTTTATAGCTTATGTCCTAATCCAAGGTATAAGCCATCACCATATAGATGGCAACACTGATATGCCTGTTGATTCTCTTTAATTACTTTGCAAGGCTTTGTCTACCGCTGCTTCACTTCTGCTACTCGCTACTCGTTACAAATACTCTACCTACGTACTCGCCACTCTTTACAAAATGCTCTATAAAACTAAATTGCAAATGTGTATATGTTAAGTATAAGTTCATTAAAACCAGATATTCTTTTTGTTAAAGGCCGAGGACAAATGAGGCTTTTACTTTGACTCTTATCTAAATGCTTTTTATAATGTATTTTACGTTTCATACCTACAATATAAATGAAACTATTAATTTCAAGCCGAAGATATGCTTGTAGCCTCAGCCTATTCTCGCGGTATAAATTATCATTGAAATAACCTTTTCATTATTATCATCAGTTGATTGGATGGACAAACGGACAGACGAGCCACCTGTTGGTATTAGTGGTCAGCGTCGCCCATGAACATAAACTAGTTCACCTGGCAAAGGCATTTATGTGTATCCTATCTGGAGATGTAAGATGTTAAGTATCGGTGCCAGTAATTAGACTGCCCGTCTTGCCCTTGTTTACGAAATACTGCAGCAAACAGAAAAAATAACCTCAGGGCGGTACCCATACAGACAGGAGCGCGGCACACGGCCTTCCCACCCACATGTTCTGAACGTGTAAGAACGTGCAGCTTAACATGTAACGTTCCTTGTTATTATTATACTCAGGACGCAGCTCTTAATCCGGCATCTCCAGTGCTCCGCCTAGCTCGGGCAGGGGAGACGGCCTGGGGCCCGCTACCCGGCGATCACTGGACGGTGTTCAGGGCTAACAGCTCCACGTACGAGCCCGTGGCTTGGGCGCTGCGGCAGAACGACTATGCGCCGAGTGGTAAGTGAAAACTGTTACAAAGATATCCTTCCATCACCAGCAAGTGTAAAAGCAAATTGAAAATGAAAAAAAGAAAAAAATGAAAAATTCAAAATCATTTTTTTCATTCAGAATAGTACCAAAATATGTTTTTGAACGTCGATTGTGTCCACCGCCGGTTCCAGGGCGAGCCCACTAGGAAGAACCGGCGAAACCAACTCAGTAAAATTAATCTTGATAAATATTCTATAAATATTACTGATGTATGGTGATGATATTATAGTCCAGTAGATATATGAAAACCTTAGTCAAATACTTTTGTTTTTGATTCAGTTGTCCTAAGTTATTCATTGTTCTAATTCACCAGAGTCTAAGCTTTTTATGTTCCCGAAATAAAAGGTCAACGCAATTTTCTTCCTGCAACCCACATGCAAAATGTATGGATTTTTAAATACTTATGAATGTCTCTACCGTAGCCATGGGTAACTATGATCAATCCATTATTCATTTTGTTACCCTGTTGATTGTCATCTCTACTTAGTTTTAACCTTGATGATGAAAAATGTTGTGACGTCATAATGTTATATTTCTCACCATCGTAGATCATGGAACGAAACACGATGATCCGTTTAGATGAGCGCCAAAATTTATGATCATTGTGATGATTCAGTCAATTATGGTTCATTGAATAAAATAACTCACTAGGCCTCTGCCCCTGTGGGAACGAATTACATACAGCTTATACAGTTGACAGATAAAAACAATCTTCGAGGGGACGTCGAAAATTTATTAAAATACGCAAATTGACGGACCCTTCAAACAATCTTCTTATTGTAACTCCAATTTGAGTTATAAATCGTAATATAAGTCTACAGCTTCTGTTTCATTTAAGCCCTAGTTCAGGAACAGTGAGAACCGCGCGGTTTCAGAGATCGTGCGATTCCCGCAAGTCTGAACGAGCCCTAAATTTATATATACATATAAATAAAACCCGTGCGGTTTCCACGCGATTTTGAAACCGCGTCACTCCCGCTGTATCTGAACTTGGACTAAATATTTATACTAAAGTGGCGTATAGAGCAATCTCGTAGTGCCGGATGCTTCACTATTTTTTTTTACTATATTATAAATATGATTGATATGAGTATGTGGGTTTTTATCGAGAACGCATAAACTACTGATTGAATGTTAGAAATAGATAAATATTATGATCTTAATGGATGTTATTATTATATAACTATTATTTGAAGGAAAAGAAAAGAAGGTTTTGCAATCAAATCCTGTTTTTTTGCTCTGAGGCATCCCGCCTGGGGAGTGGGTCTCCCCAGCTGGGAGACCCACACCACAGAACAACCCCTTCCAACGTCGGCACAGTACAATGGGGTGAGGTTCCCATCCTCACCCCTTTCCCCCTGCTCTTTTTTCCCCTCTTCTTATAAGAGGGGTACAAAGAGCCCCCTCGGCTCAATTGGCTTCACCAAGGTGCTGGGCTCACCCTAGGCTACTGTGAGCCCCACCGCCACGTCAAGGCCTGAACCATGGTGGGGAATCAAATCTTAATTGGGTTAATACCCACTAATGTGTTGTCACCATACCGTAATTCGTTATTATTATAGGATGTAGTTGCCGGGTAAATAAAATGTCAGTGTTGTGAGTACGGTTTATTAGAAAATTTAAGACGAAAATAAAAAGTCAGTTGTACCTATATCGATTAGGTTTTCGGCATCCCTAGTAGGTATTATTACGTTTCGGATACTCAACATGGCCATGCTCACGGCAGAACTCCGGTCGCGTCTATGTTCGCGACAAATGACATAAAAAGTTGTTCCATTATAATGACTCAAATTCACGTAAACATTAAAAATCAATACAAATCATACAAACAAATTCTCAGATTTAAATAGATTTTCGATATTACAGAAAGAAAGACAGGACCGACGGTGTAATTAGTATTAGTGATAACTGGTGTTTAATTACTTTGGCGAATTCAAGGTCGTCTCGTTTATGTTCATTGGCGACGCTGATCACTTACAAACAGGTGGCATATTGTCTGATATGCCATTGATATGATATGATTTGTATAGGTCAACTGTCTAGTTTACCTATACAAATAATATAGAAAAACTAGCTATATCTGAACGAAGCTGCATTACAGCTGCATACAATCCATGTGCTGCAGCACATCGACTATATAATCCACTTAGTTCTGCAATTGCTTGGCCGCTTCGCTCGTCAGCCTACCAATTATGACTAAATCCCACAAAATGGACGCCGAGAATTGTAATCACGATATTCATCAAGACAGGCTTACACCTAACGGAGCACGTAAACGATGTTATACGTCTTGTTGATGATAGAAACAACATAGACCGTATTGGAAACTAGTTCTGATATAAGACTTTTGAAAGGCAAATCTAAACAATTATGGATGTAATTGGAATTATACAATCAAATTTGGGTTGGATTTGGGTCGCACGGATGAAACTAATTCGCAACAAACGACATTTAGAGGAGCAATTTATAGAGATGGTGGTATCTGACCTAAATCTATGTAATGATAATGAAGGGTATCGAGATGTTTTTATAATAGATATACACCTCAACCAATCAAAGATAGATAATGAAATAAAATGGATCCTTAAATTAGATAGGTACTGCATGTAATTTTACGTTTCACACTAACTCATCAATAATATTATAAGAGCGACGATAGTCTAGTTAGGTATGGACTCGATGTGACCGGGAGCACCTAAAATGAGATTTTAGGTGATGGCTAACTCACATAAGAAGAAAAACATCGTGAGGAAACCGGCATGCCTGATGAGATTTAAATTCTATGAAGGTGTGTTAAGTTCACCCGCATTGAGCCAGCGCATCGGTGGCCCGACACTCTACTCGCCTGATTTCGAGGAGGAGACCCGTGCTCAGCAGTGGGACATACAAGGTTCGCTAGTGAATATAAGTCTTAGTAAACTCCTTGCTAGCTATATAGGTTGCTAGTTTTTAAATGCATTAACTGTCTCTTATAACATGCGTCTTCACTTAATTTATTTCAAGAGATACTCGGTCAGGACTGGCTTCTGTATGTACCCCGTCAGGTCAAGTCCCTTACCTTTATACCAGTTGGTGATCATATTCCAATATTAATACCAGAAATAGTAAGATTACTTTGCAATACAAAATTGATTAGATTATAAAGAATTCGTAACATAATATATATTTTAACGACGAAGTATAACGAGGTCGATAAAAGTATCGATTGCTAACCCAGCTAAAATGATTAGCTTCTAGAATTCCCTAAAGACTTCTACAAAGAACGTATATCAAATATGTACAGAATGATCGAGAAAAAAAGAAATAGAGACTGTTAAAGGGTGGGTAAAGGTTTCAAAGTCCCTCGCCACTACGTAGACAAGTTAACGTAATATGTGAGTTATATTTGGAGAAGTTTATTAATATTTGTTGAAAATTCAAATCCCCAACCTTCAGCCTCGAGATTTATGTCATAATGTGTAGTTTGAGTGAATTATTTAACCGCTGCTAAATTGATCTTATGAAGCAAACGGCGAAGGACAGCATAGTGTTGCCTTACCAAACTTTCATCTTCATCATCAGCCTCTATCCGTCCACTGCTGAACATAGACTTCCCTCAATAAACGGCAAGAGAGCCGATCCCTTGTCACTCGCATCCAACACTTGTTGACTTTACTACTGATTATTAATATAATATAATTATTGTTTCGACATTGATTGTGCTGAGGGCCACATGTGCAATAGATAGGTCATAGTATTCGTTTTTTTCCGTCCGCTGCTGAGTATAGGCCTTCAATTATCGAGCATATAAATTATAACCGTCAAATTTGTGCTGCGACGCCACGCCGGTTCTGCGCTCTGATTGGCCGACTGATGGCCATTGTTGGCTGATGGGTCATGGGACGTACATACAGATCACTGGTTGATTGAATTGCTCTTACGCTAGTGACAAATAAACTGACCAGTTTCGGAATTTTATGGCTTACTTTACTACTCTATCCGGCTATATGTTCGATGCCTTCAATGCTCGCCAAATCACTGTCATAGGTCATGGATTCATAAAGATTATTTATTAATTATCAACTTGATTATTGTATGAAAGGTTTGCGTGAATAGGTAGGATAAGCAGCACAATAATTGAATGTTTAAAACAGTTTATATTATGCCACGCCCGTATTTTTTAACATGTCCCCTTCACCACCCTTCACCATAAAAAAATATACAGAAAAATGTATTTTGTAAAAAAATGCTTCAGTGGCGTTTAGTAAACATTACACGTGGATATCACGCAACGCTAATATGCCAGGATGATTTGCATCATTTTGGCGTGCCCGTCCAAATCGTTTGGAAGGTGATAGAAGTACGATTTTCATACAATATTACTGATAGCCCAGCATTGATATTGTTTGGCTAAATCAGTATCAGACTGTATCTGTACAGTGTTAAAATACTCTCCGTACGAACTGTCACCGTGCGGTAATTAGCAACTCTGATGGAAATTATTAAAACATTTAATATATGATATAATACTGTTTTTCATTTCATTTCACGGAGCTTGATATTTCTTGATCTACCAGTAGGAAGGGTTCACTGTGCCGCGCTCCCGGCTGCATGGGTACCACCATCTTGCTTGTTCTCCCCGTGAAACAGCTTTGCTGTGTTTCGGAGAGAAGGGCAAGACAGGCAGTGTAATTACTGGCACCGAGACTTAACATCTTATGTCTCAGGAATTAGGCAACACATAAATGAGTTGCCTGGGGTCGTTCCAGGTATACTAGTTTATGTTCATGGGCGACGTCGACCACTTACCATCAGGTGGTACGTTTGCCAATTTGCCTAGCCAACTAACATAAAAAAGGGATGTCTTATTCTATTCTTATTAACCGCGATATAATGCGTAAAAACTTATTAAAATGGATATGACTTATAGATTACCTTTTTCTAATATATAAAGAAACCACTATCAATAATATTATAAGACATTATGAAATATAATACATGTTTTTTCTATCTCTAATAAAAAATATACTACCTATAATAAGACCGCAAGTACCGATGGATATCGTTGGCTCGATGATAGGGATCTTTTTGTACCTTTCAGGTACCGAATATAATTTGTGTTATTTATGCTCTAAGTTTTAAGATTTTAGAATCGTTTGTACTTTGTTCGTTCATGTAAGACGTAGCATAAAGCGTGTGCTTTTGCGCGTTTTTTTATGTTAGTTGGATAGGCAAACTGGCAAACGTTCCACCTGCTGGTAAGTGGTCGACGTCACCCATGAACATAAACTAGTATAACTGGAACGAGCCCTGGCAACTCATTTATGTGTTGCCTATCCTGAGACATAAGATGTTAAGTCTCGGTGCCAGTAATTACACTCCCTGTCTTGCCAGTCTCTCCGAAACACAGCAAAGCTGTTTCACGGGAGAAACAAGCAAGATGGTGGTACCCATGCAGCTGGGAGCGCGGCACAGCGCTTCCCTCCCACCGGTGTTAATAAGTATGCTAGATTTGGCAGGCATTGCTTATAAACTTCTAACACAAACTTGAATAATTTTCTTTGGAATAAAGACTAAAGATTTATTTAACGTAATTTCTTTCGAATGCCCATGTAGGCGATGCTTTGAGCTTTTTATATTTTATGTTTTAAGTTTATCTGGTACCGAAGTGCTTAAGCAGATGGATAGATTTGGATGCGGGTTGATCCGTTTCTTTTTAAAAAATTGAAGCAGAGTTTCTAGCGGCGCCCAAGGGTCTACCTTTGTCGTGGCGGTGGGCCTCAGCAGCTTAAGGTGAACCCAGCACCTTGGGCGAATCAAATTGAGCCGAAGGAGCTACTCTTTGTACCTACTACTTATAGGAAGAGTGGACAAAAGAGCAGGGGGACAAGGGGCGACGATGGAAACCTCACCCCATTTTACTGTCCCTCTGTGGAGGTGGCGTCGGCCCCTTGATGGACTGACTAGCCGTCGAGGTACCCTGTTTGCTCAACAGATCCGGGGCATCTCACCAAAGGTGGCATTGGTGGCACTCGCCGGGTTTTAGTGGGTAGAGCTGCGTTCACCTTACCACCTTTCGGGCGCAGCGAGTCCCACATAACCGCATGGGAAGACCCACTTCACCGCGGGATGCCTTTAGAGTATTTCCCGGCGTAAAAGAGAAAAAAAGTCCTATATAGCTTACAAAAATTACGAATATACCTATGTATTTTAATCTTCTAATCTAATATATAAAATTTCCATGTCACAATGTTAGTTACCGTACTCCTCCGAAACGGCTTTACCGATTTTTACCAAATTTTATATGCGTATTCAGTAGGTCTGAGAATCGGCTACTATCTATTTTTCATACCCCTAAGTGATAAGGGTGGTCAACCCCTCAAATTTTAAAAGTTAACGCGGGCGAAGCTATGGGCAACAGCTAGTATTGTATAGATATTTGTTATCATTTAATTCCAGTAGGTCATGTTATTAACAACATGTCAGAATTTGATATGAAAGCAAAGTCTTTCATCAACCAATAATTATTATTTCTCAAATTACTTGCTCCTAATTAAAGTTCATACTTGATAAGGCGTGTCGGCAAGTGTCTCATTGATCTCAACGGAAAAATGCTTTAAAGAAACTTTGATTATTCGAAAAGGGGGGCATTTTACGTTTTTTTTTTGTATGGGAGTCCCCCTTAAAAATTGATTTTATTCTGTTTTAGTATTTGTTGTTATGGCGGCAACAGAAATACATCATCGGTGAAAATTTGAACATTCTTAACTATCACGGCTTATGAGATACAGCCTGGTGACAAACATACAGACACACTGCCAGACAGCGAATATTTATCTTTGAGAGAAAAATTTAAACAAATAGGAATTCTGACTGTCGCCTCTCAATGCGTCTTAGAAAATTTACTGTTAATTTACTAGGCTAGATGTACCAATGATTAGACTCGCAAAATTAAACAATTCTTTTTGGCAATTAAGCAAGGGAACTGTTACATACGCTTTTACAATAGCATTCCAGAAAACGTTTAAAAGCTATCAATCGAAAAAATTCAAAAACGTTATTAAAGAGCGTTTATGTGGTAGGTAATTATAATGTAAAAGGAAATTGTTATAGAATACATATTATTTGAAAAGATTAATTATAATTGAGATTCCACTGAGTTTGTTTCGCCGGTACTTCTCAGTGGGTACCGCTGGTAGATTCAATTGAGGCTCAAAAGATACTTTATTGGTACTATTTTGATTGTTTTGTTTTTCGAAGTAATATAATAGGGTTCCCGTTTTCCCCTTTGGGTACGGAACCCTAAAAAACCAATCGATTGACAACGTAATATTTAAAAATGTAATATCTAACGGTTTTCCTTTATGGACAAAAGAGCACCACTTAATTTTTTTCGTTCTTTAAGGGGAGCCCGCATTCCAAACGACATTTTTATTGACTTATTTGGCGTGTTTCAAGTGTACAAGTTTGTTACCCTTTGATTACCTCTTCTACCGTTCATTACCTACGAAATGAAGATATTTTGATTTGATTGTCTTGTTCATCAAAAGCGGACAAATATATAATTCAGGTGCTATAGTGGAACATACTATATGTCATGGTAGCAACATACACACACACACACATATTATACATAGAATGCTAAACTCACAACCCTTCCTTTGGCGTAACCCTAGTTGGGTAAAAATAAAGTGACTTTTAGAAAGTGAATGACATGATGTGGCTTTGTTGATTGTATTTATGACGAGTTGTTTAAAATTTACCATTGGGATTAGGCTTACAATCGGAAATAGTGTTCGATCTACAATTTGTTACTGTTCGAAGGATACAGTAGACAAAATGACGATCGCCTTTTGTTAATTGAACTCGATTAGTTAGATACCCAAAATTTGATATTCATAAAGTTGGGAGATGATGTTAGTACATTTTATTAGCATTTCATATACAAGTGGATCGGTATCAAACAAAAATGTATGAATTTATATAGCTACCACGTCTACGCCGCACTTTACCTTAAGGAGATAGGATATTACAGCAAACATCCTGTATATCGAAATATCCTGTAGGGGGCGGATCCCACTCTCGGAGTATATTCCCGATACTGTAATATCGCCGATCGTAAATATGTGTGATTTTTTTAGTATCAATGTTACATTCGAGAGGAAAAATGTAACATTTCCATGTGTCAAAATTCACTTATTTTAGGTTCGTATAACATAGAAAAATGCTCTTAAATTATTTTATTGCTCTATTTTTAATGTATTTTCACTTAAAATATTGATTTCTAATATTAACGAGATTTCAATCATTATAATGAAACATCTTTTGCGGATTTTATAGCGGTCTATGACGATTTTTACATGCCGTCATCCATTCATTCGGATACTTTACAGCAACCATGGTCACTGGACGACTGAGACAAATGTTCGCCATACGTCCGACAAGGCACGTAAAAATCTTAATAAACCGCGACCCGTAAGAGTTGTTTCATTATAATGTGAAATTGACACTTACTGAAGGCGAAGAGCACGTGATTATGTTGATGAGCCACGGATGAACCTATAGAAGTATTTTATTGACTCCAAATTATTCTAGTCACTAACGCTAGTCTGTCGTCAAGCTTTATAATAATAAAATAATGACGGAGTATTATTATGATTGAAGATAATTTTAACCTAGGTTTATATTATAAAATATAATTTATTTATAGTGCATATGAAGGGATGATATTATAAACATGACTTTATATTGAAAACTAGCTGTTGCCCGCAGCTTCGCCCGCGTTAATATAGATTTACAGCCGTACCCAGATTGTTGATGATTTATTTTTATAGCCGAAGTTACTCCCTATAACATCAGCTAGATAGCTGATGTTATATTGAGTAACTTCGGCACTGGCAGATGCCAGTGAAAGTCCCATCAAAATCGCCTCAGCCGTTTCAGAGATAAGCCGGAACAAACAGACAGACAAAAATTGTAATAAAAGGCTATTTTGTTATATGTCCCGTGTATACATCCATATGCATTCAATAAAAAGCGGTTATTTTGATATTACAAACAGACACTCCAATTTTATTTATCTGTATAGATGTGTTGTGGCCGTGGCAAACGTACATATTAGTTGCGGGAATTTCCGAATACTATTCTATCTAATAAATTAAAATTGGTGAAATTCGTTCGTTAAAAGTTGAAAAGTTTTGTAATTTAATTAAAATTAAATGAAAGGAATTTTGGAATTTCGATGCCGAATACAGTATCTTAAAAATAAAAAAATACTATTTTATACTTTAAGTTATCTTGAACTAAATAGGTTAATGATTATGATGTATGAACTCCAAAATTACAGTCTATGTCAATAGTGTAGGTATTTACCTAGGAAATTACCGTAATTATTGTTACATTGAGCAAGAAATCTCATACCCAAGCAAAAAACAATTGTTGGCAGTCAGTATCAATAGAGACTTCCGATAGAAGTAAAAATGTATAACTTTGAATTATGATGTCACCATGTCACATAAGCATGTCGCTAAAGCGAACCTATAAAATTTTCCCTTATCAAAAAGTGCTCAACGAGGGTAAAGAATTTTTCACTTCAAAAACAAATTCTGCGTCCTATCACCATATAATCGCAATAATTGTCTATGATACATCAATTTGGAACCGTTTACATAACTTGCCTACGATTAGATGCTAAATATAATATTTATAGGACCCCCTCACTCTATATTGTATTTCCACAGAGGAGAGAACACCATTGGCCACCGTGATACAAGACCACGGCCGTTTGGACGGCGTCCAGAGAGTCCTCTTCGGCTCGGGGCTGCAGTTTTGGCTCCATCGGATACTGTTCCTCGACGCCTTAAGCTACCTCAGCCACGGACAGCTCAGCTTGAGCCTCGATCGGTGGATACTTGTTGATATCGATGACATATTTGTCGGCGAGCGAGGTGAGTTTATAATGATCCTATCTAAATATATTTAATATGTACTGTATAATCACTAATCTATTATGTATATAGTGAAAGTAAAGCTTGTATGAGCATTGAGCATGCTCATCTACGAGCTATCAAGTTAGGGAAAGGATACCCTATATATATCCTTTTATCTGTAGATAAGACATCTAAGTATATCCATCAATCGACATACAAATTATCTTCACCTTCGCGGGCATATTTTATGAAAAGAAAAATTGTTACTCAACTTTAAACTATGTTACCTCTTGAATTTTAAATCTATTTTCCGTTTAAGATTTATGTAATCGTTAGTTGCATTTAAACTCTTATTACAACAATCTCTTAATTTGAGTTTGATAGCATCTAAATTATTTCCAAGTAAGATAGTAGATAGATAGTAGGCAAGAGAAGGAAATCGATCGTCGTATCGAGAATGCCTGGAAGAGCTTCTGGTCCATGAAGCACTTTATGAAGGGAGATCTTCCCCTATCACTTAAACGCAAGCTCGTCATAAGCATGTGCATCCTGCTTAGATGCACATGCTTATTATTATATACTAAGATATTATATAATAAGACCTGGTCGGAGTTGGCACAGGACCGTGATAGGTGGAGCAAAGCAGGGGAGGCCTTTGCCCAGCAGTGGGATCCAATAGGCTATTAAAAAAAAAGATAGTAAGATGATACACAGTTATCTACAGTCGAAAGGAGCGACAACCGAAACCCTTAAAAGGCAATATCGACAATTCCAAATCAAGAAAAAAGAATTGTAACCAGATATGTATTTGCATAATAATTGAGTTTTCATTTGAATTCTGTTAAATCCATCACAAATGTTTCTCGTCTCAATCAAGTTAAAATGCTTATTTTGGAAATGATGGTTCAAACAGCCTAATGGAATGACTTGGATTATACGGTCAATAAATTATTAAAAAATATATTGCCTTTACATGTAGGTATGTTTTACTATACTTATGTTTTTTTTTCATTTTTGTGCTTTCGATGACTTGAAAACTAAGTAGAAGATTTTATGAGTATATTTTTGAACATATTAATTGTATGTAATCCACGAACCTAGCTGGCTAATATTAAAAAATATATCCTTTTTTTAAATAGAACAAAGTAATAATATAAAAATATCAAATTATTTTATTTCATCTTTAGAACAATAACGCAACAATGTAATAATGATAGTAGATGAAGCATAACATTTTCGTTTGTAAGTCACTACTCGAAAAAATTGTGTATAATGATGATTTTTATAAATTACACAAAAAGGCTTGTATTTTACGTAAACGTTTCTTTTTTTCTGGACGAGACCTTTATATTTTTGCCGTTCTAAGTGAATTGGTATTCCGGTGCCGTCGTTAAGATGTGTCTATTCTTTCGTGGATCAAAGGTAATATTTTTTACCTTTATGTTCCTAGCTTACTTGAAGTATATTAAGACCTTTTCATATAATGAATGATTGATAACCTTCGATGTACAACGTTTTTAGGGTTCCGTACCCAAATGGTAAAACGGGAAGCCTATTACTACGACTTTGGACTACGGACGTCAGTCCGACTGTCCTTAAGTCTGTCACCAGTCTGTATCTCATGAACCGTGATAGTTAAGACTGTTGAATTTTTTGCAGATTGTATTTCTGTTGCCGCTATAACAACAGACAGAATAAAATCATTATTTAAGAGGGCTCCGATAAAGAAATCATAATCAAATGGTATACGCGGGACCTATTAAAATAGTATTAAATCAGAGGGATTGTAACGGAGCTGACAGTCAATAGCAGTTTAATCATTACGTCCCTAGATGGCGATTATATAGAACTTGAACAACACCAACTAAAGCGTTCACCAACTAAACTTAACAGCGCGCGAGTCCGACTCGGTCGATTTTTGACGTGACAACGTCTTATAATTCGATGGAGCCGGCTGCACGAACGAAAAAACATGACGCATGCGGCGTTACCCCCTCTGAGGCGTTCGATTTTCTTATGACGTTGTCACGTTCAACTATCGTCAGTAAACCGACTTTACAGACAACCGATTTTTTTATCTATTCTCTTCGATTGCGACTATAGTCTAGTTGTTATAGGTTGGTTGTTGAGATAAGGCTGCAGTTCGAGTTTTATCAATGTACGCCTGGAAAATAAGTTTTAGGAAAGAGCCCCATGCACCAGCTCAACCAATGTTGCTTGGTTGCTGTTAAATGAGTTTTCCTTTTTTGAGAAACTCCATATCCAATAGGTTGTAAGATTTAGTGCGTAAAATTCGCAGACCTGCATTTGGCTAACGCATATGCGGACTATGGCTAATACGCTCCTTACCCAATTTCAAGGAGACCCGTGTGTATGTGGGACATAGCTGAAAGCCCCAAAGAGAGATCTCCGACCGAGCGTGTTGTTATGGTTCGATCAGGCCGAAGCCCACTTGCTATCGATTCAGCTGTTGTATGTATAGCGACGAGCTGTGGAACTTCGATAGCGTGATTCAGGAATGTGGTGCTGATTGGTCCGCCACATCTAATATTGGAACTTATACGGGTCTCTTAAGCATAAGCTAGCACTACAACGTTGATAAATTATTACTCTTAAAGAAGAAGATGTTAAGGAAGATAGTGAATTTGGCGACCGTAAATAAGGTCAAAATTTAGCCTTTAACAGCAGGATAATCCACAAATTCGTATCTTAGCATGCCATGGAACTAGCTATGCACGAGGTTTCTTTGAAGAATTAGATTCGTAACGTCGTCCGTACAACTTTTTTGTTCTGCAGCGGAAATTTGCAGACCAAACCGTAACTAGGACCGGGGTGGGTTTTAAACCTAGCCGTGTGTGGGGTTCGCACTTGGAGATGCGTTACCCACTAAAACCGCTGCAAGTGCCCTCAGCCGCCTTTTATGAGAGTCCCGGATCATGCAGGCAACGCAGGACCCTCGGCGACAGGCTGGCCCCGGCGAAAAGGCCAGACTCCTCCTCTAAAGGGGGACTGCTCGGCTGTTCGTTTGCACGATACTTTTAGCAGTCCCCGACGACGTCGTGTCTAGCTGGACCCAGGTTAAAACTCCATCCTGGGCCCGACACGAGCACAGGGGAGTTACTGGAGCAGTCCCGACGACGTCGTGCCATACAGACCCAGGTTCCCATCCTGAGTCCGACACGAACACAGGAGGCGCATTAAATAGCGCCTCCTACGCGCCCGCGGTGGGAGGCCTCGTCGGCGGCCTCCTCTCTCACCCGCTTATCGGCCTCCTTCTGGGACATTACTGCCTCGCAGAAGGAGACCATCGCCGTCCAGGACTCGTCGTCACCGAGCATCGCGGCGATGACACTCGGCAGAGACAAGTCCCCTCCGATGACCGATGTCAGATTATGAAGCAGCGCCGCCCATCTCGGGCACACCTCGAGGGTGTGCTGGGCCGAGTCCACCGCCGCGCCACCATCGTGACACACAGTTACCGGCTCCCTTTGGGCCGTCCTGCACAGATACTCACCGAAGCACCCATGCCCGGTGAGCACCTGTGTTAGAAGGAAGGTGAGGGGTTTGCGTTTACGACGCATCCACCGCTCAAGGACCGGGCGCAGGGCAACCGTTACGCCTTTGCCATACGGCTGCCGCGCCAAGTCCTCCCCCCACCTTCGCATTAGTGCCTCCTGCCCTAGTCGGCGGACCCGTAGGATCCCGTCCGGCGTCACGTCCTCTCCGAGGGACCTCCCGTCCGAGACATAGGAGTATACCTCGGCGAGAACTTCCGACACGAGTTGTCCGTACAACTAGCCCTATACCCCGCAACAAATATGGGCTGAGGATAATGAAAAGACATCTAGTAGCCGGTGCCGACTAGGATAACAGTAGCTGTAGATAAATTATGACGGTTATTAATCTACCCTTAGTAGATATAGGGATCGGCCGTCTTGCCGTTCATTGAGGGAGTCCTATGTTCAGCAGTGGACGGATAGAGGCCGATGATTATGATGATAATGGTAATGATGGGTAGATATAAGCTGATGATGATTGTGATATGATAATGTTATAAACAGGTAAGGTTCGCGCGAGTAATTGTCCGTAAAGGACGAGGGTAAGTTTAATTCGCTTTATTCACGTGTCCATGCATTTTAATGTTGATTCTTACTAATTGTATAAAGTAAATTGAGAGATATAAGATTGAAAGCAATTAAATGCTATTTGTTAGCGTCAGTTGACGTAATGTGATTATTAAATAAAAGGTTCGTAATCATCGTCATCATTAGCATCCTGATCTCATCTTCATCATCATCATCATCATCATCATCAGCCTTTAAGACGACCGATCTTACCTTACCTAATGTAATTTTAAACTGCCGCTAGTATGGTGTCGCTATCCTGCACCCAAATTAATAAGGGTATAAATTAATAAATATTTTAGAACAATACAACTTTTGACCTAGTCCATCGTAGGTAAGTGTCGTGTTGGTATTCCAAAAAAATCGAAACTGAATAAAATTCAAGAAATTTTACATTTTCATTGTATAAATTTTATCTGTGCATTTGAGATTCGAACCCCCTAACTCTGGTGTGTAGACTCCATTTACCCGAATATCACAGTCGTCTAATTGTCGTTAATTTATAATCAGAACAGATCATATTAGTTCTGATTATACAGAAACAATTTTAACTCATCATGTTTTTCAATTTTATTTCACGGAACTCGATATTACATCTACGAATGCCTTGTTCACAAGCTCCTATTATAAATACTTTTTATAGTTTGGATAATACTAACGCCGAAAACCTTCAGAAACATTTTCAATTAAGTGTGGGGCCCGTAAAAACGTAATCTCCCACTCCTCATCACTTCCGTCTCCTGCTCCCAGTGTCATAACTTCATATTTACGACCAGCCACCGAGGTCAGCTTGTTGCGGACTGATTAAAATTACACACATATGAATAAGTACTAGCTCTTACCCACGAATTGGCCTCTACTTGAAAATGTATATTTTGATAGATTGAGAATATTTTTGAAGCAGTCCTAAGTCTCGGATACGAGGGCTTTCGGCGGGAACCTTACGTTGGAAGGGATACTACAGGTTCGCCGACTAGGGCAGGAGGCGCTCATGTGGAGGTTGGGGGAGGACCTGGTGCGGCAGCCGTATGGCAAAAGCCTAACGGCTGCTCTGCGTCCGTTCCTCGAGCGGTGGATGCGGCGTAAGCACAAAGCCTTCACCTGACGTCTGACACAGGTGCTCACCTGGTATGGTTGCTTTGGTGAGTACCTGTGCGGGACGGCCCAAAGGGAGCCGGTGACAGTGTATGATGATTATGGCGCGGCGGTGGACTCAGACCAGCACACTTTCGAGGTGTGCCCGAGATGGATGGTGCTGCGTCGCGGTCTGACGTCGGTGATCCGAGGGAACTTGTCTCTGACGAGCATCATAACCGTGATGGTCGGTGGTTACAACTCCTGGACGGCGATGTTCTCCTTCTGTGAGACAGTAATGTCCTAGAAGAAGGCTGACGAGCGAGTGAGAAAGGAGGCTGCGGTCGAGGCCTGGCTGGGGGGTGGCCCACGACCCGCAGGCGACAAACCGGCGTGCGTTGGAGGGGCTACTTAATGCTCCTCCAGTAACGCCCCTTGTGCTCGTGTCGGGTCAGGATGGGAACCTGGCCCAGTTAGGCACGACGTCGCGGGGACTGCTAATTGGCGGCCGGGCATTCCCCTTTACTGAACCTTATGTAGGTACCTATTCGTATATTATTATACCTATAACTGGGTGATATAGTTGATTTCGATCATGAATTATCAGTTCCACACTTTTGTCAATATAATTTGTGCAAAATAAATTTTATATTAATATTTCATTAAACAAACTATAAAATGTCGTCCTAGATTCCTAGAATCTCGAAGCGTATTAAAATTCATAAAAAAATAATGTTTAATTCATTCCAATATATTTCCACAGCCGTTTTATTATAATTTGAAAAGGGTGGAAAACGCGGCCTACCGCAACCACATTTGTATATATTTTCGATGAAAGTGGAACCATTGAAAACTTGGCTGTAAATAAAAACCGCAATTATTTTAAAATTCAATACATTAATATTGCCATAATGAGATTATGTTGTATTAATTTAATATTAAAAGTTAATTAATGGTTAAGAGCTGATTTTCCACTTAGTAACCAGTTTTGTAGAAGTTTTTATATTAATTGAGACACAAACTCCAGAAAATCCAAGTCAACGGCGCCCATTAACTGAATTCATGCTTAAATCGGAATTTGAACTTATTAAGCCAGACAATCGTAATATTCTAATGAAAACAGAAAAGCCGTTTAGGGCATGAAAAAGATACTGATGCTCTTGCGTCGCCCAAAGCGTATCTTTGGAACCGTTGTTTGTTATGTATGTAAGGACAAACTAAATTTACTTTTATGTAAGATTATAAGTCAACATCGTTATTTTCATTACTTAAATTATTTAAAACGGGATATTTTCCATAAATATCTCGTTTTCAATAATTTAAGAAATTTATTTTTGTTACTAAAATTGAAAAATCATTATATCAAAAAATCGTAAAAAAAATCAATCTTTTATAGCAAAAAGATACAAAAATACTTTGTAACAATAAAAACATACACAAACAAATACATTTACTGTCTTTTAATGTTCGTAGAGCCTGAGCTAAAATGTAAACCTTCACCCAAATGGGATTAACACGTACATTTCGGAACACTTTCGTTTATCAGAAGACATCTATTTAACATATTTGGGACCCCTAATCCCAATAATCTCTTAGTAAAATAGCTGTGATATACGGATGGACATCGATTATAAATTCAACTTTGTTGTGAATACATTTTCGGTTTAGGTACTATCAAAAGAATGTCTTTGATATAATAATATTCTGATGAAATTATTTTTTTGGTATGTAATGTGGATACTATACCACAAACAAATGATATACCATACCTAGTTCACGGGACTGTCAAGACATTCGATCACTGTCGAAATATGAATTTCCGCAAAAAAAAAATGACATAGTAATTATCTCGTTTTAAAAAGTTTTATTTGTAAAAATAACGATATTAATTATTATAATTTTTAATTATTTTAATATAAAAAGCCTTCAGTTATATAAAGCACGCAAAGTGGATGGCAGAATTCGTATGGTAAAACAGTATAGTAGCGTCAGTAGTGTGTATTGGGAGAGACGTCAGACAGTAAACTGATATAAGCTGGTAAAGATGATGAGGAAATAATTCTGTAGTGCGGAATTAACCTGAGACTAGCCTAGGCAATTCTTCAATTCAATTCAACTCTTCAGTTCCATTCCCATGTGTGGTCTATCATGAGACATAAGATGTTATGTCTCTGTGCCACTAATTACACTGCCTGTCCTGCCCTTCTCTCCGAAACACAGCAAAGCTGTTTCACGGAAAATCAAGCAAGGTGGTACTCGTGCAGACGAGAGCGCGGTACAGCGTAACCCTCCCCCCGGGAAAGCCGGCAACCAATCCATCATCTTTGCATTCATGGTATAGGCATAACGATATCTCTAGCATATGCTCATAGTCTGCATGGTAAATTAAAGCGATAATATTTATAAAGATGAAAACTTGATCACAAAGTAACGTGCTATTAATCTGGAACCATTTATTACTTTTCGTTGGAACCATCAAATACAATGTCTCCGGTGTAACGGACCATTCAATATAACTAGCCGGGTTTGTCTGATCTAATATATAGACTTTTTATTGAACCTCCTGCTAGAAATGTCTTTATTATGATACTAGTTGGAACCTCTCGTTTGCGGTGTCTTCGCCATTTGAAAGAAGACTTAGATTTTTGTATTGAAAACGGTCTCAATTTTATACTATGTGGTTTTTTCACGCGACAAAACCCGCGTGAACTTAAGACTCGTTTTCACCAATTCTAGGGCATAGAAAAAGAACGAATCTAAAATTAAATGAAAGCTATAAATCAATATAAGCGAATAAAATCATGAAATTTTGAATTTATGGCGGTGAAATATTTTAATTTTTTTTTTAATGTTATTTAGATAGGCAAACTGGCAAACGTACCACCTGATGTTAAGTGGTCGACATCGCCCATGAACATAAACTAGTATACCTAGTATACCTGGAACGAGCCCAGGCAACTCATTTATGTGTTGCCTATCCAGAGACATAAGATGTTAAGTCTCGGTGCCAGTAATTACACTGCCTGTCTTGCCCTTCTCTCCGAAACACAGCAAAGCTGTTTCACGGGAGAAATAAGCAAGAGAAATAAAAAGTTTTCTTCATCTTCGATCCGTTATCGTCAACCGTTTGACATGGGTCTTTCGCAATGAATGTCAAAATGTCTCCTTGTAACGAACAATATGTCAGCCGTCAGGCTTAGATCAACAGATTCAACACTTCAGTAAGTAAAAAGTAATTTAATTAGTTATACGTTGTTCATATATTTTGAAATAAAAACCAGGAATAACGTCGAATAAAATTTTGTTGGACAAATGGCCGTCTTGGCGTTCATCAGCAGAGGTGTTATGTCCAGCAGTGGGCGGATAGTCGTGATGATGATAATAATGATGAAGATGATATATCTATATCGATCTAGTACCTGACCAATCGGTGAACATGAAGGGCGTAAATTTTTAATTACTTTTGGCTAAAACAAAGCAAAATAAACCCGTTTAAAAACAAAAGGAGGACGCGTATATTGACATCATAAGACAAATCCATTGAAATACCACAAGTTCACCTATTTTCAATAATGCCAATGAAACGTGTGGAATGGTATTTGTTCGAGATCTTTCTCTCCTCGAAGGAACGTGACCAGCTCGGGCCCCATGATATTATCAGGTGGTCGGTGGCGTAGTACCTCATATGCGAACGTAAGCCGCACTCTGTTTAATCTTCGTACGTGTTGCTGTTAATACCTTTGTGTTTATCTGTTTGTTATTTGATAGGTAATTGAATATAATGTTGAATAGTTTGAGCCTTTTATTGAGTATGCGATTAGGAGAGTTTTTACCAAATTTTATTGCAATTGTAGTCTTTTTAATCAATAAGTGAGCGACGATGGCCTAGTGGGTATGGGGCTCGGCCTCTCGAGTGAGAACCGAGAGGTCCGGGTTCGATGCTGAACCTCCTGTGATGCCTAGAAATGGGTTTTTCTTAATTCTACGTGCATCTGAACATTTCCTTCACCGGAGAAGGAAATGTCGTGTGGAAACCTGCATGCTTGATAAGATTAAACGTTTTTGAAGGTATGTGAAGTTCACCAACCCGCATTGGGTTAGCGCATTGGTGGGCCATAGGGCCCAAAACCCTCCTCGCCTGATTTAGAGGAGAGAGTAGTGGGACATAAAAGGGTTGATATTATTTTATTATCTTTATATATATATATATATATATATATATATATTTCTTGTGTGCGTGTGTATGTCACTGAACTCCTCCTAGACGGCTGGACCGATTTTGATGAATTTTTTTGTTTAAGTTCAAGGGGATTCGAGGATGGTTTAGATTCACAAAACAAATGTACAGGACAACGTCTGTCGGTGCCACTATATATTATATATTTCTTGTGTGCGTGTGTATGTCACTGAACTCCTCCTAGACGGCTGGACCGATTTTGATGAATTTTTTTGTTTAAGTTCAAGGGGATTCGAGGATGGTTTAGATTCACAAAACAAATGTACAGGACAACGTCTGTCGGTGCCACTATATATTATATATTTCTTGTGTGCGTGTGTATGTCACTGAACTCCTCCTAGACGGCTGGACCGATTTTGATGAATTTTTTTGTGTGAGTTCAAGGGGATTCGGGGATAGTTTAGATTCACAAAAAAATATTTTGTACAGGACAACGTCTGTCGGTGCCACTAGTATTATATATAAATAATAAATATATAAATAGTTCATAAAATTATTCCAGTTGTTTTTGCCTACAAATGATACGATTTGTGTAAGCAACTTGCATTTGTATACATATTAAGTTCTATATCATTCTTAAAAACATTATTGGTTCAGATCTGATGTTAAAAAACGAGAAAGAAGCATTTAAGAACTTGTGTTATTGGCTACTTCTGGTGTTTTCCTTATTTCTGTCTTCACAAAAATATTCATCAAATTGCACCCAGCCGGATCCGTTTCCCGACCTCTGTACCTAGCCACGTGACTGCTCCAACAGCCAGCTGTATATATATATATAGCTCAATACAACATACAAATTTATACGTATGTAGCATAAAGTACATGAATGTTTCTCTGTAATGAGCTGTATATCCATGAGAACATTGCGCCGAACACCCTGTAACAAATTGAACGCCTATGGAATCCACCAGAGTCGCACAATTTAATTATTGTCTGTCATTACGTCCGTGCCTACGTTAAACCTGATTTGATTGCTTTTTTATTCACTTCAATTTGTATAAATGGTAATTTTATAATGCAATATCCGAACGTTTATTTTTTTAATGGTAATGATTAATTTGAAACGATCAAATGTATGTATAATATATTTTTACCGAAGTATATTGAATATTGGTCAGGCATTTCTCTAGTATATGCTCGCGGTAACGATTTGATTGTGTGAGTTGGTGTAGAGGTCGGGTGTCTAACACATGCAAAGATTGCGCTTTCGAATCCGACCATGGGCAGTCAATTTATGTGGTAAGTATAGATGTGTCCTTTTAAAATGTGATTTGGTACCTATATATTATCTGGCACCCAGAACACTAGTTGTTACAAGCTTCTCACAGAACATGCCTACACAAAAACCTTTCCACATTTCCAACGTAGAACCATGTTTGGTCCTCCCGTGACCATGGTTGCTGTAAAGTGTCGGTATCGGCAACGTCGGGAATATCCGTGAAAAGTTGTTTCATTTTAATGACTGATATTCGCCTAAAAGTAACAAAATAATAAAGAAAACGTTTCTTGTAACGTATTGAATAATAATAAATTTAATAAATCAACCATTTGCTGATCGTGGGTCTCCATATCACAAACCTCGTAGGTCCACGTTTCTGCTGACCCTATTGCTCTGTACCCTTAACTCGAGGATATTACGTATGTCCCAAGATGTTTCCATTGATTGATGTTATATGTAAGACATTACGATTTGATGAGTCATTTTATCAGTATATGTTGACATTTGGTAGTTTGATTGATGATAATGATTTTACTACCGTAGGTGTAATGGCCCCGTCCCCACCATGGTTTAAGCCTTGTCGTGGCGGTGGGGCTCAGCGAATTGAGCCGAGGGAGGTGCTCTTTAGAAGAAGAAGAGGGGTACAAAGAGCAAACTACAAAAGATCACGGGGACAAGGGGCGAGTATGGGAACCTCACCCCATTGCACTGTCCTGACGTTAGGAGGGGTTGTTCTGTGGTGCGGGACAACCCCTCGTGGAGGTGGCGTCGGTCCCCTGAAGGACTGACTAGCCGTCGAGGTGCCCTGTTTGCTCAATAGATCCGGGGCACCTCACCGAAGGCGGCATTGGTGGCACTCGCCGGGTTTGAGTTGGTAGAGCTGCGTCCATCTTACCACCCCTCGGGCGCAGCGAGTCACACATACCCGCCTGGGGAAACTCACTTCACAACGGGATACCTCAGTGCATTTCCCGGCGTAAAAGAAAAGAAAAGGTGTAACGGCCCCTCTACACGTCGACAGATGCATTCGCAGACATCGGCAGATGCATCTGCCGCCGTGGCGTCCGACACGCCAAACATTCTCGCTGAAACCCTTTGATCTATGTCACAAAAACCGACAATAAACGGATTTCAAATCACCCCATCTTGTCATGTCAGCTTCGCGTCTGCCGATGACGTCTGTCGATGCATCTGTTTACGTGTAGAGGAGCTGTAACGTGTAATATTTTGATACCATCATTAAATAATGGACTATATATTTCAGAAACTAAAACTATTCTTAAAAGTTCTAAATTTAAAATCAACAAACGTGGACGGAGAAACGCTGATAATGATCAAACAGACAATGATGTTGATACTGTTCATACGTTCCGAAACTGCTTAGGAAATAAATAGCTTCACTCGAATTAATGCGAATCACAAAAATGATTATATATGATCACGATTCTCGAATATTATAATATGGTTGTTCTGCTTTGTTTGCGCGCGTGTGTTGCCTTTATTATTAGATGTTCATTACACACAAGTATGAATACTAGGGTAATGAAGAGGTAATGTTTGTGAATGCGAGTGGCAAGGGATGATGGAAGTGGAAGGCAGCCGTTTTGGCGTTAATTAAGGCAGGCATATGTTCAGCAGTTAACTGCAAAAGCAGGATAGAGGCTGATTATGATGATGGTGATGAATATTTATGAGAATGAATGATGTGTGAAAAATATTTCAACGGCATAATGGTACGTCATAACTGAGTGACAAAGGCTATAAAATAATCATCATTCATCAGAATACGGCTGTAAATCTAAGTAAAAATGGATGAAGCTGCGGTCAATAGCTAGTCAAGTATGAGTTAAGTGATACTCCGCTTATATTAGTGATAACGCTTTCATAATAGACCTATTGGCTATTATCTCTTCACCACCGTATACGTACATCCCGAATATCGATGACAGTTTTGGTTGTTCTAGATTAGTAGGATCATAATAATTAACGTGTGGTTATTGAACGCACTTATTAATTTTTAAACATTTTTTTAAATGTCATATGCAGGCAACCGAGCAGTCGGAGCCTTATGGTGACTACCGACGCCCATAGACATCCGCACAACCAAAAGTTATGCGGATGCGTTGCCCTCCTTTTCCCTATCCCCCCAATGGGCCACTGGAGACTCACAAACCGCACAAAACGTGACAGCATAGCTGTCACTTGACGCCGGTGTTATGGGAGCGAGAGGTATCACCCCGGTCGTGCCGGCCAAATTCAGCTGCAAAGCAGCATGGCACTACCTCTTACTGAGCTTAAGGAATTAACGTTTAAACAATCGGGCTTGTAAGGGCTATTATGAAATCCAAACTGACTAAGAACATGATTTCCTAAGATATCTCGTGACCATTTTTCCGACTTACTAAGACATCGTCAGTCTGTGTCTATCTATTGCAGTGTTTGTATGTTTTGTACATGCGATCTTCGATGACCGATCTCCGAGTATCGCAACTAGCCCATTCGTCTACTCAACAAAGATTCTTATCCTGTATTCCAGGAAAAAACTTTTTTGGTCCAACGACAATCTTTTCTTACATCTATTTACGGAATAGATGTCCCGCCCTTGGATACAAATTTATTTCTTATTTTATTGGAAAACATACAGTTTCAAACATTCTTAAAAATGATAATGTTAAGTAAAGTTTTTTTAATAGCATCCTATCCCCCCAATGGACCACCGGAAACTCACAAACCGCACGAAACGCTGTGCCGTCACTTGACCCGGTGCTATGTGAGCGAGAGGTACCACCCCGGTCGTGCCGGCCCAATTCGGTTGCAAAGCTGCTGCTTTTCAAGCATGGCACTACCTCTTACAAAAGTTTCAACTTATTAATAATAATACTTAAGAAGTTGAAAATATAAATTAATGCTACTTTTCAACATATTATGATGATATATGTTATGTAAAACGGTATTGAATAAGCGTGAACAGAGACACCCTGTCTCGTAAACAAGGCCTTCGTTAATGGATAATGTCGTCATATTGAGCTTTTCGAAGTGCGAAGAAAGATAAATATCCCGATTCAGGTAGATTAATTAATAGTGAACATATTTAAAACCTTTTTTTGTTATAGCAGGGAAATACTTTTTCCTCATGTAGCCAGGATAGTCAGCTAGGGCCGTACGGCACAGGTACTCACCAAAACAAACATGCCCGGTGAGAACCTGTGTCAGACGGTACGGACATCATAATGTATCTATCATAATATAAGGTTTTGTAATATGTTTTCCGTTTAAAAGTTTATTTATTTATTGATAATAGGTACACCTACTGCATATTACAACATTCATATACCTAGAATATGTAAACAAGGTTATCTGATGCGTGTGCTAATCAAATCAAAAATATCAAAATAATGGTATTATAAAAAAATAGTATAGGTAGATATAGTTTTTATTGCATACATAAAACAATCGTAGCATTTATATCATTGTCATGAAACAGGAACACGATTGCACGAAGAGGACGTGTCAGCGCTGTTGGCTTCACAGGCAGCGCTTCAGCGGCTAGTGCCGGGCTTCCGCTTCAACCTGGGCTTCAGCGCCAAGTACTACCATCACGGGACCGTGCTCGAGAACCGGGGTGACGACGCATTGTTGAAGAACAGGGAGCACTTCAACTGGTGAGTCATTTTAATACAGACTGTATATAAGACTACTTTTTACGGATTTTATCGCGGTTGGTATTTTTACAGTCTGACGTTTCGGATATGAGAGGACTGCGTCCTCCTAATCGTGGTTGCTGCGATAAAATCCGTTAAAGTTGTTTGAATATAAAGATACAATACCTGTTAAAATAGATACAATTTCAATAGTAAAATCAAAGATACATTTGAAAACGAAATTGACATTATCTTGGTCTATAGTCTAGACACATTTCAGTGTAAGTGACGACTTAAGGAATAGAGAGTATGGAGTAAGGAAAGGAACATTTACTTAGCTTCTAGATATTGATTATGATTAATGGTTGGAGTTACGCGGCTAAAAGACTTTGTCACGTTTGAACATGTCTGCATTAGAAATTCATCAAACATAGAGCTTTTAAATTTAAAACCATATGCAAAATTACTGCCTTTCGGTTGCATTTTCACTCCTGTATCGCCCGCTGATCAGATTGCGATTTTTGAAAAGACAAATATTTATACCAAGGATGATAGACCCTGTAATATAATGAATCATTATCAGCCCAGATGCGGAGAGCGCGGCAGCGATAGGTGGTCCCGTCAGGGGATCCCCCCGCACGCTTATGGTTTAGAGTTTAGACTACATTGCCGATGCGGACGACTATAATTACCGCACTGGGCCAGCACGACGAGGCGAACACCGCCGGGTTTTAGTGGGTAGAGCTGCGTCCACCTTACCATCTCTCGGGCGCAGTGAGCCTCACATACCCGACTGGAGTCCTACCTCCCAGCGGGATGCCTAAGAACATTTCCTTGTGGGAAAAAAATATATATAAAGACGAAATTCGGATGATGAATGCATTAGTGAATAACTACTAAATAGCTGTGCACATAAAAAAAAGTTCATAATGACAAATTTCATATATTTGATATTTAAAGTATAGTTACATACAGTAGCCCATACAAGTTAGATGCAAATAACAGTTGTTGCACAACCGTCGCCAGGAGGCCGTGTGGTCGCAGACTGCACGGTTGGCGGGGGGCAACCCCCCACTTTATAAATCAAAGTGAGCCTAATGGGCTCACACTAATCCGATGTAGTATTAGGGCCTTCGGGCCGTTAGCATAGATCCATCGGAAAAAAAAAAAGTTGTTGATGATTACGCACTAAGGCGTAGTGAGGCGAGGCAGACCCTCCTTACGAGGAGTAGTCTGGTTTTCGCCAGCCTATCGCTGAGGTAATCCTGTTTCTTACAGGTCCAGGACCTTCAGTAAAGCGCCTGATGGCGCTCTCAAGTGGTTTAAGATGGCTATAATGACAACTACTCTCGCTTCATTCGTTTTTTTAATTCGATATAAATCTGACACATGCATTAATGTGTAAATATTTTAATATGTTTATATAGTGTTTTATAATTTAACGTGAATCAACTAGCTTTAAATTAATGTAATTAAGTATTCCACTACACACAATAAGATTCCAATTTTATTTTGCTGTTTTAATTTGAGATCTTTGTAAGTATGTAAATTAAAACAAAGTAGTTTATTGAAAGTTTAAAAAGAGGTTCTAAAGCAAGACGATTGAGAAGGACCGGCGAAACAAACTCGGTCTAATCGAGTATTTTTTTGCAGTTCATATTGCTGTAAAAACTGTATGTAAGCATTCCTTGACGACCTCTGTGGCTCAGTGGTAAGCGCGTTGGCGCTCTAGCCGGAGGTTGCGGGTTCGAATATATTTTTAAAACAAATATATTTTCTGTGTTCCTGGGTGTGGTGTGAAAGCGTTCATAGATATTAGATATTATTATTATTATATTTTCGTTGTCTTAACCCGTAACACAAGTTTTTCAAGAACTTGTGGTACGGGTTACGACGTTACCGTTACCACGGGACCAGATTGACGTGGTGTAAAAGCGTCCATAGATATTATTATTATTATACTAAAGCAACGCGTTCTTTTGACACATCTTCAATCGTCTACATACAACATTTTCCCCCAGGTTTTGTCACATGTGGAACCACCAGCAGCCTCACCTGTACAACAACGTGTCCCAACTGGAGGGCGAGATGATGCTGAACAAGCAGTTCGCGATCGAACACGGTATCCCGACCAACTCGTGCTACTCCGTGTCGCCGCACCACTCAGGCGTGTACCCCGTACACGAGCCGCTATACGAGGCGTGGAGGAAGGTGTGGGATGTGAGGGTCACCAGCACGGAGGAGTACCCGCATTTGAGACCCGCTAGGTGAGTAACTTATCCATAGATAATACGAGAGTATGAGCAGCGAGATAAGTAGCGTGTTGTAAAGTTCTTAATATTATATAAGGAATTGAACCTTATTTTTTCTTTCCGAGTGTCCTTTTAGGTACGTATATTTTTAACACTTCTCGATAGCTCTATTTTACAAAGTGTTGTAAAATAGAGACATATTTTTGAAGTGTAAACTACTTGAACTGTAAACTCAGTACGCATATTTTTAGATGAGATAAAATCTCTGAACTCGCGACACCGCACACGAAACTATATACGCCATAGAAGAGACTCTCCTAAGGAAGAATGGGCCCACTGCTTTTCTCAGTGGTTCCATCGAATGCGACGATGTGTAGAAAGAAACGGAGATTACTTCGAAAAACGATAAAAGTATTGGCAACTTTCTACATTAAGCCGTTTTTCATTTTCTAAACACCGAAATGAATTCATCTGAAACAATAATAAATTGGTCTATACATAGTTTATAATTACTTTGTTACGGCCAATATTAGGTGGCTATTGTTTATAATAAACTACGGCACGAATACTTGAAGACTCCACTATATTAATTGCTGTAGCCGATATTAAATTAAATTTACACCGTTAGCCCAATGGCTTGTTTATGACTTCCTATATCTAGCTTGGTAGTTTCATTGGTAGTCAATTTTAGTTATGTATTCAAAGTAAAGCTGTTGAATTTACGAGCTGTAATAACGATCAGCGACCGAGTGCCTTGAGTGGCCGTGCATTTGAATCTGGCAGCGAATATTTGTAGCTTATTATATTTTGTGTAATTAAGGGCATGCATATTTTTTATCTTACCTACTTCGGTTTTATCTTAGTAATCTATGTATGTATATTTGTTTTTATGTACGTTCCATCGTAGCAATTCATAAATTAATCAAATATAACAGCAACAGTACCTACGCTCTACACAAAACAAAAAAATTATTTTACGTAGTTTTAAAATTTTATAAATACATCCTACAATTATAATCTTACTTTAGAACAAAACATCTTGAATGTTCTTAGAATTGATTTTAATACGATATTTCAAAGAATATTAGATATATTTCTAGATTTCTTAATTCTGGGTCTAGAGCGTGAATATTAAAATCGATCCTAAAAGCGCCGAATTCAACCAACAGAGAACCCTTTGTTTGTAAACCGATTATAAGAACTTTTGTCCTCTACTCAGTGCCTGTAACACTATTTCCCTGCACTAGTTTTATTCCGTCGGCGAAAATAACGCCGCTTTTGGAATCCCCATGCGCATTTGTAACACTTACTGCCTTTCATCATAATCATCATAATGTGTTCCACTGCTCGGCGCAGGCACTTCCTCGAAATCAGGCGAGGACGATTTTGGGCCATAGTTTTACCTGTGTGCTGGCCTTATGCGAGAAGTAAACTTCATACACTCTTAAAGACTTTTAATCTCATCAGGCATGAATGGTTTTTTACACTGGTGAGCAAAAGCGTCTTATTCTGGAGCACGGGAAAATTTAGACCTATTTCAGGTGCTCCGGTCAGGATCTAACCCAGACGTCTCACTTGGAGGCTGAGCCCATACCCACTAGATGAATAGAGCATCATCACTCAACACTTTTACAGAAACTAATATTTAAAAAAAAACCAAAGACATCATATAGACCTTAGTATTCAATTGATAAAGGTTTTTTTTTCATCTTAGGGAGTGAATTATGTCATCCGTGAATTTTGTCTGATGCAAATATCGCATTCATATGTTTACTCATCCCGAGACACAATATGAATGCCATCGGTGCCAGCAATTACTGGCCGTCCTGCCCTTCTAACTAGCACACAGCAAAGCAGAAGAATTTAATAGGACGGACGCAAACATTATACATAATAATATTGTGTCAGACTCGTCCGTGCGAGGTCCGTAGACGCAAGGTATCCTAGTAGAAATAATCTTCAGTTTTTACGTACTTATACATACATTTCAGTATGTTTTTTAAGTTAGTTGCATGGACAAACGGGCAGACGTGCCACATGATGGTAAGTGATCAACGTCGCCCATGATAAACTAGTTAATCCAAAATTAGTCTGAAGACAACTCATTCATGCGTTGGCTATCCTGAGATTTACTATCTTACTCTTTGTATTACACTGCCTTTTTTGCTCTTAATGAAACACAGCAAAGCTGTATGACGGGAGAAACAAGCAGGATGGAGGAACCCTTGCAGACGTGAGCGCGGTACAAGCGCGTCCCTCCCACCGGTATCCTTTGATATGAGGGATATCAAAGGATTATTTTAATTAGCCTTTTTTTCTTTTCCGTCGGGAAATGCTCTTAGGCATCCCGCCGTGGAGGTGGGTATGTGGGACTAGCTGCGCCCAAAAGATGGTAAAGTGGACGCAGCTCTACCAACTAAAACCCGGCGAGTGCCACCAATGCCGCCTTAGGTGAAGTGCCCTGGATCTGTTGAACAAACAGGACACCTCGACGACTATTCAGTCCCTCAAAGGATCGACGCCATCTCCACAGAGGGGTTGTCCAGCACGACGTAACAACCTCTCCCAAAGTCGGGACAGTGCAATTGGGTCAGGTTCCCATCCTCGCCCCTTGTCCCCTCCTATTCTTCTGCCCCTCTTATAAGAGGATACAAAGATCAGCCCCCTCGATTCACTTGGCTTCGGCCAAGGTGCTGGGTTCACCTTAGGCTACTGAACCCCACCGTCATGACAAGGCTTGAACCGCGGGGGGGATTTTAATTAGCCTGCTTAGGCTAACACACAGGGCTAATATTAAAACAAAATATTACATGTATTTCGCCTAAATACAAAAGGTTTAATAAAATGTGTTTTATATCTTTGTATAGATGATACAAAACCGCGTAGCAAAAACTGGCAATTAATCATTTGGATGTACAAATATGTTTTTAAAACAATAATTCAATGAATCAACAGTTGCCAAATATGTATCAGGCTTCAGCAAATATTGACTGAAGCCTTTCCCGTGAATACGGACCGACGCGGACGAGCGATTTTCATTATGTGTTATGTAAGTATGTCATTGATAAAAAACTCATTAATTTTAAACTTATTTAAATTAATATTTTCTATGGAATAATGATATTTTGAGAGTGACATGAACGTGCGTGGCGAATTGATTCTTCAAGAAGGCGTACTGTTTTAAGAAAAATAAATAATTTTTTCCTTAGCGTGTACATTTTCTAGTTAATAACTTTACGGGTGACATGATATACCTACGTAAATTATTCCTACCAATTTTACATATATAATAACTAGCTGTTGCCCGCAGCTAACTAAGATTTACAGCCGTATACGGATTGATTTTTATAGCCTAAGTTACTCCTTATAATATCAGCTATCTGCCAGTGAAATTCCTACCAAAATCGGCCCAGCCGTTTCAGACAGACAGACAGACAGAGACAGAATGATGAATGACTACCATGATTCTTGTGTCTTTAACTCTAGTTGTCGTTTTAGATTTGTAGTATGTAGTAGATTTTAAATATCAATGTCGTTTCAACCAATAGACGTCCGCTGTTGGGCATAAGCATCTCCAACCTAACCAGCAGTCCTGATCCAGCGGCTTCTCATGACCCTGACCAGATCGTGGGCCCATTTTGTAGGGTGCTTATCATACTACATTTTTCGGTACGCTGTCGCCATAATAGCACTTTGTCATCCCATCGGCCATTAATAATATAATATAAATAAAATAGGGCGTTGGGAATAGGGCGTTCCTCCCAGGCATTTCAGGATAACAACATGTAAATTTGTTATAAAATATTTGGTAAGGTTAGTTCCGGCGAAACACGCCGGTTCTTCTCAGTGGGCTTGCTTTGGAATCGTAAGTAGACTCAATTGACGCTTAAAAAAGATACTGTGTTGGTACTATTTTGAATAAAAGAAGATATTTTATTTTTGAAAAATAATGTTTTAATGAAATTTGTACACAAAATCTACTTTTAATCTTGTGTACAAAAAATGTACTAATACAATGGACACCTGATCGTTTTTCGTGCGACACTACAAGTGTCGCACGAAAAACGATCAGGTGTCCAAATTGAAAAACTGGCGCTCCTTAAATTATGACTGTAGCGTTTAACCTTTACTGCAAAACTCAATTTATTTCAATTTCATGAAAGACTCGGTTATGTTATGAACAATAAAAATAGTATTTTAAGAGCAGTCTTGCATTGCAGTTGTAAATAACTGTTATGTAATATGTTGGGGGCCATATCTCTTGCCACACGTGCCATTACTCTACGTACGTATCTAATGTTACAGTATTAAAGGTTGTTATTGTTGTTTTCTTACCATTGTAAAGTATTAAATGCGGGTACAAAATTTTTACGTCCAGTAATAGTTACTGTAAATCAAAAGTGTAATAACCGCACTGTGACCACACATGCTGTGACCTTGCTGTGACCTACAAACTTGTGTCTCGTTAATAAACGCCTGCAATTTTTCGGTGGGGTGAATGCTTATTGCGCATAGTAAGAGGTAGTGCCATGCAGCTGCTTTGCAGTCGAGTTGGGTCGGCGCTACCGGGGTGGTACCTCTCGCTCACATAACACCGGCGTCAAGTGACGGCTATGCTGTCGCGTTTAGCGCGGTTTGTGAGTTTCCGGTGGCCCACCGTGGTGGGGGGATAGGGAAAAGGAGGGCAACGCATCCGCATAACTTTTGGTTGTGCGGTTGTCTATGGGAGTCGGTAGTCATCATTAAGGCTCTGACTGCTTGGTCGCCTCCTTATGACATAAAGAAAATACTGCCAGGTCTTGTATAAAAACTCCACTCAGCTAAATGAGACTTCGACCCTGTGTTCCAATAGTTAAAGTAATCCTTACTCACTAACGAGCCCCCGATAGCTATCGGCAATATTTGAGGTGGTTAGGATTGATGCTGATGATTGCAACAGTGCCAAAGTTAAGGATAGTCCCAGGTTAATTCGAGTACTGATACGATAACTTACTAACTAGTTAGCTACTGTTAGTTTACTTATATTAAGCTTATATTTAACCCCCTACGCAAAAAGAGGTGTAAGATAAGTTTGATCGCTATGAGTGTCTGTCTGTGGCACTGCAGGTCTCAAATGGGAAACCAATCTTGTTAGGTCTAAATTACTTACTTGAAAGCAGTTCTTACATGTTTTATCAATATTAGTTCAGCCGTTTCAAGGCTATTAACTCATTTGCTATGTTGGGTTTATTCTTAAGTATTATAAACAAGTTTATGATAGCGAATCCTTTGCTTTTATTGTTTATGACACATTTAATATTTTGAATGATATATTAATACAACTTGAGCGCCGAGCATTGATTGGTTATTACATAAACCGCATGCGGTCAGGACTCAGGACGTTACGGTTTTACCTGTAGTAATGTGTTGCGGTGGGCGGTTATAGTGAACATCATGCGATATAATATCCGATGTTCCGTGAACGTCATGCGATATATTATCGTTTGTTCCTTACCTATCCATTTTATCCTCCATGCCTGATATATATTCATCATTATTATTATTATTATATTATTAATCTTCTTCACGTTCTCTCTTTCTCTTTGAATGAACGCCAAGACGGTCGATCACCGTCACTCGCAACCATAAACACTACACAACAATTAGAGGTCGCTGATTGATATGCTGCTGTATATCAAATGGATGGTGGTATTAAAGAACTTAATGTGAATCCAATTACAGGTGTTTTCCGTTCTTCCAGTCTTCATTGTATTCCCTCGTGCTCATGGTTCAGGCCTTGTCAGTAAAAAAAAAAAAAAAAGAGCAGGGGCAAGGGGTAAGGATGGGAATCTCACCCCATTGCACTGTCCCGACGTTGGGAGGGGTTGTTCTGTGGTGCGGGACAACCCCTCTGTGGATGTGGCGTCGGTCCCTTGCGGGACTGACTAGCCGTCGAGGTGCCCTGTTTGTTTACTAGATCCAGGGCACCTCACCAAAGGCGGCATTGGTGGCACTCGCCGGGTTTTAATGGGTATAGCTGCGTCCACTTTCCAGCCGTCGGGCGCAGCGAGTCCCACATACCTGCGCGGGGAGACTCACTCCCCTGCAGGATGCCTCAGAGCATTTCCCGGCGTTAAAGAAAAAAAAAAGAAAAAAAAACATGTTAATCAAACCTTGGTTTGCTATTTATATTGTCATTAGTTTAAACGACATTTTTTTTATATAGAAGAGGGGGCAAACGGATAGTCGGTTCACCTGATGGTAAGTGAAGAGCGACATCCACAGACACCCGCTACACTAGTGGACTAGCAGGTGCGTTGCCGGCCTTTCAGATATGAGTATGCTCTTTTCTTGAAGGTCCCTAAGTCGTATCGGTTCGGAAACACCGTAGGAGGTAGCTGATTCCATATATTAGTCGTGCGAGGCAGGAAATGCCGTAAAAAACGATTTGTTGTGGATTTCCGGACATCGAGATGTTGTGGGTGAAATTTGGAGGTTTTCCGCGATGTCCGGTGGTGGAATTCTGCTGCAAGTATTAGTCCGAACAATTCCTCAGAGCACTCCCCGTGGAAGATGCGGTAGAAGATGCAGAGCGCTCCGACATCTCTACGCAGCGCCAAAGAATCAAGCCGATTGGAGATAACATTGTCGTCGACGATACGAGCCGCCCGGCGTTGAATGCGGTCAAATGGAAGGAGCTGATATTGGGGCGCTCCAGCCCAGAGGTGAGAGCAGTATTCCATGTGAGGCCGGATCTGCGCCTTGTATAATTGAAGGCGGTGTGAAGGCATGAAATACTGCTTCGCCATATTGAGCACGCCGAGTTTCTTCGAGGCTAGTTTAGCCTTTCCTTCCAAATGACCACGAAACTGCACATCTCTCGATATATCGACGCCAAGTATCCCAATGCTGGCTGAGGCGGTATTATTTTTATTAGTATTATGGACAAATGGACTATTGATGACAATGATTTTTTAAATAATCCTACGAATATTATAAACGCAAAAGTTTGTAAGAATGAATGGATGTATGTTTGAAAGTTTTTAGCGTAAAAATTACTAAATGCATTTTGATGAAACTTTACTATAATATAGCTTACACATCAGAATAACATATATGATTGTGGTGGTGAGGTGTTTCGGAGAGAAGGGCAAGACAGGCAGTGTAATTACTGGCACCGAGACTTAACATCTTATGTCTCAGGATAGGCGACGTCGACCACTTACCATCAGGTGGCACGTTTGCCAGTTTGCTTATCCAACTAACATAAAAAAATAGGCCATAATTTATCCCTACACTCCCACAGGTATGGGAAGTACGCTGATGAAACCGCGGGGATCTGAAAGTGTTGTATATTTTGTAAACTTATGCTTAGGCCGTACCACCTGTGGTTTTCACAGACCTCTTGAGACATCAACCTCGGGTATCTTCATATAAACCGAGCGAGCCTCATTATGATACATGTGTATTTGTAAAGAAAATAATTAAAATGTACTGAAATGAACGGTACCAAAAGAAAATGTGCCTACGGCTTAAGGCTTGACTAGTGGCGGGAAATTCAGGTTGGCTTTGAAACGCTAAGCCCACGTGAAATGGAACATTTAAGTTTTATTCTTTGGTTACACACAGCCGCAACATATTCGGATTTTTTTATTGTTTTTATTTTTTTATCTGGCATCCTTTTTATTTTAAATTGAGTAGAATTTAAAAGGGTGTGCTGGGCCGAGTCCATCGTCGCGCCACTATCGTGACACACTGTCACTGGCTTCCTGTAGGAGCTTCCCATCACCTACTATCCCATCGCAATATTTGTTTAGCCAACTACAACAACAACAAACAACAACGCAAAATTTATTTCAAACATAAAAAAATAAAAACATTTAGTATGATTGACATTTTAGGTAAATTAAAAGGTCATTACCGTTGTCAACCACCCCTACCTCAAAGCCGCACACACTTGAGCTGTACAGAGAGATGTCGAGACCCTCATACTAATAGATGAGTTCAGTTCAACGTATATTGAATTGTTTTCGATTTACCAGGCGACTGTACTGTGCGGCGGCGGCGGGCCAGTGGACATGGATTTATTTTTGTACCCATATTCATTATCAAGAATATTATGTATGTTTCTGTAAAAAAAGGGCTAAATTCTATATAACCCACTTCGATCAACTAACACAGCTAATATAACCAGGGATAATTTAGATTGTTTTTGTAAGTGATGAATTCTACTTAACATCACCCAATGAAGTGTTTGGTCTACATATTTGGCTACCTTAAGTGAAATAACACACACGCTAAAGAGAAAAGGGTTATTCTCGCAGCGAAACTGCATCCTCCAGAAGAGTCGTTGGCATTGTTTCTGTGGTACTAGTTAGCTCAATAGTAAAGTATAATTGTACACATGCAAGCTTCGTAGAAGTAGACGATAATGAGCGTAGTTCTTGGTCAGTCAGGTCACCGAATAGACTAGAACCTTCGCACACAGTATTATTACTACCATTATCCAACAGTTGAAGGTCAAGTAGTAGAACTCTGTGTATAAAATTCGAAACATACCTAAGTTTAATTGATAAATCGAAAGCTATACGTATTGAAAGATTTTATAGTTGTTTGTTAAAAAAATATAAATCCTTTTTCATTTTTAATTAAAGTTTATACGCAGCGTATATTCGACACTTTTCGGCTTATATTTTGTTGTAATAACCGACTTAAAATGTTACTTAGTTAGAATAATCTTAATTATTCTGTTATTAAAACTTGCGGTGGATGCAAAACAGAATATGCGCACAATGTTCACAGACTTGCATTTTAGGTAAATGCGTTTTGGTCAAGACTTTGTGGCTGGTTTTACTGTAGAAGTTCCCTTCACAACGTATACGTTATGTTAACTTTATTTTATTTAGGTCAAATTATGTATGTTTATTTATAAATTAGCTGTTGCCCGCAGCTTCGCCCGCGTTAACTTAGATTTTCAGCCGCCCGGAGTGATGATGATTATTTTTGTAGCCTAAGTTACTCCCCATAACATCAGCTATCTGCCGGTGAAAGTCTTGTCAAAATCGGTCCAGCCGTTTTAAAGATTAGCCGGATCAAACAGACAGACAGACAAAAATTGTAAAAAAAAAATTAATTTGGTATATGTACCGTGTTTAAATCCATATGCATTCAGTAATAAGCGGTTATTTTAATATTACAAACAGACACTCCAATTATATTTACCTGTATAGACTAGCAGCGCCCCGCAGTTTTACCTACTGTGTACTACCCATTCCCTTGAGAGTACGGGGATAAATTATAGCGTATGTGTTATTCTGATGTATAAGCTATATCATTGTAAAGTTTCATTAATTATATCCATTCACTAGTTTTTGTGTCAAAAGTAATAAACATCCGTACAAACTTTCGCGTTTATAATATTATATAGTAGAATTGTAAGGATTAGTAAATTGTGCATATCAAAATTCAAAATATTCTTCATGCAAACAAAACTTCATGAAAACTTCACAAATGTTACTTGTATATGTTGGTTACTTGTATATAAATGTAACAAGAAGGAACTCGTATATAATCGTAAAAATCGTAATGTTATGTTACTATTATAGTATATTCTATAGATAAAGTAGATTACCCATTAATCGAAAATTAGCTTTATCTATAAATTGTTTCAATGCGAGTGGCAAGGGATCGGTCGTCTTGGCGTTCATTGTGAGAGGCCTTTGTTCAGCAGTGGACGGATATCTGCTAATGAGAACGATGATGATGATAAATTGTATCACTCCGATAATTTTGTTATTTAGGGAGTGCAACTAAATTTCGTTTGTCATACCAAAATCTATAGCTTTTCGTCTCCATATATTTAACTGTCGATACGATATAATAATATAATATGTTGGGACAACTCACACATGGCCATCTGATCCCAAACTAGGCAGAGCCTGTTATTATGGCAACCAGACAACTGATATACGGATAGACACAGAACAAATGATCATGTTCATCACACAAACATTTGTCCTGGGTGGGGATCGAACCCACGACCTTCTGGTTTAGCAGTCAGGGTTACTAACCACTAGACAAACAGTCTTTATATCTTACTAGCTATATGCGGCAGCTTCATCCGCGGTAACTTAGATTTGTATGTGGACTATGTAATGATTACGTTCATAGCCTGTTTGACAACGTTGCAATATTGTTGAAAGAATTGTTTAAATCCGATGAGGTCTTAAATAATTAAGATTTTACCGGTTTACCGATGCTCTTGTGCCGCGCTTCGCATTGGTACCACCATCTAGCTTATATCTCCCGTGAAACAGCTTTGCCCTTTTTCGGACAGAAGGGGATAATAGGCAGTATAATTACTGGCACAGAGATTTGCCATCTTACGTCTCAACTCAGGATAGGCAACACGTGGATGAGTTTTCTTGGCTAGATTCATGTTTACTTGTTTATGTTCATAGGTGACTCTGACCACTTAGTATAATGCGGCTTGTCTGCCCGTTTGCTGATCCAACTAATATAAAAAAATATTAGTGTAGATAAATCGAAAAGCCCGTTATTTACGGAGTCTGTTTATTGCAGGTTACGTCGCGGGTTCCGACATCGAGGTGTGATGGTGCTGCCGCGACAGACCTGCGGTCTGTTCACCCACACCCTGCTGCTGGAGAGGTACCCTGGGGGGAGACAGCGCCTGGACCGGAGTATCCAGGGTGGAGAGCTCTTCCAGACTGTCATCAATAATCCTGTAAGTTACGTAATTTGTTGTACGTACTATCTATTCATATTGTTTTGTAATTCCCGAGGTCAGTCCCTCGTGACCATGGTTGCTATAAAGTATCCGAAACGGGCACGTAAAAATCTTTATAAACCGCGATACAATCTAAAAAAAGAATTGTCTACCTGCATCATACAGGATGGTCATAATAATTGTGTTTGAAATGTGTAACGGGACAATTTAACACTTCGCTCATATATTTATATAGGTATATTGTATGTTCGGTTTTACACACAGACAGACCGACTGAAAGCGGTACGTATAGGACATTGACGTGATCTTTTGATAAGAATTGTTCTCAGTCTTACTAAATGTTTAGTTACAATATTAGGTTATAAGTCATCGAGCCGGATAGAGAAGTAATGTGAGCAATAAAATTCCAAATTTGGTCAGTGATTTGTCACCGACTTAATAGCAATTTAACGAACCAGTGATCTGTGTGTACATCCTATCGGCCAATCATCCATCAATGGCCATCAGTCGGCCAATCAGAGCGCAGAACCGACGCAGCGTCGCAGCACACATTTGGCGGAATTTGTTTTCATACAAGGCACAACATAAAATAAAATAAATACCTACCGCTCTATTCCCGTTATATGCTCGATGGTATAAGTCCATCAAATGAAATATATTTGGCTATTCCAAATAAGTCCAATAGATCTATAGATCCAGTATTGCTACATTAGTTTGTTGCAGTCGCCCCAAATGGCTTTCCAGGGGACAAAGTTTGGAAATGCAATGACCTGGAAATAGGGAATTCGCTTCAGACCACGGATCAGGACTGCCTTTTGTTTGTGCTTTTAATTTATATTTAACTATAGTTGGACAGTTTAATCTCTGCGCGGAGTGAAATGATGACATGAAATGCATCGAAGATAACACAGGTTCGTTACCTTAATGTTTGTGTTCTGGGATAGAATAGGTCCTGTATAAAATGATATGTATATGAAATTGTGAATAATTTTCTTTCACTAAGATAAAGAAGGATCGCATGGACCTATTAATCAAAAATATGATAAATGTAGTTCTGAAGCCCAAATTCTTTAAACTAATAGAGCCTTTGACCAGGATATACTTAATGAAGTGATAAGCGCATTTCAGCTTTTTTTCTAAGTATACCTATTGAGGATGAAATGCATCCGTGATGGTGTTTATTTTAATCGTTCATTTATTGGCATACATCTACTATCTTGTTTCCTGTTGTAGGAAAACCGTAGGAGAATCACATTCGCATGGTACGATTAAGGCTGTTCCATATCGAACTACTTACAAACCGATGCCTCGTCTACCGATGTGGCTATTTCAACTACCAAACGAAAATATAAAAAGGCCTCTAGAGTTGGATAAACTATTTACTCTAACGACACAAACCAATAAAACGTATCCAAAAAGGTATATTTTGAACCCAAAGCACCCAACTAACTGTACAAAGCGACCTATATAATAAACAATGTCCTCTTAAATTGGTTGGAAAATTGAATTTTATTGTCCAATTCGGTACGTGTGGTCAGTCAACACTCGTTACCGGATAACGAAGGCCCGCGGTCGGTCAAGTGTCCTAAACGATCATCAATAACCCGCGCACATTTACGCACACGCTTTATATACAATTTTAGGCTTAAAGTACTTAATTTTGATTAACAATGACAAGGTAATTAACATTTTGGTGTTTTGGGTATAGTCAAATAAAGTTCGGGGTATCATTTTATTGAAACAATATTCTACGGCTCACATATTGTTTTCTAATGTTTGCGCGAATTTCACTCATTATAATGAAACAATATCTGCGTATAGAGGACTTTTTAAAATAATGTTGTATCATAGGGTAGTTTCGAATAACTTTGTTACGTTAGGACATCTGTCACCTCAGTCCTCCCGTGACCATGGTTGCTGTAAAGTATCCGAAACGTCGGGCTTGTAAAAAATTTAATTAACCGCGATAAAATCCGTAAAAATTGTTTCATTATAATATTCTACGGCTTTTATTTCTTGTTTGGTTTTTTTACGTTTCGAACTTTACAGTCACGGGAGGACCATATTTGCTGTAAAGTATTCGAAATGTCGGGAATGTAAAAATCTTAGTAAACGTTCGCAAAATTCGCAAAACAAAAAATCCTAATATGGAAGAAATTCGCGTAAACATTATTAAGTCAGTATTATTACAAAGGGTATTTTAATAAGGACGGGTCGATTGAATTGTCGATGAAATTGAATGAAACTTATCACCAGGTGAAATACTGTCCGTTTGCCCCGTCTTCTATGAAATAAAAACAAGCTGTGTGTGTGGTATTAACGAATTTTTTTTATTTTTATTTGAAAGGCCCTTTTAATATGCCATCATATATGGAGTATGACATCGTTCAAATCTCCGCCGCGGCTTTGAACAGTAGCTTGGATTCGAGAGCTTTTCAATGACTCTACTCCATAAATCCGGTTGAATCTCAACGATGAGGCCATCGCTGAGATTCATGAATTCATTCATGAGATCCGCAGGCGCGTTATGGAGACTTTCAGGGCACCAATCGATTGTGGTTTATAGACCTGCGACTTCCCCCGCCATGGTTCAGGCCTTGATGTGGCGGTGGGGCTCAGTAGCCTAAGGTGTGCCCAGTAGCTTGGGCGAAGCTAATTGAAACGACTGACTTGTACTGTCCCGATGTTAGGAGGGGTTGTTCTGTGGTGCGGGACGACCCCTCTGTGGAGCTGGCGTCGCTCCCCTGAGCTGTCACCGTCGAGGTGCCCTGTTAGCTCATTAGATCCGGGACACCTCACCAAAGGCGGCATTGGTGGCACTCGCTGGGTTTTAGTGGGTAGAACTGCGTCCACTTAACACCATTCGGGCGCAGCGAGTCCCACATACTCGCCTCAGACGCATCAGAGCATTTCCCGGCGTTAAAGAAAAAAAATTACCTGCGACTTAGGAAAACCACACAAGAACAAGGCTAGCGGAGTCAAATCGCGCGGTCTTGGTAGCCAATTCACGTCACCCCTACGAGAGAAAACCCTACCCTCAAACCTTTCATGCAGAATGTTCGCTCTTTGGCACGTAGCGCCGTCTTGCTGGAACCTCGTGTCGTCCACGTCCATAGTTGAAATTCAAGCCAACAATGGAATGGACCAAAATCAGCACCAAACAGTAACTTTTTGTAGATTCATTACCACAGGCAGTAATTGTCCTATATACGGCAAATTTGCTTATAAACAAACCCATTCATCCAAAAATGCACCTCGTCGTTGAAGATTATTTTTCGCCGCCAAAATTGGGGTACTCTTCTTAGGTTTCGAAGCCCATTCAGCGAACAAACGGCTTTGTCTATGGTCATTAACTTTGAGCTCAGTCAGAGCTTTGGTCAGTTAGTCAAGTCCCGACGCAAAACCGGTGGGAGGGAAGCGCTGTGCCGCGCTCCCGGCTGCATGGGTACCACCAACTTGCTTATTTCTCCCGTGAAACAGCTTTGCTGTGTTTCGGAGAGAGGGGCGGGACAGGCAGTGTAATTACTGGCACCGAGACTTAACATCTTATGTCTCAGGATAGGCAATACATAACTGAGTTGCCTGGGCTCGTTCCAGGTATACTAGTTTATGTTCATGGGCGATGTCGACCGCTTAACATCAGGTGGTACGTTTGCCAGTTTGGCTATCCAACTAACATAAAAAAACTGCGAAAGGCCGAGTCCTTGTGCACGGCGAGAAATCGACTGTCTCTTGCACACTCTCACACACAGACCGATCTGGCGTTCTTTTGACGTAAAGGTGTTGGTTGAATGTTTGCCAAACCGGTCGTTCATACCGCACGAATTTGGTTGTAGAGTCGAACTTGAAGGGCTACTATTGTAAAAAACGAACAACCATTTTGATAATAAAGTTGTATCATTTGGACATGCTGCTTAATCGTGTCACTTGCCCTGCTGATTTGACATCAGTGATTAAATAAGAAACACGTTAAGCAGCTAGGGCACCTCGACGGCTAGTTAGTCCCCCAAGAGACTGACGCCACCTCCACAGAGGGGTTGTCCCGAACCACAGAACAATCCTTCCCAACGACGGGACAATGCAATAGGGTGAGATTCCCATCCTCGTCCCTTGTCCGCTCTTCTTATAAGAGGGCTACAAAGAACAGCTCCCTCAGTTCAATTGGCTTCGTTCAAGGTTCATTATTAGGCTATTTAGCTCCACCGCCACGACAAGGCTTGAACCATGGTGGGGGACTTAAAATCAGCCTAGATTCAACCTTATTCGTTAAATATACATACAATATGTCTCTTTAAGCTATTTTGAACCTGACCTTAGTTAGCACCTGCTAATGATGTAGTGGGTGTCTATGGATGTCGCTTATTACTGACCATCAGGTGATCCGACTGTCCGTTTGTCCCCTCTTCTATATAAAAGCCTGTAATTTGCCAGGCCCGTCGGTCATCAGTAGGTACTCTGGCTCCCTGCCTTAACCTGTTTAGGTCTATCAATGTTGTACTTACCAATGTACTGTCTCCTCAACAGATAAACATCTTCATGACGCACATGTCGAACTATGGCAACGACCGGCTGGCGCTGTACACCTTCGAGTCAGTGGTGAAGTTCCTCCGGTGCTGGACCAACGTGCGACTGGCATCGGCGCCGCCGCTCGCGCTCGCAGAGAAGTACTTCCAGTTGCGGCCCGACGAGCTCAGTCCGCTGTGGGGTGTAAGTATTTTCTTGGTAATAAGACGCTATAAAGTTTTTTTTAAATATAGAAGTGGTGAGAAACGGAATATCGGTTCATCTGGTCGTGAGTGATGAGCGATATCCATAGACACCCGCTACACCAGAGGATTAGCAGGTGCATTGCCGACCTAAAAGGCTACTAAAATTTGTATATTGTAAAATATTAAAAAAACTTTTACTGAATTTGTTTCGACGCTTCCACTCAGTGAAGATTTGTATGCGATAGTTTTTTTATTGTTATGTTAAAAACAGACGACAAACAGGTAAGAGGTAGTGCCATGCTGCTATGCAGCCGAATTGGGCCGGCACGACCGGGGTGGTACCTTTCGCTCACATAACACCAGCGTCAAGTGACAGCTAAGCTGTCGCGTTTCGTGTGGTTTGTGAGTTTCCGGTGGCCCATTGGGGGGATAGGGAAAAGGAGGGCAACGCATCTACATAATCTTTGGCTGTGCGGATGTGTATGAGCGTCGATAGTCGCCAAACGGCTTCGACTGTTCGGTTGCCTTCTTCTGACATTAAAAAAAAAAACAGGTGGCAACCTGATAAGTGGTCAGCGTCGCCCATAAGGAAGTTCACCTGGGACCCCAGGCAAGTTACTCAAATGTTGTATTAAGAGACGTTGGGTGATCAGTCTCGGTGCCAGTAATTACATCGCTTGTCCTGGCCTTCTGGTCGATATACAAAAAAGCTATTTGACAAAAGAAATAAGCCAAATTATCATCTGATTGACTCTACCAGCTACGTTGATAAGTGGCTGTGACAATAGCACATAATGATAAGTTTGTTCTGTCATAAGCCATTTATGTCGTCTTGTTCTAAAACTGCTTGACCGATGAAATACTTTCGAAAGAATGTTGGTACCCATGCAGACGGGCGCCGCACAAAGTGTACCCTTCCCATCACTAAAATATTCAGTTTTCAGTAAAATCACTTTCAATAATATAGTTGGGTAGTTCGTTTCATTCAGTGCATCCGAACGTCGATATATGAAATCTCGCTGAGATAAGTGATGTGAAACTGATTCATAATAGTTGTCGTTCAGAGTGAACAAGTGAATAAGTGAATGAGTTAATAATCAACACAGAACCGGTGAGATTGGACTTGATTAAACCATTCATATTGAATACTTAATGATTGGAATGATATCTCATTGTGATAGTTGTTTTAATGCAGGCATTTTAATTTTTTTATCTTGATTGGATAGGCAAACGGGCAGGAGAGCCACCTTATAGTAAATGGTTAGTGTTACGTCTAAAGTTTTTTCTTCGTGTATCCTGAGACGTAAGATAATAAGTATGAGGAATTGTTAAGAGGTTTTTCTACTAAACTACAGAGGAAGATTTATATGCTGGATATAGGGTCATAAGTCTCTATTACCGGTGGAAGAGATGCGTTGTGCTGCGCCCCCGGCTGCATGGGTACCACCTACTTGCTTGTTTCTCTCGTGAAACAGCTTTGCTGTATTTGGGAGCGAAGGACAAGACAGACAGTGTAATTAATGGCAACACATGAATGAGTTGCCTTTTTTTTTTCTTTTACGCCGGGAAATGCTCTGAGGCATCCCGCCCGGGGAGTGGGTCTCCCCAGGTGGGTATATGGGACTCGCTGCGCCCGAAAGATGGTAAATGGACGCAGCTCTACCCACTAAAACCCGGCGAGTGCCACCAGTGCCGCCTTGGTGAGCTGCCCCGGATCTGTTAAGCTACAGGGCACCTCGACGGCTAGTCGCTCCCGCAAGGGACCGACGCCACCTTCACAGAGGGGTTGCCCCGCACCACAGAACAACCCCTCCCAACTTCGGGACAGTACAATGGGGTGAGGTTCCCATCCTCACCCCTTGCCCCCTGCAAGAACCCCCTCGGCTCAATTAGCTTCGCCCAAGGTGCTGGTCTCACCCTAGACTACTGAGCCCCACCGCCACGACAAGGCTTGAACCGTGGTGGGGATGAATGAGTTGCCTGGGCTCGTTCCAGGTATACTAGTTTATGTTCATGGGCGACTTCGACCACTTACCATCAGGTGGCACGTCTGCCAGTTTGCCTATCCAAGTAATATAAAAAATGATTTGTTATTTTTTGTCATCTAGTAATCCCAACAAAAGCTCCAAACAAGTAACAAATTTTATAACAACAGATATGCCGTGGGCATTAATTACATTACAAATATGAATACGATAGAAGTAATATTAAAAATTGAATTCGCGCGACCCGTCAAAATATATGAATCACGTTCACCAACATTAAAACATCACATGATTCAATTTGCAAGATTGATTCCCGGCGTCATGTATTCACTAACGATGTGCGGCTTACAACATATAAAGCATTTCCACGTTGATAGACACGAGAAGTAATCCGTGAGCCATTTCGTACTTTTGAGGACTTTTAAATCTGTAATATAGGTTTTTTTTTTATGTTAGTTGGATAGGCAAACTGGCAAACGTGCCACCTAATGGAAAGGGGTCGACGTCGCCTATGAACATAAACTAGTTTACCTGGAACGAGCCCAGGCAACTTATTTATGTGTTGCCTATCCTGAGACATAAGATGTTAAGTCTCGGTGCCAGTAATTACACTGCCTGTCTTGCCCTTCTCTCCGAAACACAGCAAAGCTGTTTCACGGGAGAAACAAGCAAGATGGTGGTACCCATCCAGCCGGGAGCGCGGCACAGCGCTTCCCTCCCACCGGTAAACCGAACCGGTAGTAGACCGAAGTCTGATCTAACTTCACTGTCTATAGGTGAGGCCACGAGGCTCAAACCTTTATTAGTTTTAATGTGTTTGGAGGCCCTCATGGGGAATCTGAGAGACGAGAACATCGATGTGATGTGAAGAAATAGGTATTGTAAGTGGAGATGTATGTGGTAATTTAATATAGTATAATCTTACGATCACTGAGTGACAGGCTTTAAAAAACATCATCGGTGCGGCTGTAAATGTAAATTAACGGTGGAGCTGCGGGCCACAACTAGTGACTTATATTATGGTAAGGTGACCAAGTATACGGCTCATGGCAAATGATTACACAGACGCCCGAAAGTGCAGTGTGTTGCCTTTTGAAGTGCAAATGACATCTTGAAATTGTGAGACCTAAAGAGGCACAACACCTCTGTCTTTTTTGGTTTTAGACAGAACTAAAAAGACAGGAAATGAGCGCCGTCATTACAAAATAATGATGAACAAGTATTTTACGGAAAAACCTGGATCGGTTATATATATGGTAACAGAAGGGCTTCGCTTTATTTCTCTTCTTTACTTACATAAGGAATATATTATCATAAGTACTTTTCAAATTTTCTTTTGTACTTTAACAAAGTTATACACAAATTGTCTCTCTTAAATGACCACAAAATATTCTCATTCAAAACGTTTAATATGACAAGGTATTCGAAACTTTTGGGCGAGTTACAAAGCTCGCCACAAGTTTTTATCCTTACCCTATTTTTATGTAGACCGTACTTAGCGCATTAATTTTACGGAAAATATTATTTGTGTTAAAATTCCGAGCTTTATCGCCGACTAATCTCTTAATAAGAATACTCTGAGGCGTGTTTAGTCGCTTTATATTCTTTACCTCTAATTTTTTATGCTTATAGCTAAAGTTATGTCATTACGGCAAACTTTCGAATGCCTTAATGCCCGGCAGCTAATGTTAGGGTATAAGCGATTTATTTATGGATAATTATAATGGTTTTTTGTTATATTTATTCATACAAGTACTGCATTGTTGGTCGGCAGTTAAGTGAGTTTAATTACCGTTTAATAATAGCTCTATCGTATAGCTAATTAGACGTCATTGGTCATTTGAACAGTGAGATATATATCTGATGAATAAAATATTCATTGACAATCGTTAACATAATTACTTTTTTAAGCTTGTGTGAACTTATGTTACCAGTATGAGACAGCTTTACGTGTATAATAAGCGTTATAATACGTGTTTCAAATTCCTAATTTCAAAAGTTATAATAGTAATTAAAATACTTTAAAAAAATGAACATTTATATTGATATTACAATCCAAATCCAATAAAAATAATGTATTTCATGTGAATTGGGCCACCGTCAATGATACCCCATGAATGCTTTCCTTAACTTGTAGAATGGCTAATTTTGTACACTTGGGAGACTACACCGGGCGACCGATTTTCTAATATTATACTACGGCTTAAGTTATACAAGTAGTGACAGGGAACTAAATGGTTCCGTAAGTCTTGAATCACGTCATATTTTACCCCGTGCTGAATGCATTTTTTTCCTTTCAATAAAAATAAGTAAAAAGAAAATACATTAACTAGAATTAATTGGTGAAATTTTATTACATTTGTTCGATTTTCACAAATTTTTATGGTAAAAAAACAATTTAAACGGAGTCCATCGGATCGTTTGACCAGGCAATAAAAGTCTCCTCTGTAATTTATTTCCACTGAACCCATTTTGGTTATTGAATCTACAAACGTCTTTGTTTCAACAGAACCCGTGTGATGACATACGCCATCGTCGTATCTGGTCCAAAAGCAAGTGGTGCGACACGCTGCCCAAGGTCCTGGTGATTGGACCACAGAAGACCGGCAGCACCGCTCTGTACACCTTCCTGGCTATGCACCCGTCGCTGGTACCCAACCTGCCCAGCCCGACAACCTACGAAGAGTTGCAGTTCTTCAACAACAACAACTATATGAAAGGACTCGATTGGTGAGTACATTTTGATGTTTTAGATTGTAAACTTTTACATTTCATAAAGAGTCTGTAAAGTATGAAGACTAAAACATTGGCCAACTTGTAGTATACTAAAAGACACAAGGCATCCTACTAAACGTGCTGCGCAGGAAAGGTTCTGTTTTTATAATCGGTTTTGCACCATGACCCACTGCAGAAACTACGGTATATGAATAGATGACTTAAATTTCGCACTGAGATCCATTTCAACCATACACATAATTTTTTAAGTTAATTGATAGTCGCAATACATTTTAAAGATTTAAAGACATATATTGCTATATAACTATATATACTACAAAAGTAGAGATGTCTACGATGAAAGAAAAAGTCTTTACCGAGAAAATATTTACTTCCTTGATAGATCTAGGAAGCTAGAGCGTGTTTCGAAGGAAACTATGTCAAGATATGTATAGTTTTAGCTATAGACTCGTTTCAATTCAAGGGTAGACCCGCTCTCAGCGAGAAATACATTAAAAATTTTACTAGTACTGAACTAGTTTCACCAGCTAGTCAGAAGAGGCCTGAACGCTCCGCGAATTTCAATTTACATTGTCAATGTTAGTGTCAGTATAAAAATGTATGGAATTTGCAGTCACAAATCACTACATGTGTGGGCATGTCAATTCCATACATTTTTATGTTTTCTGCCGACATCAATTTTAGAACTGCATTTGTATGGGATAGACATTTAGGTTATTTATTTGTGTGACAGCGGGTGTGGTGTATGTGATTTAGTAACTTGTATAATTCATCCGTTTTTATGTGAGAGAATATTGCTTTGATTAAAATAGGGCTACTTTGTAAGTTTAAATATCCCAGGTTTTACCAGCTGAATCAGGTCCATTTGCGTCAAAGGGTACTGAGAGTGACTGTTAACAAAATTGTCAAAAGCTCCATCTACGTGTATAAACCTTGAATTGCGTTCTTTTTATTTGTCAAGGAATAAGATCTATTCCAATATTAAAGTGTAAGTTTATTGATTTTTAAATCAAAGTAATTTGTGTCATTTTTGGCGCTTAATTAGAGTGCTAAGTGGTAATTCTATAATAAGATCGAATCTGTAAATGATTGAAAGTTATTCTATTACAAAGTAGCTATCTATTACAAAGTAATGTAAAGACCAACTAACAAACAATTGCATATTTATATCATCTAAAATATGACATATGAAACGTCGAATATTTTAGTTAAACAAATAAGTGTTATAGTAAGAGGTAGTGCCATGCTGCAATGCAGCCGGCACGACCGGGGTGGTACCTCTCGCTCACATAACACCGGCATCAAGTGGCAACTATTCTGTCGCGTTTCGTGCAGGTGAGTTTCCGGTGGCCCATTGCGGGGATAGGGAAATGGAGGGCAATTACACTTCTGCATAATCTCTGGTTGTACAGATGTGTATGGACGTCGGTAGTCTAAAACTTTGACTGCTCGTTTGCTCTCATATGCTATTACAAAAAAGTAAGACAAAGGAGACAAACAATTTGTCTCACAACCGGCGTCACGGGATGAAGGCATTTTTCTTCTATACATAGGCGTGTAATCTGATAACGTCGGGCGACGGGCGTCGGGCGAGTAATCGAAGTGCCACTCAAAAATCGATTATGAGGACGGGATAATCGTTTATTAAAATATGCTTCGGCATATTGTTTTGGTGATGAAATTTTTGAATGATTGTTCTAGGATGTTAACGTGCTTTATACTTATTTTGCTCCCACCGCCTCCTTGGAAGGACGCGACGATCTTGTTTCCACAATATGTGTGTAGAACGAAATGTTTGAATTAACTAATTTTATATCACGGTCCTGTCTTATTTCTTATGTTAAGTAAATTTTTATTGATTACTTAGTACATATTTTCCAATTGCATACAATTATCTAAATTTGTATAAACCCAAGCATAATCTATTTTGAATGATCTCACTTAACAAGCTGCATACCAAATTTGAAATGAGCTTAAAGTCAGCAAATGCAAATAGTAAATCATGAATTGATAATCAAAAATAGTTAAAAACTAAACTATGATACCAAGGGTTTTAACTTCATTATGTATGTTAATTAGGCGACACTCTGTATAGTCGCGAATATGGGGTTCGCTATGGGACATCTATTATCCGACCTTTGGTAATTATCGATTTAATTTGCGAGCCCACATCGAGGTACAATATTATGGGTAACTAAAATTACATACATATTTATCACATGTCGTATTAGATAATTGAATACATTTATGTAATTATTTACAATAACGTATGCTATGGAGTTTTTAATCAACTTTATATGCTTAAGTCAGCCAATTTCTTCCGCTACACCGTTTTCTGTTTTAAATTAGTCGTATATTTTAAGACAATGAATGCAAGATGAAGAATGCTTTATGGTTTGCTGGTAGAGATCTCTGGTAGAGATAAGCACACCCATGTATCATATGTATCTGTTATATAAGTTGTAATATTCGTTTTTTATGTACATAAAGAATAAATAAATAAGATAATAAATCCAAATTCTTTCCAACCCGACGCCAGGAGGCCGTGCGGTCGCAGACTTCCACGGTTGGCGGGGGGCAACCCCCCACTTTTACAAACCAAAAGTGAGCCAAATAGGCTCACACTAATCCCTTCGGGCCTTCAGGCCGTTAGCATAGATCATTCCGATAAAAAAAAGATAATAAATACATTGAATGTCTATTTCGTTAACAAACTCTTTCTATAAGATTGGTCATCGTTTGACAGACACACAACACTTGATATTCCCCGAGTTTATTATTTTAATGCACAAATTAAATAGATTTATAAATTTATTAAAAATCAATTAAAACGACTTTATTTTAATATTACCTGGCCGTCTTTAAGTCGTAACCGTTGTTTAAGACCATAGTAATAGTTTCTTTTGTTAAGTTCCATAACCTCAAATTTCAATAGAGCACCGTAATTGTACAATATTAATTAAATTATACAAAACTTGGAGATTCAAGTTGGCAAGTTCTTTGAAGCCCGAGAGTATTGGATTCACAACCGACGCCAGGAGGCCGTGTGGTCGCAGACTGCACGGTAGGCGGGGGGCAACCCCCCACTTATTATTATATACACTTATACTATTGTAGTGAAAATGGTTGACCCTGATACGTTTGCGAGGTGTTCGCGTATTGTTGTTTCAAAAAAAGGCCTTTTGAAAAATCCTTTTAGGGCATTACTCAGCAGTGTTGGCTAATGTGTGTGATAACATGAGTATGTGGGAGACGTGACGGGTATCACAATCATTATAGGGATATTGTCGAACATGTCTACAATGAATAATGACGGTTGAACTACCAATTCGATTATATTCATTCCTAATGCTTTCATGTTAATCATGTTTCTCTTGATACTTGTTAACTAGCTTCGACTAGATTTTTTTTATGTTAGTTCGATAGGTAAAGAGGCAAACGAGCCACATGATGGTAGGTAGTCAGCGTCGCAGATGAACATGAACAACAGTTAATCTGGAAGAAACAAGCAGGACGATGGTACACATGCAGACGCTCCTCCTCCACCGATCCCGAGTCCGAGTCCTCTCCCACTGATATAAATCTGAACAATTGTTCTCTCTTGTACTCTCCCACCGGTATAAATCTGAACTATTGTTCTCTCTTTTACTATCCCACCTGTATAAATCTGAACTACTGTTCTCTCTTGTACTATCCCACCGGTATAAATCAGAACTATTGTTCTCTCTTTTACTATCCCACCTGTATAAATCTGAACTACTGTTCTCTCTTGTACTATCCCACCGGTATAAATCAGAACTATTGTTCTCTCTTTTACTATCCCACCTGTATAAATCTGAACTACTGTTCTCTCTTGTACTCTCCCACCGGTATAAATCTGAACTATTGTTCTCTCTTTTACTATCCCACCTGTATAAATCTGTCCTACTGTTCTCTCTTGTACTATCCCACCGGTATAAATCTCAACTACTGTTCAAATATAGGATAGATTCACGATTATCAAGCCATTTCTTTTTTTTAGTAGCATAGGAGGGCATACGAGCAGAACATCAAAGCCCATACACATCTGCACAACCAAAGATTATGCAGATGTGGTGCCCGTCTTTTTCCTATCCCCTTAATGAGCCACCGGAAACTCACAAACCGCACGAAACGCGACAGCATAGCTGTTACTTGACGCCGGTGTTATGTGAGCGAGAGGTACAACCTCCGCCTTGCTGGCCTAAGTCGGCTGCATAGCATAGCATGGCACTACCTATTACTTATGAGACTGCTGCTAAATAAACATCACGCCAAGAAACTACACGTTCGTATAGTACTGACCCAAGCTTGAGCGATGTATCGAAATAACAGATGCAATTGCACTAACGAACCAAAAGGGAGAAATCAAAGAAAGAGCAGCAAAGGCTTGGACGGAGATCTTGTTGGAACTCTTGTTGGCTCACTTTAAAATAACATAAGCACTCGCAAAAATAAACTTTGAAATGTTATAAAATAATCAATCAATCAATCAAATCATTTATTTTGCATATGTGTGTAAATACAAAGGTAGCTGTACAATATTGGATAATGTCTCAACACATTGGCCTTGTGTGGCAAGCGAAGATTACCGTATAAAAACTGATAACAATTATAGGTACAATAATTATTATTAGTAATACATATTTTAGATCTTAGAATTTAAGAATATTTTAGTTTATTATACCTAATAAAATTATGTTTATTATGCATGTGGAGGCCGTGTTTAGATAGACGAAGTGTTGGTCGACCATTAACCAGTGCGGTGGCCGATCCGTGTTGGATGCGAGTGTCAAGGGATCGGCCGTCTTGGCGTTCATTGAAGGAGGAATATGTTCAGCAGTGGACGGATAAAAGCTGATGATGATGAAGAAACAATTTTTTATAGATTTTGTTATACTATATATTGAGTCACTGTAAAATATCTGAAACGTCGGGAAATCTTAAATAAAAGTAACAAAATCCGTAAAAAGTTGTTATATTATAATGAAATTCGATTAAACATTATAAAACTATATTTATGTTTAAACAAACAACATTTTAAATAGAACGTTTCGTGATAAAACGAAGCGAAACAAAAAAAGTGTCTCAGCGAAGTTTACATCATCAGTGGAGTTTAGAGTGCTCAATCGTACGCAGTAAATTGCGCCCACGGATGACTGCGCTAAATTGAAAAACTGACCCCGCCGTACGGCCCAATTAACTAACTCGCTTGTTTACTATTCCAAAAGGGGGAAAAAATCGCACAGCTATGTGCCAAATAGAAATGTACAATGGATACTGCATTACGGCTTAAATTGTAACATACGTTCGGTTATATACTTTCTGACCTTAATTATAATGATTATTGAATCCAAAAAGATACAAGTCAATACGAACTTTATTGTCATCAGCCTGAAAACTAATGTATGTATAATTTATTCATTGACCATTGATCGACTGCAGTACACCAGCATCATTTGAAAGGCAAGTAGCTTCCATGAAGCTCTGTTCTCCGTCTTATAACCAACTAGCTCGCAGCATCGCCCGTTACAATTTTTATGTACAGCCGTATCCGGAACGTTGATGATTATATCAATAATATTATACTAGTGGGAGTTTACCGGTTGGAGGGAAGCGCTGTGCCGCGCTCCCGGCTGCATGAGTACCACCAGTTTGCCTATACAACTAACAAAAAAAAATAGTGAAAGATTTTTTAAATCGGATAAGTCGTTTCGAAGATTACTTTCTACATCCTTTATTTTTTTGTTCTGTAATCCTTATGGATGTAGCCAGGATCTTCGGGTAGATCCCGACCCAATGTGGGATTCGCACCTGTGAGTGCTTTCTGCCGCTATTTGAGGGTCCTGGATATGCAGGCAATAGGATCACCTGAGCGACAGGCTGGCCCCGGCGAAGGCTAGACTACTCCACATAAGGAGGGCTACCCGGCCGCTACTAAGCAGACCCCACGACGTCGTGCCATACAGACCCAGGTTCCCATCCTGAGCCGTTAGGCATTTGCCATACGGCTGCCGCGCCACGTCCGCATTAACTAGCCTCTTGCCATAGTCGGCGCACCCGCAGGATCCCGTCCAGCGTAAGGCTCTCACCGAGAGACCTCCTATCCGAAACATTCTGTTACTTCCTACATCCTAACATACCATGTAGGAAGTAAAATTTAGTATAGATACTGTAGTTGAAAGCTTCAAACTAAAGGCTAACGTATAGAGATCTCTTAACCTAAATAACAACTGAACCGTGAAGTATATTTCGGCAATCGTTATAACTAATCTCCAAAAAACTATTCAACTTAGTACAAAAATTCCAAACGTAATCCCCTAAAAGCTTAACGAACTCTAATTATTGGGCAGGTTTTTTTATGTTTTAGCAATCCTAGGAATTCTACGTTTAAGCATAAACTTTTAGCTAACCGCGAAAATTTAATTCGCTCACACATTTGCCGCTCAGTTAGCGTTTTGCAGAGCATTTTTTTCTTTTTCCTTTCATTGTACGGATGATGCGGAGATTAGATGCGGGCTTTTATACTATTGTGTTTATTATTGCATTTTATTTTATTATTATTTATTACTATTTACTTATAGGCAAAAATGACTATAACAATGATCGGTCTATAGTCTATACGCTTAAAATAGTGCGAGTAACTAATGCCAGATTTTTTTTTTATACATACTTCATCATCATTGCCCCTTTTATTGTCACACTGCTGGGCACGTGACTCCTCCTCGAAAGCAGGCGGGTTGCATTGGGTTCTTCACACACCTTCAAAAACTGAATCGTTTTAGTGCCATATAAATTAATCTGAACCACGATTTTAATTATAATATAATAATGAATTTTAGAATATTTAATAGACTTTTATCATTCATAATGCCGCTAGGCCAATAAAGTTCTAAAAAGGGGGTTGTATTTAGGAGAATTCACGCTGTTGGATCACCTTTTGCCTGTTTTTTGTCATATATGAGGCAAATAAAGGCTATCCAAATATTGTATAGATATCATCATCATCCGTCTTTATACGTCTCCTGCTGAAAATAGGCCTCCTACGATGAACGGTAAGACGACCGATCTCTTGCCATTCGCATCCAACGATGGTTAATGATGAACCAACACATCATCTACCTAAACGCGGCCTCTACTCATTAAGCTTATTGGCCCTAACCCGCTGCCACTTCAACGAGCTTATTCTTCGCGTGATATCGGTAACTTTAGATCTCTGGCGGATGTCTTCGTTCCGAATCACCAAAGAAACACCCAGCATAGCACGCTGCATAACACGTTGAGCTACGCCAATCTTCCGGGCTAATCGTAAATTTATAGGCCACGTTTCGGCCCCGTAGGTCATTACGGGGAGAACGCATTGGTTAAAGACTTTCGTCTTCAATAGTTTGAAGACTAAATTTTGTTTAGAGGACGTGAGATATATCTTAATTAATTAATCTTAATTAAATGAAAGAAAAGTACCTTGAAATTAGAAAGATACGAACTACTAAATTTAATGGTATTTTGAGGATGAGAGTACCATTTACTTTTTATAACTACTGTATTTAATTTTGATTGAGGGCAAAAGACCTCGTGGCCGAAATCCCACACGATGGTCAGACCAGGTACCTGAACAACTTGGATTGACGGTCAGCGCTGCACTACATCAAGTGACGGATCAGAACCGATGGCGACAGCCTGCTGACAGACAAGATAAAAAGGAGTCACGATCCTCAGCAATGAGGGAACGATCAAGAAGGAGAACTATACTTTTGTTTTAGACCAATTGTCACGATCGTACAAAAATAGGAATCGCCATAACATTCTCAATGTCAAGAAGATTATGATACTTGTGACCTATGACACAGTACTAGTCTAGTATATATCTAGTGCTTATCTAGTTCAGTGGAGTTGTCACGTGTTTCCCACGTGACAACTCCAATTTATTCTATCCTGATTTGCTCGGCTGCACTTAGTACATGGTTCGCTCTTCTTACATCACACTCTATCATTTTAATATACGACTATTTTATATTTAGTTTAGGAACCTTTTGGAAGCATAATGTTTCGTACTTCAAAGTATAAAGTTGCTATTTAATATAAATACGAATAAAACTATATTTGTTTTCATAAAGGTTTCAGAAGGTATAGGTAGTATTTTAAAAGGTGGTTAAATTATTGCCGTTAAAAATATTTTCCTGTTAATTAGGCAACGTAAATAGGGAGAAAAAAACCACTGTTATTTAAGCTGTGCATTCTTTCATGGTTGTACTTTATATGCGAATCGGGATTGCTGCTCTAAATTTGAAACTTAAATAACTGGCAAGTTACAATTAAAAAGTGTAGGTTTACCTACTACTACCTACATTACGAGAAAAATTTGGCAAGAAAGCCCCAAGAAAACGAAAATAAAGGATTAACTGTTTGAAATTTGTTGTTTTTCATTATAATGAAATAATTTTATTGTATCGTAAAAATTGTTTCATTATAATGAGTGAAATTCGTGTTAACATTATAAATTATTGTTTTTCCCTTTAATTTTATTTTAATTGCCATTTCTCAATAATATACTTTTTTCATATTCTTGAATACATAATTAGAGACATTAGATACATAACACTTAATTTTTGATATATTTTTATTTAATTTATACTAATCTGTATAATGAACTTTGTTCATTCATTTCGTTCGTTAATTCTAAAGAACTTGACCATAAAAATTTATATCAAATCGTATTTTATTTTACGTTACAGAGCGCGCGTTTATCTAAAAACTTTCTCGTTTATAATAATCAATGTTTGGAGTTTTTATTCGCTGTATTTTTTACAATTTTCCCGCAGTTTTTATACCAACATCCCAAGAATTATATTTGAATTTTGTCAAAGCAGGTGTGCTTTGACAAAATATGTACAAAACTTGTTGCCTATTTTTTCAATTGCTTTTTTTGTGTTTTAGCTTACATTCAGTAGTAGTGATAATTTCCAAGAAAACATCTCATACTTCTTTAAATCCCTAAAATTAACGAGACTAAGTGTCAGTGTGGAGCAGTTTAAATGTTTCTTAGTCTAAATTAACGCGTGCGCTTTTGAAACTTGCGACCAAGCTATTAATTATGAGAAGCTAACAAACTTTACCTTGTGTACTACTGCGAGGCAGTTCTCGTCCTAACCGAGTAGGCGGTTGCGGCAGTAATTTGTGCTGACGACCTTGTGACAGTGGCACAGATTGTCTGCTATTGATCCACGCCAGCACGCGATACAATGCTAGCGAATTGTTTAAAGCTAGTTATAAAGACACAGGCTGAGAAACTACCAGGTGCTGAGTGGTCAGCGTCGCCCCTGAACGTAAACAAGTTTTCGTGGACCTTTTTTTTTTTTAACGGCGGGAAATACTCTGAGGCATCCCGCAGGGGAGTGGGTCTCCCCACGCGGGTATGTGGGACTCGCTGCGCTCGAAAGCTGGTAAGTGGAGGCAGCTTTACCCACTAAAACCCGGCTGTGTCACCAATGCCCTGGATCTAATGAGCAAACAGGGCACCTCATCAGTGGGCTGGTCCCGCACCACAGAACAACCCCTCTTAAAGTCGGGACAGTACAATGTAGTGAGGTTCCCGTCCTCGCCCCTTGCCCCCTGCTCTTTTGTCCCCTCTTCTTATAAGAGTGGTACAAAGAGCCCCCTCGGCTCAATTAGCTTCGCCCAAGGTGCTGCGCTCACCCTAGGCTACTGAGCGCCACCCCGACTGCACTGTCCTGACGTTGGGAGGGGTTGTTCTGTGGTGCGGGACAGCCCCCCTATGAAGGTGGCGTCGGTCCCTTGGGACTGACTAGCCCTGACTGGAAGGAAAAAAAATAGAGTGGTGGTACCCATGCAGACGGGGTTGTGGCAATAGAACATCCCTTCTACCGGGGATGGAACAACAGAATGGTTTCATGTTAAAATTAAGTAAATTTATCTCGAAAGTTCTACAAATTCTTTTGTAGAGGCTCTTAGGTTGTGGCTGCCAACAAATATTTGCACGCTCAAATCCGTATTGCATCATCCCCGCGGCCGTGTTTACCTTTATATACAAATGGCCGATCGATTGGCTCGGTCTAGTCAAGGGCTTGACAGACTTGTTCACTTTTATAGCCCTTATTTTGTTTTACCTTTTTCGTGATTTCTTTTACCGTTTCTATCACCAAAATGTTTTCTGCGAAATTTAGTCTTCTCAATACGGCTAGATTCTTGAAGATTATTTCTCAAGCTAAACTTAGTTACAAAGCGAGTTTAGTGTTAGTTTTGTGGTCTTTCTTCAATATCTTTAATTTAAACATGACCAGTGATCGCGTTAGTTTATAACAATATATCTTGATACACAATGTTGTATCATCAATACAATCATATACAATGATGGTTCTTGATGGAAATTCATTTTCATAATAATTCTATCTTTCAAAATATTTTTTATCCCATAGGCCCGTCATACAGCAATATCCTCGTACATTTAGTATAGACAGTGGGGTGCGTACATCCCATTATTTCGCTTGTATGACCGTGATAGATTGATAGGAGGATGGGATAGATTGATGGGATGGTGTTTGTCTTTGGGATACGACGCGTGAGATGTAGATAAATATGTAGGGAGCAAAGGCATTTATAAGTAGTATTATATAAGTAGTTATAGCTGTGACTGTGGTGACATAATGTGAACTATATCTTTATTTATTGAGTATTTTATGAAATATTTTTTTTTATGTTTGGTAACATTTAATCTTAATTAAAGGCCCTCTACGCGTAGACTGATGTATTCAACTACAGCAGAAGCATCTGCCGAAAATCCGTTTTAGGCTTTTGTGACATGGATCAAAGGGTTTCAGCGGCAACGTTTGACGTCCGACAAACGTGTGGACGCACGTCGACGTGTAGAGAGGACATTAGAAGAGCTGTCTGCTGTGCGTCCCTCAATACATGCTGAAGTACACACGCAGGTTCATGTATGTCTGTAAAACTGCTCGAAGGATAGTCAACATGTTTGCTCATCAAGAATGACAGCGATAGGGTCCCGTAATAATAACATGATTCATTCTATATTTAGTACTAATGTATGAATGCGCTGTATTTCGTAGTCACAATGGAAACAATCGGGGTCCAAAAGAGCGATCGCGTTCGGTTCAGTGCGCGGAGTCCGCGATACATACCGGGGACGGTTTATTGTGAATTTACAAATACCTTCTCGATAAAATACAGGCTAGATCCGAAATACAAATGCATTATGCGCAATAATATCGCTGCGGTATTCACAAATACTCCAGAGCTTTGTATTCCCACTGATGATTCAAAATTTTGCGAATAAGGATTAAATTATATTAATCCTATTAAGCCAACATGATGTATATCCCCACCATGGTTCAGGTCTTGTCGTGGCGGTGTGGCTCAGTAACCTAGGGTGAGCCGCTACACCTTGGGTGAAGCGAATTGGGCCGAGGGGGCTCTTTGTACCCGAGGATGGGAACCTCACCCCATTGATAAATAAGTTGCCTGGCCTAGTTAGGTGTAGTTTGTCTAAAAAAATTAAGTGTAAACTTTGTCACCAGGTACCTGAACTTCTTCCCGCCGAGCCAGAGCAATTCGACGCAGATCACGTTCGAGAAGTCAGCGACTTACTTCGATGGAGATCTGGTACCGCGGCGGGCGCACGCTCTGCTACCCAACTCGAAGATCATCGTCATACTAATCTCGCCATCGAAAAGGTTCGTGCCCTCTTATACATGCACATACATACACTTATGCTTCCAGGTTGATGATGATTATATGTATTTGCATATATATGTCACTCGGTAATAACATTTTTTTATGTTAGTGGGATAGGCAAACTGGCAAACGTGCCACCTGATGGTAAGTGGTCGACGTCGCCCATGAACATAAACTAGTATACCTGGAACGAGCCCAGACAACTCATCTATGTGTTGCCTATCCTGAGACATAAGATGTTAAGTCTCGGTGCCAGTAATTACACTGCCTGTCTTGCCCGAAACACAGCAAAGCTGTTTCACGGGAGAAACAAGCAAAGAAACAAAGTCTTACAGGTGATTTTTTTCTGTCGGATGAGCGGTTCCAAAGATAACCTCATATGACGATACGAAGAGCATTAATCTTCCTGCTAAAACTGACCTCCATAAGGTAAAGAGTGTAGTTTTGTAAAAGAAAACCTTATTTCTTTTAATGTTAATATTTATTTTCTCCGGAGTAGTTTACATTCAACATTGATAAGGAATTATTAAAATGATGACAGCAACTACTTTGCTTTGTGCCATAATGAAATACTCTTCTTGACTAAAATAAAACGAACTTTTTCCTTCGGCTGTATAAAGATGTTACGTCGTTAAGTATTATTGCATGAAAGTTCTTTTACAAAATTTTATCACTTACTAGCTAGTGCCTGCAGCTTCGCCCTCAACGCGGGCTAGTGAGTTACTTCAAAAATAAATCGTAGCTCGATGGGCGTGACTTAGCCACTGCGCGGGTAGTGGCAAATACAGTTTTTTTTACGCTGGGAAATGCGCTGCACCACATAACAACCCCTCCCAACGTCTGGACAGTACAATGTCATCCCATTTCCCCGTTCTCGTTCTCGGCCCTTGCCTCCTGCTCTTTTGTCCCCTCTTATAAGAGGCGTACAAGGAGCCTCCTCGGCTCAATTCGCATCACCCATGGTGCTGGGCTCACCCTAGGCTACTGAGCCCCACCGCCACGACAAGGCCTGAACCATGGTGGGGAAAGGAATTTACTTTTACCAAAATAAATAAACTTTGATATCATATATATGTTACGTTTTAAAGTAAATTCCATTCAATGACTCTTTGTCATTTCATGTCATTGTAAGTGTTACGCCGTGATGTCGAAAAAAGTAAAAAATCGATATAACTTCGCTTTTTTTTTTTGTATCGAGAAAAATCATTTAATCGTGTATTCCTAGCACATGATACTAGATCAAAAAGTCAAAAAACATATTCCAAAATGTTAAATCCCTATTCCACATACTCAACATGTTACACGAAATAGAAATACCACATTTTTTCAACATTTTAACTTACATTTACAACCGTATCGGGATTAATGATGATTATTTTAAAGTCCATATCACTCGTTAACGTGTGTCTTACAGTAAAAGATTTTTTTTAATCGGTTGAGTAGTTTTTGAGTTAATTCGTAATCAACAAACTAACTTTTCTCTGTTCACTATGATGATGATCTATAAAAATATTGTGGTCCCGTACTTAAAACCTGCCTGTAAACATAGTACGTACCGTCTTTATATACCGATACGTCTTTCATAAAACTACTTATTTACTAAAGGAAATAAATCATAACTTTTGTTTAACATCGCATAATATTGATACAAGTAAAATAATATCGGAAGCGGAATCCCCATATATTTTAATATTTACAAAAGATGGAAATCATTGAAGAGCCCCGTTTCGAGACTAAATTTAAACAAACGTGAATTCAAAAGATTGTTAATATGTAGTGAAACATGAATACATATAAAATTGATAGCGGAATACCGCTTCGTATTTTTTTCGTTTCTTAATCCGAGCTCAAGTAAATAGCACATAAATATCCGAGCGAACCGCAGTGTGCTATGAAAAAACTCATTTGAGAGAACAGAAGGAAATAAGCGGTACGGTTGGTTAATTTGGTCGTACTGTATCACTCCCTAAACAGGCAATTAATGTTACCTCACTAATTCCTCTGTCCCATATTTCTCATGATATCCGCTGTATATATACAATTTGGGAACGTAATGGAAAATATATTTATACCCATTTATTGTGTGTAGGGTACGAACGAGTAATTTATATTACGAATGTTTTGTTTGTGCTGTGTATTTACAATTTGCTTATTAGTAAGCGCTAAAATGTGTTGGTTTATATAGTATAAAATTAAGTTTCGCTCCCTGTTCGCTTTGATCTTTTAAACTAATCAACGGATTTTAATGCAGCTTTCAGCAATAGATTGATTCAATAGGAAGGTTTATGTTTTAAATTTGGAAGATCTCGGTTGTGTTAATATTAATTAGGCTAGAATATACAATTGCAATTCAAATCCTAAAGGATATGTAAATCACTACTTTATTATTTCGCGAGTAGAGTGAGTCGTGGATGGATAAGTCGAAAATGTTGGTAACATGTGCAAGATGTAAGCTGGGAAATATCCTTGAAGTACATTAAAATAAATGAAACGCTATCATTGCCAATAGGCACCAGTTAGGGCATTGCTAGGAAATTCTCTTGTTCCATATCGTCGCTCTCAATTCGACGATCAAGCCCAATTTGTAATCTAATTTCGGAAACTCCGGTTTTGATACAAAATTTCACCGATAAAAGTTGAGAATTATTCAACGGGAGGCCAAATACAATTATTTTATTGTAGATACCGAGTCGATACGAACTTAACTGCTCGGCTTACATTGTTGGGGGAAATACTATTTTAATTTTCGTTTTCTTTATAGTTCACTCAATGTTTTAGTTTATGTTACACTTTCTTTGATAATTTTGTGACACTCTCTCATTTAAGAGCCTTGCTCTTTTCGGTAGGTAATCGCCAATCTTTCCTTCTCTCTGTCAATTCCTTCACGTTCCTACACCTCGCTCTACCCTTTCCTCTCTTACCTTCAATCCTTCTATGATATTTCTTAAAAACGGGTCATGTCGCAGGTATTAGGTGGCCAAGTACACTAAATATTTTTGGTGTAACTAAAGTAGTTAAAAAAAAGTTTAAAAAAAGGATGATCCGTTTAATGTCTGGATAAAAAAACAAGGTTTTCAAGGATAGTACCATTCTATGTTAAGTAATATAATTCTTTACATTTTTCTTTTTTTTTATGTTACTTGGATAGACAAACTGGCAAACGTACCACCTGATGATAAGTGGTCGACGTCGCCCATGAACATAAACTAGTATACCTGGAAGGACCCCAGGCAACTCATTTATGTGTTGCCTATCCTGAGACATAAGATGTTAAGTCTCGGTGCCAGTAGTTACACTGCCTGTCTTGCCCTTCTCTCCGAAACACAGCGAAGCTGTTTCACGGGAGAAACAAGCAAGATGGTGGTACCCATGCAGCCGGGAGCGCGCCGATAAATTATAAAAATAACACCTAAGCTTTGCATAATAAGGTCTACCCCGGGTGAGCGTTGTTTTTTGTCTCAAGTTAACTAAACTAACTAAATCATACAAGCGCGAATATGATTCGAGCGCCGAGAGCGAATACGATTCCGAAAAACGTGTTTCGTATGTTATACAATAACCAATTAAGGGTGTTCAGTTTTTTTTTTCCTTTTCTAATGTTGATATACCAAGCTTATTATCAAATTTCATGATTCTATGTCTATGGGAAGTACTCTTCTGTAGGTTTTGGTTTGACAGACAGACAGACATACCGACAACGAAGTGATCCTATAAGGGTTCCGTTTTGTCATTTTTGGGAACTGAACCCTAAAAATGAAGGGAGTAGGTAACGTAACATGTTTTTGTCGTCTATTTAGGTTGAGTTATTATTTATCATGCCGATGTTTGCATTTATGACCAAATCTGGATAGTTTCAAATTTCAATGTAACTTTATACTAAATTATTGGAATACTTTTAGTAATTCCATTAAGTCATTTAGCTATTAACTAAATCAAACCCATGAATATGTAAGGTTTAACTAATATAGACTTGAGGACATACAAAATTTGACTTGTACATTAGGGACACAAAATCCTCTGTATCATCCCCACGTCCATCTACTTCGGTAATAACAAATCTATTTAGTAATGATCTATACCATGTTTTACATAGATACATACAAGTCCACGCTTATGCGTCTTGAGTATGCTTACAACCTTTTTTTAGGTTTTCCTTCACTGATGAGTGATGTTCACAAAGTGTGCTTAGTAAATACGTTTTTTTCTAGTTTCACCGATCAAGCATCGAACCCGGAACGGCACTTCGAACCATAAACCATGCTACCACAACTTTTTAGTTGTTGAAATACACAGAAATATAATAAGATACCTATTATTTATAGACTGGAATCATTTAGTGCCATTAAAAAGTATTACATCATATTTTATCATTTATATAGACGCTATCTGTTTATTTGAAATATATGAACACAATATTATATTGAAAGCTACAAAGGAGTAACATTAAGTGAAAATAATACCAAATATTTTATATATAAAAGGCGATATTTAAGAAATGTCACGAACAAAACTAGACGGAGCTTTATACAATTCATGGAAATGATGATAAATTTTAAAAGATAGAATTGTGTGAGGAATAAATATTCTTTTATTGTGGAACACGTATTTCTTACACGTTTTTATTATATTCAGTCACTCCAGTGGATTTAATATTGGAAAAATATAATTATATTTGAATTGGAAATGTTTTGCACAACATTTTCTTTCACTTTATTAAGTCATAGGAGCATAAATCTTCTGTTTTAGCACTAAATTGGCACTAAATTTTTAACACAAAATTATGTGGCTCTGTCCATATGAGCATTCTAGGTTTACATATAGGTGTTAAGTTCGCCTTCCAGTCCAGACCAGCGGGCAGCGCATAGGAATTAGCCTTGCCTTATTTGAGGAGGAAGCCTGTGCAAAGAAGTGAAACACAATATATAAGGGACTATTATGGTATACCTTTATGACACGACTCACCACTTTTGCGTATTCTTCAACCAGTTCTTCAAGCAGTAAAAAATGCGTGTCTAATTTAATTTTTCCTTGTCAGAGCGTACTCCTGGTACCAGCACATCCGATCCCACGGCGACCCAGTGGCCAGCAACTACACGTTCCACGCCGTCATCACGGCCAACGACTCCGCTCCCAAAGCGCTGAGAGATTTGAGGTAAGGGACCCAAACTTAGTCTCTGTTTTTTTTTTCTTCATTTATATTTTAAATAATTCTTATATAAATAAATAATGAGCAATTTTGTTACGGTTACTACGAACGGAAATTTTAAAAAGTATACCTACACATCCCTGACCCAGCGCTGACATCTGTATTCTATTACAAATTGTCTGCACTTGGCGAGATTCGAACACGCGCTCTCTTTGTGTAGTAACCAGACGGCTGTCAAATGTAATGCAATGTTGTTTAACACTGCAATGAAATGCAAAAATCTGTTGTATTCTTATGTATAAAAAGCCTCCCTTAAACTAACTAAAACATTTAACAACATTTTTTAATGATACCTAGGTAACACTGAAAATGTTGAGAAAATGAAAAACGGCTTAATGTAGAAAGTTGCCAATACTTTTATTGTTTTTCGAAGTAATCTCCGTTTCTTTCTACACATCGTCGCATTCGATGGAACCACTGAGAAAAGCAGTGGGCCCATTCTTCCTTAGGAGTCTCTTCTATGGCATTTTCGTACGCTTTCACCGCATCTTCAGGGCTCGTAAAGCGAATACCTCGAATTTCATCTTTAGTTCTTGGGAATAAATGAAAGTCGCAGGGCGCCAGGTCAGGACTGTAAGGCGGATGACTCATTATCTCGACACCTGCCATAGTCAAATATTCAACAGTCCGTTTTGCGGAGTGCGCTGAAGCATTGTCGTGGTGAAGGAGGATCCTGCTTCGTGGACGCTGCTGTCGAATTTTTTCCAAGACAACAGACAAACAGCGATTGACATACCAGTCTGCAGTAACTGTCCTTCCATCTTCTAGCACAACTGTCGCGAAATGACCTTTCCGACCAAAAAATGAGGCAATCATCTTTTTTCCTTGCCTTTCTTTACCTTAGTTGGCCGATCCTCGAAAGGAAACACCCACTGAGCTGATTGTCTTTTGGTTTCGGGTTCTTAGCAATATATCCAGCTTTCATCACCTGTGATGAAGTCAAATACAGCATTTGAGTTACCGCCGTTGAACTTATCTAACATTTGGCGACACCAGTCCATGCGGAGGCGTTTCTGGTCGTCGGTTAAAGTATGGTGAATCCATCTGGTACAAAGCTTCCTGACGCCTAAATGTTCGTGTAATATTTTTTGAACTTGACTCATACCAATGCCTAGGCTTGCCCGTATCTGCTGATAGGTCACTCTCTTATCTTCCTCTATCATGCGTCGCACAGCACTGATGTTATCTTCAGTAGTCGCTGTTAAAGGACGTCACTCACGCGGATCATCACTGAGATTGCTACGTCCACCCTTAAACTCGTTAAACCAATTGTAAATAGTGGCACGAGATGGGGCTTCATTAAAAAATGCTAATCGCAGCCTATCATAGCTTTGTTGTTGAGTAAGCCCACAACGAAAGTCATAATAAATCATTGACCGAAAATTTTCTCGCGTTATGTTCATTTTCACGTGTAACAAGAGTTTTAGATTTGCCGCCAATTCACAAAAACAAATGACAAATGAATGCAATATACTACATTAGGTTACCAAAGAGTTCTAAAATTGAAATTCAAAAAAAGTTTTCATTTTCAATGTTTCTAACTGGCCAGTTCTAAACATTTTCAGTGTTACCCAAGTATATGTGAATAAGTGAGCAAATCATCATCATCATCATCATCCTCTATTCGTCCTCTGCTGAACATAGTCCCTCAAAGAACGCCAAGACGGCCGATCCCTCGCCAATATGAGAGAGCCAATATCAAAATCATATTTATGCCTTGAAGCATAAAAATGAGTTTAACAAATATTTTTCAAGAAATAATATTGTACAAGAAATTCTTTTATAATACGCTTTATTCTGTAAAAAATGTCAAATGAACAAGATATTTTATAACATGAAAGTATTCAATATTATTATCATTCATTACAGAACAAAATTTACTTAAATTAATAAAAGCTAAATGAAAGGAATTCCAATTTATTAGATTAGCGAGAACTTCTCCCGGTACATTAATAGGGCATCGCTTTACTTTAGCTTATCCGTCCCAATATTGCCGCTAATACTAATTTTATTACATTTAATGTAATTATTTAATGTCATTAAAGTAAGTGATTTCTACGAAAAATACTACTTGAAAGTAAGGAACCTTACGAGAAGAATATAATAATTATACTTATCCGTTAAAATTTAAAAAGTATGTAGTTGGTTTAGGTTGAAGTTAGTTGTTTTTATATGTAATGTAAAAATGTAAGATATGTGTTAAATGGATAGCGGTGAGCTCACTTGTCACTAGGTCACAAGTTCAAATCGTTACAAGGGCAGACAATTTGTACAAATTATTTAGTACTCATTACATAATTTACGGGATTACCATTAATACCTTAACATGTTAATAGTTCATAAATATTTTATTTATCGCATTTACTTTATTAAAATACTGTTCTCTGTATCAATATGTATATGGTAATAATGGGATTAGACTTACTTCTAGACCTTATGAAGAGTGATTAACAAGGCCATTAATTGATTATTCATTAATTAACTAGGCCATTCAAACGCTGCCCTTCCTAAGGCGTAACTATTAAATCTCGGCGTCAGCAATTACAATGCTAATGTTGCTCTTCTTTCCGAAACACAAAATTGATATCTCCCACGTGCAAAGGCGCATGACATGACTTCTTCTCACCAATAGAATAACTATAAAGTTTTTAACGAACGTCGACGGTTCCAGTACCAATTTGTTGAATTGGTAGGTAGTAGAACCGTCGACGTTCGTTGATACAACGTAACAATTTTGTCGTCAGGAACCGTTGCCTGAACCCGGGCAAGTACAGCCACTACCTGGAGCGGTGGGTCGCCGAGTTCGGGGCCCACCAGCTGCACGTCCTAGACGGGTCGCTGCTGAGGTCCGACCCGGCAACCGTCATGAACACGCTGCAGAAGACACTCAAGATATCGCCGCACATCGACTACAATAAGTTACTTAAGTAAGTATTGTATAATTTAGTAGCGGCCTACGATGTTCTAGAATGTTTTTTAAATGTTAGTTGAGTAGGTAACGGGCGTGATGGGGAGGGGTCAGCGTCGCCATGAACATAAACAAGTTAACGTGGAACTAGCGCAGGCAACTCATTCATGTGTTGCCCATTCTGAGACATAAGGTAAGTCTCGGTGCCAGTAATTATATACTACCTGTCCTGCCCCTGCAGCATTGCTGGGATTCTTTTCGAAATACAGCAAAACTGCTTCATGGAAGAATCAAACAGGATGGTGATGCCCATGCATACAAGAGTGCACGCAGCACAGCGCTTAGGGGTTTGATTGACACTTTAATGTATGTGTAGTATATTTCTTATTATAATTACAATTCGAGTGCTAAAAACATAAGCCCTTCTTTTTGAAGTCCGTCAAACGTAGTCTACGCTACCCGGATCATAATAACGAATGGATTGACACCTCATTTATCAAAATCGGACATCAATTTACGATTCGATTAGGCGCTACGATGGAACATACATAAAACAAACATACACACATACATACATAGACTGCTAAAATCATGATCCTTCGTTTGGGACATAAAATATTACTATAAATGTTACTTTTGTGTTACTTAGAGAAACGATTTACTCGTAAACCATGTTTTTATAAGAAATAAGTTTCACTTGACCTTACTGGAACCAGGTACCAATATTTACTTTCCTGTGTCACATCAAAATATCAGCAATTTTAGAGGATTAATCCTGCCAAGAACAGGTTACAGCCATTTTGTACTTCCTACGTTCTAAATACCGAAATGAAAATAAACGACTTTGATTTCCCTCGAGTGGCGGCAGTGCCCAAGAATAGCAATTATCGCTGCATTTAACTTTCGAATGCTTTAAATATATATCGCTTTAATATAGAAGATGACATGACATGACATTTTTACAAGCCCGATGTTTCTGATACTTTACAGCAACCATGGACACCACTGAGGTGACAGATGTTCTAATGTTACAAAATTATTCGAAAGTTATACATGATACATCATGATACATACCCCTATGATACATCAAAATTTTTGGCTTTACTTAAAAGTATAAATCCTACTATTCTAATAATATTATAAACGCGAAAGTATGTATATATGTGTATGTAAAAACTATTGAATAAATTTTAATGAAACTTTACTATAATATAGCTTATACATTAAAATAACATATAGACTATAATTGATCCCTGTATTCCCACGCGCAGGGGAAGTACGCGGGTGAAACAGGAAGTACGCGGGGCGCTGCTAGTACTTATATAATAGAACTAAAGAGGTTTTTAAACGCGTTCTTTAACGGTATTCTCATTGAGATTTGGAAAATTCATTCAGTATGACGTGTTAGAACAAATACCGAGGAAGGTTATTAATTTCAATTTTGGAGCGTACGAAACCACGGGGGGCAGCTAGTCTTTCATAAAAACAGCTTCATGGCTGGAACGTATTCAAACAATGGATGTCAACTGAAACATGTTACGCAACTTTGAGATTAATTAAATCTTGAGTCAATTGGAATTATATTCCAGTAAAATAGTTGAACGGACGAATGATTAGAAACAAAGGGGAAAGTTTGAGTCGGGGATCATTTGTTTGGGATAAAGTGTTTTCAAAACAAAACGTTGAAATTGTAACGATTAATCATTATAATTATATCTCCTATTGTTGGACGGGAGTTTTGGACAACGGAGAAGAACTTGGATTCATTGTATCCTTTCTTATGTAAGACGTACTTCTAGTTTATCTATTTTGGAAAATACAATTGTTAATTACTGCTATATTCTAGGGTTGATAATCGAGGTGTGCCCGAGATGGGCGGCGCTGCGTCATGATCTGACATCGGTCATCGGAGGGGACTTTTCTCTGCCGAGTGTCATCACCGCGATGCTCGGTGACGACGAGTCCTGGACGGCGATGGTTTCCTTCTGTGAGGCAGTAATGTACCAGAACGAGGCCGACGAGCGGGTGAGAGAGGAGGCCGCCGACGAGGCCTCCCCCCGCGGCGACGAACGGGGGTGCGCAGGAGGCGCTACTTAAAGCGCCTCCAGTAACGCCCCTGTGCTCGTGTCGGGTTCAGGATGGGAATCTGGGCCCAGTATGACACGACGTCGCGGGGACTGCCTAAGCAGCCGGGCAGTCCCCCCTTAAGAGAAGTAGTCTGGCCTTCGCCGGGGCCAGCCTGTCGCTGAGGTGATCCTGTTGAATGCCTATCCAGGACCCTCAAAATGCGGCAGAAGGCGCTCGCAGTGGTTTTAGTTTACGGGTAGGGCACTCCCACATAGGGTCAGGACCAACTCGAGATCCTGGCTACATGCGTAAAAAGCATTTCCCTGCAATAAAAAAAAATCAGTTGCCTGTAAAGTCGGTTTACTGACGATAGTTGAACGTGACAACGTCATAAGAAAATGGAACGCCTCACCGCGAGGTAACGCCGCATGCGTCATGTTTTTTCGTTCTTGCAGCCGGCTCCATCGAATTATTAGACGTTGTCACGTCAAAAAGGTCTGTTATAATGTGTTGTACTATCTTTCCCCTAACGTGTACACTATGTAGGTACTGAAATAAAAGGCAGTAAAATAAAAAAAACTTTAACCAAGTAGAAGAAAATTATCCCTTTTGTGAATTTATTGTTGCACACATGTTATACACACAAGCTGCCTGTCAGTTTACATTTTATTCTTTTAAGATTCATTTTCCAATATGGTGGAAGTAAAACCATACGCTACCTTTTCCACAAGCTCTTCGGAGCCCAACGATCCGTGTATTAGACTTTATATTATCTTTGAATATTTTAAAAGACCCTCACATTAACTTTCATTGTCGCATAAACACGCTTCATTTGTTCCAGATATGATGCCAAAAAAGGTTTTTTCTGCCAAGCGGTGAGCAACGAAAAAACAAAATGTTTGGGCAAGTCGAAGGGTCGGGTTTACCCGCCGATGGACGAGAGGTCAGCCAAGTTTCTGAAGCGATATTACACGCCCCATAACACGGCCTTATCGAAGCTGCTAGTGAGATTGGGCCGCGCCGTCCCGCAGTGGCTGAAAGACGAACTGTCGTCCAATGGATAGCATATCTCCCAACCGAAACGGTTGAAACGAAAGATACGCGGATTATTGAAAGTCTGTGTTGTGTCACCCTGAGAGATGACGCGAATATAACGTGATTTTGATACAATACCTATAATGGCTTAGTAAGGGATAATCCATAAGGTAAGACAAAAAGATTTACTTTTAAAATGGATACCGTAGAGTATTCCAGGTCATATGTCTTTTCAAGTACTATCAGTGTGTGTAAAGTGATACGAGTCCACGTTAAAAACTGGACGTAGACATACGTAATATTATTTTTTATTATGTGAAAATATAATTGTTGATAAATAAATCTTTGTCTATGAAATGTAGTTTTGAAGAGTGATATAATTTTAATAGTTCATCGTGTCGAAAGGAAATATTTATTGGTAGTTTCAATATTTTTATTGTATACTGTTGGTGGAGTGTTCATATATTTCAAACTACATATGCTTGCCCGATACGATACTTAGCCATTTGATACAAAACAGACACGCTTTTCAGACGATGTTAGGTGCTATTTTTTATTCAATTGCTACTCATTATGTTAATGAAATATACTAAAAATACTACTAGAAAATGTTTTCTATTCAATTTTATGAACGCAACAAACTGTTATGTTATTAGTTAATCATAGTCACTAAAATTGTTTGAGAAACTGAAAATGTGAATGAAAAAGTTTATGAAAACGGTTTACTGGCAACAAAATTCACAGATGTAAAGCGAACTGCTTTTTTTAGGGCTCGCTTTGCATCTGCCAAGTAAGCGTTTTTTAGCTAACAGAATTTGTTGAGTGTATTGCAATATTACAAAAGGAAATTTCCATCGAGTTGTAAGCCAAAAGGGACAATATCTGAATAAATATAGACAATTTTGCTATTTTCGTAAGTTGAAAACGTCTTGTTTTTCGATGATCGTAATTTTTTTTTTTTTCTATTATTGCAAAAAAAATGTAAAATGAAATACTTTTTATAATTTCTTAAACTGTGTTTTAGTACCCTTTACCAAGCTAAGCACACTACGCCGCGTCCAGATTTATAAATCGGTGTCAATAATTAATTTAACTTTCTGATTATTTCCTTTTTTTGGTTTGAAATGATTTCGGTTTTCTATGAAGTAGTGATAGTAATGAGCTTGACTTTCGTTTTCCCCACAGTAGTTCATTCCAGCCGGTAAGCACGCTTATTTTAATATTCTTAATGATTGTACCTGATGCAATATGTACATATATTTGTAGTTAATTTATGTGTACTGTCAAATCCTACAATTTTGCTCATCCTACTACAACTTTAGAACATTTTTGGCTGATTTTAGTACAATTAAAGTAAAAATTGTGCTTTGCAAAGATAGATTGGGCAAAGGGGGACAGTACGTCTAGTGTAGATCAACTCCGTGCCATCGTGAATGGTTCACAATTGTCTATTTCGATACACTAGTCTTATTTTCACGTTTTACAACACGTTTATTTCACTAACCCAATTCTTGTCTTACGTCTCCCGGCGATCACATACTTATTTATAGATTTATATGTGCTCTTAAAAGTTATTTTTAAGTTATTATTCTTATAACTAGTGCAATAATTTTGAACTGATAAGACCAAGAAAACTCGCACCGATAATGAAAGAATTACAAATAGTAAAGAAGCATCAACTACAATCAATGGCAGCCATTTTGGTGCGGGTTATCAATGGACTTTATTTACATTGATGTCATAAATACTTATGCAATTTTACGAAAGTAAAATTATAGATTCGGAATGGAAGATTCAAATTCGGTATATTTTGATACGAACGAATTTATAAGCGAGAAAATTTGGTCGAATAGTAAAATTACTACAGGAACTCGAATCGTAATAGATGTCGGTACTTAAATTCAGCGAGTCCAGTGTGAGTTTTACTAGTAAAGACATGTATGATGTAATACGTCTATTTGTTTGAAAATATCAAGGCCTCTGTAACGCATTCGACAGAAACATTGCAAGTTTTGTACAAAGCGCCAAAAACTCACACTGTCAGAATGCGAAAGTTTATTTGTAACAAAATATAGTATAAATATATTACTATATACTTTAATAGAGTGTAATTTATTAATGTTTTTATATATGTATTGATTAAAATATATTTTTTCGGATAACGAACAGAAAGCTTATAGACTTAGAGTTATGTCTACAATCCCGATGTTATGTAGATGGCCTTACAATTTTCTTAGAATTTACGCTTGGCATGTTCAGTTTTTTATAATTTGTTAACAGTAATTGTTGTATAAAATTGTATGTTAATGTACTGGGGCAAGTTTAACGAGCCATGGAAATGGTTTTCATAAAGAAGGAAAACGCTGTTTTTTGCTAAATTATTTGGAAAGTTCGGGAAAGGCATTTAAAATGAAATATATCTGTGGTCGGAAATAGTTATTCTGGGACAAAAAATAATATTTTTGAACTATTGTTATTATAATATTAATTGTTGATGTTAGTTTTGGCGTTAACAAAAACATCGTAAATGAGAAGTATGAATTTAGATTTTAATGAAATATCATTAAAATCTAAATTCATTGTTTTGTCGAAGCAAATTTTTCTTTCATCAAAACTTAAACAATGAAAGAAAAAATCACGGATGAATTATCGAGTAAGACTTGAAAATTTATCTATCGCGGCGCTATTAAATTATATTTAATACTAAAAATTACGCAGCAATTTTGCACAGATATAAAAATGGCGTAAAAATAACTAAAGCAAGGGTGCGGTGTTCATTTATCAAAAATTTCTCAGTTCCGCAACTTTTCCGCCGGTTCAGGCCAAACCTTCATGAGCTCGTTAAATTCTCCCATTTATAGCATTGAAAAAGGAATCTGATCTGATAATATCCTTAATTCTTTCTATTTACCTGACTGGCGTGGGGAGGGTAATGTTTTGTGTATTATTTTAAGTGATGCAAATGACTGCTCTTGAAATGTGTTCTTTATATCAAATTAATACATCACTTATTTTATTAAACGATTTAAAATTGATCAACTTTTTATTTACTATTTTCCTTGAACAATTATGATACGGTCTTTATTACATATGAACTCGAGTCTATCTGTCAAATACTTGACTTGACTATTAATTCAATAATCTTAAATATTTTTGACGACCTCTGTGGCTCAGTGGTAAGCGCGTTGGCGCTCAAGCCCGGAGGTTGCGGGTTCGAATCCCGCCAGGGAACAAAAAAAATATTTTCTGTGTTCCTGGGTCATGGATGTGTATTAAATATGTGTATTATATAATAAAAATCTTAAATATATGTATAGTATAAAAGTATTAAATATATTTCCGTTGCCTGGTACCCGTAACACAAGTTCCTCGAGAACTTACCACGGGACCAGATTGACGTTGAGTGAAAGCGTCCATAGATTATTATTATTATTATTAAATTTATAATAATTCAAGTCAAATACTTTAATATTAATTAACGCCAACCTTACATGGAAATATAATTAGCCATTGGACGGAAACATATTATCATCTAGTACGCACTACGCAGTAGAAGGCAAGTTATATCACATAGCCAAACAAAATCCTCTGTACACTTTTCTAAGAGGATTGTGCAAATTTGATACAGTTAAGATTAAGTGAAGAGGGGGTTGAAAAAGCTATTATTATATTATTTTTGTGTAATTTGCAATATAAATATATTAAATTAATTAAATAAAATTTTACACACTACGATACGCACACATTGAAAATTACGACAATGTTAAAAAATAGACGTTGACATTAAGTTTTTATTAACCGACTTCAACAAAAAAGGAGGAAGTTCTCAATTCGTTTGGTATTTTTTTACAAAGTTTTGAAGCATTCGTTTTTAGGGAGGTACTGTCAAACTGTATTTGAAGTTGAATGAATTTTGTGACCTCTAGTACTAGTAACAACTCGTACATAGTTCTGTGTAAAATTCGAGGCATTCCTTAAAAAGTACCTCCATCTGCTGGGATTATTGTCTAGGTAAGTAACGAGCGGCGCGGCGGCGCAATTTGAGAGAAATACTGCCTCGAATCCTTGAAAAATGTATTACTGTCGTTTCCTATTGTTCGATATATTTTACTTGTGGTTTTTTTGTGTAATTGCATCCACTGTACAGTCGGAAGAGATTTGTAGTGTTATTAGTAAAATTAAGGTAAGTAAAGAATTAAAATGAGAAATCAAAGGTATCACTTAACGTATGTCTTTATAATGATAATCAATGTTGCTGATGAGCCAATAAGGTTCAAGAGTAGAGGCCACGTTAGACGAAGTGTTGGTCAATCATTAACGAGGTGGATGCGAGTGGCAAGGGAGCGGCCGTCTTGGCGATCATTGCAGGAGACCTATGTTCAGCAGTGGACGGATAGGGGCTGATGTGAAATTATGAAGGTTTTACTACTTTACTAATAAGTTACAACATCAGCACTTTATGTGTGAGTTCAAGAGGATTCGAGGATGGTTTAGATTCACAAAAAAAATATTTTGTACAGGATAACGTCTGTCGGTGCCACTAGTACTATATATATACTTTATATATCACCTACTATTTTACAATTTGAGTGTTTTTGCACGAATCTTTCACAGTCGTAACGAATGTATTGCGAGAAGAAAATAATATTATAGAGGTTCCCGTAGGACATGCACACATTGTTTATTCGGTGTTGGGATGAAGCCTCTATTTACTACAATTTCAAACGTATTTCCTGTAACTAAACATCCATTCAAATGCGGATATTATGAAATTATCCGTCATTTGACCACGCTAATATTGTGATATCCGTAACACCCATTACAAATAATATCTACTGTATATAACCTGTATATTGAATAATTATACAAGGTTGATAAAAGCGAGAGGCATTAAATTAAACCACGTATACTATGTACCATTTTCAGGCTACACACCAAAACTTAGACCAATAGAATCAATAATTTAGTTACAGCATATTTTTAAAGTTTTAAAGCCGCTTCAGTTTGTTCGACCTGGTGAGACGCAACGTGCTGTGCGACGATGCCTTTTAGATTCGAAGGACATTTTACAAAGGTTTACAAAGAGTTTTTACGTTTTGCTTTGACTATTCACGTATTTAAGTTCTTTGAAAAACTTTTTTTTTATTACTCTCAAACTATTTTTTTATAGTTTCGGATTAACCGTAAGTATGTGTAGTATATGTAGTTTAATTTAATGCCTCTCGCTTTTATCAACCTTGTATAATATAATATTGTATTTTAAACATAAAGGCTTAAATTAATAAATATTCATGGGTGGTCTTTTACACTACTTTTAAATTATTTTTATGATTAAAAATAGTTTCGAAGCAAAGCTTTTTGATATCAAAATACTGCGTTTTGCCACAGCTCAAATGATTATGAGACTGTGATATTACTAGAAAGAACATTGATAACATTACATGATTAACATTTATGTGCGTTAAGAACAATTACGAACATTTACAAAATAGAAGTAAATTAACAAAATAGATTCTTGTGGCTAAGAAACGGGCATGGAACGTGGAAGGATCATGAGAATTTTGTCGGGTTCAGGATTGGAACCTGGGCCCATTATGGCAGGACGTCGCGGGGACTGCTTGGTAGTAGTCGGGCAGTCCCCCCTTACGAGGAGTAGTCTGGCCTTCGCCGGGGCTAGCTTGTCGCTGAGGTCAACATGTTGCCTGCAAATCCGGGATTCGCAGTGGTTTTAGTTTACGAGTAGAGGACTCCCAGGAAAAAAGGATGATGAGAATTCGGGTCTCCCGTCTAGTGGCAATCAAACCGACTACTTATCATCGATATATCTGGCATGGGTTGCTGATGACAATCGCCTACAGATTACGCTAACTACTATAGAATAAAAAATATCACGGAAAGCCATCGAGTGAAATTTGGAAGCGAGTGTACAAAGTATCGATAATGTGCAGACTGTTCACATTATGGCTTTTATCTTAAAATAACGGACACTGATGGATGGCGGCGCCACGTAATTCATTTATCTCCGATTAAGGGTCGCTGCGATGGCCGCCTGATGCGCCTTTATCGAACCCCGCAATATGGACACCGGGGTACTGAAACTACGTGTTTATTATCAAAAGGTAGGTTTTGATGTATAATCCGCGTTTATTGAAGTGGAAACTCATTTAGCAGTTGCACTTAAAACTGAATAAAAAGAAAATCAGGGAAAAAGGAATTAACATATAACAATAATAATAATTAACGTTGTTGCACACATACATAATTTGTACATTAAACAAGATGTTGTAAATGGATGCAATTGGCGGGTGTGTACACAGGAAGGAAATGCACTTTCTAGGTTTTTTAAATGTGTGCACGAATCAAATTAAACCAACACAAACAATAAATAGATAAAAATATAAGCCAATAATAAGAACCACAATAAAAACAAATAAAAAGTATAATAATAAATAGTATAATAATAAAAAGATAATAAAAATAATCAAAATTAAATAATTACTACAAACGAATACAGAAGAAGAAGAAGAAACAAGTGTAATAGAACAATACGTACCTATGTAATCACAGTGCATAAAATACACACTTAATATTATATGTCAAAAAGCTTTTAAATGGTGTGCAAATAACGTAAGAAATAAAAAATATGTCAGTCTTAATAAGTATATTGACCCCATTGTGACGCAATTTAGTTGTCTCGTGGTTTTACTTCTACCGTATGTGAACTTATTTAATCTTCATCAAATTAATATAACAATGAATTAATAAATATTAACCTACGATCACACCACGTTAACCTAGCCCCGTCCAAACTTCGTACGAACACGTGTTGGACCCGGTGGGTCCTAACGTAACGGGGTTTTAACGATTTTATCAGATTGATAGCAACATACACAACTAAGTACCTATTAAAATTTACATCTCATTTAGGGTATGAAATGATAATAATTATTATTAGTCTTAGTAATGGTTAGTCGAGTTCTTAGACCTCCTAGGCTTTGGATTGACAGATTAGCATAAACTAGTTAGGTACACAGATATTTAGTACCACCATGTAGCACTCGAAACAGATATCAATTTATTTTAAATATCTCTAATAAAATAATATGAATTTAAGTTGTAAGCGCGAGTCGACCATGTTGCTAATACCTAGTTCTCGGCAATCATAATATTATTCGTATGAAAATGACAGACGATGTAAGTAAAACGACAATTCCCGAAATACATTAGAAAATTGGTTTTACTGTAAGTACCTACTTATTCATGCTAATTTGGCGTGTTTAAAAGCCAGTTCATTGTTATTTACAAAAAAATGATATATACAGGGTATTATTTACACGTTTTGTTGGACGTAGCCGCCGCCTCGTTCTATGCAGAGTGAAGCACGCCTCGGGCAGTGTCTTTTCACCCTCATCAAAGTGTCACATAACACTATCACTATTAATTTCCGCAAACGCGTCACAAATCCGCCGTTTGCTCTTCCGCACTCGCGATCACGTGTCCGTCATGTCCGTATACTAAGTCTTTTACCCTCTTTGATATCTGCCTAAATATCTGTGTAACTAGTTTATGCTAATCTGTCAGTTCAAAGCCTGTACAAAGTGTGATTTAACTAACTATTATTACGACTAATAATTATTATTAATTATTATCATTTCATACCCTAAATGAGAAGTAAATTTTAAAAGGTACTTAGTTGTGTATGTTGCTATCAATCTGGCTTAAAACTTAAAACGAGAATGAAATCGTTAAAACCCCGTTATGTTAGTGGATCAGCTGTTGAGACATGAACCCGATGACCTTTCTTGTGTTTATTTATTGCGCGCTGGCGGTTTAATGCAATAGATTTCATTTCTTGCAATATAATTTAATTTTGTATACCTTTCTTGTGACTATGTATTGAAGGGACAATTAAATGCGATAGATTTCATTTCTTGCAATTTTATATTTTTTTTCGAATTTCAATTTTTTTTTTGCCTAAACGTCTTTACACAAGGAGTAGATCACGTGCCCAAAGTTTCCGTAATTTATTTTACCAACCCTTATAATATATTCATCATATAAATTATCTGCACTTGGTGGTATTCGAACCCGCGACCGCTGCACGCGCTGCGTAAAATCTAGCCAGTGCCGTCAAAATGATGTACAAAATATATTAAAATGATTGAATGTGTGTTAGTTTTTGTTACACATTGCAGTCTGACTGACGTCCGACTGATCAGGATAACATTTCTCCACTAAAACAGAAGGAGAATAACGACATAACTTATACTTTTTATCCTGTGAAACATCTGACTGACCTGAAAAAGTATATCATGGGACTATTTCATTATTTGGAGTTCAAATTATTATAAAAATAGTAAATAAATATATCCGGAATAATATAACACAAAACTTATAATAGATTATGATATTCTTGTATTGTTATATGTTTGATAAATTCACAAATAAAATAAACCGAATTTCACCTCGAACACAAACATGTCTGCAATTCTCAAATTAAAGCACTTAGCATATTTTACATAAAACGTTATTAACTCTTCCCGTCGCCATAAAAATGTCGGGACAGGTGCTCGGCCGCATTTTCATCGTCCAATTATTTCCCAAGTTATTTATCAAGATTTTAGAAGAGCATAATAAAATTAAGATTTACCACAAACGAGTAATTGCGTCCCTTGACATATGGAATTTTATTGGGAAAGTGTTTAAAAATTTGTATATCATCGAGCTATTTATCTAGTAAATTATTGTTACAATTAAATAGTCAATATGTACCTAATATAACTGATTTGTAATGTTTACAATTCTAATTATTACAATTTCTAGCAAAGCTGCGGGCAACAGCTAGTCGATGATACATAATATATTGTGTTTATTGAAACGACCTGTGTCAAACAGTGATTGAAAAAAGTTTGATAATGATGATAATGATAATAATGATGATAACGATCATAATGATGATAACGATCATAATGATGATAATGATTATAATGATAAAAGTGCATACATTATTTTTTAAGGTTCCGTAGCCAAATGGCAAAAAACGGAACCCTTATAGATTCTTCATGTCTGTCTGTCTGTCTGTCTGTCCGTATGTCACAGCCACTTTTTCCGAAACTATAAGAACTGTTGAAATTTGGTAAGTATATGTATTCTGTGACCGCATTAAGATTTTGAGTAGAAAAAAAAACAATACATTTATACCCCCATATATGGAATACATAGAACTGAAACTCAAAACAATTTTTTTTTTCATTAAACCCATACGTGTGGGGTATCTATGGATAGGTTTTCAAAAATAATATTGAGGTTTCTAAAACCATTTTTTTCTTAACTGAATAGTTTGCGCGAGAGACACTTCTAAAGTGGAGAAATGTGTCCCGTCCCCTCTGTAACTTCTAAAATAAGAGAATGATAAAACTAAAAAAATATGATGTACATTAATTACCATGCAAACTTCTACCGAAAATTGGTTTGAACGAGATCTAAAAAGTAGTTTTTTTAATACGTCATAAATCATAAACCGCATTTTACCTTTAATTCAATCAACTCAAAAAACATTTAATTCCATAAACATAAACCATATTTTTTGTTAAAGAGTCTAATGTTGTAAATTATGTAATGGTACGGAACCCTTCGTGCGAGAGTCCGACTAGCACTTGGCCGGTTTTTTTTAAATATTTTCAAGACATTGTCAATTTAGCTACTGGTGGCTTGACTGGAGGTCACGAAACTATATCAAAACCATTAAGTGATAGGGTCAGATAAAATAACAAAGCGCAGGTTAATGGATTTCTATTAGTTTTTATCTGTTGATGGAAAACTCGCTGTAACATCGACATCTATTAGTAACCGGACCTTTGTGGCTACAGTCAATTTGGGTATCGTTTATTGATAGGGGAAATATTGTACAACCAGTTTTAGTAAAAGCAGTAGAATAAAAAGTTTGCGTTTTTAAAAAGTAATTACAGTTTAAAGCTTATAAAATAACTATGAAACAAATGAACTTTGAAATCTCAACACATTTGAGAAATCTACACGATTGATTGAAACTCGAAGTTTTATTTTTTATTTTGACTATGTCGTAGTATAGAGATTGTTGTTTACTAACTACAGAGCTTAAATGTTTTAATATGTTCTTACCTGTTCTTACAAGGCAGCTTTGAAGTGTGGAAACTAATGATTTATTTAATTATGAAATACAATTACCTAACTAATATTTGATAATCGCAGAAGCGATCACACTTCGATATTTACAGCAAATGTATTTAGGTTCGAATCGGGATCGCTCCGGCGGCCGTGATTTGCTGTAACGCGATTTTGATGAGCTGAGCTCGCCCGCCTAACTGCAACTTTCATCGCTATATATAAACGACGTATAATCGGAGCTTTTTACGGTTCACGTAACGATGAACGGTTGTTGGTTATGGCTTGGTATTTTAGTGCGATGTTTGTTTTGAGCCTGGCAGTTCCCCTGAAAGACTTGACTGACACGCACGGGCGTGCATCTATTGCATTTTGTCTCGCCTAGTTGATGCACATCAAATCAGAGTGTAGAAGATGTGACCCTCTCCGAAGATGAGACGGTGGAAAAGCGGAGGCGACAAATACGCATCTCGCCACCCCCATCATCTGGGACCAAAGCACGATGGGATCATAACATCATCACCCAGTCATGGCACCGTCAGGGGTGATCTATCCGTGAACCTTATCTAGTTAATATGGTTTCCTCCCCTCTGTAGGAAAATGTCGCCACGCTTAATCAAATTCAAGGTCTAGAGGTGTGTGAAGTTCGTCATCTCGTATTGAACCTTCGCTTTCGAGGAGATTCATGCCCATTGGAGTAGAGTAGGATGTATATCACAGATTTTATGTAACGCGAAAGTTAAAAATGCTTTTAAAGCGTATCGTTTACCGCCATTGTTTATAGACGGCCAATCGGAATGACTTCCACCGATTATTTATCTCAATAGCATTGTGCTATTCCATGACCGTTTTTGTAAAGACTTTAGTCTACTTCAAATGAAATATTTGAAAAGTTTTTTCCTACCTTTGTGATGCTCTATTTAAAGACTACATTTTTTTCTATTATAGCAATTGAATATTACCTATACCGAATTTTATAATATCAAGTAACAGTAAAAAATAATCTTAATCGGTTAATTACTTTAAAATTCACCTGCAAGCTTTGACCCGACCGAATTGCAAATTAAATTAAAAACTTTTAATTATATCCGTCATTACATATCCATTTTCCTTAAGATAACCTCCCAAATGAACTACAAACCGAAGTCTCTTAAGTTATTCGAGTTGCATAGTCGGACGTTCGTCAATCGTCATTCCATCGGCGGTTGACCGAACGTCTTCTCAAGACTGGCCTCCATTCCGTATTGACCCATCGACACATAAATTAACCTATATATAGTTAACTAGAATTTAATAAAATAACTCGTGATTATAAATATGAATGTAAATCGTAAGTGTTTAATTGAACTAATTTAATTATCTCTACTATTATAAAATCTTCTTTTTTGTTTAAAACTATGTATTTAGTGAAGATTATGTAATTATTCAGTAAATAATTGTATTTCCATCATATATTATATTCCAATTTAGTAAGTACTGTTACTGTTATGTGAGCGAGATGTACGGGGTGGTACCTCTCGCTTAAGTAACACCGGTGTAGAGTGACAGCTATGCTGTCGCATTTCGTGCGGTTTGTGAGTTTCCGGCAGCCAATTGGCGGAGACAGGGAAAAGGAGGGCAACGCAGGCGTCGATAGTCACTAATCACTATAAGGCTTCGACTGCTCGGTTGCCTCCTTATGGTATACAAAATATATATAAATTATTAAATTTATTAACTACAAGTAGCAGCCCACGGTTTCACACGCATATTTCCTGTACCCGTGGGAATACGGCTCAAAAATAGCTGTGAAATGTCACTCACTGATCATGTACATTTTCTATTGGTAAAATATGTTTTTATCGGTTTAGTGGTTAAAGCGTGGAAGCGTAGTAAAAAAATTAATAAACAGGCTCACATTTGCATTTATAATAGGATATTATTATCATCATCAAAACCAAAATCAATTTTTTTATTCAAAATAGTACCAACAGATTATCTTTTTGAACGTCAATTGAGTATATCACTGGTTCCAATGCAAGTCCACTGCGAAGAACCGGCGAAACAAATTCATTGAAACTAATCCCTTCAACACACTGAGGAAAACGCATGGCCGATGGACCAATAAGGCTCAAGAGTGGAGACCGCGTTCGGGTAGACGAAGTGTTGGTCGGCCATTAACCAGGTGTTGGATGCGAGTGGCAAGGGATCGGTCGTTGGCGTTCATTGAGGGAGGCCTATGTTCAGCAGTGGACGGATAGAGGCTGATGATGATGATGATTATGATGAATCTTTTAACAGATTTTACACGTAGTTATTCTGAAATGCCTGGGAGGAACGAACTATTCCCAAGGTGGTATCTTCAATAAAATATTTTACTTCATAATATCCTTTAACACACTAAACTCTTTAATAAGTTTGTTAATTGGGAGGTTTTGAACATTTTCTGAGATCCTATTAAAAGTAGTAGTAAAAACGTATACAGTTGCATTTCAAATAATTGCTTTTTTGTGAGTCTAATCACTGGTACATCTAGCCTATGCCTATACCGTGTATCGTAGGGATATGAATGTCACTTATTTTACAAAATTCATTTGTTTTTCCGGACATACAGTAAATTTTCTAAGATGTAATGAGACGCGACAGTCAGAATTTCAATTTGTTTAAATTTTTCTCTCAAAGATGTATAGGGGGCAGCTTGAAAATTGTAATCATCAGCCTCTATCCGTCCACTGCTGAACATCGGCCTTGTATTATTACTAGCTGTTGCCCGCAGCTTCGCCCGCGTTAACTTAGATTTACAGCCGTATACGGACCGATGATGATTACTTTTACAGCCTAAGTTATTCTTTATAACATCAGCTATCTGTCAGTGAAAGTCCCGTCAAAGTCGGCCCAGCTGTTTCAGAGATTAGCCGGAACAAACAGACAGACAAAAATTGTAAAAAATGCTATTTTGGATCCATATGCATTTAGTAAAAAGCGGTTATTTTAATATTACAAACAGTCACTCCAATTTTATTTACCTGTATAGATTAGGATACTATTATTATGTTATATTGTAAAAAGTACATGATCAAAAGATATATTTTTATTATTGATGTAAAACACTTTTGAAAGATATGAATCAAATTTCAAAGTCACTTTGTCCTAAATCCGAAGTCGGATTAGTATATTAATTTTCGATTTTAATTTGGTATTATATAACATAGTTTTACAACCATAAACAATACGTATAAAGGTAACCCATACTAGATAGATAATACCCCAAACTTTCCATCTCAGTAGGCTATAGGAATCCAATTTGAGTATATCGAGCTGTTATAACAATGGCGGTACCTTGCGGCGAGATCCGCTGATGGATGTCCTACGAACAATATCTAAGTTTGGGCCGCTTTGTCGTAATATTTGCCAAACTTCAAACCCCCCAGGGTTGAGTTCCGGTTACTTCTGGGGCTTATTACTATTTATGTTGAAGACTCATTTCCCCGCAGCCAAGTATTTGGGAATATTCACTTTGTTAAATAGAAAAGTTTTTGTTGCGGTTTGCCGCCCTTTTATCTGTCAGATTCTAATTTAATGATGTCTTATTCTTAATAAGCTTAGTATAAATGAGACAAAGTATTAGAATCAATACAAAAAATATTACTGATTTAGTATTTAGAAAAGGTTTTTCATTTGGTACATGTTTTCATTTTTCATTTCATTTCCTCTTGTGGCGTAGGCATTTTTTTTCCTTTAACGTCGGGAAATGCTCTGAGGCATCCCGCCTGAGGAGTGGGTCTCCCCAGGCGGGTATGTGGGACTCGCTGAGCCCGAAAGATGGACGCAGCTCTACCCACTAAAACTCGGCGAGTGCCACCAGTGCCGTCCTTGGTGAGGTGCCCCGGATCTGTTAAGCTAACAGGGCACCTCGACGGCTTGTCAGTCCTGCAAGGGAAAAACCTAGTTTTGTATATAGTTTGCACCGCAATATTTTAACACTTTCTTTGTTATATACCAGAATAAATAAATAATATAATTAGACAATATTGTAATAAAAATGCTATCCACGGATTTCATCTCAGTTTTTCAAAATTTTGGAACGTAGTTCCTTATCGCGCATTGCGAAAGGGGGGTAGACGGAAAAAATTAAGACGAAAAGTTGTAACGACACTTATTGCTATAGTTGTATGCCGTGTGGCGTGCGCGTGTTTCTCTGTCTGTCTCTCTCTCTCTCATAGAAAGCAAGCCAGTTATTTTCGTTACTAAAATTGAGCCTACTGATTAAGTTTATGTTACATTATATTTGTTAATAGTAAAAAAAAAAATATTACTTAAAAAAAAATTACAATAAGGAATTGCACTAATTAATCGAAAGGAACTTCGTTCCATCTTTTTCATCAGTTTTTCATTCGTTCATCAGGGTGTCCCTTGACACCTCTCAAGTTTTTTTTCAATACTTCGCTTTAATAAGCTTGAGATAAAAGCATTTTACAAAAAATTTAAACCGACTTCAAAAATACTAAACTAAAAAGTAATAAAATAACAGTTTCTTTAATGTTTGTGCTTACAACATATAATCAACTTAATCTTCTACTAATGTACAAACTTTGCGTTTACCACGTCATTATAGTTACTTTTGGAGTCGGTGTCGTATTTGTTGCTGTACATTACCTACCTACATACCTTGGCTGACACCGACTCCAAAAGTAACTATAATGACGTGGTAAACGCAAAGTTTGTACATTAGTAGAAGATTAAGTTGATTATATGTTGTAAGCACAAACATTAAAGAAACTGTTATTTTATTACTTTTTAGTTTAGTATTTTTGAAGTCGGTTTAAATTTTATGTAAAATGCTTTTATTTCTTAATTTTTAGTGATTCCGAAATTCGTCGTCTTGGCGTTCATTGAAGGAGGCATGTTCAGCAGTGGACGGATAAAGGATAATGATGATGATGATGATGGTGATGGTGATGATGATGATGATTACGATGACCGCGACATACTATGGTGTGCTACCAAAGCATCATATACAATTATTACATCGACACGTAATAAAATGATCATATCATCAAGATAAACAAAACCAACCATATAGACATTATTGGGAATAACTAAAAAACGGCTTGTCAGATCTTAATAAAATTAATATGGGACCAAATTGGAAACTACAGCTTTCAAACAAAAAAATAACCATCGAAATCCATTCACAAACGGCGGAGATATCGTGTCACATACATACAAAAAAAAAAAAAAAAAAAAAAAAAACATACAGACGAATTGAGAACCTCCTTTTTTTTTGAAGTCGGTTAAAAACTAGAAAACAATATAATACACGAGCACCTTTATAGTAAAATTTTGAATATAACATTTTTGCAATTTGACTATGAAACTTCGTTTCAAAACCACTTCGTCATTATTAAATTATCTGTAGGCGTATTACAGGCGAGATGGACGAAGTAATCTCAAAGCCCGGCTATCAAAGGTAGCTCACCATTCGAAAGCAAACCCTGTACTGGCGAGAGACGGTCATAATTAAATTCTGTAATTCAATGCGATATAACTTAGCATTGTTGGAGGCAAACTTTTAATACAGAAGTTTCTCGAGTTGAATTCTTATGAATTCTTTTAATTTAATTAAAATTAATAGCTATTGAATGGACTTTCATGTTTTAGCGTTTATTGTGATGTATAGGGTAAACTCGTATAAGATAATCTAAATTTCCATAGATAGCGATTGCGTCGTTATGACAAAGAAAGTTTCAGCAAATAGGATTCCTATAAATCCCTTTTTTGTAAGAGAAATGTATAGTGTGGATGCATCATAGCTTTATGTTTTAGCAGTTAACCTCATTATCGGGATGATTACCATCTTAGTGGTGTATTTAGATTCTAGACAATCAACTGGTCAAACAGTGGTAATAAAATCGTTTATAAATAACTGTATCCCCTTAAAATATGTTTTAATACTACGCAGCTTTAATTTTAATTTAAAAAGTATTTTATGTCACTAAATTATAGCTGGGGTCGTCTTGGATGCGAGTGGCAAGGGATCGGTCGTCTTGGCGTTCATTGAAGGGGGCCTATGTTCAGCAGTGGTCGGATAGAGGCTGATGATGATGATGAAATCATAATGAATGATCATCGGTAGCTTTAATATTCTCACTGTAAAATATTATACAATCCAATTTGAACATAGTTCAACTCGCTATAAAGTCCAACGTATAATGTTCGTTAATATTACACGGAACTAGCATGTAAGAGCGACTGCCACTCGTCGTGTCCGCCAAGAAGTTGTAATAAAAGTTGTAACAGTAGGTATAGTTGGGAGAAGTTCGCAGTTGGAAACGTTTATTGAGCAGAAAGCGAGGGATCCGAACGAGTTCCGTAGCTAGTCGCGTCGCAACTTTCTTTTTTTATAACGCAACATTCACTTGTTTAAAGTGGAATCATATTAGAAGTGGAATTGATTCCCAATATCTTGTATTAAGATAGCTTTAGAGTTTAGGCAATAATAAGACATGACGCGAGCAGTATTTGTCCGTCACGGGACTCGCGGCAGCGGTCAGGTGTGATCTATTCTAAGATCGGAATTAATAACAAATAAAAATCAAAAAGGAAAGTAGGAATAAAGTCGATATAAAGTAGAGAGAGAGAGAGAGAAAGAGAGAGAGAGAGAGAGAGAGAGAGAGAGGGAGGATAACGCCTTGACGGCGTCATACTGTCACGGCATTTGTGTCGATTTTACTATTTTACTTTCAAGTGATTTCGATGAATTATTATTATGATTATATCAGATCGTATGCGTAAATTTAATAATTCGTCGTCGTGCACCTTTTTGATCTAAAACCTATTCTGACTAGCTCTACTTTAAATCAGCTGTCTAAAAAATCGAGGAAGTTGCCTGGTTGTCAACTCAATAGTGCGTAACACGTAAACAAACAGTAAAGTAGTGTCTAAAAATTTTGGAGTTTCCAAGATTCGTCAACCGTTTTGGACTAGCATAGGTCGGCTAATAAGTAATACCCCAATCCAATTGATAGGAGACCCGTGCCGAGTAGAGACGCATAAGGGTAGCTTATGGTTTAGTGGTTAGACGGCTAGTACGACTCGCAGAGGTCATGGGTTCGTGTCCCAAATAGCTAATTAGTATTGTATTTATTTATATATTTTTTCTAAAATGTATTTACTTTCGCAAAAACCAAGTACTTACTAATTGTTGATTATGGTATTAGGTCTGTTAGTTATTTTTAGTAAATATTTATCATATTAACGTGAAGTTAAAACTTACAGAATCTTATAAAATCACGCGTATTCCCAGCCTGTGTGTGTACGGTAACCGTTCGTTATTACAGGCCCCGTGTTTCAGCTCTGTAATCCTGCAGTCTGTTCCACTTTTTGTTTGAACAAATAGAGCCCTGTAATATCGGGAGTGTCTCTGTTTATGGAATGTGTAGTGTGAAACGTGTGGCTTGTGATATAAATGTTTAACAATGATTATGTCCCGGTGGAATTTTGTTTGTAAGACATTGTTACACAAATGCGGTTTAGCTGAAGTAAGTGGTTATATTGTGCATATAATAATAGTAAAAATAAATAATTTTTGTGTTGTTTTACAAAAAAGTAAATGGTATTTTTTATCATATTGTAAGAGGTAGGTACGGATTAGGAAAACTGTAAATAAGGTTAAATGGGCATGAAATAAGTAGCACTAAATATACTGTTATACTTACTCGATAAATTAAGTAAGGTAAGAGGTTTTTTTTTTCGCAGGTAAATCCTTATGGATGCAGCCAGGATCTTTGGGTAGATCCTGACCCATGTGGGACTCGCACCTGGGAGTGCTCACCCTAACTAAAACCACTGCGAGCGCCTCCAGCCGCTTCTTGAGGGTCCCGGATATGCAGGCAACAAACAGGATCACCTCAGCGACAGGCTGGCCCCAGCGAAGACCAGACTACTTCTCATAATGGGGGACTGCCCAGCCGCTACTAAGCAGTCCCGACGATGTCGTGCCATACAGACCCAGGTTCCCATCCTGAATCCGACACGAACACAGGAGGCGCATTAAATAACGCCTCCTACGCACCCCCGTTCGTCGCCCGCGGAAGACGCCTCGTCGGCGGCCTCCTCTCTCACCCGCTCGTCGGCCTCCTTCTGGGACATTACTGTCTCGCAGAAGGAGACCATCGCCGTCCAGGACTCATAAAAAAGCATCGGAGGGGACTTGTCTCTGCCAAGCGTTATCACCGAGCATCGCGGTGATGACGCTCGGCAGAGACAAGTCCCCTCCAATGACTGATGTCAGACTGTGACGCAGCGCCGCCCATCTCGGGCACACCTCAAGTGTGTGCTGGGCCGAGTCCACCGCCGCGCCACAATCGTGACACACTGTCAACGGCTACCTGCGGGCCGTCCAGCACAGGTACTCACCAAAGCAACCATGCCCGGTGAGCACCTGAGTCAGACGGAAGGTGAGGGGTTTGCGCTTACGGCGCATCCATCGCTCAAGGACCGGACGCAGAGCAACCGACAGCTTTTTGCCATACGGCTGCTGCGCCAGGTCCTCCCCCCACCTCCGCATTAACGCCTCTTGCCCTAGTCGGCGAACCCGCAGGATCCCGTCCAGCGTAAGGCTCTCACCGAGACACCTCCTATCCGAGACATAGGAGTGCATCTCGGCAAGAACCTCTGCCATGAGCTCCCACGGGGGGTCATCGGCCAGGGCAGTGGCTGCTGCCCACGAAACCGTACGGTACCCCCGGATTACTCTTACCGCGATGACCCGCTGCGCTGATCGCAGCTGGGCCTTATTCCTCCCGGTAAGGTGATCCGCCCAGATGGGTGCACCGTACGGCGCCATACTATGGCAGACTCCGGAGTATAGCTGCCTGCAGGCGGCCCTGGGTCCTCCGAGGTTCGGGAGGAGTCTGCCCAGTGCACTTGCCGCCTTCACGACCTTCGATCCCAACATGGAGAAATGTGGGCCGAAGGTCCACCCTCCGTCAAGGATGAGACCCAGATATTTGATATGGGGGCTCATCCTGACTCTCACCCCTCCGACCTGGAGGGCAGCCCCCGGTAGGGGTCCTTTCCGCCCGGTCCCGCGGAAGAGAAGGGCTTCGGTCTTCTCAGGTCTGACGCGGAGCCTTAACCTCTCTATGCGACTGATCACGATCCCGACCGCGGCCAGCCGCGCCGCCTCCTTATAGCCTCGTCCCCGGGCATACACGAGGGTGTCATCCGCATAGCATATGACACTCATCTCGGGGAGGAGGCAGCCTCGCAGGACCCAGTCGTAGCCGATGTCCCACAGGATCGGACCAAGAACCGATCCCTGTAGAACACCCCACCCAACTGGCCACCACTCTACGGACCCACACCGGTTCTCACAGGCTACCCTCCTCTCGGAGAGGTACGCCTCCAACAGCCTCCTTAGATACGGGGGCACTCCGAAGAAATTCAGTGCCTCCCGTATCACACTGTGAGGGAGGCTGTTGAAGGCGTTCGCGATGTCCAAGGACACCGTGACCACCACCTCCCCTAAGGTAAGAGGTAGTACCATGCTGCATTGCAGCCGACTTGGGCCGGCACGACCGGGGTGGTACCTCTGGCTCACATAACACCGGCGTCAATGTCGCATTTCATGCGGTTTGTGAGTTTCCGGTGGCCCATTGGGGGGGGGGGCAGGGGAAAGGACGGCGTGTAAGGGCGTCGATAGTCTGCTCGTTTGCCCTACTATGCTATAAAAAATAATAAAAAAATATTACTTTATTGCAGGTTAACTTTATGATATAATATTAAAAATAATAATAACAATCCTCAAATGTCCCAAAAGGAATATACAGTTTACAAAACTTTTCGATTGCACTTCTCTTTAACAATTATGATGCGCGAATTTTCAATTAAGAATTACTTATATATTTTCGAGTGAAATTACCGATTCAGGTCAAGCAATTGGAACAGGTAATAAAAGATAAATGGTAACTTTTCATAAAGAGGCTTATTGTTCGATCATTATATAACTTGATGATTTTTTTTCATTTTTTAATACAAGTTAAACTTATATATTGTATTTTTTTTTCGTCTCATTTTATGTCACTTCTAAAGACTGAGAGAGAAGATCGAGGACCAAGATTTTTATCAGAGTCTGTTATTTGTGAGTTTTTCTTTCTCTACAATAATTAACTTACCTGATACGTAAATATATTTTCATTTTATAGTTTAAAGTCTTAGTTATTTGTGAGACAGATTACCCGTCATCAAGTCCTGTAGATTTTCTATATTATGTAGATCTTGCTAAATCTCCATGAAACCCATTTTTATTTCAAATGTCTAAAAGCTATTTTTGTCCTGAAAAAATTGGATGCATTATTCCAGAATTTTTCCGTCAGTTTAGTAATATTGACCTTTAAGCAATAAAATTGTGTGGGAGTGGTCATAAAATGAGTGGGATTATGCTAAGAATCGTTGGGCAGAAGTGGTTTTGACAAAATACTTTATTATCAATGGGCTTAAATAATTTTAACATTTTAGTTTCACTTAAGAGATGTGATAATAGTTGTAATTTCCTCATGATGAAAAACACTTGAAAGAGTCGAGTTAATGATCTCCATGGACGACGTTAACCACTTAGAAGACATGTAAAACGTTGTAGTAAAAAAGGATAAAAGCTACCCAACCGTAATACAAGAAGACCTTAAAACGACTGGACTGCTTTTATTTAAATATGTCCAAGAACCACCCCTAGGAAACCCTTCTTTTTCTTTTATGCCGGGAAATGCTCTGAGGCATCCCGCAGAGGAGTGGGTCTCCCCACGCGGTTATGTGGGACTCGCTGCACCTGAAAGATGGTAAGTGGATACAGCTCTACCCACTAAAACCCGGCGAGTGCCACCAATGCCGCCTTTGGTGAGGTGCCTCAGATCTGTTGAGCAAACAGAGCACCTCGACGGCTAGTCAGTCCCTCAGGGGACCGACGCCACCTCCACAAAGAGATTGTCCCTCACCACAGGACAACCCCTCCCAACGTCGGGACAGTACAATGGGGTGAGGTTCCCGTCCCCGCCCCTTGCCCCTGCTCTTTTGTCCCCTCTTATAAGAGGGGTACAAAGAGCAAATTCGCTTCGCCTAAGGTGCTAGAGTCACCCTAGGCTACTGAGCCCCACCGCCACGACAAGGCCTGAACCACGGTGGGGACCCCTAGGAACCTGCATTGAAATAAAAAAACCACATCCAAACCGGTTCATCTGTTCCAGCACTAGAGTGTCACAGACAGACACACATAGCAGTCAAACCTGTAACGGAGCAAAAAAAGGTTTCGCTTTACGTTAAAAATAAAGGGAGATGCATAGAGCACAGAATAATAGGAAAGTAGCTATATATATATACTAATATTATAAATGCGAAAGTAAGTTTGTTTGCTACGCTTTCACGCGAAAATTACTTAACCGATCATCATGAAACTTTGTCCACATATTTTTGGAGGTATTAGAAGTAACATGGGATACTATTTATGACTTATACTGCGCAGACGAAGTCACGTGCACCATCAGCTAGTAAGTAATATATTAACGGAAGATAATGTCAATGCTATTTTGTCTTATTTATCAGATGTGTGATTTTATCATGAAAGGATACGCACATAACTACGACGTAATTTTTTTAATGAAAAAACAAAACTAAAATCTTATCCTGCACAGACTAAGTCGCGAGCACTAGCTAGTAAAACATAAAATATATGATTTATCATATATACACATAGTTGAAGCATTGTTATCAAGATTTCAATTAATGTAGTGCACGGGGCATTGTATAAATGATGATCACATCATTGTGCCGTTAATCCAGGACGTCTAGTGCGTGCTAAACCGAGCTCAATTACTCCAGGCACTGGATACAATGCCTCCGATTATGGCACATTATCACCTTTGTTGATTGTTGGTATACAAGCTGGAGCCACTGCTTTGTCTGCATAATTTGATATACTTCATGTTTTTTTTTAATAGAAAAACAAACGGACAGTCAGATCACCTGATGGTTAGTAATAAGCGACATCCATAGACACCCACTACATCACTAGCAGGTGCGTTGCCGGCCTTTCAAATGTGAGTATGCTCTTTTCTTGAAGGTCCCTACGGCGCGGCGTATCGTTTCGTAAACATTGTAGATGGCAGCTGTATTGTGTATATCTATTATTAGTAAAATGTGATAAAATGTAGAGTAGAGCAGGGAAATAATGGACGATCGAAAATAAAATATTTGAACTAAAAAAGTATGATTGATTATTTAATTTACATTCACATTAATTTAATATTAAAATTAAATTACTTAGATGATAGACTTAATACTTCAGTCATAGTTATCTGCATATTACTCACAAAGCGTGTGCTAAAAGCCGTTCTGAATAAGGTCGAAGCTGTTTCAAATCAAAATGTTTACAGAAGACAAGAGAAAAGAAGACCACGCGTTGACCACGTTTCCAAAAATTAATTAACAGACAAAGAAACAAGAAATATGCAAAAATGATTCTTGGAATCCAATCCCAGGATAATTTTATCTTAAGTACTATGTTCTTAATGATAATAATAAAGACCATTTATGTCCAATCGACAATCGTTATTACATATTATATTTTTTAATTATAGTATTACAATTAGTAGGTACTGTTAATTTAATTTTATACAGATATTAGTGGCCCCGACAGACGTTGTCCTGTACAAAATATTTATTTTTGTGAATCTAAACCATTCTCGAATCCACTTGAACACACAAAAATATTCATCAAAATCGGACCAGCCGCTTAGGAGTAGTGCAGTGACATACACACGCACAGAAGAATTATATATGTCAAGATTTAATGTTAATAACTATCGTTACAGATTTTCCGTACCCAAAATGTTCTTTATGACATACTTACGTATCTAGAAGGAATGACGGTGATTCATGCGAGATATGGCTTCTTGCCGTTTATTGAAATCTACGATGAAACAAGAAGTGATAATGATGATTGCCATAATGGCGAATATTGGACGACACAACGCAACGATGTTACACGCAACGACCAGACAACGTTTGACTAATTAGATACCTCAATAATGAATTACCAGTAATGATGCGTCAGACAATGCGCCATATTGGAAATATTTAGGGGTGGCTTTGACAATGTCAATCGACAAAATGGACTTCTCTCAGAAAGATGTACAAATAGAGAGTGATTATTCCTATTTTGTAATTCTAATTTTTGTTGTGGAGCATCTATTGGTGTGTCTTACAGTAAAATCTACTCGGATGCCGTGACGACTAGCGGCCGGCCAGCGGTATTATTTATAAAAAGGACAATATATTATGGATATATTATGACAGATTTTTCACACTTTTCAGACATCCCGTCATAACAAACTTTTCTTTTGTTTTATGTATTTCTCATTCTGTACTATTCTCTCTCTAATCTCATTCTATTCTTCGATAACAATAGAGTACTTTCAAGGCCATATTTTATTCTATATGTTGGGGGAATGATCTTTGTGCAGTTGTGGGTACAACACTATGCGTATTTTAGGTGAAAACATGAAACAACAACATCCAAACTTACAAACTTTCGTCTAATATTAGTAAGATTAAAGTTTTTTATACTCTCTATAAACTACGAGATTTGAAACTTAATCACAACCGCATAGAGTATAAAAATCCTGACGAATTTTTTATAATTTTATTACCATTTATCACTGAGGAAATCTATTACCGATCTATTCGCCAATAACATTTTTCACCCAAACTAGCTACATTACCTCAGTCTCACGATGAAATAAATTTTTCTTGTCATCCCTTACACGTCATTTAAAAAATATAAGCCCCGTCTTTTTCCCTTTCCCTTTCCGGCGAAATTTATGGACACTTATGTTTTCATAGCCCTTGTATGTATTCAGGGGATTACGACACGCACAGCTTCTCGGAACAGGTCTTTACACGAAGACTCTCGCTACATATAAAATTGCACTATTTTTCACTTATCCACAATTTATCGAGAATGTGGTAAGTAGCACGCGTTGTTATGAAGCTATCACCAATTTCATTTATGGGAGTTTTAAGAAAATATTTTAATGTCCAATAATAAATGTGATGTAACCCTTTACACCTTTCACCTATATATCCCCATATTGGTGACCCCGACAAGAACACGCCTCCTTCTGGATATTCATTATCGTCACTCCCCCACCCCCTCCGCACCGTGCCAGCCAGCTTCAGCCTCTTCGGGTACCTCGACCAACCAGCCCAACGCACCGCGGCCTTGGTCGAACCCTCATCGGCTTCAACGGGCAATCTCACTACACGACCGGTCAACAAGCAGATCACATCTTTCCTGGTCAGCACGTAGCAATGGCCCCGCACGGCAGCACTCCGACTCACTGGAGCCCGTGCAGCAGCAGTATAATTCCGACTAACTAGGACTCTCTGGCACTGGCGATTCAAGCAAGAAGGCTCAAGAATTCGACCTCCGGTCTTCGGGGGGGAGTGATGTGGCGGACCAATCAGCGCCACACAGCTCGTTGCTATATATACAACAGCTGAATTGATAGCAAATGGGCTTCGGCATGACCGAGAATACCATCTCGCTCGGTCGGAGATCTCCCTTTGTGGCTCACACCTATATCCCCACAATGTTAATGATAGACCTATCGGCTATGATGACATTCGGCGGCAAATGGCGCCCTTTCCTCCGTCCAATCTGGGCACTCCGCCAAGGTGTGGTCTGCAGTATCCTAACTGCTGTCGCAGTGATGACACCCTTTTATTATTTTGGTTTCGCTGGGGAATGCGTTTAGGCATACCACCGGGACCGGGGGGACCCGGAGGTTATGTGGGACTTTCTGCGCCCGAGCAGGTGGTATGGTGGACTCTACCCACTAAACCCCAGCTGTGTTCTCCTCATCGTTTGGGTGACCCTGCGCGAGAGCTGTAGACGTCCGTGCCAGCACACAACGGTGTGCCGTATGGCACACCGTTGTGTCTTATAGCTCGGACCTTACGCGCGCTGCAAATCCCCCGATCAGCCGCGCACAGGTCCCTGTCGCACCGCCGTGATCTTCTGCGAGAAGGGGCGCCAGTGCGCTCCCTCTCCCGCTCCGTCTCCGCCTTAGGCGACATCACGTCCTCGCAGAAGGAGAGGAACACCTGCCATGTGCTCTCACTGACAGTCATCGCTCGGATGACCGCAGGGAGCGACAGGTCCGCGCCAACCTCAACGATGAGGTTCCGATCACTCCGCCAGTGTGTGGTCTGCAATGTCTTCACTGCTGTTGCAGTGATGACACCCTGGCGAGTCAGTGATGACACCCTGGCGAGTCTTCCACCCCTGCCACCTTTCACAGATATCTTACGTGATCCGTCGGGATCTGCTCCAAGGCGTCAGGTCCGCGCCAACCTCAACGATGAGGGGCGCCCTTGCCTCCGCCCAAACTGGGCACTCCGCCAGGGTGTGGTCTGCAGTGTCTTCACTGCTGTTGCAGTGATGACACCCTGGCGAGTCAGTGATGACACCCTGGCGAGTCCTCCGCCCCTGCCACCTTCCACAGATATCTTACGTGATCCGTCGGGATCTGCTCCAAAGTAGAAGGTGATTATGCCGTGCCGCCGGTCAACTCACTGCTCCAGGACTGGCCTACGCCAGCTCTCCTCTGCTCACTCGGCCTCGTCACTATCCGAAACCTCCTTTTACACACACTTTATTAATATTTTCTTATATTTAAGGCCTAACACCTTCGATCTCGAGTAGAAGACGTGTCCCAGACCAGTAAAGTAGTAAAGTAAGACCAGAGAATAGTAGGTATATTTCGAAGCCGCCAAATAATCAGCACCAACCATTTCATAATTCAACCTTTTCAAGTTAATAAAAATGATTTAAGTACGCATTAAAGAGATCTTCCTTCCCGCGGGAACATGGAATTTATAATAGTCATAATTTCGAAGATTGTCCTGTAATTGCAGAGGTAGATAAAACCACAATAAAGAACGACGCAATTATTTTCCTTTGAAACGTAAATTTCATTTACTTTTATTACATATAGATAGATGCCTTTATATATTCAATTACAGTAAAATCCTACCAATATTATGAACGCGAAAGTTTGTAAAAATGTATAAATGTATGTTTGTTGTTCTTTCACGCAAAAATTATTACTGAATGGATTATTAACATACAGGCTATAATTTATCCCTGTACTCCCACGGGAATGGAAAGTAGGTACGCGGGTGATACCGCGGGGCGCTAGCAGCGCAGTACACCATAGTTGCTTGTGATAATACGCTTAGTCTTTATACTTTTGAAAAACAATCAAGTACGAGTCGGTACTACTTATATGTTTCAGTATATAGTATGGTTCAGTATGGTTTCGACTTAAAAAAATACCAATCGAATTGAGAACCTCTTTTTGTTGAAGTCGTTTAATGATTAGACGCAGTAGACGATATGTTGATAAATTCGAACATGTCTAATTCTTGACATACCTATTTAAAAATAACAATACCGTAACACCATATTTTAAAGTACAAAATGTATACAAATTATACGACCGCAAGACTGTTTCAGACGCAGACGGATAAGACAACGTCTTCTTATTGACTAACAGCTTGGTTCACATCTATCTCGGTAAACAAACATTGACAACTACACTTGAGTACATTCATACAGATCTAGCAGACTTGCTACGTACTAGATTAATGGGGTGTGAATGTTATTTACATATACCAGTTGATGCCTGCGTTTTAGCCTAGGAAATATATTGAAAGCAAACAGGACGTAGGCAAAGTAAAGTACCATCTATTTAGGATTTGTGATTTTATAAATGTAAAAAAGCACCGTTTTTTTTTCAGGATGGTAGGAACTTTTATATTGCATCTGCTCCTACGACTACAATTCTTTCGATTGTTTCCTTTCATCCATTGCTAAACATAGGTCTTATAAGCAAGATTAACCGCGTTATTAAAACTCCTAAAGTGTTTAGCAGAATACTTTTTTTTTATGGCATATAATACTAAATTAATTATTACTATTAGGACACAACCAGTGTAAGAACAAAACGTTGTTCGTAAATACGAATAGTAATTACTAGTAACAACAAAACATAATTGTTATAATTCTGAAAAATTCTAAATTGAATGATCCTCATTTTGAAATCTAGGAAAAGGTGAATGTTTTCAAAAATATTTCAATAGGAATCTTTAATTTTTATCATCATCATATTGCAATGAAAGAAAACTTCAGAGGAAACATCAAAATCGGGAGGGAGTCCATGTCAATGGTTAATTTAACATGGAATACTTATACATACATACAGATAGTCGAGTTTATATGAGCAGTCGACATTTGGATAAGGGCAGGCATTTGTATGTGACCACTGTAGTCAGTCCGACCTCAAAATGCACCCGTACGTATAAATCATTTTAAACAACGCTGAATTTAAAATGGGGACTATATTTCTTGTCACCAAAATTTATATAAGGTTTGGTAAAATCAATTACGGAAACTTTGGGCACGTGATCTACTGCTTGTGTTTAGGCAAAAAAAATGCAATTCGAAAAAAATTAAAAATTTATAAAAATTAAAAAAAAATGCAAGAAATAAAATCTAATGCATTAAATCAACAGCGCGCAATAAATAAACACAAGGTCATCGGATTCATGTCTCGACAGCTGATCGACTTATGTAACGGGGTTTTAACGATTTCATTCACGTTTTAAGAATTAAGACTGCTAGATTGATAGCAACATACACAACTAAGTACCTTTTAAAATTTACATCTCATTTAGGGTATGAAATCGTTAAAACCCCGTTACGTCAGTCGAATCAGCTGTCGAGACATGAACCCGATGACCTTTCTTGTGTTTATTTATTGCGCGCTGGCGATTTAATGCAATAGATTGAATTTCTTGCAATATAATTTAATTTTATATACCTTTCTTGTGTTTATGAATTGCGGGCGGACGATTTAATGCAATAGATTTCATTTCTTGCAATTTTTTATTTTTTTTTAATTTTTATTTTTTTTCGAATTTCATTTTTTTTTGCCTAAACGTCTTTACACAAGCAGTAGATCACGTGCCCAAAATTTCCGTAATTGATTTTACCAAACCTTATATTTGTCTGTTGAATGGTAGATCTGTCACCAAATAAATGGATTAATTATCGATCCTTGATTGCGACTGCTTTATATATATATTTTTTTTTTTACCTTACCCATAATACTATTTAAAATCATTCAAAAATTAATTCGCATGGATGCTTTTTCGTGTTGATCATAGTAGGGAATCGATAAGGCTGTTCCAACGACCACATGTGAGTTAGTAAATATTTCCGTGTGGCTTAGGATTTTGAATCTTTTAGGCATGTAGATTAGAAGTCTCTTCGCTATATTATCATCAAAAATAAAAGTCATATGACATTTGCCGGCCAGCTGGTCGAGTCGTCAGGTGACTTCACGTCTAGTGGTCAGGTGACTTCACGTCAAGTGGTCCGGTGACTTCACGTTTATTGGTCAGGTGACTTCACGTCTAGTCGTCAGGTGACTTCACGTCTAGTGGTCAGGTGACTTCACGTTTATTGGTCAGATGACTTCACGTCTAGTGGTCAGGTGACTTCACGTCTAGTGGTCAGGTGACTTCACGTTTACTGGTCAGATGACTTCACGTCTAGTGGTCAGGTGACTTCACGTTTACTGGTCAGATGACTTCACGTCTAGTGGTCAGGTGACTTCACGTCTAGCGGTCATAGGTTAGAATCCTCGTTAGTGTATTGCATGATGAATGTCTATCTAATAAACATGTTATTATTTTTTACTATTATATTCATGATCCACCACAAGTTTATACGAACCCGTGCCCTTTAAAATAAAATCTACTCCAAGCCATCAGTTTCCTCCTCCAGAATTCCATCGTGTCTCACATTTCAAAAGGTACGTAATTAATTTCCTCGACGTTCTCTATTAATTAGCAGGCCAACTCATAAGGTGATATAAGTAAAATTCTTCAAAGTTAATTGATGGACCACTCACGGGAGCTTAACGACATTAGGTAATTAAATTTGTCTCGGAGTATGTTTATTCCAGAATATGAAAAATATTCGTAGGAACGAAATAAATTGAATGTTATTCTTATTTCCAAATGAATTATTATTTTTGGAATAATTACTTGAAGTAGATATTACGTGTTTAATGTAGATACTTATCTAATTAGATTTTATTTATTTTACAATTGCATACTGCGGTTATTACGATTTTTCCCGGGTGGACTATTATAATCACAACGTATTTCCTATAAAATCTATCTCCTTACCAAGTTTTATCCAAATATGATATTCGACAGGAAAAGATAACATAATATAATAGAAAAACATAGTTATCGTCATTATCATCATCAGACTCTCTCCGTCCACTGCTGAACATAGGCCTCCTTCAATAAACACCAAGACGGCCGATCCCTTACCACTCGCATCCAACACGGACAGGCCATCGCACGGAGATCGTCTTCCCACCTGGTCAATGGCCGACCAACACTTCGTCTACCTAAACGCGGCCTCCACTCTTTAACCTTATTGCGTGTTATGATGTGTGTTTCTTTGGCAGATATGATTCGAAATGAACACATCCGCCAGAGAACTAAAGTTACCGATATCACGCGGAGAATATACTAGCTCACACACTCAGGAGAACGGATGGCCGATGCGACAATATAAGGTTCAAAAGTTGCCTATGTATGTATAAAATTATTTATTTATTCTTTTGTTTACTTACATACATACATATTCATATATTAATGGATACATTGAAAAGGTGTAAAATTATGTTATACGTATGGATTATAGTGTTCTTCGTGTTAAATAATTTTAAGGTTCAAGAGTTATGTGTACTGTATATACATATATAAATTTGATACTTTAAAAGAAATATATTTATACCCCCCCACTTATTAGAAATGTTGTATATAGCAAATATAATCTTTTAACATTATCTATTAAAGTACAAATAATGTGTCTCAAAAGTTGAAAAGTTTGAAGAAATGTGAATGGACGTTCTGTTTATATCTCATCAAATATTCTCTTTTAAAAAAGTCACTGAAGAGCCGCTGTGGTGCCCGACTGTTTGCGCTATATTTCTTTCTCTATTTCATAAGCTCAGGAAATGCTAATTATAAACAACGTCTAAAAGTCATCCAGTAAAGAAACTGTAAGGTTCGTTTCTCTTTGATCTCTTGATGTCACAGAATCAAATTTTATCAATGACCGTCATTGATAAAATCTGATTCTGTGAATATAGGGGAAAATAAGTTCAAATGTCTAACAATATGAATCTCTAGCAAGATGCATAAGTGGGAGTATGTAGCTGTAACCTTTTTTTTTTTCTTTAGCGCCGGGAAATGCTCTGAAGTATCCCGCGGGCGGGTGGGTCTCCCCCAGCGGGTATGTGGGACTCATTTCGCCCGAAAGCTGGTAAGTGGAAGCAGCTCTACCCGACCCACTAAACTACTAGACCCACTAAAACCCGGCGAGTGCCATCAATGCCGCCCCGGGTGAGGTGCCAATCGGACGCAACGGATGTATAAATAAAAAAAAAAACCATTTCAAGACACTACAGGGGTCAGGATCGAACCCGGACCTCTCACTCAAGAGCCCGAGCCCATGCCCACTAGATAATCGTAGCTTACACACACTTTGGTATAAATATAATTTCATGACATTACATATATTTTCTTTTCCAATAATAAAAATAAATTATAATTTATTGGTATGGCGAATGTACATCCAACGTGCCGTCGCGTCAAATTTAAATCCAAATCCCTTTGATTCCTTCATCAGGCTGCGATGGAGAGCTAATTTACGTCGTGCTCCGTGTTTTAATCACAGGGCTCCCGTGCAGAGCGCCCGACATTTTACTAAATATACGCTCACCCGACTAAGCGGCTACTAGAGACACTATTTGTATTGAAAGTAATCAAAAATATGTTAGAAATTCATAAAGAAAAAAATTATAAAATAAAAATAGAAACTGAACAATACCTACATCAGAAAAGTAGTTTTATACAATATGTATACAAAAGTGTGCGTGTAATCTTTACGCACGCAGCAATAAGGCCGCCTTTTGTGTACATAAAATATGTTAAATGTTTGTGTTAATTGAAAGTATATTTCATTAATTCATTCATTCACGATTGAAGTAAAACTTCATAACAAAGTAATTCAAAGAAAAATAGTAGTGAATCTGACACAAGTTAACAAGCCAAAGAATAATGTTTCAACGTGCTCGGTATGTCGCCGTAGACCCGTCTAATGCCGTGGCATGACCATCCTGAATGCATGGCCTGAAATCTTGTTCCTAACCTGAAATATCTACATAGTGAAATATGACCATATTTTTCAAGATGGCGTCGTAAAGTGTGATGATTTTTTATAAATATTGCTATAAAATTTCTTCCATACGTCGATAAAGAAGATTCTCTTCAAAAATTCAATCATCTAGAAAAAACCGCAAACGGAAACATTCTTGTGATTTATTTTTTGTTTGCGATATATTACAGTGCAAATAAATAAGTTAAACGTAAATAAGTGTCAAAATTAAAAACGAGGGCGACGAACGGGGGTGCGTAGGAGGCGCTACTTAATGGGCCTCCAGTAACGCCCCTGTGCTCGTGTCGGGTTCAGGATGGGAATCTGGGCCCAGTATGACACGACGTCGCAGGGACTGCCTAAGCAGCCGGGCAGTCCCCCCTTATGAGAAGTGGTCGGGCCTTCGCTGGGGCCAGCCTGTTGCCTACAGACCCGGGACCCTCAAAATGCGGCTGAAGGCGCTCGCAGTGGTTTTAGTTTACGGGTAGGGCACTCCCAGGTGCGAGTCCCACATAGGGTCAGGTATAACAAAAAAAAAGTAATAGAGGTGCTGCAATCCTCACATGCCAAACAATTTTGAAAAGCAGTCTGTATTATTGACTTTTGTCAAAATTTAAGAACTCAAATTCACCTTAATCTGCCTTAATCCAACATAATTAAAAAACGTCAATACAAACTTAAAAAGCGAATTATTCAGAATACGGATATTTTGACATTTTATATAATACATCTATAAACATTTAACGTCAGATGTATTCCAAAATCCTTGTATTGACTTCCAAAGTTACACGCAAGTACTCTGCATGTCTCCGCTACAACTTCCAGAGTTGAGGCATCAAACTTACCGAACGAGACGTGGGAAATGACTTTCGTCTTTTCAGACTTTATCTAATGAAGGAGGAGAACTAATTTTAACATATTCAGGCTTCTCTTCAAATTTCTTTAGACGTTTATAAATTTGATTTACCACTTGACATTATAATATTCGCATTTATATACAGTTGCTGTTGCCAGCTGTTTGTGCGCCAGATTTATACAATTACTGTATTTTGACTTAATTAAAAACACTTTTTGCTTAGTTACTTTTTTTATATCATAGGAGGGAAATCGAGCATTCGAAGTCTTTTGGCGACTATCTATTCCCGTTCATATTCGTACAACCAGAGATTATGCAGATGCGTTCCCTTCCTTTTCCCTATCCCCTCAATGGGGTACCGGAAACTCAAAACCGCACGAATCGCGACTGCATAACTGTCACTTGACGCCGGTGTTATGAGAGCGAGAGGTACCACCCCGGTCGTGCCAGCACAATTCCAAAGCACCATGGATATACCGGACTGCAAAGCAGCATGGCACTACCTCTTACATAAAAGTTATTTCGAAAAATCAAATCATAGCATGATGGGTCCGTCACTTGTATCATATAAAATACTAGCGGCCCGGTACGTGCTTCGCTACGTATAAAGTGAAATTAAAAAAAATTGGAACATCAAATTAATTTATTCAAACAAAAAAAAATATTATTAATTGCCCTATTTTAAAACTTAATGTTGTACTGTCAACACTGAAAAAAGTTTCAATATGACCCCAACTGAAAAAGTTTCAATTTGACAGCAAAATCTCCATTAACAAAATGATCCGCCATTTATTGAATTAAAAAAATGTGATAAATGAAGAACCGCTCGACCGATTTTGTGCAAACTTCACATAAACCATCTACTAAATAGTCCGATTACAACGAAAAGTGGCATTGATTTTTATATATAAAGATTATTGACGTGACAACGTCTTATAATTCGATGGAGCCGGCTGCACGAACGAAAAAAGATGACGTATGCGGTGTTACCTCGCTCTGAGGCGTTTTTTATGACGTTCAACTATCGTCAGTAAACCGACTTTACAGACAACCGATGTTTTTTTTTGTATTTGGCCGGATTTTAACTTGTGATCTCTGCGTTGGTGTTCTTTTATGATGATGTCATTTTCTCCTCTCTTCAATTAAAAGCTGCAACTGAAACAGCACAGCTAAAAACAGTGCACCACTGTCCGGTGTCACAGTACATATATGTAGACGATACTCCCATTTTATGTTTTAGATCGTCAAAAATAAAAAAAATGTACAGGTCCGTTGAAACGAAAGCGGATGATTGATTATCAAAGTTAATATGCACAGTGTACGAGGCGGAATCATCGATACAAAGCCTGCCCCAAGGCTATTTCCACCCAGTTTTATTTAGTGACAGGCGAGTGGCAATTCGCACTAGAACACGCAGGAGTTTACAAAATAATCTAGGAATCTACACAGACAACCATGGATAGTTCAAAAATGTAGTTTATAGTCGTTGATTATAGTGAAATGGCATAATAATATCATAAAAAGTTTATAGCCTTACTATTATAGCTTTATTACCTTATACAATCTAAAAATTAAAAATGTATGTAACAGAAAAAATATATATAGAATGGATTTTAAGTTTTCTTAATTGATTAGCTACATTATAAAATTTGGTACGACATAAATAATACCATTATTTTCGAAATGCCAGACATAGAGAGCTCGAGCTATTTTCATCCAGTCAGCACTAAGAAAAAGTCAGACAGCTTATATGAAAGACGTCTAATATTATCCGCTGATCAAGCAGCGAATTAGCCACTCAATGGGAATTTAAACCTTTTACACAGAAGACTGACAAATGTCGATATTCATTCTCAAATCCGACTGCGTTCACGTGTTGACTGTTAGCAAATCGTTAAGCTTAGAATAAACTTACCAACCAGCACCTAAAAAACCAGCACCTAAAATACCTATTTAATGCCTAAAATTAGCAACGATCTTGTTACCAGTTATCTTTGACACAATGGCCAGCAGAATTTAAAAGCCTCTTACATTAGATTGGAAGATAAGTAGCAGCCTTAGAAAAGTGTACTTACTGCCTATTTTAAATAGGAGCTTATATTGTGAGCTTTTTAGTCAACGGGCTATTTTATTTTTTATAAAATGAAACTCAGCAGCTTTCGTAGTAGATAATAATATAATATACAGCGTTATTTTAAGCCTGTGTGTTGATGTAACTTATTTCCACTATTATTTAAGTCCATATACAGTATGTATCATAAGCTATCAGCGGCAAAGCTAAGTAAGATTTTCTTGTCCAGAGATTTTACTTGTATGTTATATATCTTATCATCTAAGCCGTGTGTATTTAACGAACCACTTTAGCTCCATTTCGTTATCTTGCATTAGACGCTAGAAAAGCTTTAGGATTAAACACTCTTAGATAGAAGTGCATTCTTAGAACGCTAACTTAGTCGTACATTCAAGTGCAGTAAACACGAGACACTTGAGTCTTTTTTTTATTTTTAAGGGAGTTCTAAATATATATTTTTATTTGAGTTTCTAAGTTTTTTGCTTCCTTCCTTTTACTAACTATTCAAAATTCTTTTTTTTTTTAGGTTGTTTATATGAATACAGTTAACCTATATGCAAATATCTACGCAGAAAGCCAGTCCTTAATATACAAAGTATCGCCAATAATTTCTAAACCTTTTATGATTACTAAAGCTGTTATTGTTTTTAAATCCAAGACAAAAATGATTTAATACCACCATCCTGCCATGTTATTTGCTAATATGGCAGGATGCCTTGCCATATGCCTTGAGTTCTAGAAGAAAGCAGTATAATTACTAAACTAAAGACCACCTCCTCATGCTACACAGAAACCTGGACATATGAAATGGTATATATGTTCAAGTGAAGTTAACTTTTCATCAGATGGCATGTCTGCCAGGTAAAAAAAGTGGTGCCAGAAAAAAGCTTAATACTGAAAACATTTTATATCCATATTGCCATCTCGAATGTTCGAACAACATCCTCACATTCCAATAATCCATTCGTTATTTAACCCTACATGGAGCCACAATAAAAGATAACGCCCAGTATTTTTACTGCAGCATTTCTCTCACACATTCAATATGCAGTAACTTCTTATCTTAGCAGATTTCGTAGGATAAACAGCGATAGGAGATTACACGAGTAAAATCACAAATATTCATCTGTATTTTTAGGATAGTGGTCTGTCCGCTCCAGATTCTTCAAATTATTCGCGATTGAGAAGTTATAGATCCCTTTGTAGTAATAATTTGTGGAATGGATTTAGTAATTTCATTTACAAGCTGGATTTAATTTGTTTTCTTTGATGGTGTGTAAAATTAAGTGATCGTGATTAAAACATTTTTATTAATTTGAAACGAGTTTTTAAACGTAACCGTGCACTCGAACTTGGTCAAGCTTCTTACTTATTTCTGATGGAAAACACCGTGAGGAAACCTGCATGCTTGATGATATTAAAAGTCTTTGAAAATACTTTAGTTCGTCACTCCGCTTTAGATCAGCGCATAAATACGTGAACTATGGCTACCGCCATGCTCCGAACTGACGAATCCTGAACGGCTATGTTCACTCAGGTGTTCCTGTTGCCTGCAGATCCGGGACCCTCAAAAAGCGGCTGAATGCGCTCGCAGTGATTTTAGTTTAAGGTACGCACTTCCAGCCTCAAGTCTCACATAGAGTCAATATAAATAGTTCCTGGCTACATCCATAAATCATTTCCCTGCGATATCAAAAAAAGGTAAACTATTAATCATCAACATCGTCAGCCTTTATCCGTCCACTGCTGAACATAGGCCTCCCTCAAAGAATGCCAAGACGACCGATCCTTCGCCACTCGCATCCAACACGGACCGGCCACTGCACGGAGATTGTCTTCCCATCTGGTTAATGGCCGATCAACACTTCGTCTACTCTTGAATCTTATTGGCCCATCGACTAACATTACTGATATCATGCAAATAATAAGCTCGTTGAAGTGGCAGTGGGCTGGTCACAAACTCAGAAGAACGGAAGGTCGCTTATACATATACAATGCATAACTGCATTTATTTCAATCATTTAACTAACCTAAAAACTTGTAACAAATAGTACCCTAAAAATGTACAATATAACGTCATATAACATATTCTTATCTCAGAACGGCCATCTCACAAAGAGTTCGGTTTCCATTGTCTCCACACAATAGTGACTAAATGGTGGTTTTAAAAGTGCTTTGCATGCTTTTAATGCAGTATATTCTGTAAAGTGTCTTGATGTCTTGTTAGCGTGAAGATACGTGTCAAAAGCAATCAAGGAGCCCAAAGAGGGAGGTAATTAGTTTAGTCGACGAGGAGTGACGCCCTCACCTACATTAGCCGTATTAACATATAAGTTTTATTAAATCCTCGCTCGACAGAGACATTGCAATATGTGAAAGCAACCTTTCTGGAAGATTCCATTTTATTGCAGTTATATAAGACCGTCTTTTGAATATGACAATGAAAGAAAATGTAACCAATTTTTTGCGTTCCTTATATAATAGAATTGTATTACCTTATTGTTTCAACATCGACCTGTGCTGAATATAGTCTTCTCTCAATGAACAACAATTACTATTTGATTAGCGTTAACCAGGTACCTAACCTCGCGGTATAAAGGAACCACCAGACCTTTCGGTTATCCAGAAAGTAAGTACCTTCCCTAATTTTCAGATTTTAATCTTAAGAAATATATTTCATACACTTTAGTCCATAGCTACTAATTATAAATACAAAACAAAACTTTAAAATGCCATGGGACTATATTTTATCATGACGGTGATAATGAGTATCAAACCCATGCATATAATATTATAGTAAAACATATCTTTATGTTTTTGAATTATTACGGAACTATGCGGGGACTCGCATTTGGGAATGCACTGCCCCACAAAACCATTTGCGAGCGCCTTCAGCCGCTTTTTGAGGGTCCCGTATTAACAGGCAACAGGATCACCTTAGCGACAGGCTAGCTCCGGCAAAGGCCTCCTACGTAAGGGCTACCCGGCCGCCACTGAAACATCTCCGTCCTCTTATGAGTTGTGACCGCGGTCGGTGTATAGTAATTGGAACGTCGAGAATGTAAATTAAATACGTAAAAAGCTGTTTTATAATGATCATTTGCAAAAATATTGCAGCAACTTTGTAAAACGAAGACACTATAAGTCCGAGTAAATTTTACTTTTAATGACAAATTGAGGGAGAGAAATAATTCTTTACCATTGAATATAAAACTAGGGTCAAAATATAACGCATTATAATCGTTATTTCTTTAAAAATCAATTAACCTTCCTATATACGGGATGTAATCGTTAAGTGTGCACAGGCGATTATTCCGTAACTATTGCAGATATCAAAAAACTTTAAACTGATTTCGAAAGTACTTTACCTAATGAGTAAAATGACAACAATAACTTATTAAAAATAAAACGATAAATATCCAAAAATTTTACATTAAACTCTCCCATACATTTAGTATGAGATAGTAGAAAGGTTTTACTTTCCTTATTTTAAGTGGAGTAGTAGGTACCTACTCAATTTACCCTTATCATTTTATAATTATGTATGATATTGATGAATTTCTAGTAGATACAAGTGTATATTAATTATCTTACCACTTCAAATTAATAATAAACCTTGTTTCAATATCGTATTGATTTGAACTGGCTGAAAAGCCACATACTAAATAAAAACAAAAAGAATGATACTCTTTGTAAATTTTTAATTCGTAAAAAGTTCGTTCTAAATTCAAATTGTTTATCGCGGGTTCTCGTTCCCGCCAATTTGTTGTGTTTTTTTCAATTTGCATAATAAATGGCTTAATAGCCAATAATACTGCAACCCCTTGGCGTGCCAGATCCCCGGATCTCACGCCTTGTGATTTCTTCCTATGGGGATTTGTCAAAGACCACGTGTACGCTGGGAGAGTTCACAGCCTAGAAGAGTTACAGAATCGTATACGTCGTGCAATTGCTTTAATTACTCCGCAAATTTTAAGGAAAATTCATTTAGAATCTGTAAATAGAGCTCGTCATTGTATTGCACAACGAGGACGTCACTTACTAAGAAATAAAATGTGTGGGAGAGTTTAATGTAATTTTTTTGGATATTTCTCATTTTATTTTTAATAAGTTATTATTGTCATCATACTCATTAGGTAAAGTACTTTCGAAATCAGTTTAAAGTTTTTTGATATCTGCAATAGTTACGGAATAATCGCCTGTGCACACTTAACGATTACACCCGGTATAAGTAAACTCTCATATTCCTTCATGTCTGCATTTAACATTTTTTTTATTTATTACAATTAATTATGAATAAAACGAATTAAAGTATATTCATTTATTCATTACCGTACTTTGTTTCTAGTCAGGCTATTTGGTTCTTTCGGTTGTAAGTTGTTTTAGACCGTGACACGACTCCGTTTGCCAACATGACACTTGTCTCGTTTGGCACTCGTCAAAACAACTGAACCGTCGTAAAACTACAAACTTTTCATCCGTAACAGTGTTATCATGATGGTACGGTTAATGGAATGTTTTGTTTGAGGGAAAATAGGTCACAGGTATCTATAGAATATTTATAAAACTGGTTTTAGCATGACGGGTGGGTATAGTGGTATCTGAATTTACGCAGATATCGAGTTTAAACTCCACCAAATAAAAATTGTAATGAATACAAATGTTTGCACCGGGTCATCACCAACATAGCCCATTGAGATTCTGCATGTCTCTTCACGAACGCCAAAACAACTACCCAAAATATACTTATTTTTAAAGTGGAAACTTCTTTTGGCTGTAATTGAGGCTAATCCGTCACGCTCGGAGGTGAAAGGCTCGATCGGGTGAACTCGGGACCGCCGAGTGGGCCGAGCGAGAAAGATACATACATATTATTATTATTAATAATAATATTATTTCTTGTTATGTAACATAATAATATCTGTAATTGCAAGTGCTGTCCGTGTGGGATGTTAGTGTAATCACTGATACCAACACTTTTGCCTTGCCTTTGCCTATTCATCTAACATAAAGAACTGAAAAATAGTTGTAGTGAAAACTAACAAAAATGCCAATAGTATATGATGTTTTCAAATTGAAACTAATTCTGTGAAGATTATGGCTACTTTCACAACAGGGATTTATCTAGCCTATCCACGGATTATCCGGGTTACGAGCTTGCAGGTAAGTGATAGCGGTATGCTCTTTAATACTGTAACTTTATATGTCTGACGAGGGAAGCGTGATCACATAGATTTAATTGACCTAATGCTTTTACTGTTTTCTAATATAATATGTGAATTGTACTTACCTATTGTTGCAGTTAGAAACTAATATGATAATTGGATTACTCAATTTTTTTTAACATAGCTTTTAGGTACCTATGTATATTTATCGATGACATCGCACAAATCACCCTCAAAAGGCGTTACTAAATATAACTTCCTAATATATAAGTATACTAAAAAAATCTTGAGGACAATGGTATAACTTTTTTGACGAATGCTTATTTTTAGAATTGACACGAAACGATTATTTTTTTATAAACCGCCCTCAAAAGGACAGTGATTTTTAAAAACCTTATTATTTTACAGATGATCTTATAAATGACTAAAACGGTTTACTAGTGTCTGCCATGACAGGTGCCAAAAGAATGTACTACGTAAATGTTACTGTTCTTATAGACATGCCTAGCTGTTTACCGATGCCCGTGTTGACTTCGAATTACAGCGGTATTATAATTATAATAATTATATTTATAGCCTGTGTCACACACACAACCAAACTCACAAACTTTAATAATCTATATTTGTATTGTTAAATTAATAGTTACCTTCGTTAATCGCTAATCCGTGAATAGAAAAGTTAAATTCTGATGTTTACGCGAATTTCACTCATTATAATAAAACAATTTTTACGGATTTTATCGCGGTTTATTAAGATTTTTACAAGCCCGACGTTTATATATAATTTTAATATCTATTAAAATTATCAAATCAAAATCCAAGCATAATATGTCACAGATTAAAGATACAGTTAGCACTTTCTGCGTAGATAGGACTGACCAAAATATTGATGTATCGTAGGGTAGTTTCGAATAACTTTGTAATGATAGGACGTATGACACCTCAGTCCTCCCGTGACCATGGTTGCTGTAAAGTATCCGAAACGTCGGGCTTGTAAAAATCTTAATAAACCGCGATAAAATCCGTAAAAATTGTTTTATTATAAAGTTAAATTCGTTAATCGTTAAAGTGTTAAATTTCTGTTCATTTAAGGGAGTTAACGTTAAACGTAATCTGTTATCTTTGACAAAAATTGGGTAGATTTTAAACTGTGTGTTTCACAGATGGTAATAGTTGTTACTTAGATATATATTGTGACATGTGACGACCTCTGTGGCTCTTAAAAATATTTTCTGTGTTCCTGGGTCATGGATGTGTTTTAAATATTATGTGTATTATATAATAAAAATCTTAAATATATGTATGTATAATATACAAGTATTGAATATATATCCGTTGTCTGGTGCCCGTAACACAAGTTCTTCGAGAACTTACCACGGGACCAGATTGGCGTGGTGTGAAAGCCTTTATAGATTTTATTATTATTATTATATTAATGTCACCTTTGTTATTGGGTAAAGATATATGTCGGTGTCCATTTAGGCTGCTCGGCTTAGTTTAGCTTAGGTTCTGGCATATCTTGAAGGTGTCCTCTCGCTCTCAAGTGTGGTGCGGTGAATACTCAGAGCCAAGAGACCTGGCCTGGTGGTCACCTTCTGTGAAACCGTCATTTCGCAGAAGGAGGCCGCGGAGCGGGCGGGACAGAGAGGACGACGCCACGTCCGTCAGCTCCGTCGCCTCCTGCCTGCCTCCCATATAACGGGACTTGGAGTAAGGTTGGGTACCTGCCACGGTAGAAAAGCTCCGGCGTTGGCGGGGGTGCTTCGGATTTTCGGAGTTCCCCCATACTAGGAGGAAGCCAGGTTAGCCCCTTTTGAGGGGTTAACCTGGATTGTGTTAGTCAGATACGGGATACTCCCCTTCAGGCGGCTGAAGGCAACTCGCAGTGGTTTTAGTGCTGAATACCGGAGCTGGACGCGGGGAGCGCCGGGAGTCCCACATATCATCAGGGATTACCCATCACCGGGTCAATACGCAAAGCAAAATACTGTGACAAAGATAAAGTATATTATGAACGTTTAACGGACTTCTCGGGAGTTAACGGGAGCTAATAATTCCGTTAACAGTTATTTAAAGTAACTCACATTATTTATTTAATCAAAATGTTAAATTCATTAATTAACGGCAAGGGTACAAGAACTCACACTGATCACATTCAGTCTTGTTGCATTTCGCATGTCGTGTTAAAGTCAAGGGAAAATGTCACGGAAAAGTTAAAAGTATGACATACACATGACACGGACAAATATATGACATTTTAATTATAAGTTAATTATGATACACAGTGTCTGCAAACATATTAAGGAGAAGTACCTAAATATAAAATGAAACTTGATACAAATGCTGTCTTGCATTTATATTATATGAAGCCCGCAGCTTCGCCCGCGTTAACTTAGCCTAAGTTTTTATAGCCTTAGTTTTTATAGCCTTATAACAGAGAAAGGCCCATAAAAATGGCCTCTCCGTTTCAGAGATTAGCCGGAACAAACAGATAGACAGACAGACAGACAGACTGACAGACAGACAAAAGTTGTAAAAAAAGGCTATTTTGGTATATGTATCGTGTATATATGCATATCCATTTAATAAAAAGCAGTTGTTTTAATATTACAAACAGACACTCCAATTTTATTTAGATGTATAGATATGTATATGTATATAATCACACATTTCATGTGTCTTGTATTCGGCTAAGTATATTACATCAATTATTATGTTCACTCCACGTAATAAAAGTGAACATGTTTATCATCTTGTTTTAAACATTTTTATTATCGTCATCATCCGCCCATCTTCATCTACTACTGAACATAGATCAAGACAGCCGGTGCCCTCCCCACCATGTTCAGGCCTTGACGTGGCGGTGGGCCTCAGTAGCCTAGGGTCAACCCAGCAGTCAACCTTGGGCGAAGCTAATTGAGCCAAGGGGGCTCTTTGTACCCCTCTTAAAAGAAGAAGGGACAAAAGAGCAGAGGGCAAGGGGCGAGGATGGGAACCTCTCCTCATTGTACTGTCCCGACGTTGGGAGGGGTTGTTCTGTGGCGTCGGTCCCTTGGGGGACTGACTAGCCGTCGAGGTGCCTTTGCTCATGCAGATCTACCAGGGCACCTCACCAAAGGCGGCATTGGTGGCACTCTTACTTACCAGCTTTCGGGCGCAGCGAGTCCCACATTCCCGCGTGGGGAAACCCACTCCCCGCGGGATGCCTCGGAGCATTTCCCGGCGTTAAAGAAAAAAAAACCGGTCCCCTTCGTAGAAACGTTAAAACCGTTTTTAATTCAAAGATATTTTTTTTTTCAAATGAAACATACAAAATACCTACATTAGTTTCAATATATGATATTTCTAACATTTTTACGATAATCCTTTTTAGAATAACAAAATCATAAAATATCGTGCGTCGCCATTTTATTTATTTTATCATAAAAACGAAACCATTTATGAAAAAAATCTTTTTCATTACAAATAAAATTCATCGCGAAATTTCATAAAACACTTCCCGACTCATGTACAATTTCGTCTCTATTGTGAAATAACGTGGATTTGAAAAATAACATTTAAAGGATGAATAAAATTATGGCCGCTACGTGTTTCAACGGGACGCGAATGAAACGAAAAAAAAATGTGAATATCATTTGAAAGCGACATTGTGAAAGATTTGATTCCGTGATATAAGAAATCACAAACTTGTACGTGACTGGAAGGGAAATAAACGAAGGTATTACTGTGTATGAATGCCTTTTTCTGACACGAACTCGCTATAATATGTCATAATTATAAACCAATGTTATTAATTTCTGTGTGACATATAAATCTGTTGTCCAGACGATAAATAATTAGCAGATAACAGAAATTAGTGTTTTGATTAATATGTGTTGTCGTCGTCGTGGACCGCTGCTGACATAGGCCTCCTTCCAATCTCCAACTTGACCGATGACCCTGGCCAGAACAGCTATGCTGCTATCAGTATAGTTGTATGTGAGGTTTCATGTTAGATGAGTAGACAAACAGACAAGCTACCTGATGTTACCTACCACATTACAAATAAACACTATCATCATCAACGGTTTTAATCCACGGTAGGTAAAATATTCTTTTTTTTATGTTAGTTGGGTAGGCAAACTAGCAAACGTGCTACCTGATGGTAAGTGGTCGACGTCGCCCATGTCCATAAACCAGTTTACCTGAAACGAGCCCAGGCAACTTAGTTATGTGTTGCCTATCCTGAGACATAAGATGTTAAGTCTCGGTACCAGTAATTACACTGCTGTCTTGCCCTTCTCTCCGAAACACAGCAAAGCTGTTTCACGGGAGAAACAAGCAAGATGGTGGTGCATGCAACCGGGAGCGCGGCACAGATCTACCCTCCCACCGGTATTCAAAATTTTCTTAATTGTAGTTATGCCTAGTTCCCCTAATTGTTCATAAAAAGTTGGACGTTACATGAACACGAATGTTAATATTATAATTATGAATGAAGCTGTTGCCCGCAGCTTCGCTCGCGTTTACTTAGATTTACAGCCGTACGCGGATTGATGATGATTATTTATATAGCCTAATTTACTCATTTTAACATCAGCTATCTGCCAGTGAAAGTCCCATCAAAATCAGCGCGGCCGTGTCAGAGATTATCCGGAACAAACAGACAGACAGACAGAGAGACAGACAGACAGACAGACAGACAGACAGACAGACAGACAGACGGACAGACAGTTAAAAATTGTAAAACATATTTTAAACAAAAATTAAAACCGACTTCAAAATAAAAAATAAAAACTAAAAAGTAATAAAATCGCTTAGTGAATTAGTGCGACCACGAGGTACAGCCAGCAGGTGAGGCCGACGTCGTCGCCACACATACCTGTCTGGCACATACAGACACACCAAACACAAATATTGGCGGGATGCACCTTACCCCTAACTAACCTAAATAAATATGATACGAGAGCGAGCTCCCGCCTGACTCGTAGATCATTGTATCCAACCATGCCCAACAGAAACAATGTTGGATACATAAGCGGATAAAAAGGATATACCCCATATAGCCTAAAATATAAAAACCTAATAAATTTGTTTTGTATCCGCTCCAGCATGAGACTATATTTGGTCTCATGCGGGGCCCAGATGACAGCGTTGCATTCTAATTGGCTTCTCACTAAAGCGTTATATAAAGCTATATCTAATACTATGTACATACACGATGCTGATACATGGTCGTCTATAGGCTTCACAGTGGAGACAGATCTAATCCCACCGCATCGTCCCGTCATAAATACTAACACATTTCCGATTACCGCTCGAGCTCTGAGGCTGCAGCTTAAGAGATTTCCAATATTTTGTATTTACATGACGCATCATATTTGTATGTTTCGTTAATTTAACAAAAAAAAATCGATATTGGCAAATCCTTAAGAAAGCCCAAACTGAAGAAGAAGGAGAACAAGTAGAAAATTAAAAACGTTAATACCCAACCTTCTTTTTTAAGTCAAAAAAATTATATCAACCAGACCATAAAACCAATCGATCGACACCTCATTCTTCAAAATAGACTTCAAGCGCTACGATGTTACTTACGTAGATACATAGACTGTTAAAATCACAACCCTTCCTTTCGGCTTTGCTGTAGTCGGTTGATAAGTGCTTAAATTAAATCGTACAAAAATAAAAGAGGTTCATATTAAAATAAGAATAAACTTTTAATAATATTATAACCGCATAGTTTTAATAAAGAGCTTGTATAAAAAAAAACGGTTTGTTTGTATTTTATATTTGGTCACGTGACTTAAGACTTATCTTACTACCTGATCTTATTAGGTATTTCTTTTTATTACCTACCCCTCACCGAGAACATATGGACCGAACCCATAACAACTGCACCATTACTGCGTAGTTAATTAATGGGATCACGTACAATACTTGTACTTCTGTACTTGTAATAGCTTCAATGTTTAATTATTGTGTAGTGGTGGCATGGCAGGGTCGCGGGTTGGATTCCCGCCAAGGGCAGACATTTGTTTAATAAATGCATGAAATCATAAACGCGTTTCATATTTAAATATGTATTGTTTTGGGTGCTTACCGCGTTTATGGTTTTATTGAGGTCCTGATATTTCGGGAGTATATCCATCGCTATGATCACGGGGTGAGTCTCCCCGTCGCGTTTGTCCACAGTGAATGCGCGGCGACCTATTATTATAATAAAAAAATATTCCACACAAAAAATTAGGTAAAAAACAATTAGGTATATTAAAAATTAATATACAAGTTAATACGTTAAAATTTATATACGTTAATATTAATTAATTATATTAGTAAGTAAAATTATATTAGTTGGAGAGTGCCTAATGTCCTCATATTCTATCTGCGGGGTGCGGTAGAAATATCTATCCTCTGATAGCTCGTGATGCCAGAAATATTAAAGAGATAATCCGGTTGAATTCCATTACGAAACGGACATTTATTTTGAAAAACGCCCTTAAACCACATTATAGAAGCATATTACAGAAATAAAGAGAGTGAACTGTGTTTTTGCGGTTAAATGAAATAAATAAAATGTACTTGCATTAGCTTTTATTAGGTATATAGGACATACATAAGGTCGAGAAGGTAATGATATAGGTCCTATATCATTACCTTCTCGACCTTATGTATGAGAATACCAGGTCAATCGCACATGTCCTATATTATAGGACATGTGCGATTGACCTGGTATTCTTGTTCTTATCCCAGGGATGCCAGCAGCTCTCGTACCCCTCACAACACACACACGCGATCGCGTTATAGCAGCTTCGATATGCCTATAGTTTCTTTACAATTTAACAGTTAGCGAAAAAGCGGCTACACTGGGCCGGCTTGCGGAAGAGAGCAGAGTGTCACACATGTATGAAAGGATGGAAGTTGACAGGTGACAAGCACAATGCAAGTTTTATTTAACTAATTTTGGTTCATAATTTGAAACTCAACATCTTCATATTCTATTCTATTCTTCGTCAAGAAGAGAATAGAATATTCCCGCGTGGCATGACAACATCGTGCCATTTTCCGTCACGACCTCCGAGTCCATTTTACGGCTAAGACGAGCCAACAGATGTTATATAAAAAAAATAACTCTCTTTTTATATCAGTTAAAATATAGCCTAACCAAGTTGTTTATGCGAAATAAAACTTTAATTACCAAACTGCAGCTATATATATGGTTACCAGATTTTGAAATAAGTAGTCTCTTTCAAGAGACGTAAGCGTAGCCGCGGGCTTCAACTAGTATAACACGCCCTTTTTTTACTTTTACGCCGGGAAATGCTCTGAGGCATCTGACGTCTCCCTAAACGGGTATGTGGGACTCGCTGCGCCCGAAAGGTGGGAAGGTGGACGCAGCTCTACCCACTAAAACCCGGCGAGTACCACCAATGCCGCCTTTGGTGAGGTGCCCCGGATCTAATGAGCTAACAGGGCACCTCGACGACTATTCAGTCCCTCAAGGGACCGACGCCACCTCCACAGAGTGGTTATCCTGCACCACAGAGCAACCCCTCCCAACTTTGGGACAGTACAATGGGGTGAGGTAGTATAACACGTCTCTGATTAATGTTGACTAATGATTCACATTCTTACTATAAGCCGTACAAAAAGTAGAGATATTTGTCTCTCTGGGGAAGTTACAAATTCCTTTTGTTCATTCGAGTCCACTAATGTACATTTGATCTCTCGGATGTCGGATACTCAATCATTTAGAATAAGCCGGACCTCAGTACTATGGCAGAATAGTCGAATAAATTCTAAAACAAACATCAAAGGACGCTAACAATCCCCAAAGCGGATAATCCTTATTCCACATATCAATGCACTCCCGATCAGACAAAGTCAAAACGTACAAAGAAAACAGGGATAAACGGACAAACAAAATATATGAGCCGCGGATCTGTTTCATGGAATGACAAACGTCCAACTCATGAAACGTATATTCAAGTTTTTTTATACTTTTATATAAGTTGGATAGGGAAACGGACAGACGAGCCACATGATAATAAGCGGTCGACGTCGTCCGTGAACATAAACTTGTTTACCTGGAACGAGCCCAGGCAACTCATTCATGTGTTGCCTATCCTGAGACATAAGATGTATCTGTTTACGAGCGGGTTCTTGAGACTTTACAGCCGCCTAGCTGCACGGCGTTTCTCAAGCAGAAGCGGTTCCGTTGACTGTGGCATGTGCATCGTATGTAGCCCGCGCGCCTTGGTGCGTAGCGAACACAACACAACTTTATTGAAATAAATCATTTTACATATACATTGTTTCCTTACAATTTTTCCCTTAAATCTATATATATATATATACTAATATTATAAAGCTGAAGAGTTTGTTTGTTTGTTTGAATGCGCTAATCTCAGGAACTGCTGGTCCGATTTGACAAATTATTTCAGTGTTAGATAGCCCATTTATCGAGGAAGGCTATATAACATCACGCTGTGACTTATAGGAGTTGAGTAACGCGGGCGAAGCTGCAGGCTAGTTCAGCTAGTTCTATATAAAATTCATATAAAATAACTTTAACAAGAAATTTACAGATCTAACGAGAGTGGGTTCTGAGTCTAAGAGGTAGTGCCATGCTGCTTTGCAGCCGAATTGGGCCGGCACGACCGGGGTGGTACCTCTCGCTCACATAAAACTGGCGTCAAGTGGCAGCTGTGGTGTCGCGCTTCGTGCTGTTTTTGAGTTTCCGGTGGCCCGTTGGGGAAGGGGATAGGGGAAAGGAGGGCAGCGCATCTGCAACCTTTGGTGTGCAAATGTCTATGAGCGTCTGTAGTCAACATGGCTCCGATTGCTAGGTCGTTATGACATAAAAAAACTAATTAAAATCGCTGATTAGTCATTATATCGAATATTCATCGAGTCATAAGTCTGCTGTTGATAATAAAATATATGTAGGTATTGATAATAATAGATATTGAAAATTCTTTCTCTTAAATATTTTTATTTTATATCAATCAAAATCAAAATCAAAAAAAAAATTCAAAATAGTAGCAACAAAGTATCTTTTTAAACGTCAATTGAGTCTACCACCGGTTCCAAGGCAAGCTATGAGAAGAACCGGCGAAAGAAACTCAGTGGAACTAATCTTTTCAAATATTTTGTAACAAATTTTACATGTTATTATTCTGAAATGCCTGGGAGGAACACCCCATTCCCAAGGTGTGGTATCTTCTATAAAATCTTTTACTTTATAATATCCTTTACCACATAAACGCTTCTTAATAACTTTTTTGAATTTTTTATTGGGAGGTTTTATAAATATTTTTTTTTTTTTTATAACTGTATACAGTTGCCTTTAAAAGAATTGCTTACTTTTGTGAGTCTAATCACTGGTACATCCAGCCTGTGCCCATTCCGTATATCCCTTTTATGTAAGTCACTTCTTTTACAGAAATTACTTATGTTTTTCCGGACATACAGCAAATTTTCTAAGATGTATTGAGACGCGAGTGACAGAATTCCAATTTGTTTAAATTTTTCCCTTAATGATGTATAGGGGGCAGCTTGTAAATCGCACGGATACCCCGCTTCTGCAGCACAAAAATATTGTTAATATTGGCAGCACTTCCCCATAATAGTATGCCATAAATTAACCATATCTATATCTGTTGATATTATTATTATATATGTACTTGACCCCAGTACAAATGACCTTTGACGGAATTTGACCTCGACTCCACGTGTCACATCCCCACTCGTATATAAACAGTATATCCAAACGTATAATAAGCAAAACACAAAATCGAATAGCTCCCGGAAGAATATTAGTAGGGATTCGTTTTGAATATTTTAATGGGATCTCCTCGTTTACTATTACCTTTGTGAAGGCTCTTCCGATGAATAATCCAGCATTCGATGATTAAACAGATAAATCGCAACGAGAGCACAAAGATATCGCTTTTTATTGAACGCCAAATTAATAATGATATTATTACGGAGTTCTTAATACACAATTTTTTTCGACTAATCTATACTAATATTATAAAACTGTAGAGTTTGTTTGAACGCGCTAATCTCAGGAACTACTGGTCCAATTTGAAAAATTATTTCAGTGTTAGACAGCCCATTTATCGAGGAAGGCTATAGGCTATACATATAACATCACGCTGTGACATATAGGAATTGAGTAACGCGGGCGAAGCTGCAGGCAACAGCTAGTATTGTAATAAGTCAGCCTGAAGCATTGGTCAAATTTGAGTAAAACTAGTGTTTATTTTTTATTTATATATGTTTATTTATAATATTATATTGTCTGTGACCGTATATACTAATACCATACGCTTTCTTGAAAGTTTTGTTCCTGAATAGTTCCATAACCCTCACCCCATTCACAACTTTTTTGTAGTTACAAAATCTCGTAGAAGCTCGTAGGGCATCTACATCCTACGGCGCTCTACGAGATTTTACACAGTGACCTACGAGATCAAGATAGATTTTTATTAAAAGATGTGAAGATTTAGTACAAAAAAAAACATAAATAACCTTTTCCTTGCAGTCGGATAAAAAAAACTTTTTATAACCTATGTAGATAACATTTCAAATCTAGATAAAAATAATTTACATTTTGAACCGTCAACTATCTGTGCTAAACTATTCTATAATTTTAGTTATAGTTTTAGTTTTAACGATATAAATTCGACAAAATTTATTGAAAATAGTTGTGCCACTTCGGAGGTGGAGTGAATATATGACTAAAACCACAGCTTATATTTGTCGTAGCAGTATTAAAAAGTTCTAACAATCGTAGCATCAAAATAACAAAATAAAACACTAAATGTAACTATAAAATTTTATTCGCATCTGAAAATATTATTACATATTTACTTATGTTTTAACAAATACTCACTCTCATTCTATAACTAGCTGTTGTCCGCAGCTTCGCCCGTGTTAACTTATATTTACAGCCGTATCCGGATTGATGATGATTATTTTTATGGCGTAGGTTACTCTTTCTCCTCCTCCTAGGTTGCTCCTATCTGCCAGTGAAAGTCCCATCAAAATCGGCCCAGCCGTTTTAGAGATTAGCCGGAACAAACAGACAGACAAAAATGGAAATAACGTTATTTTGGTATATGTACCGTGTATACATCCATATGCATTTAATAAAAAGCGGTTATTTTGATATTACAAACAGACACTCCAATTTTATTTATCTGTATAGATTATGCTATCGACTAGCAAATCCGCATGCTTAAAATATTACGATTGAATTATGTTCTGTTACTTAAGTAGAAAATCTAAGTAGAAATACTAATCACACGAACAAGACATTCGTAGTCCGTAGATAATATTGAAATATTGAGCTCCGCGAAATAAAAGTGAAAAACATGGTAAATATCCCGTTTTAAATAATTTTTGTAAAAAAAATGAGCCTGTTTACTTAAAATCTGTCCTGACGGTATATGCCCGCACCCAAGGAGAGAGGGAGACATTTGTGGGGAAATAAAACACATATGACGTTGGAATTGTCCACAGTATATCAGCACAACCAACAACGGAGGTAGCATACTTATGTCGCATGGTTAATGAGCCCCGCAGTGACTCTCTCTCTCTCTCTCTGTCTCTCTCTCTCTCTCTCTCTTTGAGACTTTAAGTTAAGGGTACAATAGGGCTGGCATATTCTCAGGAAAAAAACCGCTGAATAAATCTAGATTTTAACAAAGTCCCGTGACCATGGTTGCTGTAAAGTATCCGAAACGTCAGGCTTGTAAAAAAGTTAATAAACCGCGATAAAATAAAAAGTATTTAATTATAATTAAAAAAAAAACTTATAATCTTAGAGAAAGAAATTACCTATAATTAAAAGAAAATATTTGGCTAAAATTTAGTAAACTGATTGGAAACCTCATTAGTATGTGAGGTGCCATTTAGTGACCTGTCCACGCCGTTTTGAGGTCGGTTAATTTTGAAGTGATGTCAAGATCTGTCGTAATATTGAATTGCGGCTTATATTCAGAAATCCAGTTGCAAATTCCTAATGCCATCGATCAGTTAGGTTTTGGCAACAGCACATTGTTGCCGGAGGCGCTTTGGCCGCCCTCCAGGACTGCGCATCATTCGGATATAATCTCTCATAACTTCATGTGTTCTAATAAAAAATGTGTCAGCGTCATTGTTATTATTTTGTTTCTTTTTTCATATCTAATCTCAAATCGTGTCTTAGCGCAATTTGTATACATAGATACACTTTCGAACGAGTAGCGCTGATGCCTGATGTACAGACTGCTACCCAGTCTTTTTAGGTTTTCAGATGAAAAATTTATTTGTCTTTGTAACAAGTTGTCTTATAGTAAAAAAAAAAAAAATTGGAACACTGTAAAATTTGTTAGTAAATCTTTTTACGGGTCAGTTAGTACCAGGGTTAGTAAAAATGTGTTATATTTTAGTCTAGTCATAAGAAGTCTGTCTTTGATTTTTATTTATATTTAAAATTTTGTATCTCTTGGCTCTTATGCGAAACGTTGAGGTAGTGCTGCACTCTCGACGTGTCAAAAAAGCAGTTTTCTCAAACTGCAATGATTTTTTGTTATTTAAATCTATAGACATATTAAGAACAATTTCTATCGCACTTACAGGTTAGTACGAGTGCACTTATATCAGGTCAAATACATAATCTGTCACGCACATAATATATCCCAATAACTTTTTTTTTCTAGCCTATACTGCTGAATAAAGGTCTCCCTCTCTCTTTTGAACGCGTCTCTAACGGAAGCTGCCCTGGGCCAGTCTTTTGAAAAAGCGTCGAGGTCATCCCGCCATCTCTGTCGAGGTCTGCCCTGCCTCGTCAAACTCTGTTTAATGGGACCCAGTCTATAGTTTTCTTGACCCACAACACGTTGGGCATCTCGCAGATGTCCGGCCCAGTCCCATTTAAGCTTAGCAGCTGCCAGAGCCACGTCGGCTACTTTAGTTTTGGAGCGTAAGATGGAGTTCTTAATACGGTCGGTTAATCTGATGCCTAAAATACTGCGCTCATTCGGCCATCGCGCGTTGGTAAACCTTGAGCGAAAGCTTTTGATTTCTTTTGATTTGATTTCATTGGTCAAAGACCAAGACTGTGCACCGTCTCGTGCACAGTCTTGGTCTTGGTCGTGGAATTGGGTGAAATGGTCCCGTTAATGAGGACTGATCACCCGTCTGGCCTCGCTGGTGTCCCCACCCTTAAATAATAATAAGACTGTGCACCGTAGGTCAGTATTTTATTTACTTTTTAAATATATTAACAGTAAAAAATATGTTTTCTGAACGTCCGTGTGTTTGTGTTTATGAAGTAAGTATGTGGCAGAGAAATCGGTCGAAAAAATTTCGACCGATTTCGAGCGGACTTTCTCAGTTAATATGAGCATTCAATTCACTGTAGTTTATTCATAAAAACGTCGATAGATATTATTATTAATTATTTTACAAACGATGAATTTGTGCGATATTCTCAAAAATTATATCACATTAAAAAAAATGTTCACCTTGTATTATCGGACGGTTTTCGGTCATTTCTAAGTCATAATTCACAACGCTTACAACAAGTCTCTACTTTATAATTATATTCTGTATAGGCGAAGCGGCATCGTGTAACAACTTTTGACGACTGGACGCTCCTGACATTAAATAGTAGTCCTAGTAAACACTAAACCTTAGAGTAGGTAGGTATACATAATATATATAGAAAACTACTGTCACGCCCCTTCATTGTGCCGATCGTAAGCAAATGAGTTATATAGATATTTATCTATAGTAAAGCGCTGTGAGAGTGACGTTCCATGCGTTTAAAAATTAAAAATTAAAAAATATCTATATTTTAAATTAGGACATTCATCATCATCATCATCATTACCATCAGTCTCTATCCATCCACTGTTGAACACAAGAACCCCTCAATAGAGGCCAAAACAGAAATGCTATTGCTTTCTTTTATTTTGCTTCCAGGAATCATTCTTAGAAATGAAGTGCTACTACATATTTCACCATTTTAACATAAACACAAATATGATCAAAAGGCGTGTTGTTTTGATACTGATTGAGCGTTTCCAAGACAACGGTTTTGTTTATGCGATGTACCTGTGCTTACAGTTCATACTTAGTGACGCGCGCTCTACATGTTCTATGTATACTCTAAGTAGTAAACTAATTCATTTTCCGTAGTAACGTAGACCTCTTTGTGATGATTTAATCCATAAAACCTCTTCATAAAAAATATTCTCAAAAATCATCAGATTCAGGGAAATGAGGAGATCATTACTGGCAAGAAAAAAGCCTGTATTTAAAAAGTTGGACTAAAATTTTGGCTTCAATTTCAGAGTGAAACATAATATATAAGCATTTTCATTTAAAAAGCATCATCATCATCCGCCTGTTATTGTCCCCTACTGAGCGTAGGCCTCCCTTTTTCTGCTAATCTCCTCTGTTCCTTACCTATCTTACACCTGCAATACATGTTGGTCGAGCTTAGGCCAATGCGAGCGTAGGAAGATTTATACAAGACAAGCGCTACTGCCTAGACGTTTGGCAAACCAATGCAAATGGCCAATATTGGCAAAGTTTTTAAAAGATGCCCACACGTTGGACACTATTGGCTAAGCGCGCGCGCCTTTGATTTGTGAAGAAAAACCGACACCGCTTCGAAGTGCGACGAGTGGTCACGAGCGGCTTCAAGTTGTGACAAGCTACGCCAAATGAGTCCTGTACACGTTGGCGCTTGCCTTTACACGGCCAACTAGGCAAGCGACACCGAGCGATGGCAAGACAATGCAAATATACCGTCTATACGTTGGTATTGGCCTTCACACACTCGGCCAACATGTATTGCAGGCTTTATCCATGTTTTGCCCACCAGCCTTCCCACTTCATCGTCACATCAAAAAGCATAACGTACGTTAAAATTATATATCAAAGAGTATATATACGGAGGATGAATTTAAATAGACCACGTTATTGACTCTCGTTGATTAGTTTCATACCGATATTTTTGTGTCGACAGAATTCATAACACGGAGCATGCAAGTGCATCTTTGAATCATGCATCTTTACTGAGAAGCTTCAATCAATATATTCATATAATAAATGTAAATATTAAAATATCATTTTAAATCAACGTCAGCTATTAAACGCAATTGCCGAAAGTAATGCGGTGGTTATATATTATTAATATATATTAGGACATCCGCCTGAGAAGTGAGAACTAATATCGATATCACGCGAAGAATATGCTCGTTGAAGATGTAGTGTGCTGGTCTCACACTCAGAGATGGCCGATGGGGCAATAAGGTTTGAGAGTGGAGGCCACGTTTAGGTAGACGAAGTGTTGGTCGGCCATTGACCAGGTGGGAAGACGATCTCCGTGCGATGGCCGATCCGTGTTGAATGCGGGCATTGGCGTTCATTGACGGAGGCCTATGTTCAATAGTCGACAGATAGAGGCTAATAATGATAATGATCATGATGGTATATTAGGAATGATAAATTCGAGAAAACGGCTAAACATTTAAAAAACCTGTTTAGTAAATTTGTAGGTACTAATAGATAGATCTTATTATAAATAATAAATACGAGAATTGAAGTACTATTTTACTATTACTCACAAAAATTATGTTTATTTCTAATGACTACTGCCTATACCTACTAATATTATATCTGATAAAAAAAAAACTTTTACGGATTGTATTACTGCCCAATAAAACCTTTGTAGAAAGATAAAACATCATCAATTAGAGATCATGGTTCAAGCCTTGTTGTGGCGGTGGTGCTCAGTAGCCTAAGATGGACCCAGCATTTTGGGCGAAGCCAAGTGACCCGAGGGAGGTGCTTTTCGTACCGCTTTTATAAAAAGAGGGGAGAAAAGTGCAGGGGCGTAAAAGGATCCAGGATAGGAACCTCACCCCATTGGGAGGGGTTGTTCTGTGACGCGGGACAAGCTCTCTGTGGAGATGGCGTCGGTCTTTTGGGGGACTGACTAGCCGTCGAGTTGCCCTGTTACTCAATAGATACGGGACACCTCATCAAAGGCGGTATTGATGGCACTCGCCGGGTTTTAGTGGGTAGAGTTGCGTCCACCTTACCATCTTTCGGGCGCAGCGATCCCACATACCCGCTTGGGGAGTCCCCAAGTGAGTATGTGGTGTCAAAAAAAGAGATCACATTTATAATAAGTAAGAAAACCATAATAATTATAAATAACAAACATAAATAATTAAACAACAAATAAAATACCAGCACAAGGAACCATAAAACCTCAACATAAGCGAGGAATAATTGCAATCAAGTTATTTTCGCTCTCCAACGCTATTAAAACTTGTGCCAGCGAAATAAAATAAAAATTAGGTATAATATAAACAAATTATTTGAATAAAATCCAACGCTTTGCGAACGTATCGAAATACTTAACTTCGTTAATCGCCTGCTTTAAAAGTAATACAATTTACATCGACCAAGTTCGAAATTAAACTATATGTATTGCTTTGAAACAAGTTCGAATGTATTTTTATTGAAAACCAGTTTTTATATTGTAATATCGAACGGAATGTATTAATTAAAGTTGTGATGTTTTCGCATAGATAAGGAACGAATAAATAACATGAACTCCGACAAGCCTCGGGTGAGATTTTATTACTGAAGACGCTTGTGTACGTTATTAAAGTTGGCAATAACCAATAGCGGATTCCGAGAAAACTTCGTGGATAACATTTTTTAACTCTAATTGGAAACATATTCAGTAATACTTTTTTTTACTTATCATCACAAGTCATATTTTTCAACGTCTATAAATCAACTATAACAGGATAACAGACGGCAGCTTAGAACAACAGTTGTTACAAAACAACACAGCAGGATAATTTATTATTGTAAAACAGCCGTTATTGCTATCACTAGCAACGGAACTATAATATATTTTAACAGTCACGTACTATGCACGAGCGGTATTCCTATGCTATGCTCATAATATGCTCGTGATGTCCTTATGATATGCTCCTGCTATTCTCGTGATATGCTCGTGCCATTCCCATGCTATACTCGTGCTATCAGCTATGCTAATGATATGCACCTGCTATATTCTCTTGATGTGCTCGTGCCATTTTCGTGATATGCTCGTACTATCCTGGTATATGCTTGTAATATACTCGTGCCTATTCTCGTTCTATTGTCGTGATATGCTTATGCTATTCTCGTGCTATAATCATGTTATTCTCGTACTATGCTTGCGCTATATCTTGTGCTACGCCAGGAGCTATTTACAACGTACCAAGAAGGTGTTGATACTATTTAAAATAAAATATTCTAACCCCCAAATACTCAAACGAATCTCAAATTTAAGACGTACTTAAACTCATGCTACAACGTGTCAGATTCAAAGAAAAAAGAGGGACAACACGAGTTTAAGTACGTCTTAAATTTGAGATTCGTTTGAATATTTGGGGGTTAGTGTACTACGTAGCACGCGCACCCATCTGGCTGGACTCCTTATTTCTTTTAATCTATATTTGAATTAAATTTTTGTTCATTTTGAAATACATACGTCGGTATTCAGTAAATTCTCATACATAGTGGGAAATAAATCCCATAATAGTTTATTGCTAAAACAGTTGTTAAGTACAGATGTTCACACAATAGTAAAACACTAGTATGTTTTACGGCTCCAACAAAGTTCGTCGCGTTTAGAGAGTTTAGCGAAAAGGTAAAGATTTTTAAAATCATTATAACATAAAACAGATTGACAGAGACTCAATTTAATTACGTGTGATATATTGATATTTTGGATGTGTTAAACCATAACTGGCTTCACTTACATGAAACTATCAATGTCGGACAACGGGTCCTAGTACAGAAAACAATAACTTTGATAACAACTCTTAAAACAAAACTTTAAAAATAAAACTCACAAAACTTATTAGAACCATTCTAAAACTTGCATGTTCGTGTACATTTTTAATGCGCTCGTGCCAGCGTTTTAACAGAATTAACGTAAATCTTGCGCTCACGTACATGCAAACCAGGGGACAAAGTCTGATCTAAGCAATCACTTTCCGTAACATAGTTTGCACGGACTTCTCCCTGTAAAATGTTAGTCGCAGTATCCTGACAAATAACTAAAAACTTCCCGTCCGAGTGTTCCGAGTTCGTTAGACGTGTCCCGACTATCAAATCCTATTGAAACGGAAAATTATTTCCCCGCCTTTATTAGTTTAATGTCATGAATTATTTAAATCATTTCTTAATCGACTTCAAAGAAGTTAATTTTAAAGTGTTAATTAATTTGAGTTTTAAGAGTTTACTGTTATAATTGCTGTTTTTAATAAATATTAATAAAAGGGATGTTTTTCCTTAAATAAAAATCAATATGATTAGCTTATCCATGTGACGGACATTGGACTTAAATCAACCAAAAAATAAATCCATCAAATATAGGTACTAATATTACTTATAAATGTGAAAGTAAGTTTGATTGTGGTTTAGTAGTTTTCGCGTGAAAGCGTATCACGCGAAAACTACTAAACTAATAATAATAATACTTTGTACACATCTTGGAGGTATTAGAAGTAACATAGGACACTTTTATGGAAAAAAATAAAATCTAAGCCTGCGCAGACAAAGTCACGTGCACCAGCTATTAAGATATTTTTTTCTTTAACGACCGGTAATGCTCTGAGGCATCCCGCGGGGGAGTGGGTCTCCCCACGCGGGTATGTGGGACTCGCTGCGCCCGAAAGCTGGTAAGTGAACGCAGCTCTACCCACTAAATTATGTTTTAAGTGCCACAAATGCCGCCTTTGGTGAGGTGCCCCGGGTCTAATAATCAAACAGGGCAACTCTATGGCTAGTCAGTCCCCCAAGGGACCGACGCCACCTTCACAAAGGGGTTGTCCCGCACTACAGAACAACTCCTCCCAAGGTCGGGACAGAACAACGGGGTGAGGTTCCCGTCCTCGCCTCTTGCCCCCTGCTCTTTTTTCCCCTCTTCTTATAATAGGGGTACAAAGAGCCTCCTCGGCTCAATTAGCTTCGCCCAAGGTCCGCTGCACCTTGGCTGAAGCTAATTGAGCTGAGGGGCTAATTCACCCTAAACTACTGAGCCCCACCGCCACGCCAAGGCCTGAACCGTGGTGGGGAAGTTATATATTAACGGAAGACAATGTCAATGCTATTTTGTCTTATTTATCGATGTGTGATTTTATCATGAAAGGATACGCACATAACTATGACGTCATTGCCAGTGGCACAGCCGTGACACAAACCCCTTTATGTCCACGTCTGATTATAATTGTAACATCGATTGTAGCGGAACATTCACCGCTGCATTGTCAGCCGTCCCATGGTACTTCGACAACTTTTGCCGACCGGTTCCGTTACGTGACGGGCATTAAACATCGTAACGTGACCCCGTGGGAACGGCGCCGGTTATTAAAAGTCCGCAACAAAGGTGTTGCGGTGGTAACTGAAGATCTTACAATGGACGATATTTCAAAATCACAAACACCTTGGGGTAGCAAAATAAGGTTGTTTTGTTTTCTTTTCCGGGGGTGAAATATATGACACAAAAACTTTTTCGTTGCGTATTATTTTCTAATGTTTACGGGAATTTCACTCATTATAATGAAACAACTTTTACGGATTTTATCACCGTTTATTAAGAATTTTACAACAAATAAAATACCAGCCCGCGTTTCGGATATTTTAGATCAACCATTTTCGATTTATTTATTTATTTTACCTTTATTATTATATAAATCTCTTGAAAAGAATATTAAGCTATCCTTGAGACTGTTTACTTTAAAATATTTTTTTATATAAAAACTACAATAATAAAAATATGTGTTTTCAATTAAGAATCACTGTCTCTAAAAGGATAAAAGAAATAGGTTTAAAATATTAGAGGTTACTGTTCTAATAAAATTCCAAACTAAAAGAAATTAAGATATAGAATATTAATTATTCATGAGAAATAGTTTCACGACTATAATAAAAACTGTTTTGATAAGTTAAAAAAATCTTATATCGTATAATAAAACTTCGTAAAATTAAATAACTATCAGAAAGATAGCATCTGTACTTGCAAAGTTATCTAATTACCGCCAACAGAAGGTTCTCCGGTCGTACTATCAAGTTCTGTAACGTGATCTTAACCTTATTATGTCTTATCCACTATTTCATTATTACGTGTATTATCAGGATAAAACAAGTTTGTTAATAAAGTCAGAGTAATCTCTTGGCCATGTATATGTGTATAAAACAAGACGCTTTCCTTATACTTAATAATATAAGGTATTTAATAGTATGTTGGCTACTGGTTGGCATGTGATGGTAAAGTTATTGGCCATTTTGTGGCATTGGCATCAAACATTATGTGGCATCGGCATCAAACATTATATGCCATTTTGTGGCATTGGCATCAAACATTATTGGCCATTTCGTGGCATTAGCATCAAACATTTTGCTAATGTTAGAGTGCTGGATTTAGCTGTTACATATTTTGAATTGGTTATATGGTATAATAGATATTTTATTATAATTATTAAAATTTGCGCAATAAATGAAACATTAAGGCAAGTGGGGTCTTGGACTGGTGGGGTCGCGGCGTCTTCAGTGTGACCACATTTAGTAGATTTCTACTTTTTTGATAGATTTAAGGCAACGAGAACGATGATTTTTGATGATTCGAATGATTTAGTAGTAATTTCAACCACTATACCCAGATCCATGGGATTTCCCGTAACATATTACTGAATAGGTACGGTGCTACCGGTCTCTTTTCCGCATAAGTTAGGAAATCGCTGGCTATCTCTGTCATTCGGGTCAGAATGGGCATTCGTTCATATTATTTGTGTTGAATTTGTTGAGTGCGGAGTTAAAATTCGATTTTTTAATCAAAGCAAAAGTGAAGTTAAGTTCAAATCATGAAAAGAAAATACGAACAGCACTGTCGTGCTGAATGGGATGAAAATCTATCATTTTCAGCGTGTCTGTGTAAATATAGATTCCGGTAGATTTTAGCAACATTCTTGGTAGATCGTGTGATGAAAAAGTGGTCACGCTGGGCGTCTTGTGAAAACTCTAGAGGTAGCATAAAAATTTTGGGATAAATTTAAATAAAAGAAATATATTATATATAGGACTTAAGTTTAAAAAAATGCACATTCTCTGTAGTATTGAAAATTTCATATTTCCATTTTATTTATTTTTTTATATAGAAGAGGGGGCAAAAGGACAGTCGGTTCACCTGATGGTAAGTGAAAGCGACATCCACTGCCACCTGCTACACCAAAGCTTTTTTATGATTGAGTAAAGTAGGTACCTCTTATCGTGTAACCTATCTTTAGGTGTCTCTGATATTTTTTGAATAACGAAGTATCTCAAAAATTTGATTTGGCAAACCATTTTTCCCGTTTCGCCTGCGGTGACTCGCCCTAAAGAACAGAACAAGTTGTTTTAAGCCATGTTTTACGTCTTTTTTTCTTATTTTCATGCAAAAGAATGATTGATTATTATTGGCAACATTAACTATACAAAAATATGAATTTTAAAACTTTTACCGTAAAATTTGCTTGTATGATTCATTTTACCAACTGCACTCATAGAATCTATTGTATATATAATATTATTACTATAGACTTTGCTTATACTATATTATTACTATCAGAAACAATAGAGTACAGCAATTTGTAGTTTCAATAGCTAATGAAATTCCGTGAATAGTAATCAATATATTAATTCTACTTCAAATGGTATTTCATAATATAATGGCGCTGAATAATATAAATAGAAATTTATTATAATGAAACAATTTTTACGGATTTTATCGCGGTTTATTGGAGGACTGTCCTCCCGTGACCATGGTTGCTGTAAAGTATCCGAAACGTCGGGCTTGTAAAAATCTTAATAAACCGCGATAAAATCCGTAAAAATTGTTTCATTATAATGAGTGAAATTCGCGCAAACATTAGAAAACAATAGGAATTTAGCTATTTTAATGCCTCCATTATGATGTGGGTTATATTGGTAATAGAAGCACTACAAATTCACACATACATTTTTTCTAATTCAGCATCAGATATCCTCACATCCATTCTAATCTTCGCGTACAAGGCCTGTTTCCAGCGGTGGACAGGAGGCTTACAATGACGACGATGGTGTTTTTTTTAAATAACATCAGGGGGACAAACGAGCACTCGGAGCCAGACGGCGCCGACGTCTATACACATCCGCACAACCAAGACCACACAGATGCGCCGCCCTCCTTTTCCCTATCCCCCCCAATGTGCCACCGGAAACTTACGAACCGCACGAAACGCAACAGCATAATTGTCACTTGACGCCGGTGTTATGTGAGCCAGAGCTGTACCACCCCGGTCGTGCCGGCCCTGTTCAGCTGCAATGCAGCATTTTTGTTTTTTTATGTTACTTGGATAGGCAAACTGGCAAACGTACCACCTGATGGTAAGTGGTCGACGTCGCCCATGAACATAAACTAGTTTACCTGAAACGAGCCCAGGCAACTCATTTATGTGTTGCCTATCCTATGCCTGTTTCACGGAAGAAACATGCAAGATGGTGGTACCCATGCAGCCGGGAGCGCGTCACAGCGCTTCCCTCCTACCGGTTAGCATGGCACTACCTCTTACTATGATGATGATACATATATTTATACATACCTACATCTTTACACGCATGTACATACATATCGTTTTCTAATGTTTATGCTAATTTTACCCATTATAATGCAACTTTTATGGATTTTATTGCGGCTTATTAAGTTTTTATAGGTCCTCCCGTGTCCATGGTTTCTGTAGAGTATCCGAAACATCGGGCTTGTAAAAATCTCAATAAACCGCGATAAAATCCATAAAATTTGTTTCATTATAATACATACATACCGTCAGAAATAAATCCCGTCGGTGTAGGCACAAATATCTCTTCAAGTATCATTAGGTTGTTTTTTAAGTCATAAGGAGACAATCTAGCAGTCGGAGCCATGGTGACTACCGACGCTCATAGACATCTGCACAACCAGAGGCAGATGTGTTGGCCTCCTCCACGTGCATTCAATGTGGTGACGGAAATCGTTAGGCCGATTGAATTCCTGCATGCCGATTGAATTTAGATATGTTTTCACCACCCCTTATTTGATTTGCATCAGTGAACTAATTAATTATTATTCGAACGTAGTTCTATATCGCGCGTTACGAAAGGGGGCTAGACGGAAAAAATTAAGATGAAAAGTTGGAACGACACTTTTTGGTATAGTTGTAAGCCGTGCGGATTTTTGATTGACACGTTACTGCGTTGGTAGCTGTTTTTGTTACACTATTGGGGCTGCTTAGTAAAAACCCCAGTTCAAATCCCACCGATCTCGGTGACTTTTTTTTGAGATGCTCTGATTTTTATCGATAAAAAAGTCATTAAAAAATTATACCTACCCGAATAATTATTTTCCTTACACCTTTTTTTTGGTTTTTATTACAATTCCTTCACTAATTAATCGAAAGAAACTTCGTTCCATCCGGGTGTCCCTTGACACCTCTCTTTTTCATATTTATCATTAAACTAAACATAAAATAAACAAAACAGTAATAATACATTTAATTAATTTTGCATACGAATATGAATAATATAGTTAGTAGTATCTTGATGTTTGAACTCTAACAGATTTTTTATAAAATGCTACACATATCATTTACGGATATACCCCTATACCCGTAATACATTCACGTGAGACTACATTGACGTGGTGAGGTTTTTTTTCCGCGACATTCAGCGCATTGTACCACCGTACTTAAAGTACAAACAGTAATTGCAACTTGAACGGGCTAGTTTTCAAATTAAAGCGACTCAAGGAGATTTCGGAGCAATCTCCCATACATTGCTGCCAGGGCTGTTCCGAAACCGAATTTTTCATTACTACGTAGACAATGGACCAAATGAGCCGGGCGATATAAACCCGCCTGTTTCACCTAACAATAAGGCCTGGTTCCTTGTTCTCTTGAAAAATCTCCAAGGAAAATATAAACTATCGTAGAAATAGCAGTTTGCATTCAATTTGTTAAAAGCCATGTTTGACCCGATTTCGTGAAACCATCTCTGTGATATTTATTTCGTTTCATTATTATAAAACATGCCTTTGTTAAATTTATATTTAATGTTCTTTTCTATATCATTATTTCTGTGCACAGTGTAATACTGAAGAATATAATGTTTGAACGGTTTTAGAAAAGGAATTCATATTATGACTTCAACAACTGAAGATAACCTCAATTAGATTTCATTGGAGTTCAGCGATAACTCATTATAACCGAAAACTTCGATGATGATAATGATTAAAAATACATTTATGTACTAGCTTTTCAAACAATTTTCTTTCTCTGCAACTACAAGAAATCTAATATCATTTTACAGAAGGATTACAGAATCGACACACACCAGTGCTCACCATATGAACTGTAAAAGAACATAGACATATCCACTAACCCTTTACAAACCCAAATAATTTATGGGCCATCACAAAACGAAATATAAAAAAATTAAGCGTCTCTGACCAAAAATATTACCATAAAAATGCGAGCGAAAATCCGCGTGTACAGAATGTGAAATTTTTTCGCGTCGCGTTAATGGGTCAATTTTTGATTGGATCTACCAATCAAAAATTGATAAATGAAGTGTGGGGTATATAGGCGCCGGCCCCATACTCATATGGTTCAAATGTTTCAGCCATTCACCATAAATCACAAATGCCAGCACGCGAGCAAATCGAAAAATATCCTCAATAGAGATATCTAAGTGTTACAATCACATACAATGTTGGCCGCTTAGTATTTGTTTGTTTCGTATTTTCATTTTATTATTATCAATATTCTATATATGATTTTGAGTTAACGTGATTATTTTCATTACTAAAATTAAAACGGAATATTTACCATGTGTTTAGTGAAAAACATAGTAAATATCCCGTTTTAAATAATTTTAGTAATCAATATTCTTATCTAGTAAATATTTTATATTAAGTAAAATATTACATAGATATTATATAAGTAAAAATCGATGCGATGACTTACAACTTTTTTTCCTTTTGCGCGGGGAAATGCTCTTAGGCATCCCGCGGGGGAGGAGCGATTCCCCAGGCGGGTGTGTGAGACTCGCTGCGCCTAAAACCAGGCGAGTGCTACCAATGCCGCCTTTGGTGATGTGCCCCGGATAGAACCTCACACCTTGTCCCCCCCTGCTCTTTTGTCCCCTCTTCTTATAAGATAGCTACAAAGAGCAGCCCCCTCGGTTCGATTGGCTTCGCCCAAGGTGCTGTGTTCACCTTAAGATACTGAGCCCCACCGCCACGACAAGGTTTGAACCATGGTGAGGCGGTGACAGCCCTGAAAGATGATTTAGTTAACATAGAATTCTGTATTTGAAAAAAAAAAATCTCTGTTCCTGGCTCATGGATGTGTATTAAATTTGTGTATCCTATAATGAAAATCTTAAATATATTTATAGCATAAAAGTATTTAATATATTTCCGTTGTCTGGTACCCGTAACACAAGTTCTTCAAGAACTTACCACGGGATTGACGTAATATGATAGTGTAAAAGCGTCCATAGATATAATAAGCGAGGTAGTCTAGAAAACGTATTTCCTAACATGCACTCCTTTTTTAAACAAAGGAGTAAAAGCATTCAGAAACGTCAATAACACGTCCGAAGATATAAAAGTGATTTATAAACGAACAAGACTAAAAACCAAATAACATCGATATTCAAATCACAACGGATGCTCGGAAAAAAACGCTCAACTCTCATCGGTACACCGGGATACGGTGTCGTGACAGAAAAAGCCCTCCATCAATCTACGGTGAACCTATTTCCTCACACATTGCCGTCCTCATCCTTTCATATCACACGCTGGCTTGGCATTTTAGATATTGCCGAACACATAACGACTTCATATTCACATTTTCCGAAGAAAAATGTTCCTCAGAATGAGCCTTTGTTGAAACAAAGTACGTACGTAAAAGATATTTCTTTATATCCAAGTTGTAAGCCTGGATTTTATCCACATTTGAAATAATTATATTTCTTTCGGGGCCGAACATTTACTGAATACAGTAGGGACCTTTTTCCGAATTTGATATCCGAAAACTTCCATTATAAGTTTATAGACCCCCGTCTCATTTGTCCCAAATTGTAAGTAACGTGTACTCTTGCTATTGTTCCACGGAAAGAACTGGAAACTTTTGCAATTTTCGCAAAAAACATCATAATAAATCGTAATGATCGGGCTATATGTTGAGTATAATCTTATATTCCCGACGCTTCGGATATTTTACAGTAACCATGGTCTTCCCCACCATGGTTCAGGCCTTGACGTCTCGGTGGGGCTCAGTAGCCTAGGGTGAGCCCAGCTCCTCGGGCGAAGCTAATTGAGCCGAGGGGGCTCTTTGTACCCCTCTTATAAGAAGTGGGGACAAAAAAGCAGTTGGCAAGGGGCGAGGATGGGAACCTCACCTTGCTCATTAGATTCGGGGCACCTCACCAAAGGCGGCATTGGTGGCACTCGCCGGGTTTTAGTGGTTAGAGCTGCGGTCACTTACTTTACTCACTTACCAGCTTTCGGGCACAGCGAGTCCCACTCCCCCTCCCCCGCGGGATGCCTCAGAGCATTTCCCGGCGTTAAAGAAAAAAACCAAGGTCTTGCGAGAACTTTCTTCAACATTGGAAATCTCTATACTATAGCTTTATAAAAGTGGTACGCGTGCCACTGGTTCGCCATCTCTGAGCCTTAAAAGTGAGCGTGTGCCATTAAAATGTACACGATATCGAGCCGAAGTACTAATATGAATTTCAGTCTCACTCCATGCGGGCATGCACATCCAAGTGAGAATATTATGAATTTGAATTTCTCTTTCGTATTTCTAAAATTCATGCGTATCTACTTGTGTAAACCAATATTTGCTTTTGTAACCAAAGAGTAAGTAATTTTGTTCCTTTTGAATACTTTATCAAATATTTCTGCTTTGCGTTATATTGGAATGGCGCTGGAAATATTATGAGCTGTTTTAAACGCGAAAGCTCGTTGCCGAGTCATTATAGTGAGTATAATTTGGTTTATTAAAATACCAGTGTATGTTTTCATATTTCATTCATTGAACCCGCCTTTGCCTGTGATTCTGTCCGTGGAAGAGTAAAACATAACTATTTCGTCGGAAATTGATTTCCCTTGCGACTTTATTTTATGTAAATTTCTTTGGGAAAAAATGTATGATGATGTATCGGAATGATGTGATTTTATTTTGGTAAACGGACCAATGGTGGAGAAAAGACAGCGTAAAGTATAAAATGTTTTTGAGCACATATATTTCTGTTATCTGGTAACACATGCTCACACACAGTCCAACACCTGCTAAAGGTAGTGTAAATGCATAAAAAAATATTAATTAATTAAAATGTTTAGCCCCAGTACCTGTCAAATGCTTCTGTGACACAAACACTGAAATAAAAAAGTTACTTTTAAGTATGGAAACCAAAAAAAATCGGTTGTCTGTAAAGTCGGTTTACTGACGATAGTTGAACGTGACAACGTCATACGATAATGGAACGCCTCACAGCGAGATAACGCCGCATGCGTCATGTCATTTCGTTCTTGCAGCCGGTTCCATCGAATTATAAGAAGTTGTCACGTCAAAAAACATACATAGAATTTCCATAGAAATTAACACAAACTTCAAAAGTACGCTCTGGAAAAGCTGTATTGAGATTAAAAACGATTTCCGTAATAGCCTTATTACATTTAGGGCCAGAAACATCAAAAGGTTGACAAATACAAAGCAAGATAAGCAGCTGTTAAGCTAGAACCTGTGAACGCATGAGAGTACGGCAGAGCTTTCAAAGCTCGGTTCTGTCTTTTGTAACGGCAGAAGGTACCCTAATTACAAGACCAGACCATTCAAATATTCTCTCAGCTTCAGATATATCTGAAGCTATATCTGAGGCCGAGTTCAGGCAGGCGTATTCCTTTGACCAGATAGCTAATTTTCGTAGTAAATAGTTAGAAAATTCAAGACTTTACAGAGTTTGAGCAAATTATTTAAAAAAGACTAATAAATATCTAAGAAAAATATTTTTTGTGTAAGCCTAAGGTGTGCCCAGCACTTTGGGCGAAGTTAATTGAGCCGAGGGGGCTCTTTGTACCCCTCTTATAAGAAGAGGGGACAAAAGAACAGCGGGCAAGGGGCGAGGACGGGAACCTCACCCCCATTGTACTGTCCTAACGTTGGGAGGAGTTTTTCTGTGGTGCGGGACAACCCCTCTGTGGAGGTGACGTCGGTCCCCTGAGGGGCTGACTAGCCGTCGAGGTGCCCTGCTTTTAGTGGGTAGAGCTGCGTCCACTTACCAACTTTCGGGCGCAGCGAGTCCCACATACCCGTATGGGGAGACCCACTCCCCAGCGGGATGCCTCAAAGCATTTCCCGGCGTTAAAGAAAAAAAAAAGTATGACTAAAGGGGGCCATTCACGTTGCAACGGTCGGACGGATCGTCGCACGAAATTCGGTCGTATATTGCGACAAGTTTTATCGTATATGGTTTGGTCGTAAAGCGGACAGTCGCAGTCTGCTTCACGACCAAACCATTCAAAAGAAAATTATGAAATTTTCTTTTATCGTACTTGTTTTTGGTTGTAACATTTTTAAGGTGCGTAAAGTGCAGAAAACGAGCTCCGAAATAACATACTATTCATGTGATAGAAGAAAATAAAAATATTTTATAATACACTGTGTTTTTAATCAAACATTTCGCCATATTTTATTTCGTCAGGAATCAGAGATAAAACAACATATATATATATATATATATATATATATATATATATATATATATATATATATATATATATGTGTCATAAAAATTGGATAATTTATTTCTTTGTCCATTATTTGTGCTGATTATGTTTCGTCGGTTCTTCTCAGTGCTGGCTTTGGAAACGGGGTTCAAACTACATACCACGTTAAGCTACATTATAAGTACTACAGTAAAATTAGAATTTTCTATTGAATATATCTTTACATATTATTTTACCTCGGTATATGAGTCTTTTCACACATTTCGACATGTCCGACCATATGGCACAGCTGCTATGCGAGTGCTAGTCCCAAATTAGTTTAGTGTGCTTTATGAACGCTCATTCAAACAATATTTATTATACACGTATGACTATTAATAAAATTTATTAGATTTTCGTAAAAAAAAAGTCGCTCGGTTGCAATATCTCTTTGTCAATCCATCGAATCGCTCCTTTTCAGAGACACCTGGTGGTATCAAGTTATAACTAATACCAAATTTTTAGGGAATTCACGGAAACTGCACGTAATAAATGAACCACGATAACAACATAAAGTGAAAACGCAAAAATATTTATACATTCAATTTTGTATTCTCATAGTACGCGAATTACTCTCATTATAATAAAGAAGACAGCTGGCTCTTAACACCTGCTGGGGATCCAATTATAAAAATAATAAAATCAAAACCAAGCAAAATATTTCACAAATTCAGAGGATATGGTTCAGCTCTCTACGTATATCGGGTAGGCTAATGAAATGATTTTATTAATGTAATGTATCTAAAGGTCCATTGAATTCCCCACCATGGTTCAGGCCTTGTTGTGGCGGTGGGGCTCAGTAACCTAGGGTGAGTGGTGCACCTTGGGCGAAGCTAATTGGGCCGAGGGGGCTCTTTGTACCCCTCTTATAAGAAGAAGGGACAGAAGAGCAGGGGGCAAGGGGTGAGGATGGGAACCTCACCCCATTGTACTGTCCCGACGTTGGGAGGGGTTGTTCTGTGGTGCGGGACAACCCCTCTGTGGAGGTGGCGTCGATCCCTTGCGGGACTGACTAGCCGTCGAGGTCGAGCCGTCGGTGGCACTCGCCGGGTTTTAGTGGGTAGAGCTGCGTCCATTTACCAGCTGTCGGGCGCAGCGAGTCCCACATACCCGCGTGGGGAGACCCACTCCCCCGCGGGATGACTCAGAGCATTTCCCGGCGTTAAAGAAAAAAAAAAGTTAATTTGAAATTACAGCAGACACTTCAACTTTGTTTATATGTATAGATGTAAAGATAAGTTATCGAAATAAAGCTTGTTCCAGGCTATTGATATCGGGTAGGTGGATCCGTTGCATCCAGTAATTAATTGTAACCGATTCCTCACCTCATAGTCAACGATTGTCACTCACATATAAAAAACAAGTACTCAATGATATCTCAATTTTTACCTCATTAAAATAAATTAGTTTAAATTTCAACGACTCGATAATTAACGTCAACTCAGCGCCGCTTCATTTACACGCACGCACCCATTGTGGGCCACTGCTAAGGAAAATGATTTAACGCCGCGAGCACTTTTCCACAATTATGAGTCACTTGACGGCCCCCAGCTCTCGTCCAAATTACCGAGCCATTGTTGTCGAGATATTGTTTATCTTGAATATGTGCGAAAGAAAAACTGCAGCCTCCGTTCCCCCTAATGTGTCTATTGCACTTGGAGATATTTGTAAGTTTTATATCACTTTGTAAGTTTATTGTTTTGTAATGTTTACGCGAATTTCACTCATTATAATGAAACAATTTTTACGATTTGAATATTGATTAAAATATAGATGTATCATTTGGTAGTTTCGAATAACTTTGTAACGTTAGGACATCTGTCCCCTCAATCCTCCCGTGACCATAGTTGCTGTAAAGTATCCGAAAAGTCGGGCTTGTAAAAAAAAATTTGTAAGTTGTCTTATTTATTGTGACAAAACTACTTTTCGCGAATTTGGCTGAAATGCGTAGAAAGTATTTTTTTACTATTGGTAAAATTCGCGTTGATGAAAAGAACGTTATTGTTCTTTTTAAACTTAATATGGATCTCTTGCGCTGAAAAATTGGATTTTTTTCTCAATATGCGGAGCGGGCGACACACAACACTACATACACACATAACTATAATGCCAAGCATCTAAGTTGCTGGGTAAAATAAAATCATAATAACTTAAACACTTATCTCGCTTTTTATATCTTATCTGTTCAGTTTACGTCGATCGCGTCCTTATTAAAGGCAAGTCGAAATAATTGAATTGTCTCTGGAGTCTCGATGCAGTAACGACACAGCTTTAATTCTTACCGATGATTTTTCAATTCTCCCGTCGCGTCGCCTTTCATTCGATGAAAGAAATACATTTTCAATTTCCTAAGAAATATCGTTCTAAGAATAGTCATCTGCCACTATCTCTAGGTCAAACTTTGTTATTAACAACAAGGAATGTTACCTTTCATTGTTGATTCGCTCTTGGTTCTTGAATAATTAAATTAAGTAAAGAAACATATATTATTTTGTCACCACTTTTCAAGGAGAAGAATAGGATAGGAAATGTCATTACTGACTCTGATAAGTTTATTATTTTACCTCTCAGAATCTCTCCTTGTAACATATATAAAATCGCTAGATGGCAGGCGTATTAATATTGTCCTGGCTTGGTGAGATTCGGGTATTGTCGCGATTATCTCGAGAATTAAAATAGAGAGAAAATAAGACTCGCAGACAGACCGCTCTGTCTAATACGAGTTCTCTTCGCGCTCCACGGCCACGGTGAGCACTTGTTGGACAAGAGCTCGCCGTGCTTAAAGAATCCTTGGCGCCTCCGGAGTCTGTAATAGAAAACAGAAGAGTACCACGTGGGAGTTGCACGTGGCCCAGCAGGGAGCAGCCGGGGATCCCTTTCACCTTTCCTTTTTGGGAAGTGCCTTAATATTTAACCATTCAGATGAATCTCTAATGAGGTTAACCACAATGCAAGTCTATTCTATTTCTTTTTTTTTTGAAAGAGCCTAGGTGAAGAACATTCCCTTGCGGTGGAGTGGTCCTCATAAGTGCTGCTGCACGTGGTCAGCATCGCACATAGACACCGGACGTAGAAGAGGGACGCCGCAGCTAAGTTCCTCTTTATCAACTCCCACTGGATACCAGGACTATATTTGCCAAACCCAAGAACCCATATTTAATTTAAACTATATTGTTAACTCTTTTCCAAATTTCGCATAACAAAGCATGTTTTAATAGTCGTTCTCGTTCTAATTTTAAAAATTAATTTTAATAAACTCTTATGTAACGATCTCTTGTTTAATTTAACATCTATTTTATATACAAACGTTACATCCTAACCAGTTCACGACCTGAACTTACCTCCAAAATTTAATTTACTACATGGATGTCATTGACCACTTACCATCAGAGAACTGGTAAAATATGGTATTTTACCAGTTAGTCTATACAACTAACATAAAAAATGTGTACGGATGTATCAATGTACTAATAAAATAACATAATCATAATTAATAAAAGAAATTGCTGTGATCATTTGTAAAAAAAAACTTTCATCAAAATTGGCTTAAGTTTGATCCACCCTTATCAGTTTGAGACCCCACATATCCTCAGAAACACTTTTTGCTAACATGTTACGGACAGTGTTCACGCTCTTGGTCGGATTTATTAATCATTTCTGTGACGTTAAAAGATATTTATTTTTATAAACTTGCTATTTTTTTTATCTTCACTAGCTTGATACATTCCAAAGTTATAATCAAAAAGCATTTCTTGATTATATGTGTTATTAAGCACATATTATAATCAAGAAATTTATATAGGTATTACTATTACTTATATAGGAAATATTATATGCGAGATTTTCGATATTTTTTTCCACATAAAAATGACGTCTACAATCTAATGGAACTGGCAAAGAGACTTCATCATCATCATCATCATCATCATCATCATCATCATAAGCCTCTATCCGTCAACTGCTGAACAAAGGCTTCCCTCAATGAACGCCAAGACAGCCTTACCATACCATATCTTGCCACTCGTATAGAGACTTACTTACATATTTACTGGTATAGACGACCTCTATGGCTCAATGGTTAGCACGTTGGCGCTTGATCCGGAGTGAGCAGGTTCGAATCCCGTCAGGGAACAAAAAAAGTCGGTGTTCCTGGGTCATGGATGTGTATTAAATACGAGTATGTGTATCATATAATAAAAATCTGAAATATGTATAGTATTAAACATATTTCCGTTGTCTAGCACCCGTAACACAAGTTCTTCGAGAACTTACCACGGGACCAGATTCAGTCCATAGATATTATTATTATTATTATACTGGACTAGTCCCGTGTAAACTTGTTTCTGTCCATGGAAACGTTGGCCGCCACAGTAGGCCGCTATTCATCAAGTCATGTCAGATCGCCTAGAAACATAAAAAATAAGTCCGATAAAAATGTATCTTTTACTCATTTTGATCGATTATTTCATATATTTTATTTAAGTGTATGTTTTATAGTGTTGCTTATAAACATAGATAAGCGTTATCGCGAACTCTCTTGAGAAATACGTAGCTGAAGTGTAAAATAATTTGATAAATCATCTCTCACTTACTGACAAGTAATACGGATAAGTTATTTACGGCGTAGAGGTGTAGACTTATCCAAATATGATTAGACTAGACCCTTTATCCTCTTACCCCTCTTATAAGAAGAGGGGACAAAAGAGCAGGGGGCAAGGGGCGAGGATGGGAACCTCACCCCATTGTACTGTCCCGACGTTGGGAGGGGTTGTTCTGTGGTGCGGGACAGCCCCTCTGTGGAGGTTGCGTCGGTCCCTTGCGGGACTGACTAGCCGTCGAGATGCCCTGTTTGTTTTCTAGATCCGGGGCGCGCTCTCGCTTGCAGCTCAGCTCAGACGGAACGTGCCACTTTCGTGCATGCAGTCGGTGTTTATTTAAATTTAACGCTAACTTTTCTGTAGACCTATTTAAACATAGGTCTACAAAAAAGATGGCATATTATGTCTATCTCTTGAGGATAATATACCAATAAATAGCTTTCCAATTTATAAAGCGGTAATTGGAAAGCTATTTACACAAATACGGTATGAATCCTTATCTTTTTAAATACGTTGTTGGCTTGAGCATTTCATGAAGATAATTTTTCCCCTTCACACCATGCAAATTAAATTAAAAACTTCAAAATAAAAATAATGCGTCGCGTCGCCGTGATTTAACCGGGCCGCGCGGGCGCTCCGAGTGCTCCGTGACCTCGCGCCTCGCGTCCGTGCCGGGGATTCCAAAAGTTTAAAAAGTGTATCAATGTATGGTGTAATTGTGTGTCATAAATATACCTACAGAAAAGTCAGGGATGGCATAATATGTATTTTAATGCTTTAAAAAATGCCCTTCCGAAAAAAATGTAAAAAGTGGTAATATAATTTATTAATCCTTATCATCTTTACTTAATATAAAAAGTCCTTGGTCGCGTCTGTACGCGATAAACTCAAATACTAATTGATGGATTTTCAAGCTGTTTTAAAAATGAAAATTCATCCATACATATAACTCATAGTATATTGTTTACCAAGATTTTGTTTTGAAAAATAATTACACGTTCGGATACAACTATTTATCTAACGCGAAGCTAAAAGCTAGTTTCTCTCTACCAACTGCCGGAGCAACATTATCAAATAAGTATAGATTTATTCAATAAATTGAAAATATTTATATATACAAGGAATCCTACCCGGGGCATCATTACAGACTCTCGAGTTACTTCTGTAGGTATGTGGACCGAAATAACGAGGCGAAACGTTGCGCGTTTTAGATCACGAATAACAGATATGAGGGTAATAATGGCTCGCAAATTATGCTCGAATTTGTATTTTTTTGGTAATATTTGTATTTTGTATCTTTCAATGTTCAAGAAGCCATATGTCGACAATCTATTACAAAATGTTTGATACTTGATTCGAAATATATTCGATCGATCTAATGTGGTAGATAATAATTGTTTGAAGACTTATCTTTGTGAAACTCTTACCCTCTCTTTATTCTTTTCTTCTCCATTCACTCAATTTAAGTATTTAATCGCTATAATATGTATTTAAACTGAGGAGGTATCTGGTTGAAGTATTCAGGCGACCTCCCTGCTGATACCTAATATCAGAACTAAGCTGCGTTAGTAGCTTCATTTAATCATGAATGATTGGAACACAGGAGGAGAGATAATCTGACCTGCTGGCCTAGCCTGCGCGCACGACAAAATTTTGTCTACCCCTTTTCTCGTATTATCTCTCTGTCTACAGTAGCTTACATGCGTTTTCAATATTAAGGACAAGAAAAATATTAAGGTAATTCAAACTAAAATAAAAAAGCCTATTTTTTGTATGCCGTGGCGTTTCCCTACTATAATTTTATAATTTCGGTATACGAAGAGTGTTCTCGTAGTAGCGCTCTTCGTATTACGTGGTATTACCCTAACGAGTAATCTTTCTATCTCTAGTCAAGAGATATCTCGTAGTACGTGTGCTAGCCCAGCTGGTAATGAAATTTATCAAGAAGCCCATAATTTTACAAACTTGTACCTACATCAGAGCACACACGATAATAATGAGATCGTATTCACTTAAAATCGTTATTGTTATGTTGGTACAATAACATTTTAAATTAAAATACTGGCAGGTGGTAGCAGATGGCGGGAGAAGTCGATAATTACACAATAGTTGAAGTGCGGGTTGTTTAAAGGTTCTATTTTTAAATTGAAGCTCAACAGCACTGTTAACTTTTTAAAGTTGGACCCTCCAGCGACTTTCCTTATTCCCAACTTGTTGTAGTTTCCTTATTGAGCTCAGAGCGTATTCTTGGATAATGTAGATATTAATAGAATGATGTATTTACTTCCAACTCGATAAACGGGCAACTTATAATTGTTTTGTTTTTTTAACCATTGTTCAAATGGAAACATAAATTGTTTTTCGAACAATGAGTTCAAATTGTAATACAGTTCTGAAGGCATTATTAAATGTGTTTTTACATTATATGCCTATTATATTATGATAATAAAATATTTCTGTTTTCCTGAAAAGATTCCGACGAATTGATAATCTCCTCCCTTTTGAAGTTGGCTAAAAAGGCCGCCTACGTTACAAGTATTAAATTTTTTATATATGTTATAAAAAATCTAACAAATCCGATTCATAAGTTTAGATGGCATGTAGGTATCTACATATGATTCTTATTCCGTATTTAATTTTAGTTGGGTAGACCGCTGATGGGTTACCCCCAACGAAAAGAAATTAATCTCAGTGCAGAGATATCAGAGGTTCTTCATTGAAAGATGTCCAGTCGATACATCAAGGCTTAAGATATTTCGGTATTATCCTTCACTAATAATATCAATATCAGCCTCTATCCATCCGCTGCTGAACATAGGCCTCCTTCAATGAACGCCAAGACGACTGATTTCTAGCCACTCGCATCCAACACGAATCTGAGATCGTCTTCCCACCTGGACCAACACTTTGTCTACCTAAACGCGGCCTACACTCTTGAGCCTTATTGGCCCATCAGCCATCCGTTCTCCTGTGCCTGACCAGCCCACTGCCACTTCAACATGCTTATTCTTCGCGTGATATCAGCAACTTTAGTTCTCTGACGGCTATAAGCCTATGTTATCTGATAATTATCTTACAATACCTGCTTGAAAACTGTTGAAGCTTCTCCCGTTTATTTTTTCCTAAAACTTTTAAGCGATACAAAGTACATAGTTAGGTACTTTTTCAAGTATATAATATATGCCCTGCAAAAGACTTTCATATCGGCGTGTAATTGTATTTTCTTAATACCATCCATGCATTCGCCTCGCAGATGTTGGAAACGTGAGCCCCGCACCGTTCCACTACACTTCTCTGTCTTATTGAACTAATATTCAATATACAGGACTATTTTCATCCGCCACTTTTGTCGCAAATTGTTTTCATTTTTTGTATTAATTTCATGATAGCAGCTGGATTATCAGAGTTTTTAAGTTAAATAACAAAGCAATAGTAAGCGTTATTCATCTTTTAGTAAATAATACCTTCAAAATATGTCCAGTTCACGGTATCGTTTTTAAACCAAAGAAAGAAGAATTTCGGCGTCTTTACTATACGCCTAAATTGATACTGTAAAATTACTGAAGAATGCTATGGAAATTAGTACCAATTTTATATAATATATATCGATATAAAAATATCTTTAAAAAAAAGATTAATATTAAACATTTCCAAAAAAAAAAAAAATCTCCTTCTCAATCGCAGTTGGTTAAAAAGCCAGATTATGAGAGTGCAAAGCATATCGGAAAGGGCATAACAAGTTGGATCAAACATTTCAAAATAAGCAATAGGTACCTGAATAAGTCACCAAAACCTAGCCAGGTCACGAAAACCTAGCAAAAACAATTTCATATAATTACGAAGAAAACAGAAGTAAGTATAATAGAATTTTATTTAAATCATTTAATTTATAGAAAACTTTTCTTTTGATTATCTACCACTTAAGAATGCTCTGTTCGTGTTTGAGAACTGCTACTATGAAATAGAAATGAGTTTTAAATGACTTTCTGAGATTATTAAAATCTCGTCTTACAGCACTTGTGCGATAACCGACTTCAATTATAATATGTACCTACTAAAGGCAGAGAAAAGGAATGTCTATGAAAATCATCAGTATGATCATTATATTATCATTATTTATTACAATAATATATAATATAATAATAATAATATCTCTTAAGTTAATTATAGTGCTAGGGTTACTACTGAAACGCGAAGTAGTGAAAATTCCTGTTATCGTTCCTACGGAATTTCAAGTCTTGTTCTTATAATTCAAATGTTTTAACATTACAAAAAAATGGCAAACAATATCATAACAACATACAACATAATCACGAATATGCGAGAAGAAGCCTGCTATGTTCTGCAGTTGACGGATAGAGGCTGATGATGATGATGGAGTAATAAATACTAATAATGAATATTAATCTAATTTAATTATGTCATTTAATACAGGAATAAATATACTCAAAAATTATATATTTATATCTTATTATTAATTTTTATATATTATGTACACTAGCTGTTGGACGCAGCTACGCCCGCGTTAACTTACTTAACTCCTATTAGTCACAGCGTAATGTGGCCCATTTATCGAGGAAGCCTATAGCCTTCCTCGATAAATGGGCTATCTAACACTGAAATAATTTTTCAAATCGGACCAGTAGTTACTGAGATTAGCGCGTTCAAACTAACAAACTCTTCAGCTTTATAATAATAGTATAGATATAAACACCACAAATAATTGGAAAATTCCTAACAATTTGATTAATAATTGTAAAAGAGCACCGCATCAGTTTTTAATATATTTATATTAGTTTCACCTGTGTATGTATGTATGTATGTAACGGAATAATGTATCACGTTCAAGCAGACTGAGATATTATTTTCAAAACTTATGTTTCGTGTATATAATTAACCAGGTACGGTGTCCACACTCCACATATACAAGTCCAATAATCGTTGAGGAGATTAAATTTTTTAATTAAAATACGTTACTTTTTTTTCATGTCATAATGAGGCAACCGAGCAGCCTTATGGCGACTACCGACGCCCATAGATATCCGCAGAACCAAAAGTTATGCAAATGCGTTACCCTCCTTTACCCTATCCTCTCAATCGGCCACCGGAAACTCACAAACCGTACGAAACGCGACAGCATGGCTGTCACATGACGCCGGTGTTATGTGAGCAAGAGGTACCTACCACCCCGGTCGTGCCGGCTCAATTCAGCTGCAAAGCAGCATGGCACTACCTCTAACTAAAATATTTTTTTATTTTATTTTTATTTCTTGAAAAAGATCAATTATTTTTAGCAAATAGCCTTTTTACATAAAACCTTTGCCATAATATCGATGAAAAATATAATTATTTCATCATCATTATCACCACAGATATTTGAAATAAGATTATCACCATTCCAGGTCCAGGGCTGATCAGTCAATCGACGAGCATATAGCGAGCTGAGTATCCTTTCAGTCTCATCATGCAATGGCGTGTCAATTTATCAAATTTACTTTCGCGTTACTTTGAAAATAATACTAAAGTTCACCGCAGAAAATACTCGGTCAGGGTATAATTCAATAAATTATAGTCATGTGTGAAACATAATACAAGATAATAAGCTAATTTATACAGCTCATTTTACAGAATATATCAAGTTTGGGGTAATTAATTAAATTGTGTGCTTAATGCTTCAATTTATTATACGTCCAATAATGTGCAAGTTTTCAATGTGTCATTCGTAAAGTCGATATTACAAACTGCCACTAAACAAAGCCGTGGGGAATGGATACTAATTCAAAATTTGTCATAACTAGCAATAACTTTGTATTAGGTGACGCCACTGACATTTACGAAGTTAACATTATTATAGTAAATTAGAATAGCCTCCAAACCACTATTGTAATTTATTCATCTATGCTTTGCACTATATGTTAACTTAGATTGATGATGATTATTTTTATAGCCTAAGTTACTCCTTAATACATCAGCTATCTGTTAGTGAAAGTCACGTCAAATTCGGCCCAGCCGTTCCCAAGATTAGCCGGAACAAACAGACAGACAGACAGACAAAAATTGTAAAAAAAGGCTGTTTTGATATATGTACCGTGTATACATACATAAATTATGCATTTAATAAAAAGCGGTTATTTTAATATTACAAACAGACACTCCAATTTTATTTATATGTATAGATTGAGTTTGCTAGATTCCTTTAGGTTATTAATTAACATAAACATAACATTGACATACATACATGAACCGCTAAACGTAAACTTGCTTTCAGGCCTAATTTAAAATGCAGATTCACAATTTGTTTATCAGATTTATATTTCCGTATATTTTTTTAGAAGTTATTGTGATAACCTATGTAGGTATATTGTTCACAAAATGTGTCGGGCTTAAAACCTGCAAAGATTTTTCTATCGAGTGATCGGTATTTACGGGGTCCTTTTCATATTTTCCTTGACTTTTTTATTATTTATGTCAAACATCCATTGGGACTTCTAAGCAGTGAAATCGACTGAATGCCGTGACGGCAAACGGAAGACGCTGTCGTGCCATGATGCCCCTCTACCACAGAACCCTCTACGCCGCCGCTCTCGACTCCTTTGTGACGCGCGCGAATATATTTGATTATTTTATTCCATCCTTCATTATAATATATCGATTTTTATTAATTATAATTTTCAATATGAAGAAGCTGTAACAGCTATCTTTCTTTTATTTTTGCAAGCTTTTTATTAGTTGGATAGCAATCTGGCAGACGTGCCCATTATGGTAAGCGGTCAACGTCACGAATTAATTTTGACGTGACTACGATATCTTATAATTCGATGGAGCCGGCTGCACGAACGAAAAGAGACACGTTCAACTCTCGTCTGTAAACCGACATTACAGACAACCGATTTTTTTTATTCATTTGTCATCATTCATTCATCATTAATTAAGAACTCATTTATAGTCCATGATCGTAGTGTCATCATGTCATCATGAACTTGGGAAAATCCTTCAATGACATATATTGTTATCGAAGTTTATCTCCCGTGTGAGTCGCAATGTAATTAAATCTCGCTCAGTTGAATGCACTTTCGGAGTATCTTTTCAAAGTGCTCGTGTCCTTTGTTAACAGTCCGAACGAGTAGCTGGCGAGTTTTACTCTCCGATACTGGCTTTGAACTTTCAGACACATTATCTATTTATTTCTTATGTATCACGTTACAATCAGACTAAGGTATTATTATTATTAATGATTCATACTGTTTTCTAATGATTAAGCGAATTTCACTCATCGCGGTTTATTAAGATTTTTACAAGTCCGACGTTTCGGATACTCAGCAGCAACTATGGACATGTAAAAAACCTAAAAAAACCGCGATAAAATCCGTAAAAGTTGTTTCTTTATAACTCATGGTTCGTGTACTAGAGATGAATAAATAATAAAGCCTCTACTAGGATCAAACCCGCAACTTTGCAAATTGCATACTTAATATACCAAGTATAATTTTTTTTTCTTTAACGCCGGGAAATGCCCTGAGGCATCCCGCGGGGGAGTGGGTCTCCCCACGTGGGTATGTGGGACTCGCTGCGCCCGAAAGCTGGTAAGTGGACGCAGCTCTACCCACTAAAACTCGGCGAGTGCCACCAATGCCGCCTTTAATGAGGTGCCCCGGATCTAATAAACAAACAGGGCACCTCGACGGCTAGTCAGTCCCCAAGGGACCGACGCCACCTCCACAGAGGGGTTGTCCCGCACCACAGAACAACCCATCCCAACGTCGGGACAGTACAATGGGATGAGGTTCCCATCATCACCCCTTGCCCCCTACTCTTTTGTCCCCTCTTCTTATAAGAGGGGTACAAAGAGCCCCCTCGGCTCAATTAGCTTCCCCCAAGGTGCTGGGCACACCCTAGGCTACTAAGCCCCACCGCCACGCCTAGGCCTGAACCATGGTGGGGACACCAAGTATAATACAATAACAATCCTTTACAATAACATTTAATACAAAACTATCAGTTCTCCGTGTTTTCATATGCCAAGAATAAAAAAAAAAACCAAATATCCTGTATCGCTCCATAATAAGCGAGCTATAAAATGTAAAAAGATTTTATCAAATCCCACTGGTATTTCCAGAAATAAGCGCGTTCAAACAAACTCTTCTCTTTCATTGTATTGGTATAGATATACGGATACCTATAACGAGCCTTTTAAAGGTAAGGCAAGAACTTTATTCGAAAATCTTGATAGCCGGGAAACTATTAAGCTGCATTAGCCGTTACTTTGCCTTCCTGGAAGTTACGAAACAGCGAGTGAATAGCACTCGACTCGACTGCCCCTATCCGGGTGCCTCCTGAATTTATACTTCATTAGGTCACCCGCCCACATGTTTGGGTACCTGGCATTTGAATAAGACTTCTGTTTAAATTCAATTACTGAATACGGAGCATGCATTGAATTTATGCAGTACTTTGCTTAATTTTCAACTGCTTTTTGGATTCTGTTATATTCGTACAGCTCACTATCATTATCAGACTTTTTTCACTGCTAATCAGAGGCCTCTGTTAATGAACAGAATTAATGGCAGATCCTCGGCCACCCACACAGGGGCCGGTTTTTTACTGCATTTAGTTAGAGGTCAACCTTACCTCCGTCTCATTGAACTCGTCTTTCCTATATTTATACATTTACGTTCAATTGAGCAATAGCGTACCTATTGCCCGCTCGGAAAAGGCATCGTCGTAGACGTAGGGCATATTATAACCTTATAGAGTTGTAATTTGAGCGATAACATTCCGAAAGTAGTCAGTGATTTGTCACTGACGTAATATCAATTCAACCAACCGGTGATCTGTGTGTACGTCCCATCGGCCAATCATCCAACAATGGCCATCAGTCGGCCAATCAGAGCGCAGAACCGCGCAGCGTCACAACACAAATTTGGCGGAATCTGTTTTCATACAAAACAACATTATCGCTCTATTCCGGTTATATACTCGATGGCCGTAGATAAACAACTTGTTAATGATCGAATATATCGGCATGATGCCATTATCATGCTCAGTAACAAGATATGGAACCATATGAGCTGGTTTTGAGAAAGACTAAGAATATGAAATGACCTTTTCCATCCACTACAGGACATAGGTCTCTTTCAATAACGTCAAGACGGCATATCACTTGCCAGCCTCTAATACATCAATAAATAATTTTAGCGCTAATTGGGAAAATAATTTTGTAAGAGGTAGTGCCATGCTGCTTTGTACCCGAATTGGGCCGGCACGACCGGGGTGTTACCTCTCGCTCACATAACAACGGCGACAAGTGACAGCTATGCTGTCGCGTTTCGTGCGGGTTGTGAGTTTCCGGTGGCCAATTGGGGCAATAGGGAAAAGGAGGGCAACGCATTTGCATAATCTCTGGTTGTTTGGATATGTAGGCTTCGACTGCTCGTTTGCCTTCCTCTGCTGTAAAAAAAGAAATATATATCCAGCAGGAGTTGCCTTACTAGTGATGAATTATTTAGTATTTTTGTTCTAAGGAAATATATATTTAAGACTCAATCCTAATAAGGTAAGGGTCAACTAACAAGAATTTATTACAGCAGAATTGAATTCAGGGCGTTCTATAATAAAGGTAACAACTTTGTACACGTTGTCTTAAACTTAATATTATGATACAACTTTTACGGATTTTATCGCGGTTTATTAAGATTTTCACATGTCCAACGTTGGTTATTTAATAGTAGTATAAAGCGTGGTTAAGTAGCGCATTTACTATCAAATAAATAAAGATTGTAACATACTGGAACATATCTGGGACAAAAAGGTATCCTTTTATCTGTACTAGATTAAATGACCCGAATTTCATGTATTCGTTTAAATATTTATGTATGCGTAATTTTTACTGTTATTCAACTCTTTTACGGCATTTCCTGCCTAACACAACCACAATATGGAACCAGCTGCCATCCACGGTATTTCCGAACCTTCCAGACCGGGACCTTCAAGAAAAGAGCATACTCGTAATATAAATGTTGCTGGTCACGTAGGGTTTACCTATCCATTTGCCCCCGCTTTTATATAATTTATAACCTCAATCACTTACAATCTCACATATTAATTGTGTACGTTATAAATATAAGTTTAGTCGCAGTATGTAAACATTTTACAAAAAATTAAAACCGACTTTTAAAATACTAAACTAAAAAGTAATTAAATAACTGTTTCTTTAATTTTTGTGCTTACAATTTATAGTCAACTTAATCTTCTACTAATTACAAACTTTGCGTTTACCACGTGACTTATAGTTACTTTTGGAGTCGGTTTCAGCCAAGGTAGGTAGGTAAGGTACAGCAACAAATACGAATTGGGAATAACTAAAAAACGGCTTGACAGATCGTAATAAAATTAATATGGGACCAAAATGGAAGCACCTGCTTTCAAACAAAAAATAACCACCGAAATCCATTCACAAACGGCGGAGTAATTATGTCACATACATACAAAAAAAACATACAGACGAATTGAGAACCTCCTCTTTTTTTGAAGTCGGTTAAAAAATGTATGTGTAGGTACAAAAATATATAATTGATGTATTTTCGCTGTAACTGTTACTTGTTACTATGAGTAACTTTAATAGAACAACTACAAGGAACATTAAACGTAAGACGGGACGTGCTCCGGCATGTTCATGAGAATATAATGAGACAGGTTTTTATTCGAAGGGAGAAATTTTTAGAGTCCTGAACATAAAGAAATCTTAAGGGTACCAGACTTTATTGTACCTTGTACGTTATATTACTTTAAGATTTAGGACTTTTACATAAAAGTTATATTTAATTTAGAGTATCAATTAGAGAAACATCTGTGTGTTTGCCTGTATGTAGGCTCATGAGCCCATGCGTGTGTGCGCGTGTTTAATAAGTACTAAAAGTTAATTTAAAAAATTACTCCCGAAGTGCCCCCCTGCTAAGAGACTGAAGCCCAAAAACCCACCAGTCTTTCCGTAATGTCTTTTAAATTAAACTTGAAATTATTCGTACTAAAAGAATCAAAATTCAAATAAATCAAAGACTTAATTGGGAAAAAATCTGCTATAAATATAAATTCCTAATAGGTTTCTATAAATAAATAAAAACACCAAGGATTTACTTATACAACTTCTATCTTAACGGATAGTTTCCTAAGATGAAAGTTGTTGAATATCTTTTTGCTTTCTGATTTATCTTTAAAAGAGCTGCTTAATCTGGAACGGAAATTTATTTTGCGATGAAGATTTTAAATTTTTTTTCTACGTAAACGTTATCTTATTATATGAGATCTCTTTAGAACCTTTATTAAGGTGAAGCTTTTATTAATGTAAAGTATAGTAGTTACAGATATTTAAGACTGGGGTCTGGGGGATTTTCTCGAAGATATTACAAGCAATAAATCGCTTCAGTAATTAATTAACTAGTAATTTGCTTTTTCGTGTAAAATTTTCCATCTTTCTTACCAGGCTTACTCTATCCTATACGTTCACTTGAACCTAGGCCATACATTTATGTGTTATCTTAAGATGTAGGATGGTACTCGGTGCCAGTAATTACACTGCCCGTACCACCACCTAAAAAATAAGCAGGAGCGTGGCGGTACCTATGCCGATGGGAGCGCGTCACAGTGCATCTCTCCCACAGGCCAAAGGTTTGGATATATGGGCTTGTGGTGTAAATCGTCGATAGCGTCGCTCTGGGCCTCTTGAACACACACGTTTTTCCGGCTTGAAAATGTACGATTCATTCACACACGTCTTTTCGGCGTGAAAATTTACGATTAATTCGCCGTGTGTGACGAAACACGATTGACAGTGTTGTATGGATCACTATGGGAGTTTGTTGATATACGCGGACGGCGGTGCCGTAGTGTTCCCCTAGTCACTAGAATTCACTAGGGCCTAGTACATAAGAGGCCTTAAAGTATAGTTACATGAAGTGCAATTTTGCAAATTCAATCGTGGAACATTGGCAGCGGACCCTTCATAATGAAGGCTTTTTTACCATATCCTTCCTGAAATTAACAATTTCTAAGTATTAATTTATTAAAATTATGTCACATGGAGGCAACCGAGCAGTTGGAGTCTTATGGTGACTACCGACGCCCATAGATATCCACACAACCAAAAGTTATGCAGACGCGTTGCTCTCCTTTTCCTATACCCCCTAATGGGCTACTGGAAACTCTCAAACTGCATGAAACGCGATCGCGTAGCTGTCACTTGACGCCGGTGTTATGTGAGCGAGAGGTACCACCCCGGTCGTGCCGCCCCAATTCGGCTGCAAAGCAGTATGGCACTACCTCTTACACAGAAAAAAAAGAAATTAAAGGTGAATATGAACCAACATTAGCTTAAGGTAATATATCGCAGTGTTTTTCAATCTACCCACCATGGTTCAGGCCTTGACGTGGCGGTGGGGCTCAGTAGCCTAGGTTGAGCCCAACACCTTGGGCGAAGCTAATTGAGCCGAGGGGGCTCTTCGTACTCCTCTTATAAGAAGAGGGGACAAAAGAGCAGGGGGCAAGAGGTGAGGATGGGAACCTCACCCCAGTGTACTGTCCCGACGTTGGGAGGGGTTGTTCCGTGGTGCGGGATAACCCAATCTGTGGGGGTGTAGTCGGTCCCTTGCGGGACTGACTAGCCGTCGAGGTGCCCTGTCAGCTTAACAGATCCGGGACACCTCACCAAGGCGGCACTGGTGGCACACGCCGGGTTTTAGTGGGTAGAGCTGCGTCCATTTACCATCTTTCGGGCGCAGCGAGTCCCACATACCCGCCTGGGGAGACCCACTCCCCAGGCCGGATGCCTCAGAGCATTTCCCGGCGTAAAAGAAAAAAAAAAGTGTTTTTCAATCTGTGGGTCGCGACCCCCAAGAAGATCGCCAAGCATTACTCGGGGGGTAGCCGGCAGAAGGTAAGGTAAACAAAGAAAGAAAGGCATGGTAGTAAAAACCTTGTTTATTAAAAATTATTTATCATATAATCTTTCAATAATTCTAACTTTTTGTGGCTGTGTATGGTAGGTACAAAGGGGTCGCCAGAAATTTGGAATCGGTAAAGGGGTGGCGTATTTAGAAAGATTGAAAAACACTGATGTATCGAAATATAAATTTTAATGTTAAATAGTACCTACTTAATATTATAAATAGAAAAGTTTTTTCTTTTGGTTTGTAACCGATTAACCCCGATAGTACTCAGCTATTTTATAAACTCTCACATTATTAGAAAACATAATCCACAATCAACAGGCTTTATTTTATTGCTAAATACCTCAACTACACAAACAATGACTGGTCAAGTAATCATAATTTAAACTTTAAATCATAGATTTAACTGAAAGCTAATGTGAACACGGAGGTATAGTTACAACAGACAGCATGCTTTGCGAGTATTCTTAATTTATTCCCCAGACAAAGAGTTATGCAATTACTCGAGTTCTTTATCAGTTATGATCAATTCGAAATAATTTAGTTAACGTTCGTGCATAACTTTAAATAATTAATTAAGGTTAATCCAAAAGTTATTTAATTCGAAATGATTGCATCTGGTGACTTCATGTCAGTAATTACATTCCCATACATTAAAATTGAATTTAATGGTGAAAGGCAATTAATATGCTGACCCATTGTAAATAATTTTGATATTGAATTAATAGATAACATCACTAATAGAGTCTTTAAAAAATATCTCATATAGTTCATTAGAAGAAGTTAAAAACTGGCAGTACCAGCCGGATGTGACGCCGTTTACAATATTTAATATTAATAATAATTTAAATTGTAGACTTCCGGTGGCGCCAAAAGGATGTGCCAGTCATGAAGATTATATTGATGAATAATTAAAGTTTAACATTAAAAAATAGATCTATATAGGTATACGTGATTAATAATTCTAATAATTAATCATATACATATTTCTAAAGTGATCAACGATGGCCTAGTGGGTATGGGCTCGGCCTCTTGAGTGAGAGCCGAGAGGGTCCGGGTTCGATCCTGACCCCCCTCCCCCTGTGCTGCCTAGAAATGGGTTTTTCTTAATTTCTACGTGCATCTAAACATGAGACCATCGCTTGCTCACTGGCGAAGGAAACATCGTGAGGAAACCTCATGCAGGTTTCCTGACGAGATTAAAAGTCTTTGAAGATGTGTGAAGTTCACCAATCCTTTTTTTTCTTTCTTTCACGCCGGGAAGTGCTCTGAGGCATCCCGCGGTTTCAAAACCCAGTCCGGCTTCCCCACGCGGGTAAGTGGGACTCACTGCGCCCGAAATGTGGTAAGGTGGACGCAGCTCTATCCACTAAAACCCGGCGAGTGCCACCAATACCGCCTTTGGTGAGGTGCCCCGGATCTGTTGAGCTAACAGGGCACCTGCACAGAGGTGCTGGGTTCACCTTAGGCTACTGAGCCCCACCACCACGACAAGGCTTGAACCATGGTGGGGTGAAGTTCACCAACCCGCATTGGGCCAGCGCATCGGTGAACGTTTGTTATTGGTGAATGTTCCTGGACCAACATCTTTCGATTTTTTGTGGCCGGAGTATTCGATACGTACCAAGATGTCAGGGACTGCAATTGCTAGAAGACGATAACTACTGGGACGTAACACTTGCCGATGCTGCGTTGATATCAACACCGTATAACATTCGTCAATTGTTTGCAATTTTATTTTGATGACGCGTTCCACTTTTTGGGAAAAATACAAAAAATGTATGACAGAAGAAATATTGCACCGAATTAGACAATTTACGGTATTTTTTTTTTTTTTAATAAAATGACATTTTCTAAAAATGATTCCTAGCTAGATTTATCGATTTATCGCCCCCGAAACCCCCTATATACTAAATTTCATGAAAATCGTTGGAGCCGATTCCAAGATTCCAATTATATATATATATATATATATATATATATATATATATATATATATATATATACAAGAATTGCTCATTTAAAGATATAAGATAAGTTAAGATTCAAGCTGCCATTAGACATTTGACATTATTTAGACATTATTAGAGAATTTCTGAACTGTTGTTCACACAAAAAATGAATTAATTAATTCTTAAATTAAATAATAATTAAAAGTATTTTCGTGACATACATAATAATTACCAACTTGGTTTATAACTGGCTCTGCAGTCAGGCTATTTTGGCAGCCAAAAATGATGTTGACGAAATGAATTTCCAGCTACAGTTATTGTGCACCGCTCCAACTATTAGCCAGGCTATCAGATGTCTTTGAAACGATACTGTTGTTGATGAAAATGAAAGTGTACATTTTCCAATTGATGTTTCTTAATTCTTTAGAAATACCTCGAATGCCACCACATAAGCTTCGATTTAAGATTCGTTCAGCTGTTATCCTTCTGTGTAATTTGAATGCACCTCAATTACGCAACGGTACACGTTTAGTCATAAAAAAAATCAGCCGAAATATTATTTAAGCAACTATTTTAACTGGAAAGTTTAAAGGACAATTTGTCCTGTTGCCACGTATTCCAATAATACCGTCAGAAGTCTACAGTTTCCCATTCGTTTAGTTTTTGCCATTTCTTGAAATAAGTCTCAAGGGCAAATAATGTTCATTTGCGGTTAAGATTTGGAAAATCCATGTTTTTCCCATGGGCAACTATATGTTGCATGCTCACGTGTGTTAAAACCATCATAATAGGTCTTTACCTATGAAATTGCAGTTTTGCAGTACTGGCCATTTCAAATCAAAATAATTTTTGTTTGGCTAAGAATTCTAATTTCAAATTAATTTTATTTTAAAACGTGGAATTCTTTTCCCAAAACTAGTTATTTCTTTATTAATTAGTGTTACATTTTCATCGCATTTTAATCTTTTTCGTCATCATGGATACGTTAAAAATTCGAGTAATTATGGAATATGAGTACCGTCGTGGCCGCAACGCGGCACAAGCGACACGCAACATCAACGATGTTTACGGAGCTAACACTACAAACCAACGCACCACCTGTTATTGGTTTGCTCGCTCCGTTCTGGAAATTGCGACCTGAAAATTGAACCTCGCGGTCGTGGAAGCTGATGATACACAATCTACGGCTGAATTAGCAGCAGTTTTCGACGTTAGCGTCAAAACAATATTGGTCCATTTGTTTCAAATTGGCAAGGTAAAAAAGCTTGACAAATGGGTGCCCCACGAACTCAATGATCGCCAGCGCGAAGTACGCGTCGAGACGTGCCTTGCACTGCTCAACAGACACACAAATAAAGGAATTTTGAACCGCATTGTTACCTGCGATGAAAAATGGATTCTATTTGATAACCGCAAGCGCTCAGCAAATTGGTTGGATCCTGGTTCAGCACCTAAACAATGCCCTAAACGAAAACTTACCCCTAGAAAAGTGATGGTCACTGTTTGGTGGTGTAGCGCCGGTGTGATTCATCACAGCTTCTTACCAAACGGGGTGAGCATTACTGCAGATGTGTACTGTGAAGAACTGAACACAATGATGGAGAAGCTGGCACATCTCCAACCAGCATTGGTCAATCGCTCGTTTTCGTTGCTGCTGCACGACAACGCGCAACTTCATACTGCACAGCAGACGGTCTCCAATTTGCAAGAACTGGGGTTGGAAGCTCTCCGTCATCTGCCCTACTCACCAGACCTTGCGCCTACAGACTACTACTTATTCCAGAATTTGGATAACTTCTTGGCGGGAAAAAAATTCAATACCCGAGAGGCAGTACAAAATTCATTTGAAGAATTTGTTGCCTCCCGTCCAGCTGATTTCTTTAAGAAGCACATCAATAAACTGCCACTGCGTTGGCATAAATGCATTGATTGCATGGGTGATTACTTCGATTAATACAAATAAAAAATCGGTTGTCTGTAAAGTCGGTTTACTGACGATAGTTGAACGTTACAACGTCATAAGAAAATGGAACGCCTCAGAGCGAGGTAACGCCGCATGCATCATGTTTTTTTTGTTCTTGCAGCCGGCTCCATCGAATTATAAGACGTTGTCACGTCAAAAAACAATAGGTTCGGGGTTGGGGTGAGATTAAGATAAACTAAGATTAAAGATTATAGAAAAGTTACTTATATTTCAGTAACTACTATTAGAACCAATGAGGTGAATAAGATGAGATTGAGTCGCGCCCGATATGCTATCCGAAAGCGTACTGACTATTTGAATTTAAAAAAATCATTTTACAAAAAATTAAAACCGACTTCAAAAATACTAAACTAAAAAGTAATAAACTTTTTAGTTTAGTATTTTTGAAGTCAGTTTTAATTTTTTGTAAAATGATTTTATTTCTTAATGTTTAGTGATTCGAAATTCGTCGTCTTGGCGTTCCTTGAAGGAGGCCTATGTTCAGCAGTGGACAGATAAAGGACGATGATGATTACGATGACCGCGACATACTATGGTGTGCTACCAAAGCATCCTACACAATTGTTACATCGACAAGTAATAAAATGAACACATCAGCATATCGTCCAGATAAAAGGAACCAACCAAATAGGCATTATTGGGAATAACTAAAGAACGGCTTGTCAGATCTTAATAAAATTAATATGGGACCAAATTGGAAGCACCAGCTTTCAAAAATATTATTCATACTACAAAAAAAAACATACAGACGAATTGAGAACCTCCTCTTTTTTTGAAGTCGGTTAATTATACATTAAATATATAAGGCATATAACGCGGTGTCGCAATTACGCTGATGCGTTATTGTTCGGTGATTGACCCGAATAAGCTTAAATAAATAAATGAAAGCTATATTAATCAATTTTAAAACTGAAGAAAACAGTGATGATACTGAATCAATTACAAGTCGTGTTAAATAATGAGACACATAAACTGTACAAACATGTATCTCAAAGGAAATTCGTGTAATAAAGAAAACCAATAGCTCGTCCACAAATGTGGTGTTTAAAGGCTAAACGACGCCTCGAATGGTTGAAATATTGCCTTTCTCGTCTATTTACCTTGCACCGAGCGCGCTGTTTAATTTATGAGCTAACTTCTTACATAAAAAGGCGTCTATAGCGCGAATATGTGCAAACTAGCTGTTCCTCACAATTTCATTTGCTTCAAAATTAAAATAAATAGCTTTAATGATTGGGGTACATAACTAATGCAAAAAGATTTTTTAAATCCCGATTGGTTGTTCCAAAGATTAGCGCTATATAACCGGTTGACGCTAAAAATAAAATAAATAAATCTTCCTTAAAAATCTTTTCTTCTTCTTCTTCGATGAGGTTTCACCGCCTCACCGGCTCCAAGATAGATATCGAATATCTTTCTTACAAATACGGGGCCATCCATAAATTACGCCACGCATTAAGGGCGAGGGAAGGGGTCAACGAAGTGTGACATTGTGTGACAAGAGGTAGGAGGGGCCTATTTTGTGACCTCACGGATACGTCCGTAAATATGATAACGCGGGCGAAGCTGCGTGTAACAGCTAGTCCGTCCATATAACAACGAGAAGTCATTACAAATAGTGTATTAAAAAGAAAACTTTGTTTTTTTATTCGAAATATTATCATCCTCAACAGACGCTGTTCTGTACAAAAAAAATTGTAGTGGACCGAACTGTGTATCTAAAGCTAAACTTTTTTCAAATTCACTTGAACACTCACAAAAAATTTCATCAAAATTAGTCCAGTCTTTTAGAACGTGTTCAGTGCGAGGGGAGTTAAAGGGGCGAGAATGGGAACGTCACCCCATTGCACTGTCCCGACGTTGGAGGGGTTCTTCTGTGGTTCGGGACTACGCCTCTGAGGAGGTGGCGTTGGTCCCTTTGGGGACTGACTAGCCGTCGAGGTTCCCTGTGGCTCAACAGATCCGGGCTCCATATCAAAGGCGGCATTGGTGGCACTCGCAGGGTTATAGTGGGTATTCGGCACAAATATGTGCCGTGAGTCTTACTCAGGACCGTTTACGGCGCGTAAAGGTGTTTCCCCTTGTTAACAAAAAAAAAGCCATCAATGCGTTAGCGGTTAGGTGATCCTGTCGCTAGCAGATCCGTTACCGTCGAAAAGCGACTGAAGGCGCTCGTAGGTGATTTAGTGGGGTAGTGCATTCCCAAGTGCGAGTCCCACTTAGGTCCAGGTGCCTTGCCCGAGGTAAACTGAAACCCAAAAGCTTTAACCAGGGTCATCAAGAAAAGGCCATTCATACGTTATCTATCCTGATCCGTGATGTAAGATAGTACCTATCTCTTACAGGTAGTGATACAATTCTAATGAGCAATAAAACCCTGCCAGAAGGTGTTTTAATTACAAGAGCTGAAGCGAGAGACATCCCAATTAAAAGGTGCATGACGATGATTTAAAAAATCCAAAAAAAAATATTAAAAAAAAGACCGACTATGAATAGTTTGGTTAACATATCGTTAAGCTTATTTAATATTACGCTACATGTAGGGGAGTTAGCAAACTTTGCGGACGAATATCCTTGCAAACGTTCCCTGTGACCAATATAGTCTAAAACTTTAGTCTCATCGTCTTGTCACTCAGAAGACCAAAGTTTTGATATTGTTGGTCCATAAAGCCTCTGTGTATTTCTGTCTCTGTCCATTGAGACAACTTAGTGTTTCTTTAGCTTGTAAGTTTTGTAATTAGCTTAAAAACATAGGCAGGATTTTTAGGATCGTATTTATATTGGAATTGCTGGGATTAAAAGCGTTGGCTTAGGCTTATTTAATAATACTAGCTGTACGCGATTTTAAATGCTTAGATTTATTACGTGTAATACAGAAGTTTAGTATATATTCATAACAGGTTTAGTTATTTAAATTTTGTTGCTTATACCAAAATGAACGAACGACGAATTAAATAAAATAATTAAACCTATACAAAAGGTACACATTTGATTTTATTTTTTGTATCAAGATTCAATTTTAATTGGTTTTTCTTCTGTGCCAGGTATGTACACATTTATATCCCTTTTTACAGTCAAATCTAACAATTCAATCTCTTTAAACTAACAATATGTAATGTATATTTAAACAAACACTACATAAGTTACGTGACTAAACAAAACGCTATTTCAGTCTTATGCATGTAAGTCTAAAAAATGGCGGGATCAGCCCCCGAGTCCTTTGTTTGAAATGATCTTGCGGGTATACAAATATTTGTATATAAATATGGCTTTGTCTCGTAGCCCATCCAGTGCTCTGAGGAAACGCCACTGAAAGCGGTAAGACTTTATTTATACGGAACCATTACTTTTGTTAAACGACTCGAACGCATGACAGTATTACGCATTTGTACATTCTCAGATTTTCTTAATGTAACGTATATTGGTTGTAATTGAATATTTTCGTTGTTTATTTATTTACAATGTCCCTATATAATAAAAGTTACGAAACAATTTTTTATACAAGAAATTTAAACCGACTTCTAAAATAAAAGAATCATTCGGTTATTTTTTTTTTCATGTCTGAACTAGTATTTGTTACGGAAGATATATCTGTTCATTGTTGATTTCTTAATCATTTCTTTACATACAATACTTACTTACTTACTTCAAATACAATATTAAAAATAATTTAAATATTCGGTAATTATTCGGCACATAAACCGAATATTCGGCCGAACATTCGGCGCATCTCTACTAAAAAGTAATAAAATAATTGCGTTTCTTAAATTTTTGCCCTTACAACTTATAATCAACTAATTCTCCTACTAATGTACAAACTTTGCGTTTACCACGTCATTAGTTACCTACTTTTGGAAACGGTGTCGTATTTGTTGCTGTACCTACCTACAGCGATTCTAAAAGTAACTATAATGACGTGGTAAAAGCGAAGTTTATACAATAGTAGAAGAATAAGTTGTGCTAATGAGCAATAAAACCCTGCCAGAAGGTGTTTTAATTACAAGAGCTGAAGCGAGAGACATCCCAATTAAAAGGTGCATGACGATGATTTAAAAAATCCAAAAAAAAATATTTAAAAAAAGACCGACTATGAATAGTTTGGTTAACATATCGTTAAGCTTATTTAATATTACGCTACATGTAGGGGAGTTAGCAAACTTTGCGGACGAATATCCTTGCAAACGTTCCCTGTGACCAATATAGTCTAAAACTTTAGTCTCATCGTCTTGTCACTCAGAAGACCAAAGTTTTGATATTGTTGGTCCATAAAGCCTCTGTGTATTTCTGTCTCTGTCCATTGAGACAACTTAGTGTTTCTTTAGCTTGTAAGTTTTGTAATTAGCTTAAAAACATAGGCAGGATTTTTAGGATCGTATTTTTATTGGAATTGCTGGGATTAAAAGCGTTGGCTTAGGCTTATTTAATAATACTAGCTGTACGCGATTCTAAATGCTTAGATTTATTACGTGTAATACAGAAGTTTAGTATATATTCATAACAGGTTTAGTTATTTAAATTTTGTTGCTTATACCAAAATGAACGAACGACGAATTAAATAAAATAATTAAACCTTTACAAAAGGTACACATTTGATTTTATTTTTTGTATCAAGATTCAATTTTAATTGGTTTTTCTTCTGTGCCAGGTATGTACACATTTATATCCCTTTTTACAGTCAAATCTAACAATTCAATCTCTTTAAACTAACAATATGTAATGTATATTTAAACAAACACTACATAAGTTACGTGACTAAACAAAACGCTATTTCAGTCTTATGCATGTAAGTCTAAAAAATGGCGGGATCAGCCCCCGAGTCCTTTGTTTGAAATGATCTTGCGGGTATACAAATATTTGTATATAAATATGGCTTTGTCTCGTAGCCCATCCAGTGCTCTGAGGAAACGCCACTGAAAGCGGTAAGACTTTATTTATACGGAACCATTACTTTTGTTAAACGACTCGAACGCATGACAGTATTACGCATTTGTACATTCTCAGATTTTCTTAATGTAACGTTATTGGTTGTAATTGAATATTTTCGTTGTTTATTTATTTACAATGTCCCTATATAATAAAAGTTACGAAACAATTTTTTATACAAGAAATTTAAACCGACTTCTAAAATAAAAGAATCATTCGGTTATTTTTTTTTTCATGTCTGAACTAGTATTTGTTACGGAAGATATATCTGTTCATTGTTGATTTCATAGAATTTTATTTGTAAGTTGATTGACTTAAATATTTACTTAAAATAAACTTAATTAGATTAAAACTACAAATTCGACAATTCCTAGTTTTTATGTTGCAAATTAGTATTTGTTACTTAAGGTTTTGTAAATTGTTGATTTTTTTTTATGTTACTTGGATAGGCAAACTGGAAAACGTGCCACCTGAAGGTAAGTGGTCGATGTCGCCCTGAAACATAAACTAGTTTACCTGGAACGAGCCCGGGCAACTTATCTATGTATTGCCTATCCTGAGACATAAGATGTTAAGTCTCGGTGCCAGTAATTACACTGCCTGTCTTGCCCTTCTCTCCGAAACACAGCAAAGCTGTTTCACGGGAGAAACAAGCAAGATGCTGGTACCCACTACCCATGCAGCCGGGAGCGCGGCACAGCGCTTCCCTCCCACCGGTAAACCGGTAAAATTCTTAAATTTTATTTAGTAATAAATGTCTATATACGTAGGTATATAGACATTTATTTAAATAAAACTTAATTGCATATAGTATACATATTTTAATACTTGTATTGGTTCCTAATAATATAATATAATAATGAACCCTTATATATCCCACTGCTGGGCACGAGTCTCCTCCTCAAAATCAGGCGAGGAGGGTTTTTGTGCCATAGTTCACCGATGCGCTGGCACAATGGGGGTAGTGAACTTCACAGTTCACACACCTTCAAAGACTTTTAATCTCATCAGGCATGCAGGTTTCCTCACGATGTTTCCTTCACCGGTGAGCAAGCAATGGTCAGGTACAGGTAGAAATTTAGAAAAACCCATTTCTAGGCATCATAGGGGGGGGTCAGGATTGAACCCGGACCTCCGGCTCTCACTCAAGAGACCGACCCCATACCATTTTTAAAATTGTTCATTTCATAGAAATTTAATTTAGTTTAAATAATAATTTGTAAAAAAGCAGAAGTTTATGTTATTAAAATATAAAATAAATTTAAATATAAATTGAATGTTAAAGTTAATCTTTTTGCAAAGACAAAAAACACTACTTGCAAAGGGTACAAGTAGTGTTTCTTTCATTTACAAAGAACTATACAACTTTCGGAATAAACCACACTTTTTTATAATATTTAGTAATATTTAGTTAACCTTACTGTTTAATAAAATGTTCTTTTTTTATATATTAAAAATAATTTAAATATTCGGTAATTATTCGGCAAATAAACCGAATATTCGGCCGAACATTCGGCGCATCTCTACTAAAAAGTAATAAAATAATTGCGTTTCTTAAATTTTTGCCCTTACAACTTATAATCAACTAATTCTCCTACTAATGTACAAACTTTGCGTTTACCACGTCATTAGTTACCTACTTTTGGAAACGGTGTCGTATTTGTTGCTGTACCTACCTACAGCGATTCTAAAAGTAACTATAATGACGTGGTAAAAGCGAAGTTTATACAATAGTAGAAGAATAAGTTGATTATAAGTTGTAAGCACAAAAAAAAGCAATTATTTTATTACTTTTTTTTTGAAGGCGGTTTTAATTTTTGTAAAAAAATATTGTATCTAAGTAAGTAGGTACTTACTTAATTTTTTCTCGCCTTGATTTAAATATCAGAATAATATTATTTGAAAACTATTTTTCCCAAATTAAAAACATATAATATGTAAACAAAAAGAAAACTACATAATTCGTACATAAATATATTATTCAAAATACCTCCTTCAAACCGAAGAAGCTGTAACTAAGAGGTATAATATCCATACGTCGTCGTAGACGGTGCTCGTGTGTCGACCAAGTTTCCTTCCTTTCAAGGAAAAGCACTAAAGTAAACTTTACCCTAACTAATACGACCGACCAGGCATTTTAAATTTCCTCGTACAAAATATAAAAACCTGATTAAATCATGTGTAGCCGGGGTATGTGCATTTTGCTGCATTTTATTAGTAGGCAAACGTGTAGGTGTGTAAGTATTTGCTTAAGATTTATTCTCTTTTAAAATGTAAATTTAGTGCCAATTGCATTACAGAACTTGTAAATGTTCCATAAAGTTAATATACCTAGCGGAAAGGTATATTAACTATATGATATGTTCATATTATAATTAAACTCTGAAATAAAACAACAAATTATAAAAACTATATTTAACTTAAACATGTTCACTGGTTCCACGGTGAACGTTATGGATGACTAAAGGTTTATCATAATGGAAGTGCCTCCCTCAATGAACTCCGAGACCTTCCTTTCCTTCCTCAATGATTCCCATTTCCCTGTGTTGTAGGTGACCAGTCTCTTCCCTGATGCATATAGTAGGTAAAGAAAAGAAAAAAAAGCAAACCAAATAACATTTGGAACAAATTTTTTCATGATAACTCAATGCTACATACATGGTTTGTTATTTGATGTAAAGTTTATATTATAATTGGTATCAGTATTCAATATAGCTAAAATAACCTTATTATACGAAAAAAGTAATTTATGGTTTCATTATTTGCTGATCCCGTTAAACTAGAACCGAACATTTTTTTATTAGTTTTGGCTTATAAAATCATAAGTACCTGAATGAAAAAAAAATATTAAGGATTTCATATTTATATACTATTATAACTAATAGTTTAATGTCCTAGCACTAGTACTCTACAATTACACTATTTACACACTGATACAAAATCAACACAAAATTATCAATTAATATTTTTTCGTTCTGACCCTTCTTTACCTCTTGTGATATTAATGATTGCATTAAATCAGTTTTTTTTTACCATTTTCTTTGCTTCACACAATTTTTTTTTCTGATATTTAAAGACCTTTTATACGTCAGGATCAATTTTTATAGAATATGAAGTTAATAATTTTAAGTTTCTCACATAAAGTTTCTAAGGAATATGATATACCTTATATAATATGATTATATAGTATACTTAGAATTAAGAAAGTGGAAAAAATACAAAAAAGTAATAATATTACAATTATATGATATGTACTTAAAATAATATAGTTCGAAGTCCATTGTACGCGCTTGTATTTGCCGAATATTTAACCTCATTAGATATAGTCAAACACTTATTTTATTTATAACGGAACTGCAGTCAGCACTTAGGTATATTACACATAATATTATGTTCACTTTTTTATACTTTCACTAGGTAATGTAGGTTGTAGCCGTTGTGGATGTACAGGAAACAGCTAGCTACCTTTGTTTGAATAGCATCTCAGCCTTGCCCGGTTTTGGTTTTCCGTGTAACTCGTATTACAGGAACATCGACAATCAGGCTCGATTTTATCTCGTGGTTTATCCAGCATACATGGTAACGTCGCTACATCCGCAGAATAATATACAGAACGTCGCCAACACCAACACTACCATGGTGATGTTGATAATGTCATCTGCTCTAGATGTGCGCCATTGGAACGGCAAGCTGCGCTTTGCACCACTAAGGTATCTTCTTTAGTTTTCGAATCTCCCATTGTTGAGTATAAAACCAAATGTTTGAAGACGGGGCCATATATGGCATAGAGGCGAGGCGCCGGCAACGTGATCACTTGCGCGCACCAGCGCCTGTAGGCAGGGTCGCCATGTAAGGACGTAGCTATTTGGGAGACAAATGATACAACTGGCTGATCGAACAATACTGTCAATACTGTCTTTATTTTAGGATAACGCATGATTATATAGGTTTGATGAATACATACACATAGATTGGTAAAACATAGGTACTTACACCTTACAGCCCCCTGATTACATTAAAAAAAAACAATTAAATCCTTCTCTCGGCTACCCTCTCGTTATATCAACATATCTGCAAAGTATGCCCAAGATAGAGATACTCTTGCCATCGAGGTTAATCAGCCTAGGGAGAACGTCTTCGAGGGCATGGAAGGAGGGTCGGCTCTGCCTGCTTCCGAAGGCAGGGCGGACCCCGGACTCGGCATCGTCGGTGCGACCGGTGGTGTTGCTGAACGAGGCTGGGAAGGCCCTGGAGAGAGTCGTGGCTTCCCGACTCGTTCAGCACCTGGAGGAGGGCCCGGGACCGGGACTCTCAGAGTCCCAATTCGGGTTCCGGGCACGCCGGTCGACGATCGACGCCCTCAAACGCCTGCGGGCGGTGACGCGTGAGGCGGAACACAGAGGGGAGGTGGTGGTCGCGGTGTCCTTGGACATCGCGAACGCCTTCAATAGCCTCCCGCACAGTGTGATACGGGAGGCGCTGAACTACTTCGAAGTGCCTCCCTATCTCAGGAGGCTGTTGGAGGCGTACCTCTCCGAAAGGAGGGTAGCCTGCGAGAACCGATGTGGGTCCGTAGAGTGGTGGCAAGTCGGCTGCGGTGTCCCGCAGGGATCGGTTCTTGGTCCGATCCTGTGGGACATCGGGTATGACTGGGTCCTGCGAGGCCGTCTCCTTCCCGGGATGGGTGTCATCTGCTATGCGGATGACACCCTCGTTTACGCCCGGGGACGAGACTACAAGGAGGCGGCGCGGCTGGCCGAGGTCGGGCTCGACCTCGTGATCAGCCGCATAGAGAGGTTAGGGCTTCGGGTCAGACCATCTAAGACCGAAGCTCTTCTCTTTCGCGGGACCGGGCGGAAAGGACCCCCTCCGGGGGCTGCCCTCCAGATCGGTGGGGTGAGGATCAGGATGAGCCCCCATATTAAATATCTGGGGCTCATCCTTGATGGAGGATGGACCTTCGGCCCACACTTCGCACAGTTGGGACCGAAGGTCGTAAAGGCGGCGAGTGCGTTGGGCAGACTCCTCCCGAACCTCGGAGGACCCAGCGCCGCCTGCAGGCAGCTATACTCCGGTGTCTGCCGGAGTATGGCGACATACGGTGCTCCCATTTGGGCGGGTCACCTTACCGCGCGGAGTAGGGCCCAGTTGCGCTCGGCGCAGCGGGTCATCGCGGTAAGAGTGATTCGGGGGTATCGTACAATATCGTGGGCAGCAGCAACTGCCCTAGCCGGCGACCCCCCGTGGGAACTTGTGGCGGAAGTTCTTGCTGAGGTGCACTCCTATGTCTCGGATAGGAGGTCTCTCGGCGAGAGCCTGACGCTGGACGGGATCCTGCGGGTCCGCCGACTAGGGCAAGAGGCGTTAATGCTGAGGTGGGGAGAGGACCTGGCGTGGGAGCCGTATGGCAAACGCCTAACGGTTGCCCTGCGTCCGGTCCTAGAGCGGTGGATGCGTCGTAAACGCAAACCCCTCACCTTCCGTCTGACACAGGTGCTCACCGGGCATGGCTGCTTCGGTGAGTACCTGTGCCGGACGGCCCAAAGGGAGCCGGCAACTGTATGTCACGATTGTGGCGCGGCGGTGGACTCGGCCCAGCACACTCTAGAGGTGTGCCCGAGATGGGCGGCGCTGCGTCACGATCTGACGTCAGTTATCGGAGGGGACTTGTCTTTGCCGAGCATCATCACCGCGATGCTCCGCAATGATGAGTCCTGGACGGCGATGGTCTCCTTCTGTGAGGCAGTAATGTCCCAGAAGGAGGCCGATGAGCGGGTGAGAGAGGAGGCCGCCGACGAGGCCTCCCACCGCAGGCGACGAACAGGGGTGCGTAGGAGGCGCTACTTAATGCGCCTCCAGTAACGCCCCTGTGCTCGTGTCGGGCCGAGGCTGGGGTTAACCTGGGTCCAGATAGGCACGACGTCGTCGGGGACTGCTAAAAGTATCGAATCAAACGAACAGCCGAGCAGTCCCCCTTTAGAGGAGGAGTCTGGCCTTTTCGCCGGGGCCAGCCTGTCGCCGAGGGTCCTGCGTTGCCTGCATGATCCGGGACTCTCATAAAAGGCGGCTGAGGGCACTTGCAGCGGTTTTAGTGGGTAACGCATCTCCAAGTGCGAACCCCACTCACGGCTAGGTTTAAAACTCACCCCGGTCCTAGTTATGGTTTGGTCTGCAAATTTCCGCTGCATTAAAAAAAAAAAAAAAAAAATAAAAAAAAAAAAAAAATAAAAAAAAAGGGAGAACGTCTTCGTTGAACATGTCTTTCGTCTTGACCAAGTTCAACATTTCACTCCGACGAATGTAAAGATATATATAAATATACACATTTTTATTATAAATCAATAACTATGTGTTATACATATATATTAAAAACATATATAAGAAATTTTTAAAAGCTTTAATATTAAAAACGAAGTACGAATGTCAGACTTTAGTTAATAGCATTCTTGGGCTATAGGCTCCAGGCAGTTTTAGGATAGTCGACCTTCAACTAGAATCTAGATGGAATGTACACATTCTAGGCCACGTTTGAGATGAGGAAGGGTCAGTGTCTCCAGATGCACTGTAATTACAGTAGATTTACTGTAATTCTACTCTATTCACTGTACACTGTATTATGGTGATTACAGTGTATGAAAGTCACTGTAATTTTGAGTTTCTAAAAAAATATAAAAAAAAGAAAAGAAACTTAATTATTGGTAAAAAAAACCTACATAAATGGATGAAACGAAACGCTATAGTTTAGTGTTTGTCTATGATTCAGCGACTGGTTGATAGTTTATACCTACTGGCTACGACCAACGAGGGAAGGGGAATTCCCTGACAAACTGTGGAGCTATTGCCTATTATCAAAAAATAAATACTAATGCCATTACCCATTAAAATTATGTAGACAGATTTTACTTTCGCTAAGGGTTTTTAATTTAGCAAGATGCTTTGTGTGTATTTCTTCGTAGAAAAGTTTGTTCATTTTGTTTTGTTGGTTTCAAGGAAAGAAAAAAACAGCTGCAATAAAAACAGCCGCTTTTATTGCAGAGCACAAAATTTCACACCAAACAACACAACCTTGTTAAATTACTATCTAATATAATTACAAATTCGGAAATCGCAAATAATTTAAATATTAAACTCAAAAAACTTCAAGCCGTCGTAAATATTGTTATAGGAGGAGATTTTCTTTCTCTTTTATCATGAAAGTGACATGAGCCAGATCCCGATCCGATCCGCCCTCTCTTGTTTTAACTTGGCAAACTTCATGCCCCTTTTGATTTAGTCATTAAAAAGAAGTTAAAATGTTATTATTATCTACTGTAAAACATACTGTATTTTAGGATAGGAAAACACTGTAATTTTCATAAATCTACTGTAATTTCAAAGAACCTTCACTGTAATTTTACTTTTCTAATCTGGAGACACTGGGAAGGGTTGACTTCTAACCAGACGAGAGGGTATGCCTTGCAAGCCAGTCCAAGTTACGAGTGGCGGCGACTTTGTTAATATTCAGGCCTGTAGTCAGTATTGATGACTAGAACTGGTACTTCGTTCAGTGATATATATCTAGCTGGTTCTAGCTGTTGCTCGCGGCTTCACTCGCGTTAACGTCTCCAGTCGTATTGAGAAAGATGGTGATTACTGTGGTAGCCTTCCTTCTTTATAGTCTATCTCCTTAATTTTTTTCAAAATCCGATCATTGCAATCACTTTCGCATCAAAAACGTTAAGTCAGTGCATGTTAAGTATCATCTGGCAAATGTACCTACATGTGTTATAGGTAGGTATACATATAATGTAAATAATAAAAACTATCAACGTGTCACATTGTAGTAAGATTTATTATCTTGTGTCACTGACAAAACGTAAACAGAAACGTTTCTGAAAGAGAAAATATCTTGGCTAAACTTAAGAGGGCAAACGGAGCTGATTGAAGATTGAGCCATAAGCTGAGCTGGCGCACTTCCAGGACAAAGCTTAGTGAAATACAAGGTGAATCCCGGGCAGATGACGTCATACTAACAACTAATAGTCTCCTCGAATTACATTATTATCCTTAAAGAAGTTCCAGAGCTGAGTGAAAATACCTATTACCAAGCTGATATCGGAACTAATGTAAAAACTTTGAAAGGATTCAATATATTTTTGTAATAGGATTCGAGCTTGTAACTTTTTCTACTAATTTGTGGTTATTCTTTGTTTGTGGTGGCAAATTGAAGTCATTGGATCAACTTTGCCATTAAATATTACAACCCTTAATGTTCTTGAATCTAGACCAAGAGATCGAGGAATATTATTACAAGAGGCCGAGTAGTTTGATCGTTTTTTGTTGGTAAAAGCTTATGCCGAGTCTCACATAACCGCCCACCCACCTAGGGCTGACCATAATTTTTTATGACCCTATGCGTAAATGCGTTCACCATGGAATAAAAAAGGCCTATCATGAAACGATAGATAGTCTTGGAGTACAACATTATATCACGTTGCCTGTCCTGCTTATCTTTGGGATCATCATAGACAAAAACACGCCGATAAAATCTGAAACATAATTTTTTTCAGGACCATAATAATCAGTAAATTAAATACTCTAAATCCATTATAAAGTAAGTGTCTCGAGACATTCCCTCCGCTAAAAGAAAACATCTATTTTTACGTTGACGACACGAGTGCCTGTAAACTCGTTAAATTATCACGTCTATTAGGTAAAGTCGGTGGTGCAATTTCATGGTACAATGCGTTTCCTAAAGCCATTCGCTTACATAGCCAAGAGAATTCCACAGATAATAACACTATACAGACCTTATATTATTTCTACTCCTAGAGACGTGTTTATTGTTTTATATTAGTTTTGGCTAGTATATTAAATTCAATAATGAATTCAATCGAAAGTTAGTTTTATTAGAGTTAGAACTTAAGCTAATATTTTATATTTTAAGGGGAAGAAAAGAAAACATAAATAAAAACAAATTGAAATAAGACCGTATCAATAATTAAGATGTCGCTTGAAGTTAGCAAGTTAGATAGGAAAACAAGTTTACTTAAGGTTACACAAGTCTCTTTAAAGTAAATCTTTCCATACAAACGCAGAACAGTAATAACTACAATGTTTGACGTTGACCATGAAAAACTAAGTATAATATAAATTGATCTCGTCGTTATCTATGTGTGTATGTACCCAAAATCATTAAAAAATTATACATTTAAAAATACAAGCCTCTAAACTTTCGTATTTCAATACTGATTTTAGCCCAACTTTGGTCGTAAATAAATAGTATACCGAGCATGAAAGATCAAAAATAAAGTCCATACAGATATAGTTTAGTTATTCAAAAGATAAAATAAATTTATTTTGAAAAGATACACTTTTTAGTTTTTCTATAATAACTGTTTTGCTAAAAGGAGATTTTCGGAATGAATCATTGTGCATTTCATTCTAGCATGCATGTTCGCTCACTATGTCAGGTGAGATAGCAATCATTTTGTTAGAGTTCGCGCCGTCGACTAGTTCAACCTTAAATCTTTATTTAAAATTATTTTAAAATAAAAAATGCTAAAATAACTTCATAATATTTATATCAAATTTACCGTATATACCTACACATTAATCTAAGAATAATAAAATGTACTTATAGTAAATCCCGTTTTTATTTCGAATTTCAAATTAAACATGAAATGTATTTAGCAAAATAAATGTAAAAACACTAAAATTCGGATCCCCAATAATGCATGCAGGAATCATAAAACCAACCCAAGTTTATCTTAAATTATCATATTATACCGACTACAAAAATCCCGAACAAAAATCTTTAATCTGCATTCTGTATCCCGCAGTACAGTGAGACGAATAATAAATATTCTTTGCGAGACAAAACATTTCATTTGTTTTGTCCTATAAAACTGGTTGAACTCTGTTTCAGCGAGCTTTCTCCGTTTTGCCGTTGCTTTTAAAAAGTTTACAATTTCAGAGACATAAGGTCGCTTTAAAGCTAATTTATTCAAATGGGCCATTCTGGGAAGATACCTATTACGGATGTTTTTCACCATTCAATTTAAAACTATTGGAAATTTACTGGGAATTGAGATGAAGTAGATGTTGCTTATTATATCCGAAGGCAAGATTTTCAACTTTCAACTTTTATTGGTAACATTACGATTATAACTATATGTATAGAAGAAGCATTGCGAATAGTAGCAGTATATGCAGGAGTAGAATATGATCGAGAAGAGTTTTTGTTATATCAATCGGATTAACAAAGGTCAGCGTCGCCCATAAACAAGTTAATCTGAAACTAGACAAGGTAACTCATTCACGTGTTTTCGTAAGACGTAAAATGGAAACCCTATATTATAATGTATTATACTCTTTAATGGAAACCCTTGCAGACGGTGTCACAGCTCAAGCGCAACCCCCACCGGTAAATAATGGGAGGGGAGAGATGATGTTTTTGGTATAGTAAGGTTACTATACCATCAAAAACATCATCTCTCCAAATATTAAATAGCGTCATTCACGCTTAGGTAGCGTGAATGACGCTATTTTTTAGATACTATGAAATTTCACCCATAATGTACTTTGTTAAGTAATAACTGGTGGTGCTGGTAAAATTAAATTTTGAAATTGTCACTTTTATTCACGATCGGTTTTTCATCGGAAAAAGCTCCAGCTTGTTTTTCGACACATATACATCTTTACATTCAATACACATATACATTCCATTAGATGGACAGATGTATATTTTTTATAGAAGAGGGGGCAAACGGACAGTCGTTTCACCTAATGGTCAGTGATAAACGACATCCACTGACACCCGGTACACCAGAGGATTAGCGAGTGCGTTGCCGACCTCTCAGATATGACTATGCTCTTTTCTTGAAAGTCCCTAAGTCGTATCGGTTCGGAAATAGCGTTAGGTGGCAGCTGGTCCCATATATTGTCCTGCAATGCAGAAAACCGAGTTATCATATCAACATTTTTGTCGTCTCGTTTTACGAAATGTATACAGACTTCTTGCGAGGGTTTTTATTTTTCTGGTCAATCTATAAAAGCGTGTAACATGAACTAAAGAAGTTATGTTTCGTGAAATTAGAGTCAATGTGTTTTCATGTGATAATTAGTCAAGCGCCTTTTATTGTTTCCTTCTTTTCAACCATACTTTTTCAAAAACTAACTTCTCTATCAAATTATACTCGAAACTAAAAAAGCAAGTTAAAATTTCATCCAAATCCTAAAAGTACCTACTCGTTTAATGATACAAGATACTGTAAATCAAAAAATAACTGTAGCTTGAGCTTCAAATCAAGTAATCTACAAATGGGTATTCGACCTTTCTGGCATCCCAGCATTATATTATTATGGGACGTAATTCTGGAGAGGCCATCAGAAAGACATAATACTATTTCTGTGCCCTTGATGTATTTTTAAGTGCGGTCCCACTTAGCCTTAACGTCCGGCAGACCCAACTATAGGCCTGCTTACGACTTGAAAAATTACAAATGGAATTCACAAGCAGTCCAATGAAAATGGAATTATGCGTTCTATTTTATGTGAGGGCTTTGGAAAACATTTATTCAGAATCGAAACTAATATGTATATAGAATTGTAAATACTTATAAGTAATCATAATTAATAATAAGGTTATACTATTTGTTTTAGTATCATCAGTTGTGTTAGTATCATCATCATTATTTATGTCCATATCTGTTCACTGCTAGACATTTGCCCCTCTCTCCACGTGCAGGGTCGTCTTTACCACTGGGCACTCTGGGCCACGTGCCCAGGGCCCCACTATCTATGGGGCCCCATTATTTCTATCAGAATATGATTGAGTGATATAAAAAAAATGATTGCTGATTAGAATAGTACTACTCTTATTACTAGGTTTATTTATTAGACTAAGTGAGTACGAGTGAATAGAACCCGATCCTGTTTACTAAGTGACAAGAACTAATGAGAGAAACCAAGCATTAGTTAAGAAACTCGTGTAAACTAGGCAAAAGAATACTTTAAAATTACATCGCTCCACTTGTAATAAAACTTAAAAACAGCCTTAGAACAATCCTTCATACAAATTCATCCAATCTTTGATAAGTAGATGCTACTTAGCATTTTAAGGTCATTACTTTTTTATAGAATAATGTGACAAACGAGGAAGCGGCTCATGATAAATTATAAGTGATTACTGTGTACAGAGTAAAGACACCTTAAAATTGCGGTTGCCTATCAATAATATAATTTTGATCTCTCGGCAACAGCAAGAAGTGTGTTACACTTATTATAACTCAAGATCGGCTGAACCACAGAGTAAGTATATGGAGACGGCATCAAAATACGAGCGTTATTTGCTCTAAAACAAGCGTAGCCGACTTACACGCACACTATTATTATAAGTCTAGTCAAGACAGAAAGTGCCTTTTCACACGCGCCGGTTGCCGAATTTGCCGTGTAGCCGGCGCCGGGTATCCGGTAGCGAAGTGTATGAACATGTATGGCTGCTTTCACACGTACCGGCTTAATTTGCTTACACTTCGCTAGCTTGTGGCGTTGGGCACCAATGAGTAAATATAAGAGAGATAAAATATAAAAATAGCAATGTAGTGAGTGGGTCTGAAAATTATATATATATTTCTAGCATACGTGGGAAGAGGACTACAAAAGTTATTAGGGTCACTAAGCGTGGTGTCCAGCCCTTCAGTCAGGTCCAGCGGTCAGCGACGCCAGACGCTAGGAACAGCATGCCCGGTGATTCCCGTGGTATGCCGATGATCAGTGCTTCGGAGGCTCGAGGGGATTTCCGAGACTCTGGAAGAGTGGGTCTGGAAAAAGTGTGTCTCGAAAAAGTGTGGTCCCCGCCAGATCTTGAGAATAGATCGCCAGATTCACGTGGCACGGTTAGTCCTCTGCGCCACGCCGAGGACCCGACTATAAATTATTACTTATATTACGTGTGCGAGGTTTGCTGGTCAGGAGCGTAGAGGGCAACGGACGGTCAGAAACCGGCCACCGACACCTCCCGCCCCTCGTCACCCAAAAGCCAGAACCTTCGGTGTGACGTCAGACCTTACCGCCTATCAGGAGCCGCCGAGTTTGCGTGCGAAGTTCAAACGAAGATAACCGAGCTAGTGCAAGTTTCATTCTATCTAAACGCCTTCACAATAAAATTAGCAATAACTTTGCTATTCTATGTAACATAATATATATGTTACAAGCGGATATCCGGTGCCGGCTACCCGGCAACTGGCTCGTGTGAAAAGGCACTAAGCCACGCCTCCGGGCTAGCGCCTAGGGCATATCGATTATTATTGCAAATGTATCGATAAATGAAAACATGAAGAGTACTATTTCAATAAAATTAAATAATTATCTATGTTCACTGATTATACATTAAATACATACCACATATTAAAATGAGTCAAATAAAAAAATCCTAGTAGTTTCCTATTACTGCAGATCTATAAAACTTGACGTCAGAAAATTATTAAAATCAATATGAAAGGCTTCATTGAATTCTATAGAACTACATATTAATACCAAATGGGGAACTACTGGAATGCATACATCGATTTGTATGTATTTTTGATTGATTTCCCAAAATTTCAGCTATAGTAGAAGATCCGAACCTAAATCGACCTTCACCGGCTTGAAAATAGAATCAAACATATTTTATAATAAATTTCGTATATTAGAAAATATATTAAAAATGGGTTGACAACAAAAATCCTGGACAGAATATTTTTAATTGTTTTTTAAAAAATGATTTTTCCTAAAATGTTGCAACATGAACATAATAATAAAAGTTTATACTGGACTTAAGGGCCCTTGGTAGGTGAAAACTAAAAGCTGTTTTCTATTAGCTGCTATTTAACAAATTGAAGATTTCTGGCACTGAAATTTCCAATATGTATTACAGAACGTATGTATGAGGTGATGACAGTTTTCAAAACACGATTGGAAAAATTTTGCTCGATAGAAAAAAAATCTGAAGTAACCTCTAAAATTTCATATAAATGAATATTACGACCGTGTTTTTTACAATAATCATTCCTATAAAATCACAAACACATAGGTTTTTACCCTGACGATGAGTTAACAGTTTTAGATTTCCAAAAACTAAAAAAAACATTAAGTTTTTGATAAAAATTCGAAGTTTCCATACTAATCGCGGACCCCGGACGGCCCGGACCACGCATGACCTGTGAGACCCAGTACCGCAAAGAGTATAAATATTAAATAGGTAGTATTGTATAGTATGCAGTACCGCTTCGGCATTCGCATGCGGGGGTTGTGTCCGTGTGTCGCTCGTCACGCGGAACCCGCGAAAGTTACGAGTCCAAAGCAAGAGTAAACAAACTAATATTACCTTGAGAAATAAAAATAAGTCGACATTGACTACCTACTTGTCTATCTTTACAAAATAATGTTTAGCTTATATAACGATATATGGTATGGCAATGGATTTTAGTAATTTTTAAATTGTAAATATGTACTTACATGTGCCGGACCGTATTAGCGCCATACGAGTGCCAATGGATCGGCCGTCTTTGCGTTCATTGAAGGAGGCCTATATTCAGCGGTGGACGGCTAAAGGCTAATGATGATTATGAAATACTTACATATTTTACTTAGATACGAACGTGAAGAGTGGTGTGTGTACGAGTAAATACTATAAATTGTTATAGAATACATACTATTTGAAAAGATTAGTTCTAGTTTTTTTTTTAATTTGAAATTTTTTATTAAACCTATACAAATATATTATTTTATTATAAATAAAATTGAAGTGTCTGTATCATATTATACGAGTAATTTCAAACTTTTCACTAAATATGACGACTTCTGTGGCACGATAGTTAGCGCGTTGGCGCTCAAGCGGGTTCGAATCCCGCCAGGGAACAAAAAGTTTTCTGTGTTCCTGGGTCATGGATGTGTATTATACATATAACAAAAAACTTATATATACATGTATAGTATAAAAGTATTAAATATATTATTTCCGTCGTCTGGTACCCGTAACACAAGTTCTTCGAGAACTTACCACAGGGCCAGATTGACGTGGTGTAAAAAGCGTTGTGAAGAGTTTATGGTTGTCCTCATAGAAGGGAGTTAAATGAAAACCATGTTATATGTGGATGATAATAATTAAAATCGTTTATTTAATTACACTTACGGCTATATATAACAATCATTTTACTAATTCAGCAATCCTTGAGTGCGACGTTCATTATGTTACAGTTAGAGTGAAATAGCTACGGTTAAACATTTAAATCATACATTACACCTCCCTTCAAAAAGATCACACTTCTCCTCCTTTTTAGAAAAAAAAAGATCACACTTAAGGATAACTGATAAAAACCAATATAATATCATTTTCATAAAATACAGAAATGAAGTACATGTTTTTTTTTGTTTTTACACTTAATCAATAAACAATTTTGTATTATTTTTATGAATAACATATTCCTTATTATTTTTTATAATTTTTACGTTAGGTTCTAAATCTTCTATAACCTCATATGGTCCATTATATATTTCGTCTAATTTTTGACCTGTTTGATTTTTTAACAATAATAAATCACCTTTCTTGTAAGTGATCGGGTTAACAGATTTATCAAATAACGATTTTCGATGTTGCTTACAATGCAAAAGATTCTGTCGGGCATCGGATTGTGCTCTCTGTAATCTGTATTTAAGTTCTAAAGGATAATTATCGTAGTTATATAATGGTTCAATATAAGACGTAAGATTACTTGGTATTTGACATATTTTACCAAATACAAGCTCATACGGTGTGTATTTTGTTTCAGTATGTACTGTAGTATTATATGAGAAACACCAATAAGGGATCCAATCACTCCAATTAGTTTTATTTTTTATTTTTTTATAGAAGAGGGGGCAAACGGACAGTCGGTTCACCTGATGGTAAGTGAATAGCGACATCCACAGACACCCGCTATACCAGGAGATCAGCAGGTGCGTTGCCGGCCTTTTAGATGTGAGTATGCTCTTTTCTTGAAGGTCCCTAAGTCGTATCGGTTCGGAAACACCATAGGTGGCAGCTGATTCCATATATTTGTAGTGCGAGGCAGGAAATGCCGTAAAAATCGAGTTGTTGTGGATTTCCGGACATCAAGATGGTGTGGGTGAAATTTGGAATTCTTACGCGATGTCCGGTGGTGGAATTCTGCCGCAGGTATTAATGCGAACAATTCCTCAGAACACTCCCCGTGGTAGATGCGGTAGAAGATGCAGAGCGATCCGACATCTCTACGCAGCGCCAAGGGATCAAGCCGATTGGAGATCACATTATCATCGACGATTCGAGCCGCCCGGCGTTGGAAGCGGTCAAATGGAAGGAGCTGATATTGGGGCGCTCCAGCCCAGAGGTGAGAGCAGTATTCCATGTGAGGCCGGATCTGCGCCTTGTATAATTGAAGGCGGTGTGAAGGCATGAAATACTGCTTCGCCCTATTGAGCACGCCAAGTTTCTTAGAGGCTAGTTTAGCCTTTCCTTCCAAATGACCACGAAACTGCACATCTCTCGATATGTCGACGCCAAGTATCCCAATGCTGGCTGCGGCAGTTAGGGGAGTGCCTTCAAATCGTAGAGGAACGACGAAGGGTGATTTTTTGGCGGTAAACGCGCAAACTTGTGTCTTGTTGGGGTTAAATTGGACCAGGTTAAGTCGTCCCCATTCCGAGACTTTGGTCAACAGAGACTCGATTTCAGACACAAGTTTGTTCCGACACTCATCGACTTGTTGCCGAGAAATATTAGAGCGGCCAGTGTATAAGGCATCTCCAGTGCTGTCATCCGCATAACAATGAATACCGCTGGTTTGCAGCATATCATTGATATGCAGAAGAAACAGGGTTGGAGATAGTACACAGCCTTGCGGAACACCAGCATTAACAGACTTGAAGTCCGAGCATGTACCGTCGACAACGACCTTGATGCTCCTGTCTGCTAAAAAACTGGTGATCCACTTACATAATTTCTCGGGAAGCCCATATGATGGTAGCTTCGCTAGAAGTGCTTTATGCCACACCCGATCAAAGGCCTTCGCTATGTCCAAACTAACCGCCAGTGCTTCCCCCTTGCTCTCAACTGCCTCCGCCCATCGATGCGTTAGGAATATTAGAAGATCACCAGCTGAACGATTCCGTTGAAAGCCATATTGGCGATCGCTAATCAGCTGGTGCTCCTCCAAATACCGCCGGAGCTGGCAGTTAATTATGGATTCCATAATCTTTGAGAACAAGGAAGTTATGGCTATTGGTCTGTAGTTGGACGGGTCTGAGCGGTCCCCTTTCTTAGGGATCGGGTGTACCAAAGCTGTCTTCCACGAGCATGGGACGACGCCTAATGAGTATGAGTGCCGAAAAAGACGCGTAAGGACGGGTGCCAACTCAGGAGCACAAGTACGTAGCACTAACGGAGGGATGCCGTCAGGCCCACTCGACTTATGGATGTCCATCGAAAAAAGCGCTTTACGTACGGAGCTCTGTCGAAAAATTATTTCCGGCATTGAGGTATCACACCGAGGGATCGTCGGTGGTATTTTTCCCTGGTCATCCAAAGTCGAGTTGGAAGCAAAAAGAGAGCCTAGAAGATAGGCCTTCTCCTTCGCGGTGTGGGCCAACGAGTCGTTCCTCATGTGCAAAGATGGTAGGGATGGCTTACAGAAATTCCCTTGAACAGCCTTGGCGAGTGACCAGAATGCACGAGTTCCCGATGGAAGTCGAACCAATCTCTCGCCAATTCTGTTCACGTACTCCGCTTTTGCCTCAGCAATAGCTCTTTTGAAGGACCTGGAGGCAAAGTTATACTCCTTTTTTAATGCGCTGGTCTTTACATCCTGTGACATCGATGCATTGGCCCAGGCTCGGTAGCTTAACCGCTTGTGGCGTGCAACCATCTTACAAGTTTGACCAAACCAGGGCTGGGATTTGCCGCCTATAGGCACTGAAGAGCTTGGAATAAAAAGCTCCATGGCTTGCAGCACCACCTCGGCGACAGAATCGGCAACGATGTCTGGATCATCCAGCGAGAAGCAAATTCGCCCCCATGGGTAGGATGCGAAGAAGGACCGCATTCCATCCCAATCAGCTGACCTATAGTGCCAAACATGGCGGCAGCTGGCAAAACGTGGCCATGATGGGCGGGCAATTTGCACAGAACTCCGGATCAGACAGTGGTCCGATGAGCCAAGTGGAGCGTCCACGGAGACCACGTAATTGTCCGGGTGAGAGGTCAGCAGAAGGTCCAACAGGGAAGGCGTATGATCTTCCACATCAGGGATACGAGTTGGTGATACCACCAATTGTGTCAGATCATATGCTGAGGCAAAGTCGTAAACAGATCTTCCTGCATGATGGGTTGTACGTGAGCCGAGCCACTCGGTGTGATGGGCGTTGAAATCACCAAGTATCACGATCTCTGCAGATGGGATCTGTTGTAGTACGGAATCTGTAGCCATTTGGATGTGCTCTATGAGTCGATCGGTTTCGTCATTACCGCTGTGGGACCTATATAGGCAGGCATAGACGCGGGGATGGTCATCGCTGTCTATGCGCAACCAGAGGATGGAGAGGTCCCTACCTTCAAGACTGCCAAGGCGACGAGAGCAGACATCCTCTCTGACGTACGCGCAAACTCCAGCCCGCGGTACAAAAAAGTGTTCTAATTTGTACCCCGGACAAGAGAGATAGGAAGTATCAGCCGGAGAAGATATCTGAGTCTCGGTCAAAAAGAGCAGGGCCGGCTTCGCCGTCTGGAGGTGGTAGTGAACAGCGCTGAGATTGCTATGAAGTCCCCTTATGTTACAGAAATCCACGGTCATAGTGGTAGGGGACTTCTGCCGACTGCTCCGTTTACCCCGGGCAGTTTTTGTCTTGAGCACAGATTCGCCCCCCCCAGAATACGCGGGGCTGCCCAGGTTTCCGGGTTCAGGTACGTGTCCTGAGCCCGGAAGCCTAGAGAGGGATTCTCCGGTGCTTGTGCGTCCGGTACCCTCCTGGGGTAGTCTTTGCGCAGTCTGTGCTGTCATGTATGTTGGGGGGGGGGGGGATGGGCCACCGGATCTCTCACAAACCGAACGAAACACGACGACATTTGCCGCCATTTGACGTCGATATTATGTGAGAGCGAAGTACTTCCCCGGTCGCGCCGGCCCATTCAGCTGCAAGGCAGCATGGCGCTACTTCGTAAAGTTTATTACTTGCACATTGAATTCTTAGGAAGGCACCTAAACTTTTATGGCTATTTTCTAAAGAACCTATTGTCTCATGATGGTAAGGCGTGGAACTTAATTTATTAATTTCCAATAATTTACAAATTTCGAATAATATTTGAGACATAAACTCGCTACCTTTATCTGTAATGATTACTTTTGGAATACCATATCTTAAAATAAAATTACGAAGTAATTCGTTGGCGACTACGACTGCTTCTTTTGTTCTTAAGGGATAAGCTTCAACGTATTTCGTTAAATCGCACTGAATTGTTAAAATATATTTAAAATTATAATTATCTAAGAAAAGCCAGAAATATCGTTTCTTAATATTATTAAGCATCCTATTTACCCCCGCATGACCGCTGGTAGGTAAAAGATGAAAATCATTTAAAACAACTCTCTTATCGTCTTCATTCTCTATTCTAATAACGTCTTTAATTATAAGGAATCGCGGCGTATTAGACATTAATTTAAATTCTTTTAAGAATTTTTCTATAAACTGTTTATTTTTTACATTTTTAGTAATAACAATTTCTTGTACTCTGTGCTTTTTACACATGAGTTCCAATTCTCTCGCTAACACCGGCATGGTCGATAGCGATTGAGATATTAGATATTATTGTTAATTTCTCGGGCACATACATACAGTTACCACTACTACTAATGTCGACATTCATATTATTTATATTCGGGCGCCTATTACATATAACTAATTCGTTTATATCTAATGGTTTTTTCAGAACTTCCACAATACTAGGTTGATCAGGCCTTGTTATAGTGGATTCCTGTGAAGTAAAATCCTGGCGTGTATCGAGCTCTAATTTTCTTTTTTGAGCACGGGTGACAACCGATACTGTTTTTTGTCTCATTTCCTTTAAATCTTTGATTGACATTGGAAGCCGACTTAAAGCATCTGCAGCTGCATTACTTCGGCCACGAATGTAATCAATTTCAAAATCAAATTCCTCTAAACAAAGTCTAAATTTTGTCAACCTACTAGATGGATCTTTTATGTTAAATACTTAGCCGGAACATATTTCCGGCTAATCTCAGAAACGGCTGGACCGATTTTGACGGGATTTTCACTGGCAGACAACCGATATTACAAGGAGTAACTTAGGCTACAAAACTAATCATCAATTCAAATACTGCTGTACCGATCATATATCATCATCATCATGTATAATATCATCTACATTATATTATATTAGGAGATATTATGATGATATTTATTATTTATCATTATCATCATCATGTAATGTTGTCCCCACCATAGTTGAGGCCTTGTCGTGGCGGTGGGGCTCAGTAACCTAGGGTGAGCGGTGCACCTTGGGCGAAGCTAATTGGGCCGAGGGGGCTCTTTGTACCCCTCTTATAAGAAGAGGGGACAGAAGAGCAGGGGGCAAGGGGTGAGGATGGGAACCTCACCCCATTGTACTGTCCCGACGTTGGGAGGGGTTGTTCTGTGGTGCGGGACAACCCCTCTGTGGAGGTGGCGTCGGTCCCTTGCGGGACTGACTAGCCGTCGAGGTGCCCTGTTTGTTTTCTAGATCCGGGGCACCTCACCAAAGGCGGCATTGGTGGCACTCGCCGGGTTTTAGTAGGTAGAGCTTCGTCCATTTACCAGCTGTCGGGCGCAGCGAGTCCCACATACCCGCGTGGGGAGACCCACTCCCCCGCGGGATGACTCAGAGCATTTCCCGGCGTTAAAGAAAAAAAAATCATGTAATGTTGTGGCATGGGATCGGCCGTCTTGGTGTTCATTCAGGGAGGCCTATGTTCATCCATGGACGGATGGAGGCTAATGATGATATATTATATCATCATCATCATCATCATCATCATCATCACCATCATCATGTAATCTTGTGGCATGGGATAAGCCGTCTTGGTGTTCATTGAGGGAGGCCTTTGTTCATCCGGACGGATGTAGGCTAATGATGATATCATTAGCCTATAGCCTATATATATAGATATGGCAAACTGGCAAACGTGCCACCTGATGGTAAGTGGTCGACGTCGCCCATGAACATAAACTAGTTTACCTGGAACGAGCCCAGGCAACTCATGTTGCCTATCCTGAGACATAAGATGTTAAGTCTCTGTGCCAGTAATTACACTGCCTGTCTTGCCCTTCTCTCCGAAACACACAGCAAAGCTGATTCACGGGAGAAACAAGCAAGATGGTGGTACCCATGCAGCCGGGAGCGCGGCGCAGCACTTCCCTCACCACCGGTACCCATGCGTCCATGGGTACCGGTGGGACTAGCTAGGTGGTTAGACTAGCTGTTGCCCGCAGCTTCGCCCGCGTTAACTTATATTTACAGCCGTATACGGGCTGATGATGATTATTTTTAGCCTAAGTTACTCCTTATAACATCAACTATCTGTCCGTGAAAGTCCCGTCAAAATCGGGCCAGCCGTTTCAGAGATTAGCCGGAACAAACAGACAGACGGACAGACAAAGAAAAATTGTAAAAAACACAATTTGGAAACAAATTATATATAATATGCTATTTAAACATCCATATGCATTCAATAAAAAGCAGTTATTTTAATATTACAAACAGACACTCCAATTTTATTTATCTGTATAGATTACACAAACAACATAGCTATTAAATATATGATATATAATAATATACATTATAAATATATAATAATATACATTTTAATAAATTAAAAAAATAGGTTTCGGTATACATAGCGAAATCGCTAAACACTATGTAATGGTTATCATTCAAAATACAACGAAATAGGATCGCTTGATATTCTAGTAGTAAGTTCGGTGACCTACACAGTACACTGATTACCCCTCGCGCGGGACTCGCGCGGGGCTGGCGCGGGGCTCGTGCGTGTCCCCCGCGCACACGGACCGTCCCCCACACCTCACGGCACGAAATCTGAATTTTCGCTGACCGCCTTTAATGGGGCTTACCCCATTAAAGTATAAAACATATAGAATGTGCAGACGAATACCCCTATTAGGACCAAATTTTTTGCAGTCAACCCTATATCATCGTGTTCAGAATAAAACAGCAGATATTTTTTTTTCTATTATCTAATAAAGTGAAAGTAACTAGTATTGACATACCGGTTTATACATGTCAACCCAGTAGTTCGTCCAGGTAAATAATAGTCAACCTTACGTCTGCACATTCTATATATTTTATACTTTAAGTCCAGTATAAAATTTGATTATTTTCTTCATGTTGCAACATTTTAGGAAAAATCATTTTTTTTTTTAATAATTAAAAATATTTTGTCCAGGATTTTTGTTGTCAACCCATTTTTAATATATTTTCAAATATACGAAATTTATCCGGATCCGGGCCTTGACGTAGCGGCGGGGTGCAAGCCCCGGGTGAACTAATCGGTTATCGGATCCGCACCCCTGGACAAATGCGTACCGGGAGCGAAACGTTTGAACGTAAGCATGTGGCTCTACCTCTACACCTCGGCAGGAAGCCGTGGCCGTGCGTCCGACTGCGCGCTGCCACTGAGGGGGTTTGCATCGGGAGATAACCGTTCGCACTAGGGTCCCGAGCTTCACGGTTCCTTAGATGTTCTTTGGAACCTAAGGCGGAGAATGGTAGCGTGACATGACACACCACTCAAAGGAGAGCCCGCAAGGGCATTCGCAGACGGGGCTTTCTTGTTGCGGACGTCGATAAGTAGGAGGCTGGCCGGTGGTTGCCGGTGGTCCCTGATCACTTTATTTTACTAATTTTACCATGGGCGTACCTAGCTAATGGCCTGGGGGAGGGGCAAGTCAGATTTTCTAGACAAGGTAAAGGTAGAGGTTCGTGGTGGAGGTTTTTACAGAGACGCACTCCTATGTCTCGGATAGGAGATCTCTTGGCCTTACGTTGGACGGCATCCTGTGGGTTCACCAACTAGGGCAAGAGGCGTTAATGCATAGGTGGGGGAGGACTTATTGCGGCAGCCGTATGGCAAAAGTCTAACGATTGCTCTGCGTCCGGTCTTTGAGCGGCGGATGCGCCGTAAGCGCAAATCCCTCACCGTCCGTCTGACACAGGTGCTCACGGGGCACGGTTGCTTTGATGAGTACCTGTACCGGACGGCCCACAGGGAGCTGGTGGTAGTGTGTCACGATTGTAGCGTGACGATAGACTCGGTTCTGCACACCCTCGAGGTGTACCCGAGATGGGCGGCGCGGCGCTGCGTCACTTCAGTTATCGGAGGGGACTTGTCTCTGCCGAGCATCATCACCGCGATGCTCGGTGGTTCGGTCATTTACGAGGAGTAGTTTGGCTTTCGCCGGGGCCAGCCTGTTGCTAAAGGTGCTCGTAGTAGTTTTAGTTTAGGGTAGGGCACTCCCAGGTGCGAGTCCCACTTAGGGTTGATGTAATGATCGAGCCCAAAAACAAACTCCTCAACAATTTTCAGCAGTTACCTTGTGTTTCGACGTGATTAATTTGTATTGATCAAAACTTTATATCTAGATGGGTTGCGACTAGGTTGCTACATATTACTAATCTGTGGTTGCGATTCTTATTAGGGGTATGATGACGAAGACGAAGGACAGTTAAGAGAACTCTTCAGCGGCTTACAGTAGCACCTTGTGTTTGGACTTAATTCATTTATATTGACGAGAATTTTGCACCCATATGTGTTATAAGCCCCATTACAGGTCTGATGATGGAGACCGTAGACAGTAGGGGGAATTCCTCAACGATTTACAACAGTTACCTTTTGTTGGGCTTACTACAGACATACTTCATAGTTCAATTTATCAAAAAAATATTTTGATAAATTGAACTATGAAGTAGATATGTTGGCAAAAAAATGAAAAAAAAACCTTTTTCAAATTAAAACTTGTTTTGCACTGAAAAGGTTAGGTAATTATTTAAAAAAAACAACTTCAAAAAGCCACAAATAGTCACTCGGAAGCAAGAAATAAATTAATATAATTATTATAAGCACTACCCAGTAACCAATACCACAAAATACCCACTCATAATATATTTGAATTTTGAAGTTGGTACCAGCCAAGAATGGTCAGAAACCTACACCACGAAAAAGTTTCGGCGGAAATAAAAAATAAACTTATTTTTAACGGTTTAACGGAACATACAACTTCCAGCGGGGGGGCAGCTGCTCTCCACTGCTTCCCCTGGGTTCGCCCAACGGTAAACTGAAAACTCGTTTTCTCAGCTTAAAGAACCATTATATTATAACACTAAATAAATACTTATTACATTACATTACATTATAAATTTTAAATTCGAACATCTAACACACCGTCAAGATAGGGATGTTGACATTTTTCAGAAATGTTTTTAAATCATTTATAAATATCTAACGGAGGCCTAAATATTATCAACTTTTACTTAAATACGTCTAATGCCTATAAAATCTTGCATTTTATAATGCATTTTAAATTTCGTTCCAAAACGCTAACGCTTGTCACGTGACGTCATATGTTGTTAAACACCGTAAAAGTGATAAAATGATTCTAGTTGTCGTTAATAAAAAATGGCTTCTAAGTTTCATAAGTGTTGTACGGTGCCTATGTGTGTGTACACTGTCATAACGCCTGAAAAATAGTTTTTACAATATGTACGGCGTACCTAACTGCGTACGGAAAATGGTGTATAAAAGTAAGTCAACATTCTTCCGCTTCCGCTAAATAGGAACTGGTGACGTCATTTCCGTTTATTATCACGTGACCTATTTTATATTTTGTTACATTTTATTTATAAAATATTAGTTTAATCATATAAAAATAAGGGAAAATATGGTATTTTTTCAGAATTCTATCATATAAACTACCAATTAACATCAAAATTATAGTTTTATATGAATACTGTCAACATCCCTATTGTGGGGTAAAATATGGACTTTTATTATTTCATTAGGGATGTTGACAGTATTCATATAAAAATATAATTTTGATGTTAATTGGTAGTTTATATGAAAGAATTCTGAAAACATACAAATTTTTCCCTTACTTTTATTTGATTAAATTAATATTTTTTAAATAAAATGTAACAAAATTTTAAATAGGTCTCGTGATAACAAACGGAAATGACGACACTTGTTCTTATTTAGCGGAAACGGAAGAATATTGAGGTACTTTTGTACACAATTTTCCGTACGCAGTACATATAGCAAAAACAAATTTTCAGGCGTTTTGGTAGTGTACACACACATAGGCACCGTACAACACTAAAACTTAGAAGCCATTTTTTATTAACGACAACTAGAATGAAGAATCATTTTATCACTTTTACGATGTTTAACAACATATGACGTCACGTGACAAGTGTTAGCGTTTTGGAACGAAATTTAAAATGCATTATATAAAATGCAAGATTTTATAGGCATTAGACGTATTTAAGCAAAAGTTAATAATATTTAGGCCTCCATTAGATATTTATAAATGATTTAAAGTCATTTCTGAAAAATGTCAACATCCCTCTTATTTCTTAGTTTCAATCAAAGAGTATATATATTTTCAATTTTTTTTTTAAATAAACGGTCACCGGTGTTGCCCTGCAAGAAATTTAGAAGCGTCGATTTTGAATTGACACTTCGCGGCGTCCTAACAGCTGTTCGACCATTACCTCAATAAAAGCACGGTTTCCTATCGGATATTCGAATTTGCACGTGTCTTAATAACCATACAAAGTACATAGCGGTATTATTAATATTAATTATGGAAGAAGACAGAGGGGTTAAAGGTGTGTAAATCGTACATTTTTTACTTATTCCACAATGAATGAAAGCATGCATCATGGATAATGCGCGATATTATATATTCGTAGATTTTCGAGTTATTATTACTATTTATTAACCACTTAAAACTATATTTAAATTATATATTGTATAAACATTGCAATAATTGTATTATTCCATAAGTGAGCACGCAATTTTCATAAGTGTTTTACTAAACCATACATATCTATAATAATATGATTTTTTTATTCATACAATTGGAATATGAAGAAATATTTAAGTTATCGCCACGCTTGTAAATAATTCTTCACGTATAATTCAAATAGGTGCTAAATAAAAAAATGTATAATCTTATCTCGTCACTCTTATTCCAAAATTCCGGTATATAACTTCATGATTTGTTAGAAACTCCCTACTGCAAATAATGATTGTTTTTTAAATATAAACATATTAATATAAAAATGTTACTTTTTTCATGTGCTTTACTTACCTTTTATTTATATCATTTGTTTAATATTAATAAATTAGCTCCAGTGACTCGTCTGAGAAGAAGATTATCTGTTGAGCAACCCGAAGAAAGTAAGTCACCAGCACCAAGTACACCCACAAAGAGGAGAGCAGGTAGAAGAACAGCTAAACCTGAGTTGGAACTAATTGAAGAAAATGGTGAGTTTCAAAAGTGCCTTTATTTATTTCAGAAACATTGTTATGTATCTTTATTGCCTCAATTTCTGAAAATTCAAATTAATTTTGCTTTGACAATTTGAGATGTTATAATATCATATTACTTAAACTTTGTACTGTTCTGTATGTACTATAAAACCATGTTCATTCTATTTTTTTTTAAATCAGCTTTTTAGGACTTGCTTAATAATAAACTTAAATATACAAATTATGAAAAAATGTTAATAATAATTTATGTATCTTATGCCACATTTTAATTTTTTTTGCTTAATAGTAGGGATTAAGAACTTCATAATGATATAAATTAACTAAACATATTAATCTTTATATTGATAAAAATAAGCTAATATGTTTCAAACTTAATTTATTGAATTTTTTAATAAAAAAATATCTTATAAAATGGCCGGTCTTAATTAAAAGTGTTTTTATAATTTCAGCTACATCTAAAACTCCTCAAGATAAGACAAAGAAAACAGTCACAAAAGATCTAATAGATGCTATTGAAGAGAAACCTATAACACCATCAAGGCGTAGTGCAAGAATTAGGTCAAATACTAGCCTTGTGTCTGAGACTGCTCTGACCTTAGACTCTCCTAGATCTAAAAGAGCAGCCAGGAGATTGTCACAAGTTGGTAAGTGTTATTTTTTGAGCATAGTTTTAACCCCCAATACCAAATGAAGGATGATAAAAATTTAGTGCTATGTCTGTCTGTACTCTGTAGCTCTTAAACTAGTGAACCAATTTGCATGCAGTTTTTCTTATTTGAAAGCAGGTTTTTTTGTTATCGTTTGTAGACTTGTTTCAGCTGTTTTGAGGACATCAGATTTTTTTATGTTTTATGTCAAGGTTTTATTATCAAGTATAAGATAAAAACTAATGGGCATATAAAGGAAGAATTTAATAAAAAGAAAATCAAATGCATGTATTAAGGATTTTTTTTCTTATTTGCAAATATTCTTTGAATGCTAAAGGCCCTTATCTGTATATTTACTTACTATTCAATTTGATATTTTTTCCCCATTATTTATGTGATTTTTAAGCAATAACAACATTGTCTTGAGAGGGGGTCATTTTATGCATCCAAGAAGAGTCCTGTGCAATGATCTTACATTGGGCCAAGATATATAAAAAATAAGGATGCTTTAATGATAACTAAAAAGCAGCTGCTGCAAAAATAATATATTATAACTTAACACATTGACATCTGACTATAAAATTTTTAGCTTTACAAGCTACACCTGTAATACAGCTTCACCTGTTTCATGAATATCATCACTACATAGTATAAAGCAAAGTCGCTTCCTGCGTCTGTCTGTATGTATGTATGCTTAGATCTTTGAAACCATGCAACAAATTTTGATGCATTTTTTTTCAATAGATAGAGTGATTCAAGAGGAAGGTTTATATGTACAATACATGCATAATAAAGTAGATAAACACTGATAATTTTAGAGGTTTCTAATGTGATGTCGTAAGTAAACACATTTTTTTGCTCTTACATTGCAAACGCTGACAGAACGGTATCAGATAGATCAAAATAATGTACATACTACATTATTGTACACTTAAAAAAGTCCACGATGGCATTATATGTCTATCTCTTAAGGATAACATACTATATCCATTTTAACATTAAAAAAATTGGCAATTATAAAGCGATAATTGGAAAGGTATTTACACAATTGCGGTACTAATCCCTATCATTTTAAATGCGCTAGTTAGCTTGAGAATTTCATGAAGATTAAATTTTTTTCCCATTACACCATGGAAATTAAATGAATACCTGAATGAATAAGGAGATATAGCAAAATCAAAACCGTGATTCGACCGAGCCGCGCGGGCGCTCCATGACGCCGCGCCTCGCGTTCGAGCTGGACGGAGTTTCCGTCAGACAATGTATGGTGGAATTGTATATCCTAAATATGCCTAATACGGTTGTAAATCTAAGATAACGTGGGCGAAGCTGCGGGCAACAGCTAGTGTTTATATAAGAGATAGTGTCATGCTGCTTTGCAGCCGAATTGCTGGGGTGGTAGTTGGTACCTCTCGCTCATCACTTGTTTCATGCAGTTAGCCATCATAAGGCTTGGTTGCCCCCTTTTGACTTAAAAAATCAACTTTTTTCCGTCGACTGCTGGACATAGCTGTTTTAGGATATAAAAATCGATCAACATATTTATTGAATGATTATTATTTATATTAAATATTATATATATATATATATATATATATATATATATATATATATATTATAATAAAATTGAAGTGTCTATTTGTAATTGATTTTTTTTTCTAACACCTATTCACAATTTCAAATCATTTTTTATTTTGCATTTTTGTATGTCTGTTTCCAACTAATCTCTGAGATGGCAGGGTTGATTTTGATGGGACTGTCACTGGCAGTTGGTAGATAGCTGATGTTATAAGAAGTAACTTAGGCTATGAAAAAACATTACATCACTAAGGATACAGCTGTAAATCTAAGTTAACACTGGCAGAGCTACAGGCAACAGCTAGTCTATATTAAGATTTATAACTATGAATAAATTATTACAGGAAGTGACAATGAAGCTCCAATTACACCAGCTAGACAAACAAGAAAAACCAGAAAAGATTCTGCTTCAAGTATTGATAAAGGTGAGTTGTATTTGCACATCGTCTTCATATTGAAGCTTAAGGGCCAGTAAATAAAATTTCTTTAAATCCCTCGCCATACTATAGCGTAATTTCATCATCATAGTCAACCCTTTACGTCGTCTAACTTTTAGCACAAATTTTATTGATTTCTAAGTATAATTTATCTTGTACCCATAATAAAATTTGCATTTATGATTACAAATTATTTTTTAGTTGAAAATCAAGCTGCAGTTATACAATCTAATGCAATACCAGAACCTATTGCTGAAGAAAGAGAATCAAACAATGAAAAATCAACAGACCAAAAAGATGAAAAAAACTCAAGTATCACAAGCCGTAAAAGTCCAAGGCTGATGGAAAAAATAAGTAGAAAAAGTACATCTTCTCAGATTGAAAATGATAATAATATAAACACTAATGTTGAAGATACCAATAATTCTACAGGAAAAATAGAAACAACAGGAGAAAAAATTGAATTGGTACCTTCACCAACTAACACTGAAAATTATGATCATACATATAATAAAAATGAAACTAAAGTTAACAAAAATGAAAGACTTTCAATAAACAGTTGTGACTTATTACAAAATATAAATTATAACCCCAATAAAATTATTCATACTTTAAATAAAAGCACATCAGCTCTGGAAAGTTTAATTTCTAAAAATAAAAGGTTTAGAACTAAGTCTTATACAAGTGGAACAATAATTACATCCAATGATCCATCCACCATATTCTATAGTGATAATGAAAGCTCTAAGAAAAATGACACAAATAATGCTCGTTCACCCTTTAAACTATTAAACAAATCAGAAACAAATGAGTCTACAATTATTACAGAAAGACTTTCAGTATGTGATGAAAAAAATAATAGTAAACAACAAAACTCTACTGATGAAATAAACTCTAAAGCAAAAATTGACAATAATCAAACCATTTTTGACAAAGATTCTAGTGCAGATTTACAAGTCACAGTAGTCATAGAAAATTATGATTCTAATTCTGAAAAATTAAATGTGAATGAAGATGATCAATGTGTTCCAGAAGTCAGCCACATTATGGAATCTTCATCTAAATGTGACACATTTGATAATTCAAAACAAAACAAAAATACTACTATAAAAAATATACCAGAAACAAATCTGATGAATCATACTTGTGAGCCTATGGACGTTGATGAAACCATAACGGATAGTTTGCTTATAGAAGACGCAGGTAACCGAGAAGGAAATACGCCAAATAAAAGTGTTCGCAAATCTAAAAGTAAATCGTCAATAATGCTAAGTTTGAATGAAAGTGCAAGCCAAAGTAAAAGTACTCTTATACTACCTCATCTTAATGATACATCTACATCAGAAAAAAATAAATCTCCACTTAAACTCGATGATAAATGCTTATCAAACACATCTACTGTATTAAATACAACACAAGAGAATATCATGCATAAGAAAATAAAACCTCAAAAATATTCTACTAGCACACCACTACAACAGAAAGGCAATGAAAAGGGAATAAATTTGAATAGCTCCAATATGAAATCTAATACTAACAATGATTTGAAAATGAGTCGCAGTAGTTTAAAAGATTCTGAATCTGAAAGTGATAATGCAAAATCAGAAAATATAAAAAGAAAACCTAAGGAAAAAAAATCTTTCAGCAAAAAAGAAGAATCTTCATCAAATAATTCTGAAGAGTCGGATAATGAATCATCTCAAAAAAATAGTCATTTCATGGATGGTGAAGCTAAAGATGCAGGTGACGACTATGTGTCGGGCGATAGTCAAGATGAAGAAGAAAGACAAGCGGCATTAGAAAATGAAATACGAGATAAAGGCCAAACATTATCTAGTGAAGGTGATCTTTCAAATGATTCAGATTATGAGAAGGATTCATTTATTGTAAGCTCAGCTGAAGAAGATGATGAGCTTTTAGAAGGAACAGAAGATGACCTTTCAATGAGTGATAATGAACTCACTATGTCTGCAAAATCTAAAAACAAGTACAATGAAAGGAAACTGAAGGAACAAAAAAGGGCATCCCGGGAAATGTTTGAATCACGACATCAATCAAATGTTTCTAAAAATAGTTCTGTTTCTGACACAAAGAAGAAATCAAAAAAAATACGCCAAATGTCGAGTTCTTCTGAGTCCGATATTGAAATTAGAAAATCGTCTAGAGTAAAAAATAAACAAAGATTAGATTCAAGTCATGATATAACAATGACGAAAGATGAAAATTCAAAAACATCTAGGAGAAGTAAAACTCCTTCACAATCTATTTGTAATGAGAATGTCACCATGGATAATGAAAAAGAGATAACGATTTCAAACCAAACGTCAACTGAATGTGACCCCTTATTTCAACATACTATTAAAGAAGAACCAAAGACTCCTCGTAATTCAAACACATCTATGGCATTTATTGACGCACATAACGAGAGTACACAGTCATCCAGCAAAGAGTGTGAAAACTTAGACCCATTAGCCACAACAATAGCTAATGATGACTCTTCAATGAGCAGTGATAATGAAAGAATTATCCAGGAATACAATTCTATCTTGGGGGAACTCGATGAAACAATTGAGAAATTAAAAAATAAAACTGGAGATATTTCTCTAAATCTAGAAACTAAAAATAAGAAAAAGAAAAAGTATGCCATTGTTGATGAACTTAATCTGACTCAAGTAAAATCCAAAATAAACAAGACAGAAAAACCAAATGAGGACAATGAAGAAAAGATTGCAGCTAATTCCTCGCGTATTAGTAGTGATGAAAGTTTATCGTCATCTGAATCAGAATCAGCACTTCTGCATTTACTGTTTTCGGAGGAAAGTAATAACTGTGAAGACTCAAGCAATAAAACTAAAGATATAGATAAAAGTGACCATGTTGAAAATAAATCTGGTAAGAACTTGTTTTTACTAAATCTCTATTTGTTATTTAGCTCAATGTATTAACTAAAACTAACAAGAGTAGAACATTGTGACATTGTATTTCTCTCTGGCGTTTCAAAGTGATGTCGGATCATTCTGAGCATTTGTTAAGACCTGCCTGCTTGCAATATCTGCAGCATAATTTCAGCACCGGACATCGCGTCAAAATATTACCCACATCCATAACTTTACAGACATCATTACAGAAATCCATAACAGTGCTATTTTTCTCTCCCAGGCTCGCACTGGTACCACATAGTTGTAACTATGTGAAACCAGCTGCCATCTACGGTATTTATTTATTTAAGGGTGGGGACACCAGCGAGGCCAGACCATTTCACCCCATTCCCCAAATCTACGGTATTTTCAAACTGATATGAATTAGGGACCTTAAAGAAAAGAGCTTACCAATATTTTATTGGCCAGCACCGCACCTGTAAATCCTCCGATGTAGCTTCCATTCTGTTTCCCTCTATACTTCTTAAATATAAATTGTTCTGTCCCGTATATATAAATGCTTCCACTGCTTTTCCTGCTAAATCTGGATAGATTCCAGATTTAGCAGGAAAGGCAGTGGAAGCATTATAGAATATCCGGAATTCAAATGGGGAAGAACTGTCCGCGTTATATCACGGAGCTATATAAAAAAAATTGTTCAATTACCTCAACGTCAAAGTCTTGAGCCTTCTCCGGTGTGTCGATGCCTCAAATATAAATCTAATTAACACTAACCCCTAATTGGCCAATCGGATAATTAATGCTAATTGGTCTTTACTTATCTGAGACAACTTCAATCGGACACGACGCGCAGCGGAGACCCTCAACAAAATGGCAGCACACCTTTTTCACACTAACTTGTTTTAGGCACTTAATTGTTCACAATAGACAATATTTATATTAGTCCATTATACTCAAATTAATCAATCTACGTGACTATGCCCCGAATAGGCGAACAAAAGAATCACGTAACAAATAGCGCTCGCCACGTCAATAACGGCCACAAAAACACGACGTAACAAATAGGCTGATCGCGGTAGACTGCGGAGCACTACAGGAGTGGCGCTCGCGCGGCTCGCGTCCGTAGGGATGCGAGCGAAAGTCGATAAAACTGTAGTGTGGTGCAACTCGATATATTTGTAATTTAACAATTTAAAAATTTGTAACATAAATAATATGCTGTTTTTTATGTAAGGAGTAGTTTTTTTTTTAATTATGCTAATTCATATTATATGGGAGAGTAGGTTTCATTTTATATTAACTCTTTTATTTTTCGATTTTAGACAAAGAATTTTCAATTAATCAAACATCTCTGAAAACTCCTGGTAGTGACAAGAAGAAGAAGAAACGGCAATCGGAGTCTAGTCAGTATGAGGAATCAAGTGAGTTAATATTTAGATACATTAGTTGAAATAATACTATAACTTCTAATCCATTAACATTGTTATTTATATTTACACTTGGGTTCCATAAATACTTCTCCTAGACCTTTTCTCCTCGAGTCTAGGAGAAATATTAGTAGTATTTTCTATACTCTAGGATCTAGAGTCTAGACCAAGGAAATCATTAGCAAAAATATAGTCACTGTATGTAAATCTTCTGTTACAGGCAACAATGACTTCAACAACCAGTCAAACAAAACTCCTGCCAGTGCAAAGAAAAACAAGAAAGAACAACAATCCGAGACCAGTCTACATGGGAAATTAGGTAGGATTTTGATTTTTGAAACTGTCATTTTAATAATATTTATTATTTTAATTAAAATGGAGACAATCTAGTCTAACTTCAATTTAAACATTTAGTACATTCGTTTATTAAGCATTAAAATTATTTTTAACAGTTTATCATGTAAAATAAACTAGCTGCCGAATCCCGACTTTGCAATATGTAATGAAGAAGAATGCCACGGACGCTAACGAAAGCTTGAGGCAAACAAACTTCGTTATACCATTCACTAGTAACCGTTCTACGGTCTTCTAGCGGAATTATTTCTACTGGTCCACTGCATCGAAAAAAACCGCTATCACTTTTGACGTGACGACGTCTTATAATTCGATGGAGTCGGCTGCACGAACGAAAAAAGATGACGTATGCGGCGTTACCTTGCTCTGAGGCGTTCTATTTTCTTATGACGTTGTCACGTTCAACTATCGTCAGTAAACCGACTTTACAGACAACCGATTTTTTTTATTAACGTTTCGGCTGCGAACAATTTCTGTGGGCAAATCGTCCTCTTCAAACACCCATTGCATGGATTGCTGCTTCGTGAGAGAATCTTAGCTACATATCCATGATTCGTCAGGTGTAAGAATGTTGGATACGTTTTACAAAGTTCCTCCTTCGAACTTCTCTAATATAAATTGGTTGCACCAATCCACTACACACACAGCTACCTAACTTTAAAAATTAAGGTGTTCATGCAGGATGGTGGAAACTGCCTGTGATCAAATGTTTAGTTCAGACTATCTCTTGATGTGTAATATGTTTATATTATCTCGCAATAGCCACTCGACCCTGATGGTATTGTTGTTGATGGGGTCAACGTTTAAGTTCTCTCGACCACGTTTAAATTCACGAAACCAATAAGTAACCGTTTTATAATTGCCCATTTTTTAAGTATTAAAATGGATATAGTATGTTATCCTTCAGAGATACACATATGCCATCGCGGACTTTTTTGTAGATCGTTCTAAGGTGTACAATAATGTAGTACATTATTTTGATCTATCTGTTAGTGTTCATCCAGCGTTTGCAATGTAAGTGCAAAAAATGTGTTTATTTACGACATCACATTAGAAACCTCAAACATAACAGTATTTCTCCACTATTTAATGGATGTTATTATACATATAAACCTTCCTCTTGAATCACTCTCTATTAAAAAAAACCGCATCAAAATCCGTTGCGTAGTTTTAAAGATTTAAGCATACAAAGGGACATGGGACAGAGAAAGCTACTTTGTTTTATACTATGTAGTGATAAACAATAATAAAGCAACACATAGGTGGCCAGTGATTTTCACAAAGGAGATTTGTGTTGAAATTAGCCGTCAATTCAAAATAGTTTATAGATTTATTTATAATAGTTTCATGAAAAAAGATGTATTTATTTATTCCGTGGCTATCAATTTTCGGAACAACGTGGTATAATGAAACAATTTTGACGGATTTTGTCGCGGTTTATTAATTTTTTTTCAAGTAACTGGATACGCCCGATTCCTAAACATCAGGCTTGTAAAAATCTTAATAAACCGCATTAAAATCCGTAAAAGTTGTTTCATTATAATGTATCCGTCTATTTTAGCTTTTCAATTACCACTATTTACGCTACTATTCTATTAGTAGTCTATTCCTTAAAATATACCATCCCGGACTCTTTTGTAGATCTCTAAAAGGGAAATAACATAATATGTTAAAGGTATTATATTATTATACATATATTAATTTACACAAAACCTTGACAAAAATAAGTACTAAAACCTGCCTCTTGAATCACTCTATCTATTGTTAAAACTGTATTAAAATCCGTTGAGTAGTTTAAAAGATCTAAGCGAAGAAACAGCAGAAGCGCCTTCATTTTATATTACTATGTAAAGATATAAAATGTATTATGTAAAGAAAAGGAAAAAAACCGGCCAAGTGCTAGTCGGACTCTCGCACGAAGGGTTCCGTACCTTTACATAATATACAACATTAGACTCTTTAACAAAAAATATGGTTTATGTTTATGGAATTTATTTATTTTTTTATATTTGAGTTGATTGAATGAAAGGTAAATTGCAGTTTACAATTTATGACGTATTAAAAAAACTACTTACTAGATCTCGTTCAAACCAATTTTCGGTGAAATTTTGCATGGTAATGTACATCATATATTTTTTTTAGTTTTATCATTCTCTTATTTTAGAAGTTACAGGGGGACGACACACATTTTACCACTTTGGAAGTGTCTCTTGCGCAAACCATTCAGTTTAGACAAAAATGATATTAGAAACCTCAATATCATTTTTAAAGACCTATTCATAAATAACACGTTTGGGTTTGATGAAAAAAAAATGAGTTTCAGTTCTAAGTATGGGGACCCCCAAAATTTATTGTTTTTTTCTACTTATGTGTAAAAATCTTAATGCTGTTTACAGAATACATCTACTTACCAAGTTTCAACAGTATAGTTCTTATAGTTTCGGAAAAAAGTGGCTGTTACATACGGACGGACAGACAGACAGACAGACATGACGAATCTATAAGGTTTCCGTTTTTTGCCATTTGGCTACGAAACCCTAAAAACAAATGGAAATTGTTATTCCATGGTATATAATTTTAAGACAATTCCTGTAACAATTTTGTATGATTTGTAGATACCAGTGATGCAGCTTTGAATGAATCTTCTAAAACTCCTACAAGCACCAAAAAGAAGAAGCATAAGAAATCTGAGTCTGAGACAACAAGTGAGTACTTAATATTTATGACTTACTGAATTTTGTTTAATACTATCTGTCCTCCGGAGTTATCTATACAGATTTAAAAAAATTGAGTGTGTTTGCAATAATACAATAAACGCTTTTTACTAAATGCATACACTATACACCATACATATACCAAAATAATATTTTTGACCATTGTATCTGTCTGTTTGTTCCGGCTAATCTCTGAAACTGATATTGACGGGTCCTTTACTGGCAGATAGCTGATATAGTTAGGAATAACTTAGGCTACAAAAATAATCATCATCACTCCGCATACAGCCGTAAATCTAAGTTACCGCGGATGAAGCTGCGGGCAACAGCTAGTCTGCCATAAAATTGATCAGAAATAAAACTTTCCTCAATCTATTAAATGCAAAATGTAAAAATATAAAATGCCTTTGTACCAGCATTGTATGTGTTATTTTTTTCGTAACTATCCTAATGTACATAAATTGTTAAATAAATAATAGGTCTTTATCTATGAAATTGCCGTTCTGAACTACTGGCCATTTCAAATCAAAATAATTTTTGTTTGGCTAATTATTCTAATTTCAAATTAATTTTATTTTAAAAACATGGAATTCTTTTTCCAAAAGTAGTCATTTGTTTATTGATTAGTGTTACATTTTCATAGCATTTCAATCTTTTTCGTCATCATGGGATACGTTAAAAATGCGAGTAATTATGGAATATGAGTACCGTCGTGGCCGCAACGCGGCACAAGCGACACGCAACATCAACGATGTTTACGGAGCTAACACTACAAACCAACGCACCACCTGTTATTGGTTTGCTCGCTCCGTTCTGGAAATTGCGACCTGAAAATTGAACCTCGCGGTCGTGGAAGCTGATGATACACAATCTACGGCTGAATTAGCAGCAGTTTTCGACGTTAGCGTCAAAACAATATTGGTCCATTTGTTTCAAATTGGCAAGGTAAAAAAGCTTGACAAATGGGTGCCCCACGAACTCAATGATCGCCAGCGCGAAGTACGCGTCGAGACGTGCCTTGCACTGCTCAACAGACACAAATGAAGGAATTTTGAAACGCATTGTTACCTGCGATGAAAAATGGATTCTGTTTGATAACCGCAAGCGCTCAGCAAGTTGGTTGGATCCTGGTTCAGCACCTAAACAATGCCCTAAACGAAAACTTACCCCTAGAAAAGTGATGGTCACTGTTTAGGCGTCTAGCGCCGGTGTGATTCATCACAGCTTCTTACCAAACGGGGCGAACATTACTGCAGATGTGTACTGTGAAGAACTGAACACAGTGATGGAGAAGCTGGCACATCTCCAACCAGCATTGGTCAATCGCTCGTTTTCGTTGCTGCTGCACGACAACGCGCGACTTCATACTGCACAGCAGACGGTCTCCAAGTTGCAAGAACTGGGGTTGGAAGCTCTCCGTCATCTGCTCTACTCACCAAACCTTGCGCCTACAGACTACTACTTTTTCCAGAATTTGGATAACTTCTTGGCGGGAAAAAAATTCAATACCCGAGAAGCAGTACAAAATGCCTTTGAAGAATTTGTTGCCTCCCGTCCAGCTGATTTCGTTAAGAAGGGCATCAATAAACTGCCACTGCGTTGGCAAAGATGCATTGATTGTATGTGTGATAACTTCGATTTATACAAATAAAAAATACATGAAAAAAAATCGTAATTTTTCACACAAAACGTCAATTTCATAGGTAAAGACCTTATATTAATAAGATTATAGACTTCAGCTTTATTATATAAGAAGATACTAGAGGCCTCAGTTTTTGCTATAATTATTTCGTTATTAAAAAAAACTGTATTTTGTTTCTATCTATTACAGGCTCTACAGACGCAGAATTAAAATTCTTCATGGATACAGAAGGCACCAGTACACAAGATGTTTCTATTAATAACAAATCTCTCAATACTAGCAAAATGGTTGTTCCTGACAAGGGTGAGTAATTTATTGGAACGAAAGTTCCTTATGGGGCGTTGCGGAGGCGTAACCTAACCTAATCTAGCCGGCAAAAACGTCCGTAACCTTAAATAAAAGCGTAAGATTTTTGACGTCGTCCTACTCAGGAACAAATCAAATTGAATCTACCATTGAAATACACATTTTTGACTGACACATCACTGCGTCGGTAGCTGTGTGTTACACTAGTGTCCTATTTAGTAAACAAACTTTAAAATGAGACTTAGCATTACTCAATGAGAGCTTCATAAAAAGAAATGTCTTCATGCCATAAAAAGTCCTTTTGTTTAGATGTTAGAGATAGGGCGCCGCCAACGCAAGGATTTTTAATCATAGTAATACAAATAAGGTGACGATAATACTAGGGTCGATTTTTTTTCTAGGCACGGGGCGCTCTATTATGTTCAAATTTAATTTGTGACGTCTTTTTACTGATCATTTCACATTAAAGAATCCAAAATAACTATAGAGCCTCTTCTATTTCCTTATCTTACAGAAATTGCGAAAGACGTAAAAGAGGAACTAATTTCTAACATGTATTTTGAATTTACCAAATATAAATTTGTCTTTAATAAAGATGATTATTTTTTTTCACAAAAATATTCAATATGATAATATTATATTGAATATTTTTTTAAATAATTCCAGCAGTGTGGTACCGTTAAATATTTGAATAAAAATTCATTTTACTTTTCTCAATGGCAATTATTATTGTTTATTTCTTTGCACTTTGTGTCACTTCACTAAACTACACTATTTGTCTGTGGCCGGAAGTACGCCATATTTGTTTACCATTTAGGACACTTCTAAAAAAATTTACTATAGATACTAATATTTAGTCGGCCAGCAACACGCCTGTAAATCCTTCGGTGTAGCTTTCGTTCTCTTTTCCCCCTCGATACTTCTTAAATATAAATAATATGCTATGTTTCTTTATGTAGGAAGTAGGTTTTTTTTAACCTTTTCTAAATCGTATTATATGCGAGAGTTATGTAGGTTGCATTTTATACCATGAAATGACTAACTTTTTTATTTTAGACAAAGACTCATCAATTAATCAAACACTTCCAAAAACTCCTGGTAGTGACAAAAAGAAGAAGAAACGGCAATCGGAGTCTAGTCAGAATGAGGAATCAAGTGAGTTAATATTTAGATACTTTAGTTGAAATAATACTATAACTTCTAATCCATTAACATTATTATTTGCTCTTGTGTTCCATAAAATACTTCTCCTAGAGTCTAGGAGAAATATTAGTAGTATGTTCTATACTCTAGGGGTTTTCAAACTGGGACGCAGAAACCTTCAAAGGGGGGCGCGAGCCACTTATATAATTAAGTATAAAAAACCTGCGACCGCTGAGAGAATACATTCTAAATATAATTCCTTTTTAATTCCTTCCCTAATTAATTTTGATGCTGACATTTATCGACTGACGACGGATCCATTTAATGTTAAGATGTTAGATGCCCTGCCACAAACAATTCATAAGGAAGCCTTAGACACATTGCTTGGAGATAAAAAAATAGTTCTGCAGCCAAATACGATATTGAAAAAATAGGTTAGTCATTGTTTTGTGTCAAATATTACTAAATTTTCCCCAAAATATCAGAAAAAGCACTTCGATTGTATTTACCTTTTTCAAGTGCATATTTGTGCGAAATAGGATTTTCTGTTGTCGTCGCAATAAAAACCAAGTACAGAAATAAACTTGACATTGTGTGTGACAGTGATTTGCGTTGTGTGATATCTATGGTTAAGCCATAGGGCACGGATCTCCTCGAAATCAGGCGAAGAGGGATTTGGGCCAATGAGCAATAATATTTATTTTGTTATTGAATACTTTTTAATTCTGATCTGATTATCTGAACAGGAGGATGGGGGCGCCAATTTATTTTATGGTCGAAAGGGGGCGTGATCCAAATAAGTTAGGGAACCCCTGCTCTAGGACCTACACCGAGGAAATTATTAGCAAAAATATAGTCACTTTATGTAAATCTTCTGTTACAGACAACAATGACTTCAACAACCAGTCAAACCAAACTCCTGCCAGTGCAAAGAAAAACAAAAAAGAACAACTATCCGAGACCAGTCTACATGGGAAATTAGGTAGTATTTTGATTTTTGAAACTGTCATTTTAATAATATTTATTATTTTAATTAAACTGGAGACAATCTAGTCTAACTTCAATTTAAACATTTAGTACATTCGTTTATTAAGTATTAAAATTATTTTTAACAGTTTATCATGTAAAATAAACTAGCTGCCGAATCCCGACTTTGCAATATGTAATGAAGAAGAATGCCACGAACGCTAACGAAAGCTTGAGGCAAACAAACTTCGTTATACCATTCACTAGTAACCGTTCTACGGTCTTCTAGCTGAATTATTTCTACTGGTCCACTGCATCGAAAAAAACCGCTATCACTTTTGACGTGACAACGTCTTATAATTCGATGGAGCCGGCTGCACGAAAGAAAAAAGATGACGTATGCGGCGTTACCTTGCTCTGAGGCGTTCTATTTTCTTATGACGTTGTCACGTTCAACTATCGTCAGTAAACCGACTTTACAGACAACCGATTTTTTTTATTAACGTTTCGGCTGCGAACAATTTCTGTGGGCAAATCGTCCTCTTCAAACACCCATTGCATGGATTGCTGCTTCGTGAGAGAATCTTAGCTACATATCCATGATTCGTCAGGTGTAAGAATGTTGGATACGTTTTACAAAGTTCCTCCTTCGAACTTCTCTAATATAAATTGGTTGCACCAATCCACTACACACACAGCTACCTAACTTTAAAAATTAAGGTGTTCATGCAGGATGGTGGAAACTGCCTGTGATCAAATGTTTAGTTCAGACTATCTCTTGATGTGAAATATGTTTATATTATCTCGCAATAGCCACTCGACCCTGATGGTATTGTTGTTGATGGGGTCAACGTTTAAGTTCTCTCGACCATGTTTAAATTCACGAAACCAATAAGTAATTGTTGCTAACGCTAGAGCAGTCTCCCCAAAAGCAGCTTGTTTCTTTGCTATTCCTTGAAGGTTCACCCTCGTTTATAATCATACAAAATCATAGCACGATAAACTTCCCGCGACACGTCCATTGTTGCAAACAAAAGAAGAATGACAGATAATATTTAAACATAAACAATAATAAAACAACAAATAGGTGGCCAGTGATTTTCACAAAGGAGATTAGTGTTAAAATTAGGCGTCAATTCAAAATAGTTTTATGAAAGAAGAGGTTGTATTTATTCCGTGGCTATCAATTTTCGGAAAAACGTGGTATAATGAAACAATTTTTACGGATTTTGTCGCGGTTTATTAAAAAAATTACAAGCTCGACGTTCTGGATACGCCGGATTCCGATACATTGGGCTTGGAAAAATCTTAATAAACCACATTAAAATCCGTAAAAGTTGTTTCATTATAATGTATCCGTCTATTTTAGCTTCTCAAAGCTATATTAATTTACACCAAAACCTTGACAAAAATAAGTACTAAAACCTGCCTCTTGAATCACTCTATCTATTGTTAAAACTGTATTAAAATCCATTGAGTAGTTTAAAAGATCTAAGCGAAGAAACAGCAGAAGCGTCTTCATTTTATATTATTATGTAAAGATATAAAAAAAAGATAAGGAAAAAAAAATGGAAATTGTTATTCCATGGTATATAATTTTAAGACAATTCCTGTAACAATTTTGTATTATTTGTAGATACCAGTGATGCAGCTTTGAATGAATCTTCTAAAACTCCTACAAGCACCAAAAAGAAGAAGCATAAGAAATCTGAGTCTGAGACAACAAGTGAGTACCTAATATTTATGACTTACTAAATTTTGTTTAATACTAACTGTCCTCCGGAGTTATCATACAGATAAAAATAAATTGAGTGTCTGTTTGTAATTATAAAATAAACGCTTTTACTAAATGCATACACTATACACCATACATTTACCAAAATAACATTTTTGACCATTTTATCTGTCTGTTTGTTCCGGCTAATCTCTGAAACTGATATTGACGGGTCCTTTACTGGCAGATAGCTGATATAGTAAGAAATAACTTAGGCTACAAAAATAATCATCATCACTCCGCATACAGCCGTAAATCTAAGTTACCGCGGGGGAAGCTACGGGCAACAACTAGTCTGCCATAAAATTGATCAAAAATAAAACTTTCCTCAATCTATCAAATACATAAAGATTGCATTAAATGCTTTTTCTTTATAAGACTAGTAGTTCTGGAGAATAGCGTGTTTAAAACAACAAACTCTTCATAAGATTTTAAATTAACATTTTCACAAAAACGGGATATTCAACAACTTTCTTACTTTAGTTTTATTTATATATTTAATCTCTTAAAAACTTCAGCTCTATTATATAATATATAAAATGTAAAAATATAAAATGCCTTTGTACCAGCGTTGTATGTGTTATTTTTTTTGTAACTATCCTATTAGTACATAAATTGTTAAATTAATAAGATTAATAATTATAAATATATATAATAAAGCTGAAGTCTATATCAGCTTTATTATATAAGAAGATACTAGAGGCCTTAGTTTTTGCTATAATTATTTCGTTATTAAAAAAACTGTATTTTGTTTATATCTATTACAGGCTCTAAAGACGCAGAATTAAAATTCTTCGTTGATACAGAAGGCATCAGGACACAAGATGTTTCTATTAATAACAACTCTCTCAATACTAGCAAAATGGTTGTTCCTGACAAGGGTGAGTAATTTATTGGAACGAAAGTTCCTTATGGGGCGTTGCGGAGGCGTAACCTCACCTAACCTACCCGGCAAAAACGTCCGTAACGTTAAATAAAAGCGTAATAACTTTGAGATCATCCTATTCAGGAACAAATCAAATTGAATCTACCATTGAATAACAAATATTTGACTGACACATCACTGCGTCGGTAGCTGTGTGTTACACTAGTGTCCTATTTAGTAAACAAACTTTAAAATGAGACTTAGCATTATTATAATAATACAATTTTTACGGATTTTATCGCGCTTTAGTATGATTTTTACAAGCCTGACGTTTCGGATACTTTATTTACAGCAACCATGGTCACGGGAGGACTGAGGTGTCATACGTCCTATCATTACAAAGTTATTCGAAACTACCCTATGATACATCAATATTTTGATCAGTCCTATCTACGGAGAAAGTGCTAACTGTATCTTTAATCTGTGACATATTATGCTTGGATTTTGATTTGATAATTTTAATAATGGGATCCCAAGCAGGTGGTAAAATTTAGGTTTTATTATAATGAGTGAAATTCGCGTAAACATCAGAAAACAATATGAGACTTAGCATTACTCAATGAGAGCTTCATAAAAAGAAATAGACCAGGGTCGATAATTTTTGAAACCAAAAAAAATAATAGTAGGATGAAAACCAATGGAAAAGGAGGAGAATATAACAAAAATAAAAAGAAAAATAATTTACGGGAGATCTGAGGGCGGGAAGGTGGGGGGGGCGTCTAAGGGTAAAAAACGGTTTATCTCGATTTCCGGCAAAACTGCAAGTCCCATGGAAAAAAGTTCAATAGCAAAGTTGTAGGTAATCAGAAGATCTACAACTTTTGTATTTACACTTTTTTCACGTTAAATATTTTAAATCAAAAAAAAATTGTGTATTTGGGACTTAAAAAGGTATGTTTTCACTAAATTTCGTGAGCAAAAAAATGTTTTTGTAAAATTTAAAAATAAAAAACCAAAATTCACATAAATTTTGAGGTTATGTGAAAAAAGTGTATATACAAAAGTTGTAAATCTTTTTATAACCTACAACTTTGCCATTCAACTTTTTTCCATGAAACTTGTATTTATATTCTCATCCTTTTCCAATTGGTTTCATTCTACTATAATTTTGTTTCACTTTTTGCCATTCTATCTCATATCATACAGGCTTCGGCACTGGTCTAAAATGCTATCAATTCTTTTGTTTAGATGTTAGAGATTGGGCGCCGCCAACGCAAGGTTTTTTAATCATAGTAAATACAAATAAGGTGACGATAATACTAGGGTCGACGTTTTCTAGGCACCGGCCGCTCTATTATGTTAAAATTTAATTTGTGACGTCTTTTTACTGATCATTTCACATTAAAGAATCCAAAATAAACTAAAATAACTATAGAGCCTCTTCTATTTCCTTATCTTACAGAAATTGCGAAAGGCGTAAAAGAGGAACTAATTTCTAACATGTATTTTGAATTTACGAAACATACATTTGTAAATTTGTCTTTTATAAAGATGCTGGACTAATATTTTCTTTCATTTTTTTTACAAAAATATTCAATATAATATTATCAGTTTTTTAATAATTGCAGGAATGTGGTATCGTTAAATATTTGAATAACAATGAATTTTACTTTTCTCAATGGCTTATTAATATTGTTCATTTCTTAGCATTTTGTGTCACTTCAATAAACTACACTATTTGTCCGTGGCCGGAAGTACGCCATACTTGTTTACCATTTAGGACACTTCTTAAAAAAATGGACTATAGATACTAATATTTAATCGGCCAGCAACGCCTGTAAATCCTTCGGTGTAGCTTCCGTTCTCTTTCCCCGTCGATACTTCTTAAATATAAATAATAGACTGTTTCTTTATGTAAGATAGGTGTTTCTTCGGTTCTTATTCATGTAATATGCGAAAGTTATTTAGGTTGCATTTTATACTATGAAATGACTAACCAATATATTTTTCGATTTTAGACAAAGACTCGTCAATTAATCAAACACTTCCAAAAACTCCTGGTAGTGACAAGAAGAAGAAGAAACGGCAATCGGAGTCTAGTCAGAATGAGGAATCAAGTGAGTTAATATTTAGATATGTTAGTTGAAATAATACTATAACTTTCGTAAAAGTTGTTTCATTATAATGTATCCGTGTATTTTAGCTTTTCAATTACCACTATTTACGCTACTATTCTATTAGAAGATAAAATGCGTATAGTGTGCTATCCTTAAAAATATACCATCCCGGACTCTTTTGTAGATCTCTAATAGGGAAATATCCCACTATGATTTTTATTAACATAATATCTCAAAGGTATTTATATTTTTACTAGCTGTTGCCCGCAGCTTCGCCTGCGTCAACTTACTCAACTTAATTACTGTTAGTTACAGCGTGATGTTATATAGCCTATAGCCTTCCTCGATAAATGGGCTATCTAACACTGAACGAATTTTTCAAATTGGACCAGTAGTTCCTGAGATTAGTGCGTTCAAACAAACAAACTCTTTAGCTTTATAATATCAGTATAGATATATTAATTTTAAAACCTTGACAAAAATATATACTAAAACCTACCTCTTGAATGACTTGGATCACTCTATCTATTGTTAAACCTAATTAAAATCAAAAAATATTAAAATAAAAAAAAAATTATTTTATATTATTATGTAAAGATATAAAAAATGTTTTATGTAAAGATAAGGAAAAACAAATGGAAATTGTTATTCCATGGTATATAATTTTAAGACAATTCCTGTAACAATTTTGTATTATTTGTAGATACCAGTGATGCAGCTTTGAATGAATCTTCTAAAACTCCTACAAGCACCAAAAAGAAGAAGCACAAGAAATCTGAGTCTGAGACAACAAGTGAGTACTTAATATTTATGACTTACTAAATTTTGTTTAATACTATCTGTCCTCCGGAGTTATCTATACAGATAAAAAAAATTGAGTGTCTGTTTTTAATAATAAAATAAACTGTTTTTACTAAATGCATATGTATATGCATATACCAAAATAACATTTTTGACCATTTTTATCCGTCTGTTTGTTCCGGCCAATCTCTGATATCGACGGGTCCTTTACTGGCAGATAGCTGATATAGTAAGGAATAACTTAGGCTACAAAAATAATCATCATCACTCCGCATACAGCCGTAAATCTAAGTTATCGCGGGGGAAGCTGCTTCCTCAATCTATCAAATGCAAAAAGATTACATTAAATGCTTTATCTTTATAAGACTGGTAATTCTGGAGACTAGCGTGTTTAAAACAACAAACTCTTCATAAGATTTTAAATTAACATGATTATTTTCCCAAAAACGGGATATTTAACAACTTTATTACTTTAGTTTTGCTGAGCTCAATATTGCGACATTGTTTACAAATGTTTAGCAAAGTTTATTTAATCTCCTAAATACTTAAGCTTTATTATATAAGAATATTTATATAACCATAGAGGCCTCAGTTTTTGTTGTAATAATTACATATTTCATTATTAAAAATATTATATTTTGTTTCTATCTATTACAGGCTCTAAAGACGCAGAATTAAAATTCTTCGTTGATACAGAAGGCACCAGGACACAAGATGTTTCTATTAATAACAACTCTCTCAATACTAGCAAAATGGTTGTTCCTGACAAGGGTGAGTAAATTATTGAACGAAAGTTCTTTTCTAGCTTAAGATTTTTGACGTCATCCTACTCAGAAACAAATCAAATTGAATTTACCATTGAAGTACAAATTTTGACTGACACATCACTCCGCTTCTGCTATGCAGGGAAGTGCTTTGAGTTTTATCGATTAAAAATCATAATAAAAATGTATACCCGAATAATTATTAACTCGAGTCTCTAATATTGTCTTAAATAAAAATAATACAAATAAATATTATAAGAAAACAACTTTTACTTGTGTTAACGCGGTTTACAGCAACCATGGGACCTCCTTCCAAAAGTTGTTTAATTATAATGAGTGAAATTCGCATAAACATAAGAAAGTATCGAATAAATATGATATAAACTAGATAAATTATAAATAAAATGACATTTCTTATTTGTTAATATCATTTCAGCAAATAATTCAGATTCAGACGGCCCAATGGAGATCTCGTTTAGAAAAGAGAAGAATACCGGCTCCAAGACTGAAGAGGAAGATACAGGTCTGTAACTACATTATGTTATTATTTTATATTCAGCCCTGTTACTTGTAATTTATAGTAGGTGTGCTACGAAATAAATATTAGATATAGGGATGTATGTCTTTTTGTATTTTATTACTGACTGTATTACTATATATAAATCGGTCACACTTACATTGTATAGCCTGATCAGAAATATATGAACCCTACGTGGTGTTGCCACTGTATCTTTTTTGCGTCAATACATAATGACGTCCTTATAGAAATTACTTCCGCAATATGGCGAGGGTTTTTTTTTATTTTTCTGGTCAGGCTATACATAAAAATATCACAGTGATTGTTTTGTACTCACCGATTCCATATTTCTAATAATTAATGTGATACTGTATAGGTTATATTTTATAAAAATGTAGTTGTCTATGTAAGTTGTAAGCAATTCAGGTAACTGAGCTTACATAAGTCACTAGTCTTTCAACTATAAAATATAAACCATAATACAAAACATTATTACAGTTACAAATTTTTAAAGCGGGAATAAATTTTTATATCATATTATTTTAGAATTGGCTGGTGGAAAATCGTTCAATCAATCTATGAATAAGACGCCTGACAGTAGCAAAAAGAAGAAGAGCAAGAGCAACAAGCCACAAACTGCAGCAAATGGTATGTTTCATATTGAGCTTGTCAATTTATTAATATTACATTTTGCCGTCTTGGCGTACATTGAAAGAGGCCTATGTCCAGCATGGACGGAAAAGGCTGATAATGATGATCATGGTTATTACATTTTTGCATATTTATATATTTGTAAAGCGAGAATCTTGCTTATATTATTTATTATACTGTGATGCGAAAGAGTTGTGCATCTTTGGTGCGAGTTAGGAGAAGCACCAACAACATTATGAGCATGATTGCGGCCAGGATAGACTGTCCGTATATTGGGCACTACTGCAGTTTACATGTAGCAGTGCCAAAGCCGTTGAGGAAGTTATAAGGATATGCTCCTTATAACTTCCTTATATTTATAATTAATTATTAAGTAGTTATATATGTGAGTTTTTAAATTTTAATTTGTAATTCTTTTCTACATTAATTCTTCGGTATTTGATTTTAGTATTATAATTGTTGTCATTTAAATTTTAATATTTATACTGTAGTGATATGGGTGAAACCTGTTTTTTTGACGTGACAACGTCTTATAATTCGATGGAGCCGGCTGCAAGAACGAAAAAACATGACGCATGCGGCGTTACCTCGCTCTGAGGCGTTCCATTTTCTTATGACGTTGTCACGTTCAACTATCGTCAGTAAACCGACTAAAGACAACCGATTTTTTTTACTATGATCAGCTGCCATCATTATATTATGTAATTCATGCACTAGATAGTGTTTTTATTATATATAATTATTTTACTCTATGTCTCAAAAGTAGTAAATATGATATGTATTATAATATTGTTTGTTAGTTTGAAATTTACCAACTTTTAATAAATTAAAGAAAATATTTACTTACAATAAACGAAAATATAACTCTCCATAAATTTTATGTAACTTATACCAAGTTTAAAACTTTATATTTACTAAAATCAAGAAGTGGAGTGTAGATTTCTAAACACATTAATACTCATATTGTGCCCTTGTAGATGCTATATCTAAGATTAACACATCAGTAAAATCCTTTGGAAGTAAGAAGAAACAAAAAAGGCTGTCAAAGACATTACAAAGTGGTTGCATGTTACTGGATTTGTAAAATAAAAGAGAAAACAGTGTGACAGACTTGTTGTTTGGCAACAACATAATATGTATATCATCTTTCTTAGGGTTGGAATGAATTTCGAAGGCTTATACTTAGGTCACTCTCGTAAAGAGTCAACAGATATTTAATTTGATGATATTTTGTTTTCTTACAGAAAGCAACATTATTGGTAATAAACCAGTGATTAATACTATTGGAAGTACTGAGAAAAAATCAAATGATCCAGATAAAGTACAGGATATAAAAAACAAAGGTAAAGGAAACTATTTAAATTTTATTAATGGTTGGTCTATTTGCAATTAAATAATAAGAAAATTGCTTTAATTTTTCATAGAAGCATTTTAGTAAACTTCTAAAATTTAAATAATCTCAGCTATATTTATTCACTAATATTCATATAATATACGTAATATATTTGACAGGTAAAACGGACACTGAACAGCAAAGGCGTAAGAAGCGTAAAAGAAAAATGTCTACCAATATCTCAGAAGGCAAGGGTGAATATCAATGCTCGTACTGTAAAATTACATTAGTTACTTGCTCATACCCTCAGCTTCGCCCGCGTTAACTTAGATTTACAGCCGTACGCGGGTTAATGATGGTTATTTTTATAGCCTAAGTTACTACTTAACATCAGCTATCTGCCAATAAAAGTCACATCAAAATCGGCTCAGCCGTTTCAGATATTAGCTGGAACAAACAGACAGACAAAAATTGTAAAAAAAACGGCTATTTTGGTATATGTACGTTGTATACATCCATATGCATTTAGTAAAAAGCTGTTATTTTAATATTACAAACAGACACTCCAATTTTATTTATCTGTATAGATTTAAGTCAGACTCAGTATTTCCTTATTATAAAGAAGAGTTTGACTGGAATATAATATTCAGATAGGTGCCAGTGTAGTGCCCCATTGTTTCGACCCATCCCAAAATTTAAAAAGTAACTTTTTAAATAGACTAGGGTATCAAATGCAAAAATAGTAATAGTAGGTTTTCATCTTGGACCTCTTAGGATATGTCCCGTCCATCTCCATTTTTATTCTCTATATACTCTTCGTGAACCTTTATATTTAGTCACCTTTTTTATTTAATCTAATCTTATTCTATCTCTTCTCTTCATTCTGGCGTATTTTTATTTTACTTTCCAGAATGTCCATGTCTGACATCCGTATATTAAGCATGGTAGAATGCACATGTTAAATACTTTCCTTTTGTCCTTCATAGGCATGTCTTTATTCTTCATTATATGTAGTTGTTATTCTTGTTTCTATCTCGGTAGATATGAGCGGCCCTAAATATATTACACGTATTTTATTTGTTCCTCATTTACTATTATAGAATCTGCTTCGAATGAGTTAGTCATTATTTTGGTTTTACTAGCATTCATAGACAGCTCTGCTTTAGCACTTTCATCGGATAATTGTTGTAGCATTAGCTGTAGAGCCCTTGGGAGATTATGAAAATAGTATTAAATCGTCTGCGAAGTGTAAATGCGTCAAGTTTTCACCATTTATTCTCAGTCCTTTTTGCGTCCAGTCTAGTTTTCTAACTATCATCTCTAGAACAGCTGAAAATAATTTTGAGGAAATAGGATCCCCTTCACATACACCTCTTTGAATAGGGAATTCTTCACCAGATGATTCTAATTTTACTTGCGCGGTACTTCTTGAGTAGATTTGCCTGCGTATTCGTATATATTTTATTTGTACCCCTTGAGTTTCCAATGCTTTCCATATGTTTCCATATGCTTTCCAGAAAGTCAAACGCTTTATTGAAGTCCACGAATCCTAACTAATATATTTTATTATATTCTTTATATTTTGAATGATTAGTCTTTACATGAATGTGATCTATTGTTGAATAATTACTACGAAATCCTGCTTGTTCTTTGGCTGATTTTCTTCTAGTGTATTGGTAAGACGGGATAGCATGATTTTCGAAAACACCTTGTAAATGTTCGACATTAAGCTTATTGGTCAATAGTTTCCTATATCTACTTTGTCTCCTTTTTTTGTGTATCACAACGATGGTTGATTTAATCCATTTTCCATTGTTAGGTAGATCATGAGTATACTGTAGTAATAAATACAATATTACTTGTTATGGGTATCATATTATGATGTAAATGATGTAATGTATTGTATGAGTTTGAATTATATATTCAATGTAATGATATTTTTCAGTTAAATATATATTTTTTGTCCTAATAAGAACATTATTTCAGATTCGCGTGAAACAGAAGAAATAAATACTTCAATTTTAAACAAAAAGAAGAAAGTTAAACTTACACATGAAGGAAATGATACAGGTTAGAATTATTTTAAAATATATAAATTTATAAAGTATTGCAATCTAGTCAACATACATAGCATAAATAAAAATATTAGTTTAGTATTTTTTTAATATTCTTATAATAATATTAAACCTTATATGTCCCACTGCTGGGTACGGGTCTCCTCCTCGAAATCAGGTGAAAGGGAATTTTGGGCCATAGTTCACCGATGCGCTGGCCCAATGCGGGTTGGCATGCAGGTTTCCTCACGATGTTTCCTACACCGGTGAGCAAACGATGGTCTCATGTTCAGATGCACATAGAAATTTAGAAAAACCCATTTCTAGGCATCACAGGGGGGGTCAGGATCAAACCTGGACCTCTCGGCTCTCACTCAAGAGGCCGAGCCCATACCCACTAGACCATCATCGCTCACTACTATACTTACTTTATAATATTAAAAATACCATTTTTTTTTAGAATCATCAGAGAAAAATAAAAACAAAAAGCGAAAAGAAAGAGAAGATGATAATGACGAGACATCAAATAAGGTACAAATATTTATTCATACTTATGGCTCAGCTCAAAATATGAACCTCCAGCTATAGCCACTGATAACTATACCACATGTATATATTTAAAATATATTTTCACTACAATTAGTCCCACATAGTCCTGGTTGGTAACAATTTGGTCCGTGGCTTGTTTGCGCAGCTCTTGAATGTTAAATCTAAGGCATCTACTAACAATACTCTTTATTTTAGGCCTTTAAAGAAAATTCACTTAAGAAATTAAAAGTATCGCGTCTACCAACTAGTCTGCTCGAGCAACTGGATGAAAAACCAAGAAAGCATCGGGAGTCGCCAAAGAAAAAGGCAAGACTTATAGCAACTACCAACTTTCAAGTAGAAGAAGCTATAAAACGAAGAAATAAACCATCAATGTATTTGGAGGACAGTATTTATCTCAACGAGGACGATAATGAATCAAAGAAGAATAGAGCAAAGAATTTTAAACCCAAAGTGTTGCCTTTTGTTCCTACCGCTTCCACATCTATCACTGGATATACATCAAATTTCAATGTGAATGTTCTACCAAAAGATACCAAGTTTGTTGCCCAGTCGAGCAATATACAAAACTTTAAAACTGATTATTTATATAGGAACAAAATTAAACGTATAGGCACTTATGACATGTATAAGAAAAGCAGAAATATTAAATTGGCAAAATATTAAATTGACTTAACTTTTTATTAATAAAAATGTTTACACTAATAAGGACCTCATAAGGACATTTATACACAAAGGACAGTCTGCCTTGTGAATATTAATAATTGTTTTATTTTATTATAAAAAGACAAACGCCTACCTATGAATGTTAAGAAAGGGCAGTGCCTTTTAATAAGTTAATTTATTAAGTAAGTTTTCGCTTTTGATATAAAAATAACTTTTATGTATTACTTTGTGCCAAACTATGTATTTGAGCGTCATAAAATTTTAAGTTTTAGATGATAGTGTAATGTAAATACATTAACAAGAAACAAACAAACAAGCAAGATAAATTCAATCAGAATAGAAATAGAAAAGAGCATAACTTAGAAATTTCATGATACATGCATAAATATCACAGTACAATACTGTTAATATCAAATATGCAAAAAGGCTCAAATTTCACAATATACTTATAGATTAGGTAATAAGTGTAAGTACTATATTATCCATCCCAATATATAATTGTTTCAATTTCTAAAAGAAGACTTGCTTCTTTCAACTACTAAACTATCGAACAGTGTACATAAAATCAAACATATCGCTTTATGTATTCCAATAATTTATAAATAGTATTTTTATTTATTAAAAACGTATTCTGGCAGTTGAATCATTTGTTACGTTAATGTATTTGTTGAATTTCACTTGTTAAATTATGGGTAAGTTTGAATTTGCCGCCCTAAAACAACAGTTATATTTAGGTGGCGCTAGGTATTTCTTCGTCGTACAATTCATGTGCCGTGTTTTTTGTTAAATCTTCTGTTAAACTAAATATTGTTATTATGTCATTCTAAAAGTTGTAATTTAGATTCGAAAAAATATGTTAAATGTCAATAATAAACTATTAATAAAAATAAATTCTAAAAATCCTTCCCGCCTTATTATGCCGGTGTAAACAAACCGCCATGTTGTTGAAACTCGACGAGTCACGATAAATGGTAAGTTTAAATATAAGAATTTTAATGCTTAAGCAATGATTGTAAAATAAAATTATATTTTTTTGATAAATATTAAACTTGTTTTACATTCATATATTCACAACATTTATATTAAAACGTTTAAAAGAATTTCTTTTGACGCATGACGTCATAAATGAATAATTTTTTAACCAATGGCAGCGCTTAGCTCTTGGTCACGTGGCTTCGAGCGACCAATAGAGAAAGGCACAATTCTTTGTGTACCTTTTCATGATAATAGCAAAACAGTGTATGTCTATGGAGTGAGTGGTGTTAAATTTGTCAATTTCATGACGTTAAAAACGTAAATGTGTGAAATTAAGGATTATTCTATTGAGTATAAGGATATTTATACGAATAAATATTCGGTAAGTGATGTTTTATTACTTTGCCAAAGTGTTCTAGTCCATAACTTGATTAATAATCATGAGAAAGTACCTACATGGACTGTGTCCCGCTCTTTTTAATGTCATTTACTAAATACATTTGTGATTTGATGATGAGCACAGAAATATGTTTCTTAAATTGCGTTTTACCTACAATGTACCTACTTAAAAAGATAACATTACATCAAAGTGGCGGGAAATCGGCGTAAGTACAATAATAATTTACGTTATGAATTCACCCTTTCAAATTTCAATGGAGTAACTTTACATAAAACTGGAAATACTCTATTTTAAATTTAATAGTTATTTTAAATTTAATATCCACATGAAACTAAATAAGTGTAATCTATCATTGATTTTATGTTCCATGTGCTATTTCTACACTAACGGATATTTTTTTTACATTTTGCATCTCTTTCTTTTATCGGGACATACAGCCGAGCGACAGAGACAGCGTTAATATTATTATTAATTTATAGAAGATATATATATTTGATAATATTTTCTGATGTATCAACAATATCAATTATTCAATGAAATAATTTCAAAAGTATAGAGTACTTATCTACAATTTATTAATTACAAAATTGTACATTGAGTATAAAACGGCGCCAATTTGCCGTCAATGAACTTGGCGTATGAGTTGTAAGTTGTAACTATAAATATACAAAATAAGTAAATGTAATCTACGTGTATACTAGATATGTTACGATCGGGAGGGCTTAATAACAATTTTGCTTCGATTCAATACAAATGTCGATGCATACTTTTTGTAATAATCTGGGTCATATTTACTATAATGCATTGATCATAATATGGGTAGCTAAATTTTTAATTAACACTGAAATCTATGAAGAATGTTAGATATGATTTTATTACTCAGCTTGTAGAATAAGAGGTAATGCGGTTCCCACGGCCGGTTTTGAGCGAGAATTTCAAAACGCTTAACAATGAGTGCATTCTATCCATGTAGTTGTATACTACACTGTAAGATAATAGTGTGCGTGTATGCCACAGTATAGAGATATAAAAATACCAGTATGTTTGTGAACCATTATAACCATTTTTGAAGTAAAACTTCTTTAGGCACGACTAAAGGTTAACTCAGATATTTATAAATATTTTACTTCAATTAGGTACCTACCTGTAAAGACTAAAGATTACACTTCACGCACACACTTTTTTACCTTAATGTAATGAAGTGGTAGGTATTATGTACAGAAGAAAATATTATCATCCTTTAATAACATACAAAGCGATTTATTTAAAAATATACATGTATAAAAAATATATATACCTAAAGACCTAAATAGTTTTCACCAATGGCACACTATTCCTTTGCATGATATTGTTATCACTCATCGCCGTAGATGAAGATACTCTGTCTACGGTCATCGCTAATAAATAAAATATTTTGGTTACCGAATATTTTAGTCTGTGGTAAATGCATTCATTGGAAAAGGGTCTGGTCATGGTGGGCTGGTGTGCCTGCATTCGGTGTGTGTGTTGCGCCTTTGAATGTAGTAGTAGTTTTTGTAAACGAAATACGAATACCCGGCCGGCACACACCTGTGGTGTATTCTGTCAGCCGTTACACTCCCTAACTGAACGAACATCGTTTCTCGTTTGTGGAGGAAAGTTCTTAGTTCTTACGCTATTAAATTACGTCTGACCGCTTAGATCTTAAAATAATTGCTGAAATAGACCCAATTTATAACACATCTATATACGTTTATATACGTTTTATTTCTACAGTACGAGTGTCGACTACATACGTGTAGAAACAGGATATTTCTATAGTCTCCGAGTGAACGAGGTGAATATCTCCCTCTAGTAATTTCGGATTGGTTGCGATTGCGCTTTTTGTAAGATAGTCTGATAGATTTATTGAGAAAGGAATATACCCTAAACAGTGAATTGAGTGCTATGAGATTCGACGTAGGTACCTACATAAACGATGATAGTTGTGATATCTAAATATGAGGTAAAATGTGTTTTAGGAATATATATTTTTTTTTCATGTTAGTTGGATAGGCAAACTGGCAAACGTACCACCTGATGGTAAGTGGTCGACGTCGCCCATGAACATAAACTAGTATACCTGGAACGAGCCCAGGCAACTCATTTATGTGTTGCCTATCCTGAGACATAAGATGTTAAGTCTCGGTGCCAGTAATTACACTGCCTGTCTTGCCCTTCTCTCCGAAACACAGCAAAGCTGTTTCACGGGAGAAACAAACAAAATGGTGGTACCCATGCAGCCGGGGGCGCGGCACAGCGCTTCCCTCCCACCGGTATATTATTAATGGATTATCATTAGAAAGGAGAAATAAAAAAAATAAAGGGAACACCGTCTCTTACAAAATCTACAGGGATAAATGAGATGGCTTTGATAAGATTACGAATAAAATTTACCTATACGAGAAGACGTCGTATGCCTTAAAATATCGGACGAAGAAATTCATCATTTCTATATGGATCAAGGTCTCCAGGAGTAATATAATATTTAACCTTTAAAGGCACTTATTTATGGCTTTTCAGTTACGGCCCACTTGATGGAGTTACAGTTCATACTTCATAGATATGGGTATCACGTCTTTATATAGATCGCAATTAAAGCTACTGTAATGTTTGAAATAATTTGCTCTCCATTTAAAACAAGGTTTTAATATAACTTTAAATTTTTTAATATAAATATGTATTTATGTTAAAATAACCGCTAGTTGACAACCGTCTTTTTTCTTTTACGTTGGGAAATGCTTTGAGGCATCCCGCGGGGGAGTGGGTCTCCCCAGGCGGGTGATGTGGGACTCGCTGCGCCCGAAAGCTGGTAAGTGGACGCAGCTCTACCCACTAAAACCCGGCGCTTGCCACCAATGCCGCCTTTGGTGAGGTGCCCCGGATCTAATAAACAAACGGCACCTCGACGGCTAGCCAGTTCCGCAAGGGACCGACGCCACCTCCACAGAGTGGTTGTCCCGCACCACAGAACAACCCCTCCCAACGTCGGGACAGTACAATGGGGTGTGGTTCCCATCCTCGCACCTTGCCCCCTGCTCTTTTGTTCCCTCTTCTTATAAGAGGGGTACAAAGAGCCCCCTCGGCTCAATTAGCTTCGCCTAAGGTGCTGGGCTCACCCTAGGCTACTGAGCCCCACCGCCACGTCAAGGCTTGAACTATGGTGGGGACTGGTTACTACCTAAAGCAGCGCAGAGAGTACCTATTATAGGTACTAAATTGTATATTTTGTCGTCTATCTAGCTTTCAGATCGAAAAGTTAAAAATGAAACAATTTCTATTAACTAAAACTCATTAATATGAGTATCAGCTAATCCCATGATAAAAATATCCTATATTATATCCAGGAGCATTTAAAAAGCTTTTAACTTTACCAATAATTTATGTTCCGATTTATATTAGGCACATAATATGTATAAAAATGTTTGATACCAGACGGTTCATGACCCAAATTTAGTAATAGGTCTGTATGTTTGTGGGTTGGATTTATAGCGGTGGAGCTAGACGTATATTAGCTGACTTGAGTGACGTATAGGACGATGCGAGGACTGAAGATGGTTACCGTCTGACGTGTAATTAATACTTGTTCTATAAAAAATCTGAAGCGTTATTGAAGACCTATTTTCATAATATATAAAACGTGAAGTGATTATTCTTTACAATTAATATTCATATTATGAAAGCTAAGTAAAAAGTCTCCAAGTCAAATTTCTTTGTACTTATCAGAACGAAAAATCTTCCAAATATGTATTACGGAATCCCACTCTGGGTGAACTGTGAACTGCTTCAAGGGTAATTTTGCTGGTTTTTAGAATTCCTTATTTAATGTCTTACTCATATCATAATATGTAAGCAATTTAATATTATTAATGTTTGTATATTTGCGTATATTTTTAATATTTATATTATGCAATATGAACATAGGGTTCCGTACCCAAAGGGTAAATCGGAAAGCCTATTCCAACCAAGACTCCGCTGTCCGTCTGTCTGTTCGTCCGTCTCTCACCAAGCTGTATCTCGTGAACCGTAATATTTATACAGTTGAAATTTTTACAGATGAAGTATTTCTGTTGCCGCTTGATTTTTTTGCCGTTTTGCTCGATAGGTATTAATAACGGCAACAGGTAGAATATTTAGTTATATGTTAAATTTAAAGATTCAAAATAAAATAAATATTTAAGAGACCATTCTACAAACATGATTTTTTGTTTAGTGTCTTATTATAATAACGGTACGGAACCCTTCGTTTCGTACGCGAGTCCGACTCGCACTGGACCGGTTTATTAATACCTACTTTATTAGGAAAAACGATACAAACTACAAGCTTTAAACTTAGTTATATTTTAAACTTAACTTAATAAAACGTAAGAGCGAAACGACCAGAGATATTTGCATTGGATTTAATTTGAAAAAAACATTTTTTTTTATTATTAAAATGATACAATTATATTATTGTATGATACGGAACCCACGTTACGCAAACAATCTCGAACGTAGTGAGTTTTTATGTTAATTTTGTATCTACTCAATTTAACAGAGTAATATTTCTAAAGAACAGAGGACATTGAACTTGTCGAGCTGCGATTACCAATAGCGTGAGGAAATCGACGAAAAATTTACCTTGACTAATATCGACTCGGATATTCCAATAGGTGCTATTATTATTAAGTAGGTATTTACTTATGTAACTCGTATTTATAACACGATTATATGACGTAAAGGTGTATAATTTATGATGACTAATTAAAAAGTTCGTGGGAAAACTTGTATGTAAATATGCGGGCTATCAACATTTGTATCTATATTTAAAATTATATCGTCTAACAATTATTTGCTGATATACAATTACTATTACAGTACTTCAAAACTTAATACTGTCTAGACTAGTAAAGAGATTATAAAACTTCAGGTGTAATATTTTAGTTTCCCTCCTAGCGAAGAGAAAAGTGGACGGAGGGAGTGCGCCGAGCCAATCGATACAGACCCCTCCTGATAGCTGCGCGCGCACCGACTCGAACTTGTTGGTTTTCGCGCCAACCAACTTATTTATATTACACATCCTTGCCAATATTTTACCTCTATGGTGTACCAGACAGAAGTTATAATTTGTAATAGAACATACTACGATACGTGTATATTTTTGGTATAGGTAATCAGGCAAATAATATTAATTACCTTAATAAAAAGATTCAAATCATGCTTGAAACAATTCAGTCGGCATTTTTTTTAGTTTTCAGCTACGCAACCACTTTAAATAAAGCTCCATACAGATATATCCAATGAAAATGATTCCAAATACCTAAATGAATGTCCATAATTTTTACGGAGTGACCACCTACCTACCTAACATCAGACCTATAACGCCTATTAAAGGTGTTTCCAACGATCCAAACCTCAGCCACCCTCAGCTAACTCTTCTACGTCTGTGTCGGACAGTCGGACACTCGAATCTAAATATAGAATATCTAAAACATTAAATAACCTCAATCCACCGCTGCTAGGTCATTCAATGATTACTGTGTATCATCATCAGCCTTTATCCGCCCACAGCTGAACATAGGCCTGCAATGAATGTCAAGACGACCGATCCCTTGCCACTCGCATCGCACTGTGTATAAGTAATCTTAATCAATTTACCCAAATAATTAATATAAAATAAACCTTGGATTAATACCAAGATTCAGAAAAGACTAACAATTTTCTCAATAGTTTTCGTTGTACTGTGTATGTATATATCTTTATCTGTATGATTTTTCACGGTACGTATTCAGGCGTACGCAAGTAGACAAGATAGGTAATTTGTTGAAAGCCGACGAGTTCAAGGCGATCGCGAGCGGTCAGGTTCGAGGACACGGCCCCCCTTGCGGCGCCTCCACGATCTGTACCACTGATCTGGTACCGATATTGTGGTTTTTTTAATTTGCCCCCTTTACCATCGGCCATTTGGTCATCACGCGTGTAGTCAATTAAAAAAAATGTCGTTGCGTTACTTAAAAATAGGGAAATTTGAAAAAAGGGAATTTGATTACATAAAATACTCGTTTATTTATTAGATGTAACATTATACATGTATAGTGTATACATGCATTTCTATTGTTGGTATCTGTACAGTATGTCTTAATTTTATATTCAAAAAGTTGTTGATCTCTGCGACAATTTGCAATCGAATTATTTACCAAGATATCACTGACTGTAGAAGGTTAAATTATTTTTTTTGTAATCCTTACTTCCATTGAAATTCTGTTCAATTATTTTCAACAACTTCTTTTTATCAAACCCAGGCTCAGGGTCCAAATAGTTTCGATGGCCTCGCGGCTTCGCCTATAGGCAGATGAAGGTAGAGCAGACGTCGGTCTTCTAGCTTAGATCATTTCCAAAAGAAAAGACTGGCACTCAATTGGGACTGCCGATAGAAGTGAAAAGTCATTATGAAAATTCGAATTGTAATACCTACTTTAAATTTTATAATGACGTCATAAATGTCACATTGGAAGCGTTCGGTGACGAGGTGACGATGTCACGAATTCCACGATTTTTGACCACCCAAAAAGTGCTCAACGCGCCTATAGTTTTCACTTCAAAAAAGTGTTGGTTGGGCATGCCTTAGTTTTTGGAGAACGAAGTACCAAAATGGACACGAATGAGCGTCTACCGTGAAGTTTCCATTAATTTCGTTATCTAGTATAGCGTGAAGATCAATGTCATTCACTGATTATTTTTTATCATTAAAAAGATGCCTACCTAAAGGAACTTATCATTAGTATATTACTGGTATAGAGCTAAATGGGATACCATTACCCATGCAGTATTGTCGCAGTATGGAAAATTTATATCGTGTTTATGGATGTACGTTTTACTGGCTTTCCAAAAGAGTATATTGTAGCGAGACTGTTCATTGATAATAACTTTAATTATGAATAATTCAATTATACATATTTTTACTCATCGAAGTACCGATGTCCGCAGTGTCAACATGGAATGAATAATAAATACAATAAGTAGAAAACATTCTTATTATCTGCATAGTTCCTCGTTCATATAGCACATAAGTCAAATGAACTCTAAATAAAAAAAGCGTGAGTTCACGGCCCTCTCAAGCACGGCTGTATGCCGCGAGACGGATCAAGAGACGTTTTTGGCTCAGCAACGTTAATAAAATGAATGAACATTCACGACACATTTTTCGCTTATACGAAAATAAAATTGCCTATATGAAAAACGTTGGAAAATTTAATTGCAGATAAACATTAAAATGTTAATGAATAAATGGAAATGAGCACGAATTAATTGTTGATAAATTAATTTTATAACTATCTGTTAGTATGGACTATGGGCGTTGAAATGCGCTGTAAAAATCATCTCGTTTATAGGTATAACTCAAAAGGGCGCGGCGTGCCGGCTGCAATACCATTAGGGGTCGATTCACCCTCTTTCGATCTCGTATATCCATCTCACTTTGCCACCCCATTGCACGCATCTCTCTTTCTTTCAAAAGCCAAAACATTATATTGTTAAAGTGACGGGTAACGTTTTCCCATAGTTCCGTTGTACCGTTTCAAGTTTGCAGGTAACATTCTTATTATGAGAAAATTTCGACTATTAGCAGGGGTAAATAAAAAATACTTCTCATCGCTCGAAGATAAAATGGACTTAGCGTTTCTTATCTGCCACTGCACTCGTTTCGGTTGTTTATATTTATTTACGTACCAAAATATTGATAAGTGTATTTTATTACATAGATAAAAAGCATTGACGATAATTAGTATTTAATGCTATTCACAAGCAGGTGAATAAGTATGATGTCCCGTCTTTTTCAGCTGTATCATGTATGTCTGATATATTTTCTTAGAAATTGTAATATTTATTTATACCTATATCCAAAATTGCAGTCTTATTCTATAATTCATATAAAAGCTTGTTCAAAGTGAAAAGCTTCGTATAACACCCTATAAAGATGGATATAAAAAAAAAAAAATGTATTTTGTGTCGATATAAAGTATGCAAACAATAAGAGTGCCACACCGTCCACAGCCTACAAAATGATCCGAAACCGCGACCTCACAGCCGACAGGTGCTCGCAAAAGTTGTTTTTAACGTCATACTGATAAAATATTAATACTATAAAACCCACATCTGCCGTGGCTGGTGGAAAGTAAATACTAATATTTGTACGACTATCAGGTTCAACACAAATATGATATTGATCATTTGCATCCCTCATTTTTCCCCAATGTTATCCTCGTAATCTTATACGGGCGCCTGAACGTGCGACTGAAGCGTGTCCCCGAATTAATGCACCTTTCCCGTATACGCCTGTTGAACATTACTTCAATAGCATTACCCACAGTTAAGTCACTGGTTATTTATTATATTATATCCAAATACTTACACCAAAAGTACCTATATGAAATTTACATACTCAATTTCAATATTCTATTGTGTAGGTAATTCTCGATCTGTTGTCTGTTTCTGTACCTTTTAAATAAAATTTAAAAAAAAAAACAAATATATTTTAAGTCAAAAAAATATTTCACTCTTATCGATTTTTTTAACGTTACACAATACAGACAAAATTAATGAGGTCTCAAATATAAAAATCTTAGCTGATAAAGCTGTAGGCACCACGTACCAAGGAAATATACATATAGAAGGGGAGTTAAATTTTTCCCGATCTGGAAGGAGGTCGCCATAGAAATATTAAGAACAATTTTTAAGAACTTATTTTTAATATCTGTGGTTGTCTCTAAAAAACTTAACCGTCCTAGGTCAGTATCTTTCCGTACCATACATAATATCTTATGTCTTTCACGGCGTCTACGTTTTTCTAGCTACCTGTTTTAATAAACTTATTTTCTTACCCACCTATATTGTAAATTTTATTTTCGAAGTAAATATGTAATGCATTTAAGTGTGTGCTTATTTGTGACGCAAAAACGACTTATCTGGCGTAGTTGTTTATGTTTTTAAAGGCGAGCCTAGGAAATTTTAAAGTAAGTTTTTATGGCTTCGTGCCGGAAATAGGTAACACCGGCACCGAACTCCGAAGATACTTGAAGATAACTTTTGTATGAATCATAATCTGTTTATTGTTTTTAAAATAGATATGGTTGGATTAAAATATAACTGTAATAGAAATATATACTACGATTATGTGTAGTGCAGCATGTCTTAATAAGAAATAAAGTTATTATAATAATAATTATTATTATTACTCATATAGAAATCTACCTGTAATCATGATAATTTGTTAAAAAATTTAACGTCTATTTAACAGAATGGATACAAGCATCGCAAATGTTTTTGTCCAACCCTAGGCAGGTAGCAAGCAAACCGTCTTTTCTTTGAATTTTGAACATTATGTTGCCGTAGGTCGTATAAAAACCAAAATTGCGACATAAAAGAATTATTATTACACACACACACGTACATTTTTAAGGCTGACTTTGTAAGTGACTTGAGAAAATTTATTATAAATTAGTTTACTCCGTAAGTTCTTTCAATGAAAGAAAAGAGATAGCATACAATTTCACTATTTCTCTTTGACGCATACCACGATACAGAACAGGTTTCACTAATATGTGGTGGATAGCCTATAGTGGAATTCATTCCTTCTCCCGTCATGATCTCGTCACGATGATAAATGTTCCTTTAAAATACTCGGTAATTGTTCAATTTCATTGTGATAGGCTTTCATTTATTTTCATATGCAAATACGTGTAGATAGTTTGTACTTAATTAAGCCTGAGCTATCCGAGTGGTGTTTTAAGGCATTTCACATAATAAATAGTCCTTGAAAATTTTTATTTACAAAATACATATGTATTAGTAATATGTATGTATATTCTTTCAAATCTTTATTGAAACGCAAATAGAAAATACGATGTAATATAAGTTGCATCCATAAGGATTAGGTACCCTGCGATATATAAAAAAGGCGTAGTATAAGTATGGCGAGATGATGATGATGGAGTCACAAAACATTAAATTTTTATTATAAAACAAACGTTCTCAGAATGAAGTAAAAGACAATAACTATCCAGAATAACCAGATCCAGTGTAACTGGAAACGAGATGAATGAAACGTTTTTTATTTATACTCATGAACACTAGAATCACATTTAAAAGTTAAGTCACACTATGTCGGTGTTTAAGAGACCCTTATCCGCTGTCAGTTTTTTTGTGATTGAGTAACAAACATCCTCACATCCTTTAAAAAATTTGCATTAATTATAAGCAATGTATGCATCGAATTTCGTATAAATATTGTTTTGTAGTCCTGGTTGGATTCGGTCGGCCGTCTTAGCGTTCATTAAAGGAGGCCGATGTCCAGCAGTGGACGGATAAAGGCTGTTAATGATTTTTTTATTAGAACACATTAAATGTTGCAATAGAAACTTATTCAAGTTAATTTTGAAATAATCTAACGACCTTAACATAACTTTTATCCAGACGAAAGGACGAAGACACAATGCCCTTAATAGTCTCTTTTTGTATTTAAAAAAAACTTGAAGGCCAGATTCACCACACTCCAAAAAATGAATAAGCGGACGAATTCTTGAATAGATCTCGCGTTCTGTTTTGTTTTGAATCTTTTTCCGCCATTTTCTTTATTGAAATCTTAAAGGAATTTTCAAGTAAAAGCAATATTATTACATTTTTAATGATTAGGTATACTATTCTTTTAGTGGTTTTTATTATGTAGGTATTATCTATACAGATAAATAAAATTGGAGTGTCTGTTTGTAATATTAAAATAACCGCTTTTTATTAAATGCATATACATAGATGTATACACGGTACATTACCAAAATAGCCCTTTTTACAATTTTTGTCTGTCTGTCTGTTTGTTCCGGCTAATCTCTGAAACGGCTGGACCGATTTTGATGGGACTTTCACTGGCAGATAGCTGATGATATAAGGAGTAACTTAGGCTACAAAAATAATCATCTTCAATCCGCGTACGGCTGTAAATCTGAGTTAACGCGGCGAAGCTGCGGGCAACAGCTAGTAATATTATATAACAAAAAATTAAAAACAGATATTCTTAAAGACTATTTATGGTGTGTGAGTTTTTTAAAATATAAATATGCAATATAAAATTCTAGAGATATTCTATTTTTTATATTATAGGGGGGCAAATCAGCAGCCTTAGGTGACTACCGACGCCCATAAACATACGCACAAGAGGTTATGCAGATTCGTTCCTCTCCTTTACCCCCATCCCCACCCATGAACCACCGGAAACTCACAAACCGCACGAAACGCGACAGCGTCGCTGTCACTTTACGCCAGTATCATGTGGCCCAATTCAGCTGCAAAGCAGCATGGCACTACTGCTTATACTAATACTACTTTCTATTGATGAGTCAGAAGATTAATATTAAGGAGCCAAATGGTTTACATTCTAATGTATTCTAGAAGTATAGTCTGGTAATCGAACTATTATAATACTATAAATCACGACATAAACTGTCCAAATTCCTGGCAAACTTCCATGTGTCAATCGTATTGGACGAGGCCTATGTACAAGAGAAGACGATATAGCGATGGGTATGACAAAATTAATATTTTACTGCAATGCTGAATAGCAATAAAATATGATTTAATTGGGAATTTATGCTTATCATTGCAACTTGGCCTAACTATACGAAGGCGGTGAAATCCTGTTTTAATTTTAATCTTTAACAATAAAGAAGTTATGTCTGTATGTTTGGGAGGTAAACTTCGAATATCTCATCTGATTTAAAAATCTTTCACCAGTTTTATGATTCGTATCCGTAATTTATATAGGCTCTTAAATAATTATATCGGTGCCGCTGTAAAATGTAAACCCAAGTAACGCGGAAGTGACAACAACTAGTTAAAACATGATGAGTAAATTCGATTGTAATTGTTTCCAGTTGTGCTCCGACATGGATCTATACATCACCGACTCGCTGCAGGACATGCTGGACATGGACATCAAAAGCGAAATAGCAACAGATTTGAGCAGTATATCCGATTTCCCGGTAAGTATTTTAGACCACAATTTAAAAAAAATCCAACGAAATTTCCAACCTTACCCAAGAGAATTTCGAAAATGACATTATCAAAGAATCTTCTCTTTTATGCTAGTTGAATAGCCAAACTGACGAATGAGCCGCCTGATGGTAAGTGGTCAACGTCTCCCATAAATATCAATCAGTCCATCCCAGGCAGCTCAATCATGCATTGTCATCCTCAGATGGTAAGTCTCAGTACCAGTGGTTGGTACCTATGCAGACGAGCGCGCAACACAAGCGCATCGCTCCCACTTAATTATTAAGTGAAAAAAGTATACACTATCAACTATTTTATTGGTGGTTTTATATACGTATTGTGTTTAAAATATTTGTCGTTTATTATTTACAGGATTCCTTAGGATTAAATTTCTCCGAAATGCCACCGTTGCTCGACATGGACACAGACAATTCAGTGATGTGGCTAAACAATTCATCGTCGAGTTTCGTTCATAATCTAGATTTATATGGCTCCGAAGCGAACGCCGTGATGGTCAATCCGAATTCCGTGATGCCATCGACGTTCGCGGAAACCCCCGTAAAGAGTATCGTCAAAGAAGAGGCGTCGAACATTCTACTAACATCGGCTGCCAACAACAGCACCATTAGCAACACCTCGTTATTAAGCCCGAAACAGGAAAAAAGTCATCTAACTTTCTCACCCAACGCAATCAAAGTATCCAAAGTTCAAGAACCGGAGGAACCGCCGCCGAAAAAAATGGAGGAAGCTACGCAAATGGTCATATACCTTAGGAAACAAGACAAAAACGTAGTTAAGGATCTATTAAAAGACTTGGACACTAGCAAGACTAAAATGAGCACGACGCAATCGACGCCGACCGTACGAATAAAAACCACCCAAGCGGAGATGTTGAAAGTCAACAAGAACTGTTCCATTCTGAACACGAGCCAGAAGTTATCACATCCGCTGGGAACTAAGACGATCATTTCGGGGAATATACACATTTTGGACGCGCAGCAGTCTAGGACAATTTTAGCTAATAATAAGAATCAGGCGACGATATTGTTCGACAACTCGTTAGGTGGCAATAGGCAAATAATCAAGACCTCTGTCAATGGGGGTTTCACGGTGGACACGAGTCAAGCTAAGTACATCAACAAGGCGTCGACGGGGGAGTTCCCCAAGCCAGCCTACTCGTATTCCTGTTTAATAGCGATGGCGTTGAAGAATTCAAGAACCGGCAGTCTGCCAGTGTCAGAGATTTATAATTTTATGTGGTGAGTCTACCTTATTATCTGTTAGACTAGAGACTTACCTGTCTTGTAAGGTGATTTGGTGGCATCAAAATTACCTAGTTGACTCATTTACAACGAGTTTTAAAACGTGACCATTTGTTATAAGCTATAAGTCTCTGCCAATAAATACCACTATCAATTAAAAGCGATTCTTATTCATCAAATCATAATCAGATGATCAATTTAAATAACATAAAACATTTTTTTCTAAAGTGCAATTTCAAAACTTATTCCTTTTGTTTCTTATCTTCAATTTTTTCAATTTGGTATCAATATAATCCTAAACTTTAATAAATCATCTTATTTTGATATTATTATAATTTTTAACCCTATAAATTGATAACAGTTAATTTATTTTCAGTCAACATTTCCCTTACTTCAAGACTGCACCGAATGGCTGGAAAAATTCAGTGCGACACAATCTCAGCTTAAATAAGTGTTTCGAGAAAATTGAGAAGCCTTCAACGAACGGGAGTCAAAGAAAAGGTACAGTTATTAAAATTATTAAACTAGCATATTATGTATTGTCGGCAAAAAAATATTTACAATCTTGACAAAACTTTCCAATGAAGTATATAACATTTTTGTTACAAGTAAAGTTTTTCAACTTGATTGTAAAGTTGCCACCACACGTTTGCAGTTTCAAAATAAGAGCGTGAGAACTGTTTCTTTTATTTACGAATGAGTCATATAAATTACAATGAAGGAAAAGATAGAAAGATAAGGAAATGTCACCTACTCACCTGCACAAAAAAATGTATGGACATTTACGAAACGACCAAGTTCACAACCTTTTAACATTAGAAAAAAATGTAATTTTTTAACCTTCTTTTTTAGCTTATATTTTATTTGCAAACAAACCTCACTTAGGTTCACAATCACCAAATATTTTTATTGTTTCATGAAGGTTGTCTATGGGCAATGAATCCATCGAAAGTAGGAAAAATGGATGAAGAAGTGCAGAAGTGGTCACGGAAAGATCCTCAGGCTATAAAGAAGGCAATGGTGTATCCAGGTAAAGATTTAAAATACTTTAATTAATAATACTGAAACTTTACAAACATGCCACGCCAAAACGAAATTTAAATTAGTAGGTATTAATTTTGACAAAACATACCTACCAGTAAATATTATTGGCGACCCTACGAACAAATCCTATATCTTTACATATATTTGTTTGTGCTGCCACACTGCGGTTATGTTTATTAACGTTTGTAAACATTTTTAAACATTTTGTAACAACAATTACGCATAGGAAAATGGTTGTTACAAAATGTTTGTTTACAAATGTTAGTAAAGTTTTTATAGCATCATTAGTGTGGCAGCACCATAAAGAAGAGAAATAGAAATAAAAATAATAGGAAAATTTAGAAATAGTATATTACAATCAAATTAATAACGAATGGATGGAGGGTAGGGACAGAGGAGATTGCCACTCAGTAGTGTGGAATAACGGGCTGATGATGATTATTGTACAATATATTTTCCCGATTACGGCAAAGTCAAAAGGAAAGGTTATGATTGTCTATAGCATGTTAGTATTTACGTTCTGCTCCACAGCGTCTAAACTACCTGATTATTGAAGTTGTCAATTATTATTTATTATCCAGAAGTTATACGACTATAATTTACCAACTTCAAAACTTCACTTTTTGTTGTCAAACATCTATTGGCCCCGTTGGAAGTAAAATCATCTCAATTGTCTAGACGCTGTCATATTTTTTCTTCCAACTTTCGTTATGGATTTTTATTAATTAAGGATCTGCCAGACGTCCAGTGATGGCAATCTTTTTTTAACTTTATATTAGGGAACCTGTTTAATAAACGTTACAATTCAACAATTTTGTTAAAAAAAAAGATTCCGACGAATTGATAACCTCCTCCTTTTTGAAGTCGGTTAATAAGTAACATATTGGTAAAGCTTTATGACAAGTGCTGTGTAGTAAAGTTACAATTATTTTATTAGAGTTTCACAACTAAAACGCTACAAATATTATCATTATAAATGCTGGGTTTACATGTGTAACAAACGCCTGTAGACTTCGATAAAAATGTTATATAAACTACTGAATTGTGTATTAAAATGTTTTAAAAATTGTGAATTTTTGACACTAGACAACACTCCGTTTGTTTGAATCCGCCTGTCGGAATTGTACATTGTATCACAAAATCTCAGATCAAGTAAAAAAAGGTAGATAGCGCACTTGGAACAAGAAAGTGAAGCTTGTGAACTTTTTTAAGTATGTGTGAGTGAATGAAGGGTTACCATTTTTTTAAATATCCCTTAAAATTGCATATTAATAAAAATAGGTAATAAGTGAATGTGACAGTGAATATTTTTATAAAATACAATATTACGAATATGTAGGAGGCGTGTAGGATCACTTTATAAACTGTCTCAATAGATATCTTATTGACACAATTGTTTTATTTATTTATTTATTCCCATTAATGTAGTAAATACATAGGTGATATTTAAAAAAAAATTAAACAAGTTCTATACATTCTACCATAACATGGTGTGTTAAAATAAAACTTTACATAAATTAACAAGAAAAAATAGTTACAATTAAATAAACTTGATAAATACAACATGTCATTAAAATCATTGTCAGAATATAACAGTTTCAAAATAATTGATTATAATGGTAATTAGAAAGTCACATTTTATCAATACACAATTTAAATTAAATACATAATATGTCGTTTTCCATAAAATAAAAAACAATTAAATTATAAAAACATTTATCTGCAAGCCACGCAGTTACATTTTTTTAAATTTATTAAATGGTAAATCTTTAAATTTATAAATAATTAAATAGATAGTCCCGTTGTGGGTGCGTGAGTCCCAAAAAAAATACAACTTAGGTTATACGAGGTCATTTCGATTTAGTCATATAGCGATCAAATAATAAAATAATAATTATGTCACCTCTGTACTTAATTATTTTGCTATGGCTTTGCCTGCAATTGACTTACCCACTATTGGGCTATTATAAATACTAACTTCTGGCAACACTCGCCCGATACGTCATTTCCGGGCAATAATATTATTTATGTTGATTAACCTCAAAATGGTGTTAAAATATCTTAAAAGAATATAGTCTTGTGTTTATTTATGTGTGAAACGATATTTCTTCAGACTCTTTGGTCACTTTTATATTGTTTTTACACCATAAAATTACACAAAACTATTTTTTTGGCAAATTTACTGCACGACGACTCATAAGATACTACTACTCACACATATAAAAATGAGCTTAGTTTTGTTGCATGTGTGTGCGTGAGCGCGTGTATTTACATGAAGGAGCCGAGTCATCTACCTTTTTTTACTTCATCTGAGCACAAAATATATAAATTCGTGATTACAATTTTCGTTTAATAAACCAGTTTTCCTGACAAATATGAAAATTGTCACCATTTTCAATCTCATACATTGCTGTTTCTATTCTATAAATATAAAAGCCACTTTTCTAGAGGGGCTGTAGAGAGAAAATCTTTATTAAATGTGAAATTGTAGGTAGGTAAAATTTGACAATTTTGTAAAAATGTACCTAGTCTACCTACCATAGTATATACATGTTTTTTTAAGTTGTATTTTTTATCAAACCTACACTTCTAGATTTGTAACGTGTCAAATACAATTACAGTTTACTGTAGTGTATTGACTCTAATATTATGTAATTAGTATATAACACTCGCATACACCTCATCCATGCTCACATTACAAATTATGATGTATATTAAACAGGGCCCAGTTTTGCTTACTTATCTGTATGTGTGTACGCAGAGAGCCTAGAGGCGCTGGAGCGAGGCGAAATGAAGTACAGCGGGTTCGGCAGCGACAACGACGCCGAGGACGACGCGGACGGCGAAGGGGACAATGACCTCGACCCCGACCTAGACCTCGACCCCGACCGCGACCTCGACCCCGACCGCGAAGAGCCCGACGATGACAACGCCGTCGAACAGGTATACAATTTTTTTTTAAAATTACGAAGAGGCCTTAGTATAAACAGTTACTCTAGAATTTGGATGTTTTGTGGCACGAATCCGCCACGATTCATACATTTTCAATAAGGTGATGTAGATTTTGCTGACCTTTTTTTGCTTTAGAAAACCATATTTGAAAGGCCGGCAACGCACCTGCTAACCCTCTGGTGTAGCAGGTGTCAGTAAATGTGACTTTCACTTACCATCAGGTGAACCGACTGTCCGTTTGTCCCCTCTTCTATAAAACCGAATGTAAAAATTTTGCCACCACAGTAACTGCCGGCCCCATACAACATACCTAACAGACAACGTACAATAATACACCAACACGATCATTAACGTAAAGTAAAATTTGTTTTATGTGATTTACAAATTCACTTACATACCTATGATCTGTCCGACCGGTTTCGGCCATGGCGACTACTTAAGACTCCTAGCCGGGAATTAGGCGCTGATTCGGAGTCAAGTAAGGGAAGCGGTCAGAGGCGCAGGATATATTACGGTGCACAAGTGTACGCACGAGACAGGTTCGGCCTTGTCCTTCTGGATCTAATAGAAGGGAAACCGTTACGACCGGAGAAAGACTCGGACAGTTGGAACAGTATCGCGGTGAGAGAGTTACAAGGGGTCAGTACTTCACACTCACTCGCCTCTTCAAATACCCACGGGAAGAATTGGAATGGTGCTATTACGCTGCTATACTCTACCGGTACCACACGGCACATACCTATACAATTCTATAGTCACGTATGAACACGGCTGGCTTATATGTACACATTTAGTGCGACCATATCTAAACGGATAAATAAAATTAGAGTGTCTGTTTGTAACATGAAAATAACCGCTTTTTACTAAATGCATATGGATGTATACACGATACATATACCAAAATAGCATTTTTCACTATTTTTGTCTGTCTGTCTGTTTGTTCCGGCTAATCTTGGAAACGGCTCGGCTAATTTTAACGGGACTTTCACTGACAGATAGCTGATGTTTAAGGAGTAACTTAGGCTATAAAAATAATCATCATCAATCCGTCTACGACTGTAAAGCTAAATTAACGCGGGCGAAGCTGCGGGAAACAGTTAATTATATTATATAGACACCATTAACAAATAATTTATGTCACAGAGAGAAGAAGGCTCCAATACCCATCAGTTATTCATATCATAGATAAAATTGTACAAGTCGTGTACATACATTGTACAAGGTTCATGAATTTTAAGTAAATCGCCGGGGCAGACGTAACCCCACAAACTATATTATCTTTTAAATATCACATTACACACAGTAAGCCCAATTTCATCAAAATCGGTTAAATATTTTAGAAGTTTCTCCCGTACGAACATCGTGAACCAATATTTTTATATGTATTTAAGGTACACCCACGTGTGTAATACACTGGATAGTATCTGAGCACAATAAAAAGATAAATATCATGTGTCATATATTAGGTAACTTATCTTTTTATTCAATGTGACCGACTTAAAATATACGTTTCGAATGTCATTATTTTGTCTCGGAAACACGATGTACCCATCTGGTCGCTTCGGTCTCAAACTTTTTGCATGTTGTTGACATTGAACGAACACATCGCTCGGGCATCCTCTGACTGACCTCTGGGGAATGCTAATGTACACGACAGTCGACACGCGACATACGTAATGTATACTTACTGGTTCTGTATCTCATTTATTGTTTAATTTGCTTCAACGATAAATTTGTAAATACGGAAATAAAAATGTGTAGCAATTGGTTCAGCGTCATCTTAATTTTCTGCTTATAAGTTGGCTTAAACTAACATGACCGACCGATCGCTTTGATTTGTTTGATCGCATAGTTTTATGGAGAAATAGTTTTATGAACCTGAGACTTAAGAATATATAAAAACATTTTACAAAAAATTAAAACCGACTTCAAAAATACTAAACTAAAAAGTAATAAAATAACAGTTTCTTTAATGTTTGTGCTTACAACATATAATCAACTTAATCTTCTACTAATGTACAAACTTTGCGTTTACCACGTCATTATAGTTACTTTTGGAGTCGGTGTCTGCCAAGGTAGGTAGGTAGGTAATGTACAGCAACAAATACGACACCGACTCCAAAAGTAACTATAATGACGTGGTAAACGCAAAGTTTGTACATTAGTAGAAGATTAAGTTGATTATATGTTGTAAGCACAAACATTAAAGAAACTGTTATTTTATTACTTTTTAGTTTAGTATTTTTGAAGTCGGTTTTAATTTTTTGTAAAATGTTTTTATTTCTTAATTTTTAGTGATTCCGAAATTCGTCGTCTTGGCGTTCATTGAAGGAGGCATGTTCAGCAGTGGATGGATAAAGGATGATGATGATGATGATGATGGTGATGGTGATGATGATGATGATTACGATGACCGTGACATACTATGGTGTGCTACCAAAGCATCCTATACAATTGTTACATCGACACGTAATAAAAAAATCATATCATCAAGGTAAACAAAACCAACCAAATAGGCATTATTGGGAATAACTAAAAAACGGCTTGTCAGATCTTAATAAAATTAATATGGGACCAAATTGGAAACACCAGCTTTCAAACAAAAAAATAACCATCGAAATCCATTCACAAACGGCGGAGATATCGTGTCACATACATACAAAAAAAAAAAAAAAAAAAAAAACATACAGTCGAATTGAGAACCTCCTTTTTTTTTTGAAGTCGGTTAATTAAACACTGGTTGTTGCCCGCAGCTTCGCCCGCGTTAACTTAGATTTACAGCCGTATTGATGATGTTTATTTTTACAGTGAAAGTCCCGTCAAAATAGGCCCAGCCGTTGCAGAGATTAGCCGGAACAAACAGACAGACAGACAAAAATGGTAAAATATGCTATTTTGGCGTATGTACCGTCATATGAATTTAGTAAAAAGCGGTTATTGTAATATTACAAAACAGAAACTCCAATTTAATTTATCTGTATAGATGTTGTAGGTTGTTTTGGTGTTCTATACACTAACTTTAACAACATTTTTTGTGTATTTACCATCATTCCATATGAAGTAAAAGAATAATCTATTTTTTTAACTGACTTCAACAAAAAGGAGGAGGTTCTCAACTCGGCCGGTATTTTTTTTATAAATATGATTTTATCTGCGTAACGTTTCTTGGCATCGAGAGGATTACACGTTACACGACATACTCTCACATCTAGTCGGTTTGTAATAATATATGTGCTTGCTCACGTCCGTCTCGTTGTTCAGGAGGTGTCGGACCAGGAGCTGGAGGTGGAGGAGGTGGGGCAGGTGGTGGAGGGCACGGGCATGGTGGGCGGATCCTACCGCTTGCTGGCCCCGCCCTACACCGACGACGAGCTCAGCGACGTCGAGGTACGGTATACCTTCCATCATCCCACTTCAGGACGCCGGTCTCCTCGAAATCAGGAAAGAAGTTGGGCCATAGTCGCTTTCACCTATGCGCTGGCCTTATGTGGTGTGGTGAACTTCACTCACCATCAATAACTTAATTTCATTAGGCATGCAGGTTCCTCACGATGTTTTCCTTCACCGGCAAGCAAGGGATGTTCAAGTGCACGGAAAAAAAATTAAGTGCACCCGAACAGGGTCGAAAACAGACCTTGAACCTTAAAAAACTAGCTGTTGACTGCAGCTTCGCCTGCGTAAAATAGAAACATAAATAATAATAATAAATGTACCTGCTGATTTTTATTATTTTTTATTATTTCTATAGCCACAAATAATGTGGCTTTCTATTGGTAAAAGAACTTTCAATATCGGTTCAGTAGATTCAGAGAATACCCCGTACAACCTTACAAACTACGTTTTTATATTAGTATAGATGACCATAATCTATTAGAACTATGATACGGTCATCAGTTTTTCTTACAATGCACTAAACTCAGGATAGGGAAATGACGTAATTACGTATTTCAATATTTTTTTTTAACAGAGAACATTTCCCTGCAGCAATACATACTTAAACACCTACATTCTGGGAATCTATTTTATTATTTCTTATACCTTAAGGATTTCTAAATTAAAACGATTATTCTAAGTTCTAATCCCTTCATTTTGTTTGCAGATACTCGATCACTCGTACGAGGAATACGATATCGACGTAACGAAACCCGTCAAGTTGGACTTATCTCTCGGAGAAAATTATACAAGTAAGCCATATTTTTATACTCTTTATTGGAATAATAATATTTTGTCATCCATATGATAAAACGTACTCTTTTAATATTCACTTTTAAAGGTAAATTACTGAAACCTCTTATAAAGGTCGTAATATATTTGTATCGTTCTACTTCATTATTTAGATATTTCTTTCGTATATTTTCATTTTTTTTTTCTTAATTTAATTTTTTTTAATTTCAAATATTTTGAGTGATCTGGTATTAAATTAAATTTTTCCTTTCCAGTACACCAAAGTAAGCGCGCGAAGACGAGCATTCTGTACCAGCCGGTGGGTGCGCAGTCGTACGCCAGCCGCCGGAAAACGCCACTCGTCAACAGAGTTGCGCTCGTCTAACGTGCATGCACGCTCGCAGCGTGTACGTACGGACGCTGATCTGACTGCTGCACTGGACAGAGAATACGAACAAGTTAGCGTTTATTCCATGATCTGAACTCCTATGTGACATGTTAATCAATTCATCATAGATAGCGTCTTAGGAAGAGCTTGCGACGCTAAATATGCTGGTGCCACCGCAATGACACTTCTAGTTAGGTAGTGCACAGTATGGTAATTGGTCTTTTCGTAAAAATGCATTTAAATTGAAACTTTGCCTCGTTGAGGTGGCAGTGGCTGACTACTTTTAAGAACGCGTTGAGTTTAAATCATCCAGTGTAATATTCAGATCAGCGGCCGAAGTCGCAGTAGTATTTCCATTTGTAAATTGCAAAGTGATAGTCTGTACCAGATAAGTGTATTTACCTAAAACTACTACACTTGTTACATATCGTACACTGTAAAATATTGTTTAATCCAATTGGTAGCGGTCCGTTCGCGGACGTTTCAAATTAGTTCTTAAGCGTCTACTTAACGTAGAGTAAGGTCGGTGTCCCGACATCGTCAGTACAAAATATTTGCTACTATAGCTATACGTCTGGAGAAAACTTTTGATAAACAAAAGTTTCAGTAGGATCGTAGCGGGTATATAAATAATGTTCCCACCGCTGTACATATACATATATATGTGTCGTGTGCAATTGAGTTGACTCTGTTTAACGCCTCGATTGTGAGCCTGTATGTAGTAACACTTGAATGTATGGACGTAAATTTTTGCTACGTACATAGATTTGACTGTAAAACACCTTGTCTACCCGAGAGGCCGTATCGGCTCCCACTCGACTCGTCAAATATTCATTCATAAATATTTCATGAGACTCAAATCGATTTATTACAATAAATAAACATTTATTCAGACTTACGTAGTATAGGTACTTTTTTACAAAGTGAGGTTATGTTAAGGGTCTCTGTATAGTTAACTGTAAAATAGAAAATAAGTTTTCAACTAACGCAAACAGTTAAACATTGGTTAAACAAGTTACATTAGAAATAGACTGGTCGAATCAAAATAATAGCACAGGAGGCATTGTGTGCTTCAATAGGATTAATATTTTTCGCTTGAAAAGAGAGATTGTTTTCTATATTGTCTCAATGCTTGGCTGAATAGATAAAATACTATTTTGGTTGAGTTTTTTAATTTACCGTCATAGTACTTCCATCGTGTATGTAAAATATATGTTTTTTATACACCAAATCAAATATTCTGATAGATATGAAAATAGAATTCTAAGAATTTTGTTCTGCTCTTTTTAGTAAGAGACTGACACTTCGGAAGATCTCTGGTTTATTATGTTAATATTACTTCTGTAATTGTATAAACCAATAAATACATTAAGGCATCAGTGTTAAAGAAATTGTGTAATTAATTTGTTAAAGAAGAAGCATTTTGTATTATTTTTTATTTTCTTAGATTTAACATCAAATAAAAAAACAATGGTTAGGTGAAATACACCTGAGAGACTAATCTTTTAGATCATTAAGAAAAATATGTTTTGTTTATACTTCTAAATAAATGTTCTTTTTATTTGAATCGATTTTAGATTTGCATTAAAATCTTAAATATTATAATGGATTGTGTAATTATTTAGTGTATTGTATAAAAACTAAATTGTTTTGGACCGTAATCGACTTTGTTCAATATTAGATATTAGGTTGTGAGTATTTCAGTGGTAGGATTATAACGTGACTTATGTGAGGATAGTATGTGTAGAAATTATTAGGTGTATAAAGTAAATAGCTTGTAAACGATCACAAATACATTGGTTTTGTACTATTGGTTAGTTGAAAGTCAAAATTTGTTCTATAGGGTATAACGATTCCTAAACATCATTAATGCCTCGTTATCGATAACAATTAATAATCGCTTTCTTAAAATAATCGATTAGCGTAAATAAAAACTGTGATACGAAATATAAATCCGATGTCACATTATGATATGAACTATATTAATGTTGTAAAATGTATAATCGGATGCTACACCGCAGGGCAGGTATCATGTCTTGAGGTGTACAATCTCATCTTACATTTTCTACTTGGTAACATTATGGAGTGTGTGTTGTGAAAAGCTTATATGAAATAAGCAGAAAATCTACACAACAAAATCGGTAACATGTATATTAAATGAAATGTGAATATTCAGTCGTCAAATTTGTATGATGAGGTATCTCGATTATTACGTTAGTAGAGGTCGTCGCGGCCTTCTCGCGGGTGTTAGTTCGAATTATGTGATGTAGTTCACAGTATTGAAATAGGGTCCTAATGTAGTATACAAAGTCCACTTTTAGTATATTATCGTGTAATTTAAGTAAAATAATTATTGAACAGGTGATGCAAATTTCTTTGATATTTGTGCAATTATTAAGTACCTAATCGATTTGTCATGATTTGGGTTACTAATGCTTTAATTTTAATATTTAGTTAACAGTGGGAGTAACAAGTGTACACTATTGTTTGCCCAGTAGATTATAATGTAACTGCAAAGTACTGGACATAGGCAAAGTAGTGGTAAACAATAATGTTTAATACAATAAGTAATGTATTTTTCCACTGCCAGTATTTCAGCATCCATGTTATGTAAGAGTAGAATAAGGGTAGCGGATAGTGTAGCAGTAGTTCTAGATTTAAGAAAGATAAGTTGAATGATTTTTAATAATTTTTCGGTAATAAAATTGAAATGAAATATCTAAAGAAATGTTATTGATGTTCCCCTTAAAATGCGAAAAACCTTACTGTTACAAATAAAAAAAATCGAAATGTGTCCTGGGACGCATAGTAGAAGTGAAACTTCAACTGACAAATTTCACTCTCCACGCGGCCGTAACCCTTTTTCGTAACAAAAATTCGTGACAGTAGTCTATATAGAAGTTTCACTTCAAAAATTGCTTAAAGTCTGTCTTATGGAAATTCTATTGCATAACGTAATTGGCAAGTTACTTATTATTTAGTTAAAATAGTAAAGTAATCATAGTCGCTTACGCGTACTGTACCAACTGTTGCCCGCAGCTTTTTTTTTTTTTTCGGATGGATCTATGCTAATGGCCCGAAGGCCCTAATGCTTCATCGGATTAGTGTGAGCCCATTCGGCTCACTTTTGATTGGGAGGTTGCCCCCCGCCTACCGTGCAGTCTGCGACCACACAGCCTCCTGGCGTCGGTTGTGCGCCCGCAGGTTCGCCCGCGGCTACTTATATTTACACGTTTCGCGGGGGGCAACTCCCCACTTTTACAAACCAAAAGTGAGCCTAATGGGCTCACACTAATCCGATGTAGCATTAGATCCATCCGGAAAAGAAAACTTGGTAAATTATATACTTTAACCTGCCTCAGGAATTACTATATGTCATGATGAAAATCCGTCTAGTACCTAGTTTTTGGGTTTATCGCGATTCGCGTACAGACAGACAGACGCGGCGGAGGACTTTGTTTTATATTATATATAATGATGATAAGGATTAATACGCTCCACCCGACGGTGACGCGGCACAGTCCCGCCACGTGAGTGATCAAAAGTGAGCCGAATGGGCTCACACTAATCCGATGAAGCATTAGGGCCTTCGGGCCATTAGCATAGATCCCTCCGAAAAAAAAAAGGATTAATACTGTGCTCGTGTAAATATTTTTTCAATTACCGCTTTATAACTGCCCATATTTTAATTATTAAAATTGATATACCTAGTATGTTATCCTTAAGAGATAGATTTATTACGCCATCGCGGACTTTTCTATAGAACTATTTAAGACACACATTCCACCATACATTATTTTGTTATATCTCATTCAAAGGGTTTAGGCAGCGTTTTCGTTGAAAGCTCCCAGAGGGTTTTTTTCCGACAGTACCGAGGTTTTACCCGCATAGTTCCCATTCCTGTGGAATTTCCGGGATAAAACTATCCTGTCTTTCCTCAGCTCTAAAGCTATTTTTGTACCAAATTTTATCCAAATCGCTACCATTTTTTTTTAATTTGGAGCAGTTTCGATAGTATTTGTGTTTTGATTGGCGATTATTGTGGAAGACTGTTCGGGAGCTGTTTTTATAGAAGGACTATTCTGGCGCTTTTCTTGAGTGTTTGTTTTTTAAGATTAATCTATATAATATAATATAATTTGTGATAGTTGATTGATGGGGGACTAGAGCGAAGCCGCGCTCCTTGAGGTTTCCCATCGTTTCTCCATATTGCAGACTAACAATTGTATTTTGTAGCTTAGTAACTAATGCCTTTGAATGAAAAAAAGGGACGGCGGGAAGTATCATGGCGTGCAGTTGTATTTTTTTTAATGTCATTAGGAGACAGTCGGAGCCTTATTGTGACTACCGACATCCGCACAACCAAAAGTTATCCAGGTGCGTTGCTCTCCTTTTCCCTATCCACCCCTCCCCCAATGGGCCACCGGAAACTCACAAACCGCACGAAACGCGACAGCAAACGGTCGTGCCGGCCCAATTCGTCTGCAAAGCAGCATAGCACTACCCCTAACTATAATTTTTTTCATCAACTAATTGTTATTTTGTGTTTTGTTCATTAGGAGCGGTTTTCTATACTGTTTTATTATTTTTTATTTGTGTAATATATTGTGATTGGTTTGCGAATATTGTGGTGAATGGAATGGGAATGATAATTGATTGATGGGGACGAGATGGGCTAAGCCGCGCTCCTTGGGGTTTCCCGCCGTTTCTCCATATTACAGACAAAATATTGTTAACACGACAGACTTCCAACCCGACGCCAGGAGGCCTTGTGGTTGCAGACTGCACGGTTAGCGGGGGGCAACCCCCCACTTTTACAAACCTAAAGTGAGCCAAATCGGCTCACACTAATCCGATGTAGCATTAGGGCCTTCGGGCTGTTAGCATAGATCCATCCGAAAAAAAAAGACAGACTTGGCAGAATGGCTTCTGGTCTTAGCCGGTTAGAAAAGGAACAAACATAACATAAAAAATAAAATCGGTTGTCTGTAAAGTCGGATTACTGACCTCCCTGAATTTGGCACCAAAAAATATTTTTTTTTAAACTTTTATTTAAACAATCCGATTGTCCGTCGTTTGTCCGTCAATGTCCGATGTAATTGTTTATTTGTCCGATAATTGTTTATTTATAAACAATTAAACAAATTTTTACTTGCAAGATAGCACTTTCTTTATCAAATCGATTTTTTTTTTTTTGGTGCCAAAATTATTTTTTGGTGCCTTTAAATTAAAAATTATCGACTAAATTTGAATGCCATACGAACATTCTCACTCGCGAAGTTTGTCAAATATGCCGCCATTTTGTACTACTTTTTAATTTGGTCGGCTTATGTAGGTATGGTGATACCAGTTTTGTTATAAGCAGATTACCCAAGAATGTGGTATTATTTAAAAAGGGTGACTGGAATTTTCGAAATAAATACAATAAAAACAAATATGTTTATTGCTATCCTTAAAGGCTATGTACTATAGATCATACATATTAAGACGTATATAGCCTTCTTTTTTATTATTTATGTTTTTAGCGGTTTGTTATTAGTCATTACATAATATTTTCGATAATCCGGAAAAATGCAGCTGTCTAAAATTACAATAAATGTTTGGTTAGGGCTAATGCTTATAGTTATCTATCAACCTTTACTAGTTTTTTATTATTTTTAATTCACTTGTTTCAAGAAAATAAGTAGACTTGTTATTATGAATGTGGTATCCCTGTAAAATATGCCTGTCCCTTTCGGGTATACGCGAATGTCAATTCCATATTATACTTGTTCCTAGAACAAAACTACCAAAATAAAATAGAAAAAAACTTCTTTATAAATGGAATATATAAATATTGCATTTTCTGTGGCTAATAGATTAGTGGCATTAGTGTAATTATTATTCCTTTGCCTTTGAATGAAAAAAAAAATTCAAGTATCAAATGTCACGTTTATTTTATTATCTGTGTCCTATCTTTTTGTTGTCCCAGGCTCTCTTGTTGGCGGGGGAAAATTAATTTTGTTTTTGCTATTTTAATTGTTCGTTAACTGTTCTTCAATGTTCGATCAAAAAATTTTTTTGTTCGTTATTTTTTTATTTTTTTTTATTTTTCAAAATTTGACTCTCAAGTTAGCACTAACTATAGTTTTTTCATTATTTTTTTTTGCTATTTCAGTTGTTCGTTAACTGTTCGTCAATGTTAGATCAAAATTTTGTTTCGTTTCTGTTTTTTTATTTTTTATTTTTAAAAGTTGACTCCTAAGTTAGCACCAAATATAGATAATTAAAAAAAATAATCTAACATTGAAGAACAGTAAGCGAACAATTGAAATAGCAAAATAAAAATCTATATTTGGTGCTAACTTGAGAGTTAACTTTAAAAAATTAAAAAAAAAACAAAAACAGAAACGAACAAAACAAAATTTTGATCTAACGTTGACGAACAGTTAACGAACAATTGAAATAGCAAAAAAAAATATAAAAAATCAATTTTCCCCTGCCAACTTAGGGGCCATCCATAAATTACGTCACACGAATTTCATGATATTTGGACCCCTCCCCCGTCCTTGTCACAGTTGGTCACATTTATGAGACCCCCTCCCTAGTGTGACGTCACATATTTTGCAATTTTTACATTAATAAATTGATAAATTAAAACAGCTGTTCCGAAATTAGTTTTATTTTGGTTTAAATTGTTTTTTTAATTTCGTTTTTTTATTAGTTTACAGTAGTCTTGTGACGTCACAAAATCTAGGAGTCCTCCCACCCCTTGTCACATAATGTCACACTTCGGCGAGGGCCCCCCCCACCCCTTAACGTGCGACGTAATGGACGTAATAAAATTTATGGACGGCCCCTTAACAGAGCCAGCCCTAGGAACAAGCAATAATTATTTTTTTTTAAATTATTATTTTCATTTAAAGGCATTAGCTACTTGGCTATTAGCCATACAAAATACAATATTCGGTCTGTAATACGGAGAAATGGCGGGAAACCCCAAGGAGCGCGGCTTCGCCCCTCGACTAGCCCCCATCAATCAACTATCATTCCCCATTCCATCCACCCGGAGCAATCCACCACAATATTTGCCAACCAATTACATTATATATAACACAGATGAAGTTTTTAAAACAAACACTATAGAATACCGCCAAAACAGTCCTACTAAGAAAACCACTCCAGAACGGTCCTACACAAGATTCGCCAACTAATCACAATATATAAAGATCAAGTTTTAAAACAAACACTATGGAAAATCACTCTGAATGGACAAAAAACAAAATAACAATTAATTATCGGGAAACCAAAAGAAACACAACCGCGTGCCCCGATGCTTCCCGCCATTTTTCTAGGAATAAGCAATCTGTGTGTTTTTTTTTTGAGAGCTGGATTTGAGTAAAGCAATCTGTGTCCAGGGGAACTTCCCTTTTCGAGGGGAAAGTAGGGTCCAGAGGGGAAGAGAAAGGGGAATGAGAAGGAAAACTTCTGCATTTTTTTCTGCTGATCCTCTGGTATAGCGGGTGTCTGTGGATGTCGTTATTCGCTTACAATCAGGTGAACCGACTGTCCGTTTGCCCCTCTTCTATAAAAAAAATGCTATGCAATAGCTTTACCGCGGCAGTCCCCGAGTGCCACACGTCTTTTTTAACACGGAGACGATGTGAAAATGTAAAGCGTCATCTAGTTAGTCACCTATATACTTTCTCACAAACAGCTGCTTACTTATTCGTCCGATTTCGGAGCAGCTCGTCGCTCGTCGGGTGTCAGGTTTTTTCGTTACAGAATTTCTTAATTCGGTCGCCGCGCTCAAGGCCCGCGATAAAAGCTATGCAATAAACGAACTATAGCAAAATTTTTGTTGAGGGGGGGGGGGCAATTAAAGTCCTGAGAAGGGGAAATCTCAATTGAGGCGAGGGGAAAGGAAATCTTTAAAGTGGAAACACCACAGAGATCACTGAAGAGCAAAGAGCTGAAGAGTCAAGAGTGAAGACCTGTGGTGAAGACTGAAGTTGTGACTTGTGATCCAGTTGTGAATTGTGATTTGTTTACAAAATACAAAGATCTGTGTGTAGTTTTTGCAGTGATATTTTATTTTAATAACAACTTGACAAATAAACTTAAATTAATGAAGCGTTTTCTATGAGTATTAATACAATGACTACACGAGAAATTCTAACATTACAATTCGGGCACTATTCTAACCACGTCGGAGCACATTTTTGGAATATCCAGGAACTAAGTTTTGACTACAGCGGTCTTGTTAAATATGAAAGCAATCCAGATATTTTGTTTCGAGAGGGAAAAACAGCGACAGGTCAAGTAACTTACACTCCTCGATTGCTCTTGGCAGATTTAAAAGGCTCTCTTAAAACTTTACCTGTTACTGGAGGGTTAGAAGAAACACATGATGTAGATGATTTGGAGTGGGAGTCAGTCGAAAAAATTGAAGAACCGGAGCCTACTAAAAATGATTTCGTAAAAGACATAAATTCTGACACTCCTGTAAATATAGAAAAAGAATACAGTTTGGACAAAGAAGTCAACACTTGGACTGATTATTTATATCCCAGGTTCCACCCACGAACTGTAAATATTGTTAAAGATTATTGCCATGGAAATGAAAGTGTATGTATTTTAACAAAATCAACAAATCATAAAGATTTCAAAAATATAATTTGAATATAAATTTGCAAGCGGTACAATTATTTTTTAGCTTTATTCAATTCTGAATAATATTCTTTGTTCACTAAAATATTGTCTTTTGTTATTACATATATAACTTTTGATCATATTTTATTGAACACAGAATTTTCACTGAAATAAATGATAATTTAAATATTAATTATAAACATGATACTCATAAGAAAAGATTTATTGTTGTGGACAGTACAAAAATCCCATTAATTAAATATATTTATTTCTCAGGAAAGATTTGATTTAGGTATCAGTGGACATTCATTATGGAAGACAGAATATGGGGATCATTTCAGTGACAATATACGAAAGTATGTAGAAGAATGTGACAGCATACAAGGTTTTCACATTAACTTTGACAGCACAGATGGCTTTTCTGGATTAGCCCTTAGCTGTATAGAACACATAGCCGATGAGTACAATAAGACTATAGTAGCTTACCCTATGATTGCATCATACTTTCAAGATAATAATCCATCCACACCTGAGGAACGTGAAAAATCAAATCTTAGAGATTCAATAAGATTAGTTAACATAGCACTTTCAATGGAACAGTTGTCGGAACATGTGAAAATGTTTGTGCCCTTATGTACTGGGGAAAAAGGATGGCGAAAACCTGGCAATGCTAAATCCTTTGACTACATAAACTATGATCCACAAAATTATTACCATTCCTCAGCATTACTTGCATCAGCCCTAGATACACTAAGCCAAAAATACAGACACAGAAACAACCTTTTTACCCTATCAGATATTTGTGCAGACATGACGGGCTATGGCAGAAAAATGGCAGCAGCATCTCTGGGAATGCCCCTTGCACTGAATGAATCACAATATTTAATAGACTTCTTAAATAACACCACAAAACCAATATATCAATCAATAACTCCTAGTTGCAAGATAGCTACTGATAAAATATTCCAACTTATAACTGTAAGAGGAATTCCAGAATCTTATCTGAAAGCACCAATGAAGGAAGCTAAAGAACAGATGAACTTACCAGCTTATAGGTGTAGTAATGTGAAAGAAATGTTTGAACTATATTTTCAAGCTAGCAATTTTCTATCTCCTACTAATGTTACCATATGTGAGAAACCTATGGATATAAAAACACCATTCCCTTCTATATTTTCGGAGAACTTAAATAAATATGGCTTCATTAAAAACGATGATAAACAAGAAAAGGTACAGAGCTGTCCAATGGTAACCGGTTACCATAACGGAAACTTTATGGCCGATATGATTGAAAAGCTGCACAGAGAAGTAAGCAGGATAAAATTTGTAAAATTACATAAATTTAAGGAAGAAGGTCTAGAAGCGGCAGACTATCAAGAAAGTTTGGATAGGTTGGCAGAGTTTAAAGATAACTATGAAGATGATTTTGAGCTTTAATATTAAGTATTAACGATTAGACCAACTATTAATTGCTACAAGCTATTATTTTTGTTACATTCAAGCATTCATAATTACAAAAAAGCTTTAACATTTTCATTGTTTTAATTTATTAACTATCTACTATTACAAAACAATTTTTTTAAATAATTATAATATTGTTTAATGGCCTTTCCAAAAATATGGAAGATATATTCTTAAGAATTGGAACTTATTAGTCTTATTACATTAGCAAATTTAAAATTTAATTGACAAGTTTCGTGAAGTTTAGGCAAAATAAAAATAATCTGGCCAAGTGCAAGTCGAACTCGCTTAAGAAGGGTTCCATGCTATTATCTATACAACATTACACTGTAATAACCTTTTGTAGTGTCACCAGTGTGTTACCACAAAAATGAAGATTGTTGTATGGGAGCCTCCCTTAAATATTTATTTTATTTTGACTGTTAATTTTTCAAGTTAACATACTTAAACGTGTATAGTATAAAATATTAAATATATTTCCATTGTCTGGTACTCGTAACACAAGTTCTTCGAGAACTTACCACGGGACCAGATTGACGTGGTGCAAAAAGCGTCCTTAGATATTATTATTATTATGGGAGTCGGTAGTCATCTAAGGCTCCGAATGCTCGTATGTCCCCCTAAGGCCTAAGCTATAAAAAAAATCAATCATTCTAAGAATATTTGTAGGAGATTAAAAAATTGTAGACAACATAATATTCTTTTAAACTATATTAATTGTTTTGAAATTCAACAAAATTTAGTTGTCGTATGCTAGGTCCAGGTTCATTTTCATCGACCAATACATCATCGATTAATGTTAGACACGGGTCTCCTCTGAGAAGAGGGTCAAGGCCATAGTCCTCACGACACTGCCCTGTGGGTAGGGGGCCAGTAAATGATTGCAAATCAGAAATATTTTGTGATGAAGGTTCCTCATTTTCTTTATTGTCGGACAATTTGAATTCTTCAAGTGTTAACAATTTCTGGCAGAAGACATCACTACGTAGTATAAACTATAAAGCAAAGTCGCTTCCCGCGTCTGACTGTATGTATGCTTACATCTTTAAAACTACACAACGGATTTTGATGCGGTTTTTTTAATAGATAGTATGATTCAAGAGGAAGGTAATAGGTACATGCATAATATAGTAGATAAACACTCATAATTTTAGAAGTTTCTGATGTGATGTCATAAATAAACACATTTTTTGCACTTACATTGCAAACGCTGGATGAACCCTAACAGATAGATCAAAATAATGTACTACATTATTGTACACCTTAGCCGGGCCCGGTTCCGAAAGTAAGGATAATTAATTATTATTGTATCAATGTATGGTAGAATCGTGTTTCCTAAATATGCATACTGAAAAGTCCGCGATGGCATAATATGTCTACATTAGTTAAATATAACATACTACCTATATCCATTTTAATACTTTAAAAATTGCCAATTATAAAGCGGTAATGTAAAAGCTATTCACAAAAATACGGTATTAGTCACTACATATTATAAAATAAAGTCCTACGCCCGTCCATAGATAAATAATTATCATCAATCCGTATACGGCTGTATATCTAAGCGAATCTGTGGGCAACAGCTAGTTTGTGATAAAACTGTATTAAGATTCTTTTTCCTGATTTTACTTTTTTTATTCGCCATTTCAATTAAATAACTAGGTACTACACAAACTCAAGTATCTATTTATTTACACTAATTAAAGGTTTTGTATTACTAACTAATTACAACTAAGAACAAAAATTGTTAGTAAGTATTAAGTAGCTATATTATTTACACTGTGTCGTCTTATTTATTTAGAGGTAATAATATGAAATGCGCGGTAACAATGTTGTCACGAGCAAAAGCGGCACAGGTCCTACTTCGATGACGACCGGCTGGGTACTGGCGCGACGTGGTGCGATGCGCGAGAGCCATTTTTATCGTTTTTTATTTTTCAAAAATTTTTGAAGTGACATAATAAAAATCTATCCAATCATTTTCACTTCATCTCCGTTTAGCAATTTAAACGTAAAAGTTTCATTAAAATTGAGTTACCTGAAGTCTTATACTACTCAAAATGCTTTTAAAATCGACGTTACTTTAGATTTTTTTTTGATCATGTAAAATGTTAAATATTGTATTTTTATCCAAAAAAATCCCTAGATCAAAGATGTATCTATTTTTTTTTTTTATATTATTTTAAAATGACGACTACTATGAAAACACCTCGATCTAGAAACAACAATTTGGGATAAGGGGCCCTTAATATTTAATTTGTTTTAAAAGAATATAGAACTACATATTCTGTGAATATTTCAAACGTCTAACTGTTGCCGTTATTAATATCGAGCAAAAAAAAAACATAAATCACGTTTGTTGTATGGGAGTCCCCCTTAAGTATTAATTTAATTCTGTTTTTAGTATTTGTTGTTATAGCGGCATCATCAGCGTGTGATTTTCAACAGTCTAGCTATCACGGTTCAGAAGATACGGCCTGGCGACAGACGGACAGCGGAGACTTAGTATTAGGGTCCCGTTTTCGGTCCCGGTTTCGGGTTCTGTGCCCAAAGGGGCACCCGAAAAACGAGTTCATCATTTATTTCTTAAAACAAAGAGACAAGGACAAACAACACAATAAAATTATATATAACTTTATTTAAGATGATTTAGATAAAATAAATCATATCTCATCCACACAATTATACACAGTCACTATGTTCAGACCCTAGCTCACGAAGACCTCTCCAGCGCTCTCTCTTTCATCCGCGATATAAATGCTGCCCCCTTGTTCTTTCTAAAGTTCTCATAAGGATCATTCAAGTTCACTCCGACACCTGTAAAACAATAAATCATGGTTACATATTGATTAATCAAACAACAGTTAATCATTATCAAGAAATGTTTTCTTAATTGTGGTTTGTCTGTCTTTTAAAAATCATTCTGCTGTTACGAGGCACTAAAATCTGGGTTGAAAGTATTATTTGGTTTTCAAATATTGATGAAATTTTTTAAGTATCGACTATAAACGCGACTATAAACGGTATATAACGCATGTCCTACATATTATGTCACGCGTTTTTATTAATTTAATTACGAATTCTAATATTAACATGGATGTTCCACATCTGCCGGGCGTCCCGTGACGATCAACATTCAATGTAATAATGTCCGTTACCTTATTATTATATAAGGGTGGGGACACCAGCGAGGCCAGACGGGTGATCAGTCCTCATTACCGGGACCATTTCACCCAATTCCCCAGTCCGTTACCTTTATATTGATCCTGTTTATCCCGTATGGGCCCACCGCTGATGGGCTCGGCGATGCCTTGTCCCGAGGCGCCTAGTCCGCCCGCGCTCCAACCCATCTTCTGCAGCAGCTGGTGGCCCTTGTTGCTGGGGTCCAGGCCACCGGACGAGCTCGGAAATGTAGCACCACCGCTAGAGAAATAATACATCATTAATAAAGTACGTTTGTAACCAGGATAAGTTTTACAGTGGTTGAAGATAGCAAGGTTTCAGTGTCTCTCTGGCCAAACGAGTTGCTCACTGTGAGTCTCCTTGTCCTTGAAACCACCCAAGAATACTATGATCTTGTCACCGAAATCACGGGTTGTCACTTATCACGATAAAAAATCCAGTTACAAAACCTGCGTATCTGTAATGTTGCAAATTTTTAGGAGGGTGAATTGAAAAAAATAATTCAGCACTGCATAGATTATGGTCTGATTTTAAACTCTCAGTTCGAGACCATCCTCTACCACCTTTTTGCCGGCATGCAGAATTCTCATGGACTAACTATCACATGGACATAAAGGGGTGGGCCCTTTCTCAGAACGGAGGGGGTGGGCTGGACTTTATCCTGCTAAAAGCACCCCAGTCTTCTTCGTCTGACCTAATAATGAGTGGGGCACAGGGCACGAACTCCTGCATTCTCCAGAATCCTGTAACACCTAGACCATCGTTTTATATTGCGGTGTACTCACAGGAAGCTGGGCGGCGTGGGCGAGCGCGCGGGAGACCGTTCGACGCGGCGCACGCGCGGCGACTCTCGCTGCCGGTCCCGCTCGCGCGAGCGGCTGCGCGAGCGGGACCGCGACCGCGAACGAGATCTCCTCCGGTCTGAAATAGCGTGCTTTATGTTTAAATTTATTAAAAACGGGATATTTATGTCGAAATATCGAGCTCCAATTAACAAAAGTAAAAACCAATTTATAATCAATAATAGTTTTAAATGTGAAAATACCCATGTGGTACCCACGTAGTAACTACTATCTAATATCCAACCCGACGCCAGGAGGCCGTGTGGTCGCAGACTGCACGGTTGGCGGGGGGCAACCCCCCACTTTAACAAACCAATAGTGAGCCAAATGGGCTCACACTAATCCGACGAAGCATTAGGACCTTTGGGCCATTAGCATAGATCCCTCCGAAAAAAAAACTAATCTGTGCACGTATGTTAATTTAAAATCTTCCAATAACGTGTTTTATAATAATTATCATAGCAATATTTGACGACACTCTTGAAATCCACACCTTTCGTCTAGTTTTTATTATGTATTTCACAAAATTTTAATAATATTATGTAACTTGATAAAAAAATTATACTCGATACAGCTAGTGTAATTACTGGCTACTTTTTAAGATGGCAACACATGAAAAACAACAACAATATTTTACTGTAACTTGGCAATCAGATTTCTACTGTATGGTTATCGTATGTAATGAATAATAATAATAATTAAACAGAAATCCTGCTATGAACAACATTTTGTATAACACAATAAGCCCCGTACAACGACTACGTATATGTATTGTTTTATGTATGTTTAGTTATTACCGTAAAAATCCTTTTATACTGAACTAAGCGTATTCGTACTGTACTTCTTATGTGGGTCGAGTGTCGTGTTGTAAAACAATTACGAACCCCTACATTTTGTTCCCGGAGTTTATATTTTCCGCACAAGTATATAATTTCAGTCGAATGACTTTTATATTAAACTAGCTGTTGCCCGCAACTTCGCCCGCGTTAACTTAGATTTACAGCCGTACACGGATTGATGATGATTATTTTTATAGCCTAAGTTACTCCATATAACATCAGCTATCTACCAGTGAAAATCCCATCAAAATCGACCCAGCCGTTTCAGAGATTAGCCGGAACAGACAGACAGACAAAAATTGTAAAAAAAGTTATTTTAGTACATGTACCGTATATACATCCCTTTGCATTTAGTAAAAAGCGGTTATTTTAATATTACAAACAGACACTCCAATTTTATTTATCTGTATAGAATATATAATGTATAGATTCAAACCTTTTGCGCAGACGATGTTTATTTAACATAAGATTTATTATAATCAAACAACTTTTATGAAGGAGCACAATACCTAGTCCTCGTGACCAAGGACCAAGGTCTATCATAAACGTAACACTTAAATTATTATTTTATAATATAGAAGGATGGCAGAAAGGAAGGGAAGGCATATTCGACTGCTCTCGTACCTCTGTCATACAGGAAAGTTGAGGGTCGCTAAACTTATCATATACATATTCATTTTTTACGTTTAATTTTAAGTAAGAGGTAGTGCCATGCTGCTTTGCAGCCGCCAATGGTCCACCGGAAACTCACAAAACGCACAAAACGCACAAAACGCGACAGCATAGCTGTCACTTGTCGCCGGTATTATGTGAGCGAGAGAACCCCGGCCATGCCGGCCCAATTTGGATGCATAGCAGCATGTCACTACCTCTTGAATTTTCCCGTTTTTAGGACAGGCGAAACAGCGGGTAGGATCCAGTTATAAATAAAAAGTACTTACTGTCTCTTTCCCGTTCTTTTCTCCAGTTGTTAGGTTTCCGTTTAGGCGAGGGAGACCTAGACTTAGGCGGCGACGTCCGTTCCGGTGTCCTACTTAACGACCTAGGATTACGAGCATGATAATTAGAAATAAAGAAAGAAAAATATTTTATTGTCCACAACAAAGATCAAAACATAATTACAATGTAGTTTCACATAGATTAATTATTGTGAACAATAGAGGCAGCCACTCAGCATTTGCCACACCATTACAGCAATGGTGAGACTCTGATTTTCAGTGACTCCTCATTGTACCTCACTTGTGTGTGTGAGTGACATAAAAAATATAAAAACATAAAAATCAGTATTTGCAATTTAATAAATATAATATTATAGAAACTTTAAGATAAGAGAAGAAGAAGCCTTAAAATACTTTATAACTAGTCATAAAATATTGTATCATTTATATTATACAATTTGTAACCTAAGTTAATTAATTATAGCAAATAAGGATGTGGTTTCCATGGTTTTTGTTGTAATTAAGAGGCCTATAAACATACTTAGATAGATAGATAAAAACTTTATTCACAATTCCACACTTGACATACACAATAAAAAGAGTAAAAATATTTTAAAATACCACATAAAATATCATAACAGCATTAGTAATATGCTGCAGAATTGCAAAAAGGTATGTATTTTTTTATTATTTATTTAAGGGTGGGGACACCAGACGAGTGATCAGTCCTCAATACCGGGACCATTTCACCCAATTCCCCAAAAAAAAAAAAAGTATGTAACTCGGTACTCAAAGATGATTTTTTTTTCGGAAGGGCTAGACTTTTCGGCCCGATGGCCTTTAAGCTCAATCGGTACAGTAAGTGAGCAGATGGCTCACTTAAGAAATTCTCAAAGATCAGTACGAGTACTTATGTATTATTGACTCACCTATACCGTCTCCCCGGCGGCGTGGGTTGTTTCTGTAAGTCTTTAGGTATGGGGCTCGGCGACTTGGACTTCTCTCTTAGACCCTGCGCTATCGCCTCCTCTTTGTTCTTTCTCGCCGCATTTTTGGCCTTATAATATTCATACAAACCTAATTTCTCCCAGCCCTCACTAAAATGTAATGTAAATATTAGTTTATTTACTTTAATTTACTTATATCTTTACTAATATTATAAATGTGAATATGATTTTGTTTGTCTGTTGCTCTATCTCGGCAAAACGGCTGAACCGATTTGGCTGAAAGTTGAAATGGTGATCGCTTAAACCTTGGATTAGGACATAGGCTACATTTTATCCCGAAAAATTCAAAGTTCATATGGGAATTACATCTGTCTTATTATTAGTAGTAATTTATAATTACGTCAATTGAAATATCACAAAAGACGTAATTGTCAAACGCACAAAATTTATATGTACCGGCCGAACGCAACAACTATTTTAATATAATATATAGAGATGTATTAACTTAACACACGTATGCATTTTATAATACTAGTAAGGATAAACACTACTTATTTGTTTTCTATCTTATTATAGCAAGGAAATACAGAAGCTACTTTTTCAAACTGCACGCGGGCGAAGCCGCGGGCAAAAGCGAGTATAAAACAATTTCAAAGTTAATATAGGTTTATATAAACATGTGACAGCTTTTACAAAATAGTCCGCTATGTTAATTCCTATAAGAAACTTAGGATAAGAATCTATTTAGTAACGGTACCACTTTGGTTTCTACCACAAAAAAACTCTTATATAAGTAATATAACCTTAAAGTATACATAATATTATATAGAACGCGCGTCACTAAGTATGAACTGTAAGTACAGGTATGAACATAGTCAAAACCATTGTCTTGGAAACGTTCAATCAGTGTCATAAACAACACGCGCTTTTAATCATTTTCAAAGTTTTAATGTTAAAATGGTCAAAAATGAAGTGCCAATTTGTATGATTCCTAGAAGGAAAATAAAAGAAAGCAATAACATTTCTGTCTTGGCCTTTATTGAGGGGTGCTTATGATTGGCAGTGGATGGATAGAGGCTGATGGTGATGATGATGATGATGATGAATGTCCTAATTTAAAATATAGATATTTTTTAAATGTATTACGCATGGAATGTCACTATCACAGCGCTTTACTATAGATAAATATAATAATATAATGCATCTGCTTACGATCAGCACAATGAAGCGGCGTGACACTCCCACTCTATATAATAATATTATGTATACCTACTCTAAAAATATATTATATAACTAACTTGTCTCTGGGCCGCTCGTGGTTGGGCGAGGCGTAGAAGGCGTCGACGGCGGCGAGGAGGCGGTCGTTGGGCGGCGCCGGGGGTGGGAGGCGGATCATGGCCGGATCCAAAGGTTTGTATTTGTCGTCTTCCAGCTACGGAAAGAAAATCATTATAAAATATACTGTAATATTCTTTTATAATTTAGGGAAAAAAATAAAAGAATTTTGATCATAGTGACGTGAAGAAAGCTTTTTGTTAATTAATCACACAAACACAAAAAGCAATGTCATAAGTAATTTATATCATATGATAGTGTCAACTCTTACATATCATACTGGAAAAAGAGCAAAAACTTTGATAATATAAATAATATACATTTTATATATAAAAGAGAAGCAAAACTTGGAGACAGAATAACAATATGCTTCAAACTTTCAATTCTAATCTATCGTATCTAATCTCTCCATTACAATATATGTTTTCTTTTATATGCTAATTATTTTCGATATTATTATGCAATTTATGGTAAATTGTAGTTTAGGTAAAGGGTATTAAATACAATATATATATACCATAATGAGCGGCACCATTAGTCCAGCAGGCAACTCAAAATAAGGAACGGAGGGCATTAGGTCATCACTAGACATTTCAGGGAACGGAGTGAAACCAGGAGGGGGTTTACTGAGATCTGGTAGACCGTTCTGGAATGCTAGGAAGGAGGCATTGTCTTGTGGCGCGAAACCTGGTGGGGGTTGGGAGAAATTTATGTTTGGAAGAACTGGCGGCTCTGGATCTTCTTTGCATTCAGTATTCTTCTCTCTTGACATTTGGTCAAACATTTGACTATCATAGCTGTTCTCATTCCCACTCATACTGTTATTGGACTGATAGTTGTCTCCACTCTCACTACCATACTGGTGGCCAGAATTAAAGTTCTGTTGGGGCGTGAACGGGTGGTCCATTTTAGAAAAGCTTTGATCACTAAAGTTGTTACTTTGAAATAGATTTTGAATATTATTCTGTTGGTTGTCATTGTGGTCTTGACTGTTTTGTAGCTCTAATGCACGTTTTTGCATCTCCATTTGTTGTATCTGCTGCAACGTATGAGAAACGAATGCTTGATGTTGGACCTTGTAGCTGAAAGAGTATTTCAGTGGTTTAGTATCAGGAAACGAGAAATAAATTTAATAAATCAACTAGAACATACTTCTCGAATGTGTTTTTTGTTTGCTGAGCCAAATGCGCTATAGCGTTGGAGTGTTGAGCGATCAAGTTGTTTTGATACTCTTGATACGAGCTAGTAGGACTCTTCATCTTTTCAATGACAGAAGGGTCGAAATAGTTCGACTTGGACTCCCAAAGGCGAAGCAGCTTATTTAACTTAGCCTCCTGCTCTTCGGTAACGGCTGAAACAGCAAAATAATTAAAAAGTTGTCATAAAAGCTAAGATGATTCAAGCAAGTTACCTGAGTGGTAAGATCACGGTGGCAGATTTTCTAAATACTTTAAATGGAGATGACAATGCACAATCAGACAAAAGACCTAAATCTTGAGGACATTATTATAAATATGTTACCTATACTGGCATTGCAAAACATTGGAACCACGACATTTTCCAAATTTTTCTTGAGATCTTCGGCATTTTTGCGTGCACTGTAATTAGGAATAATAGTATCATAGACACCGAAATAAAGTTCATATTCGGGACATAAGTAATAGTCAGACAATAAAAAATAAATGAATTGATTTTAGACATTGCAATCTCTTAAAATTATCTCTTGAAAAATGACAGTATTTTTAGTATAAAGAAATTGCAACATCTTCTAACAATGAAATAGGTTTTTTGTTGTGTCTTGTTACAAAATAAATTTTCTAAAAAGTAGAAAGATATACAATATTGCTGATAATCAATATCTTTTTCAATGTAACAAAATATAAATTTTATTTACATTTTTTATACTATAAGTTGGCAGGGTCTGTTCAATTCAATTTAATTGGATTTTGTTACTATAGTCTTTCTACATTTTACTAGTTATAAATACAATCACTGATATGCTTTAAAGTAAGAACCAAGAGGTATGAAGATAATAATTGTTTCAAATTTAAACAGTCAAAAACTATACATAAGGGTATATAAAGAGAGAATTGATCTCTGCAGTGTATAAGTAAGAATTGTGTATTTGTATAAATTAGGAATTTAAGATAAATATTTTTTGACAGTTAGAAGGTAAAACTGTCTGATGATTGTTGTATGTAATTGTTTTAGCTTTTATATAAATCTTTTTATTTTATACACAAACAATGTGAACAAAATTACTTTTATTAAAATGAAGCTTACTATAGGGCTTACTTACAAACTAGTACTAATCATTTCTCTCTAGGCTCTTCCTACTGTACATATTATGTATGTATGGCACAAAATATTCTCTGGTCTAATCAACAAGTGTCTATCAGGTGAAAACGTCTTCTCTATCTCCTAAATTTCCTAAAAATTGATATGGTTGAGGTGTCATTCGATTCGGAATAATTTTGAAAAAAATGAAGATGCACTCGCAAAAATTACAAAAGTTATATACAATTTAAAACTGAAAAAGGGGTTTAGTTTTTTGCTTATATCTCAAAAATCTGAAAAAAAGATTCAACAATTTTCAAATTTCCTAAAAAAAAACTCCCAGAACTATAGGACGAATATTATTTTATATTTTTTACCAAGGGATGAATAGACGTTCGAAAACGGGTACTCGGTTTTGCGCAAGCAACGCCCCCTTGGAACTTAAAAAATTTTGTTTGAACATGTTAAATATTTAAAAAAAAAATTGAAAAAAATCAGGCACACAATAACTCATTGAATAACAATCCGCTGGCCAAAATTTTTAATCGTGATTTTTCAATAAGTTTTGTATTAGTTAATTAACAATTTCATGTAGCTTCAATATTAACATTGCAAGTGCGTTAATTGTCAAACTACAAGTCTTATTTTTTTCCTTTTGTGTTCTTCAAAGGCTTCAGAATAGATTCCCGTTGGGAGAATTTAAAAAATGTTAATCTTCATATTGTTATTTACGTAGGGGACAAAAACTGATGCAGTGAAGAAGTTAATTTTTTAAATGCGATAAAAAATTTAAATAACTTCTTTCATTAGGAAAAAAGTTATTTAAATGTACTTGATTGTTTTTGTTTCATTGTGTGGAAATATTAAAAAAATATGTTTCCGTTTTAAATTGTTTACAGCTTTTGTAATTTTTTCGAGCACATCTTCAATTATTTCAAAAACTTTCTACATGCAATTCCAAATCGAAGTACAACTCAACTATATTTTAGGAAATGGAGAAAAAGTTTTTATCTGAGGCACTTGTCGACTAGTCTACTCAGCTTCCACATGACCATATTGACTATGCGTGTCATTGGCATGTTAAGAATTTAGTTTCACTGCACATAAATTGTGGATCTATCTTATTCTCAGTGGTAGGCAAACCCATCAAGCTAGTATGCATGATTGTCATATTCATATACTATATATATTTTTTTTGTTTTACACCAATTTACACTGAATTTACTGTGTGCAAATAAAATAATATGAAATTAATTTATTTTTGTTAGTATTTCTTAGTCAATAACATTATTAAAGTTTATATCAATAAAATATAAGGTTTACTTAATATTATTTTTATCATTATATTTAAGCATAGATAAATTTGCGAAATTTCCTAAAATGATATCAAATCAAATAATTTTAAAAATTACCTACTACCTAAAAATACTTAGTACCTAAATTTGTTTAACTTACTACTTAGTACTTATGCTACTTAAATAGAAAAAAACAAAAAGTATAGCATAACTGATTGAATGTACTGATGGTTCTTTATGGAAATTCATTTTCATAATAATTCTAAAATCTTTTTTTCACTTTTCCACTTTTATTTTATATACGTTACAAATTAAGATTTTATGTTAATTTGTAACGTATATAAAATAAAAGTGGAAAAGTGAAAAAACGATTTTAGAATTATTATGAACAGTATAGTAAATTAATATTAACATGATTATTGTAATTCTGAAAGTAGTATTTATGTTTGTCTGTCTACTAACCAGTGATGAAGCACATCATTGACGAGGTAAATGATGTGCAGTTTTTGTGTGAACTGTGCGCCCGGCTGTGTCACTTTTCTGAGGAGATGTTGAGATATGACCTTGCCAGCATTGTATGAAGTTGCATGTTGAAGTATCCAACCCTTGCCTAAAAAAATGACATACTAACAATGAACTGCCTGCTAAAACTGACAATAAACTTAATTCATAGCAATGAGCATAATATTTATAATAAATTATTAAACTTTTGTTTGCTAATGGCATATAAATAACATCTTATCATGTATAGCAGAGCACAAATAACATCATTTCTTATAAGGCATTTATAATATTATGTACAATTTTACTGCATGCACACATTAAATTATTATTTTGCGAAATAATTAAGTAGTACAAAAATTAATATAAGTTCAAATGTATTAAATTGATGTAGGCGTTAAATATATGATATAATATTTAATTTTAATAACTAATTTACTAATTAATAAAGGCAACATTTTAATTGCTTTTTTTTTGAATAGAAATACATGATACCCTAATATTTTTGATTGAAAGCATAAGACACAAGAACATAATAAGAATCTGCATTAATGTTAATGAGCTGCTCTATTATGGCAATGGCTAGTATGTTTTGCTTTTGAAAATCACTGACCTGTTGAAATACTATCTTTTGTACAAGTATCAATAATTGGTTGGAGGATGCTGTCAAGCTCTGACAGGCTAATGTTGTTCTCTTCGGCCATCATTTGCATGGTTTCCACCTGAGCTTTGCTGACCAGCTCATTGATTTTAACTTGTTGTTGTTGTATCAGTACCTACAAATATTATGTATAATATACAAATCCTATAATTCACATTTATGAGCATAGGCTCTTAAAGTCAATTCTGACATGTTGAACTTTTGATGTTGGCTTTATCACTTTTTGGCATGTAATCATAGACTTGTTATTGAAATAGGCATGCAGCTTTCGAGTATTTATTTAATTGCACAGTGATAGAGTCAAGTTAACATATTTGTACTAGTATATTTAATTTTCGGATCAGGGTTCTTAGTTTCTCTGTGTAAAGATGCCGTTTAACCATTGGAAAATTTCCGGCTTTGTACAATATGTCCCCCCCACATACATACATTGATAGGAAATAGTAAACCCTACTTTTTTCTTTCACAACACTGCTTTGCTGTATGCCACATGCAAGCTCTCTGACAAAAAAATACATCAGATATTACTTAACATACCCTAAAAAATTACTCATAAAAAATGTATAATAATTCATGGGTATAGCAAGTAGATATTTGTGTAATGATGTGAAACTAAAACTGACTACATATAGATCAATAAGAGGGACATTCAACAACCTACATAAAACCTATCTAACAGTTTATGTGGTATAATTATAAATACTTCACTATATATCACTTTTCTGAAATAGATGGGAAATTATTTATACTTTGATTTTATACAATCTAATTAGAAAAAGACAAACTAATAGCTAAGAATTGAAATCACATAGTAGCATCTCATATTTTTGCATGCAAGTTAAATTATAACATTTTCTTATAGTCATGTACATTTTGTGAGTAATTGGTGAGAGATATCATTGTATACTCCTATAAAACCAGTATACAGATAGTTCATACCATACAGCAAGCAACATTAAATTCAAAACAAGAACTGTTTACTTTAAAACTACTCATAATATGATCATATATAACATGGTTAAAATTAACATAATCAATAAAAATGCATAACAAGACATATAAACCACACTTACATTATGCTGAGCATTAAGATTATTTTCCGACTGAGTGATTTGTTCCTTTAACAGGTTGATCTGAGTATTAACTTGCTCGATGTCATGCGAGTGCTGCGGAGCTGGAGGTGCAGAGTTAGCTGCCAGCCACTGTTGCAGAGCCGGTGCCGCCGCAATCGACGCAGCGAGACCTAGCTGCGCGGGCGTGGCGCCGGCCTGTTGGGGCATTACATATTGCCTGTTCTGTGCCATATAAGCCCCGGCGGGAGCGGATGCCACCTGGCCACCGGCCGATTGCTTTAGAACTATAAACAGCGGAGGGTCACTTGAAACGGTTATAACAACACGCAAGCAGCGATCAGGGGCGACCGCCATTAGATACATCCATCATCATCAATATGCTTACTTGCTTGCTCAGTCGTCACTTTATACTGGTAGTAGTTGAAGTAATCGCCTCCATAGAGAAAGCTGAACTTAGGATTATTCTTCTGTTTGGTCTTGGTCATCTTCTCAAATTCGGGCCCATTTCTTGCGACAAACTGCGCCAGTTTGTCGATAATGTTGCGCAGATCTTGATCTAAAGAATAGTAGTAATTAACAAAACTAGTCTAACGGTATTAAACTGATATTTAAATATAAACATTAACAAGTAAAAAACCTTGCGGTGGCTGTGGAAGTTCCATTTTAGATCTAGTTTTGAGGTTACTGATAATTCACACAAACATTCACTTCGACTGGATGTTTCTTTCTTCCATCGTCAAAAATACGTATAACACGTTTGGAGGAAGTTTATCGAACAAAGAATACTTAATTTAGCCTAGTTTTTACAACATATACAAAACGCTACTCTAAAACACCTTTCGGCCATTTGTAAGTTTATAACACAAATGACAATTGACAACTTCACAATTCAGTATTATTTTTATTATTTTCATTTAAAGGCATTAGCTACTAGGCTATTAGCCATACAAAATACGGTAATAATTATTCGGTCTGTAATACGGAGAAATGGCGGGAAACCCCAAGGAGCGCGGCTTCGCCCCTCTAGCCCCCATCAATCAACTAACAATTCAGTATTCACAAATTACAATTCATAAACTAACCATAGATCACAGATGTCACGTAAATAGGTTCATCTTTCAACAAAATGATAATTGTATATTTTATGATAGTATATTACTATGCAGTATAGGTATGTATGAGTTTTTGTTGGTATTTTAATAATGTTTAGGGATGTTGACATTTTTCAGAAATGTTTTCAAATCATTTATAAATATCTAACGGAGGCCTAAATATTATCAACTTTTGCTTAAATACGTCTAATGCCTATAAAATCTTGCATTTAAAATGCATTTTAAATTTCGTTCCAAAACGATAACACTTGTCACGTGACGTCATATGTTGTTAAACATCGTAAAAGTGATAAAATGATTCTAGTGGTCGTTAATAAAAAATGGCTTTTAAGTATAATAAGTGTTGTACGGTGCTTAAGTGTGTGTACACTGTCAAAACGCCTGAAAAATAGTTTTTACAATATGTACTGCGTACGGAAAATGGTGTATAAAAGTACGTCAACATTCTTCCGCTTCCGCTAAATAGGAACTGGTGACGTCATTTCCGTTTATTATCACGTGACCTATTTTAAATTTTGTTAAATTTTATTTATAAAATATTAATTTAATCATATAAAAATAAGGGAAAATATTGTATTTTTTCAGAATTCTGTCATATAAACTACCAATTAACATCAAAATTATATTTTTATATGAATACTGTCAACATCCCTTTAAATATTTATTTTCTTTTAATATTATTAATTTTTTATATAGGTATCTTTTTTATTTTAAGGTAAACCCATAAACATATAATCGTAAATAAAAATAAATAAAAAAATAAATAAATAAACCTATTATTGGCCATGTTAATAGTTAATACTACCTTTTATTAGCCAGTAAGTTTTATTGTACGACGCTTCTTTTTTTTTCTTTAACGCCGGGAAATGCTTTGAGGCATCCCGTGGGGGAGTGGGTCTCCCCATACGGGTATGTGGGACCTCGCTGCGCCCGAAAGCTGGTCAGTGGACGCAGCTCTACCCACTAAAACCCGGCGAGTGCCACCAATGCCGCCTTTGGTGAGGTGCCCCGGATCTAATAAACAAACAGGGCACCTCGACGGCTAGTCAGTCCCGCAAGGGACCGACGCCACCTCCACAGAGGGGTTGTCCCGCACCACAGAACAACCCCAGGTATGTAATCACATTTGGCTGCTGCGCTATTGCAAATGGATAAATGTGGCAATTATTCACATATTTCCATAAAATATAAGATGTAAACGTTGTGATTAAGGTTTTCTGTTATAATTTACTAACATATGTGCAGGACGACTCAATCGATCACGTAACTAACTAATTATAATATGTACATAGTCATTGTTCTAATTGTAATATGTAAATACTAACTACTAATTGTTACTAAGATAAGGATAGGCCAGTATATAGTTTGATAGGTTTAATATGAAAACTTTGTGTCATGTAATTGACTCGCCCCAACTCGGTTGTACGCCAACCGAGTTTACCTCATAGCTTGCTGTCACTTTCGTTTTACGTAAGAGTGAGAAAGATGCAATATGTTGTGTTTTTTAAATATCTAATTAGAATGTTTTAATTATGTTTTTTAGTTAGAATTAATGTCTATTTAGATTCCTATAAGCATTAGCAATGTTAATTTAATTAGAAAATAAGAGAAAATGACTTGTAAAGTTTAAACAATGTTAGAAAGGATAGGATATAGGTTAGAGTGAGAGGGAAATAAAGTGATCTCTGATTGGTCAATCTAATAGTATGCTTTACGGCAAGATTTGTATAAATATCGCGCTGAATTTCCACTAATCAGTTCAGTATTCGGCTACCAGTAATAGTGAAAACTTGTAAAGAAATACTAAGAAGAGGAATAAAGGAAAAGTTCTGAAGAAATTATTGTTTCAATTCTCCAATCCCAGCAACAAGTGTACATAGCGTACATTTATGGTCCTTCGGTCGCCGGATAATTGAGAAGAAAGTGCGAAGAATTTTTCCTCAAGAAAGTGATACGGTGAAGATTTTATCAAGAAAGTGAACATGCCGGTCACTCGCAAAACACACCAGTCAAAAGAAGCGCAACAGTCTGCGTCAGAAACTGAACATACGACCTCCGAAACTACCGATTCATATCGAACCCAAACGTCCGGCGATACTGCCACCTCCGGTACCACTGGCACTACTGATACCACGCAGACCGATACCACTGATCGGACCACCGCTCAGTCGGGTAGTACCGAGGCTACGATCCCGAACGTTAACGAAACAACTGGTAGAACGGATACTGAATCTCAAGCTCTCGCCCCCCGCGCCCCTCGACTACTGCCAGTCGGGACGCACCGCCGTCAGTGCAAAGAGCCAATACTGTTATCGCTTGCCTACCTGAAGCCGGCAAGCATGAAGAAAGGAAACGTGCCGCCTCCGTCAAGTCAACGAAGGCCTACAAAATAGCGAAAGCAAAAGAGGAGTTAGCGCGCCTGCAAGTCGAATTAGCCGCTGCTCGCCTCGCCGTATTGGAAGCGGACTCGGATGAAGAAAACGATGACGTCGTCTCCGTGTGTTCGAAAATAGAAGCCAACACACGAATCAATACCTGGCTACAAGGTCAGTCAGAATCGCCGGTATTAGCCATCAGCAACGAACCTCATCAACTTGCCACCACAGAAGAAAGGATACCAAGACAACCAAGTATCACAGAAGACAGAAGAATGGAAGAACCTGTCACTGTGGCAAGAGAAAGAAGTCCAGAACCGCCAAACGCGATTAAGGAAAAGAAGTTGAAGCCACCAGTCCTCGTCGAAGAGAAGACGACCAAATATCCTCAGTCAGAGCTCTCTCAATTGACTGAAGCCATAACACTCGCCGTCAAGTCAGCGCGCCCAAGACTTATGGAGCTACCGGTCTTCAACGGAGCGCATCAAGAATGGCTTCACTTCAAAGCAGGTTATGAAGAAACCGAAAAGCTCTACTCGAAGACAGAGAATATCAACAGACTTCGAAGAAACCTAAAAGGGAAAGCCAAGGAAGCCGTCGATGGTCTACTTATCACGAACGCCAACCCAGCCGACATTATGAAGACTCTGGAATCAAGATTCGGAAGACCAGAATCAATCGCTATGATGGAAATAGACACACTTCGAACATTACCACGTCTCTCCGAGTCACCAAGGGACATCTGTATATTCTCGACTAAGGTGACAAACGCCGTGTCTACACTACAAGCATTGAACTGCGTCTACTATCTCTACAACCCGGAAATCGCCAGGGCCATGGTAGATAAACTGACACCGACACTTCGATACAGATACTTCGACTACTCTGCCACACTACCTAAAGAAGAGCCGGCACTACTGAAGTTCGACAAGTTCATGAAAAGAGAAGCGGAGCTGTGCGGACCCTTCGCACAACCGGAACAAGTGGGTTCACAGCCGCAGCCCACCACACCGAGACGTCATCAACGAGTGAACCATGTCACCGAGAAACCAACCATCAAATGCTTCATATGTGAAGGCACGGGACATTCAATAACGGACTGCGAGAAGTTCAAGGCAGAGGATGTTCAGGGAAGATGGGATATCGCAAAAAACCGTCGTCTATGTTTCAGATGCCTACGGTATAGAAACAAGAACCATTCTTGTCGACAACGAACATGTGGTATCGACAACTGTAAATATTATCATCATCGAATGCTGCATGTCTCGAGGAATAATGAAAGGACAGAAGAGGACCACAGGTCATCTGAAGCAATCAACTCTGCCTGGACTACAACCACAAGACAGTCCTACTTGAAGATCATCCCAGTCACAGCGTCGGGACCGGCGGGAGCAACAGACACATACGCTCTACTAGACGATGGGTCTACGGTGACACTCATCGACGAGAACCTAGCTCACCGCATCGGCGCCAGAGGACCCATCGACCCGCTCCGCATCGAAGCCATCAACGAGATGAAGACCTCCGAAAATAAGTCAAGAAGAGTCAATATCACATTAAGGGGAGTGAATGAACATGAAGAAAGAATTCAAGCTAGAACAGTCAAGAATCTTCATGTGGCTACTCAAAGGGTTTCAAAAGAAAAGATTGAAGAATGTCAACACCTTCAAGACATCAGCGAGTTCATCACATATACACATGCGAAGCCCGAAATACTAGTTGGACAAGACAACTGGCATCTTCTTCTCACTTCAAGAGTCAAGAAAGGAAGCAGACAACAACCGGTGGCGTCGCTCACTCCGCTCGGATGGGTACTTCACGGAAGCCACACGAAAGACTCAAGCAACAACATCAACTACATTCATCACCTGAGAGAAGATCATGTTGAAGACACCCTTGAAGACATGATGAAGCAGTACTTCGCGATGGACTCACTATACATCAATCCGAAGAAACCGACAACAGATCCAGAAGAGCAAGCGTTACGAGTCCTTGAAAAGAATACAGTCCACACGAAGACAGGAAGATACGAAACGTCACTCTTATGGAAGACAGAAGACATCAACCTCCCTAACAACTATGAAAACTCGTTGAAGCGCCTATACAACATCGAAAAGAAACTCGATCGGGATCCCAGACTAAAACAAAAATATACAGAACAGATGGAAGCACTCATCATCAAGGGATACGCGGAGCCAGCCCCGAAGACAAAGACAGCGAATAAAACGTGGTACTTACCACACTTCGGAGTGGTCAACCCTTTGAAGCCAGATAAGCTCCGAGTAGTCCATGATGCAGCAGCCAAGACTAGGGGAGTCTCGCTCAACGACCAACTCCTCAAAGGACCGGATCTACTACAATCATTACCAGGGGTCGTCATGCGGTTCAGACAACATACCGTCGCTGTGACTGCGGACATCAAAGAAATGTTTATGCAAGTAAAGCTTCGAGAACAAGACAGGGATGCCTTGCGGTACTTATGGCGAAAGGATAGAAGAGATAGTCAGCCACCGGATGAATACCGAATGACGTCACTCATCTTCGGCGCATCTAGTTCACCGGCAACGGCGATCTTCGTGAAGAATTTGAACGCAAAGAAATATGAAGAAACTCATCCAGAAGCCGCAAGAGCCATAGTAAAGAAGCATTACGTTGACGACTATCTGGATAGCTTCAAAACCTTAGAAGAAGCTATACGCATCACAACCGAGGTCAAGAACATACATAAGGAAGCGAACTTCGAACTCAAACAATGGAAGTCGAACTCGCCTAGCCTTCTCGAGGCCATAGGGGAAACGGAAGGTCAAGAAGATATCGAACTATACAAGACAGAAGATAAAGTCGAGAGAGTACTGGGACTCATCTGGAAACCAGACAGGGAGGAGTTCACCTTCAATCTCAACCTGACTCGAATACCGTCATCACTGTTTCAAGGGAAGAAACCAACCAAGAGAGAGGCTTTAAGGGTTGTCATGTCTCTATTCGACCCACTCGGTTTCGCCTCCCCGGTCACTATCAAGGCCAAACAAATCCTACAAGAAGTATGGCGACGCGGAACATCATGGGATAACGAGATTGATGAGGACCTCTCAGAAGATTGGCAGAACTGGCTACTCTATCTGAGGAATCTCTCGAACGTGGCTATACCAAGGTGCTACCTGGGCTACAGCGACGCCGTGTCACTTCAACTACATATCTTCACCGACGCAAGCGAATCCGCATACTCTACAGCACTGTTCTGGAGAACAGTAGCCCCGAACGGTCAAGTCAATGTGTCACTCGTCATGGCCAAAGCAAGAGTATCCCCGTTGAAGGTCACCTCAATACCAAGATTAGAGCTACAAGCCGCCGTAATGGGAGCCAGACTCGCAGAAGCCACCATAGAAGAACACGAAAGGAAACCAGATTCGAAGACGTTCTGGACTGACAGCAGAACGGTACTTACCTGAATCAAGACAGGGTCTCGCTCATACAAGCCATACGTTGCGCACCGCCTAGCAGCCATAGAAGAATGCTCTACAGTAAACGAGTGGAGATGGGTTCCGACCAAGCTCAATATCGCCGATGACGCCACAAGAAATGTACCACCGTCGTTCGACACCAACCACAGGTGGTACAAAGGTCCAGAGTTTCTCTATGAACCCGAAGAGTCATGGCCAACAGAACAATCTTGCAGTGCAATTACAGAAGAAACCGGAGAAGAAAGAATCCATCACATCTCAGTCGACGAAACTCCGAGACTCGCAGAAGCCTTACCCGAGGTATCCCGCTTCTCCAACTGGGATAGATTACGTTATACAACAGCTAGAGTACTTCAGTTTCTTCAACTCTGCCGGCCCACGAAAGAAACCGTTCACTATAAGAGAAACTCGAAGAACATCGAAACGGATCCCATCTGGAAAAACATACGTAACAAAAAGAAAGGAATTATACCACGACAAGAACAAAAGAAAGAAGAAAGAAAATTCATTCCCATACCTGCGGAACTTCTTACACAAGCCGAAGAACTTCTGATGCGGTCATCTCAACAAGAAGCATTCACTCAAGAACTTCATGACATTCGAAGAGGGAAACCCATCAGCAAGGAGAGCAGACTTCATCAAATAAGTATAGAATATCTGAACGGGTTCATCAAGTTAAAAAGCCGCATCGCAGCCGTCAAGGAAGTACCGGAAGCATTAAGAAGTCCTGTAGTCATAGATGGCAACCATCCGACGGTGAAATTATGGATTAAGAATATCCATCATAAACTACACCACGCGGGCGTAGAAACAACTATCAACGAGTGTCGTCAACAATATTGGATTATACGCATACGCCCGATAACTCGTACTATCATTAGACAATGTCTACACTGTCGAATGAAGACACAAACGCCATCTTTCCCAAGAACCGGAGACTTACCTGCCTGTCGACTAGCTCACCATCAACGTCCGTTCACATTTACCGGGGTGGACTACTTCGGACCTCTCTCTGTCACCGTCGGACGTTCACATCAGAAGAGATACGTCGCCGTCTTCACATGTCTAACTACGAGGGCGATACATCTTGAAATAGCCGGATCGCTCAGCAGCAGTTCGGCAGTCATGGCGTTGAGAAGAATGATGGCCAGAAGAGGCTGTCCAACGGAAATCTGGTCAGACAACGGGACGAACCTGAAAGCGGCAGATAAAGAACTACGACGAGCGATCGACGAGGCAACGGCTGAAGAAGAAGCGAAGAGACAGATATCGTGGCGATTCATCCCCCCGGGAGCACCATTCATGGGCGGGGCATGGGAAAGAATGGTCAGGTCTGTCAAAACTAGCCTGACGTCAACCCTCCACGAACGCCATCCTACAGAAGAAGTACTCTCCACGCTACTGACAGAAGCCGAATATACCGTCAACAGTCGACCTCTCACACATGTATCGGTCGACCCTGAAGATCTGGAAGCGTTAACTCCCAACCACTTCCTGTTGGGAGGACCAGGAAGATTACCGACCTTTGCAAGATTCCCAGAAAAAGACATTATTTCGAAGTCCAACTGGCAAGCCGCACAGAAGTTAGCAGACACATTCTGGGAAAGGTGGTTACGTGAATATCTCCCCGGACTTCAGAACCGGCGGGAGCCACATGGACGAGGGTCTTCGGTACGAATCGGGGATCTCGTACTGCTACTCGATCCCAACTCACCGCGCAACGTATGGCTCAGAGGGAAAGTAATCGCAACATTCCCTGGACCCGACAACGTCGTAAGAACTGTCGACATCCAGACCAAGGGAGGAGTACTACGGCGACCGGTAAGGAAGCTGGTGATCCTGCCCATCGAGGAAGACGTCGTCCCGGCACCAGGAGAAGATGCGACGGAGTCACACGGCGGGAGGAATGTGCAGGACGACTCAATCGATCACGTAACTAACTAATTATAATATGTACATAGTCATTGTTCTAATTGTAATATGTAAATACTAACTGTGCAGGACGACTCAATCGATCACGTAACTAACTAATTATAATATGTACATAGTCATTGTTCTAATTGTAATATGTAAATACTAACTACTAATTGTTACTAAGATAAGGATAGGCCAGTATATAGTTTGATAGGTTTAATATGAAAACTTTGTGTCATGTAATTGACTCGCCCCAACTCGGTTGTACGCCAACCGAGTTTACCTCATAGCTTGCTGTCACTTTCGTTTTACGTAAGAGTGAGAAAGATGCAATATGTTGTGTTTTTTAAAAATTATAAAACTTAGAAGCCATTTTTTATTAACGACAACTAGAATAATTTTTACGATGTTTAACAACATATGACGTCACGTGACAAGTGTTAGCGTTCTGGAGCGAAATTTAAAATGTATTATAAAATGGTTTTATAGGCATTAAGCAAAAGTTAATAATATTTACGCCTCTATTAGATGTTTATAAATGATCTTTAAGCATTTATGAAAAATGTCAACATCCCTATTTTGTATGGCTAATAGCCTAGTAGCTAATGCCTTTAAATGCAAATAATTATAAATAATAAAAATTGACAATGAAATGACATTGAGGAATGGCGGGAAGCATCGGGACGCGCGGTTGTGTTTTTCTGGTTTCCCGTTAATTAATTGTTATTTTGTGTTTTGTCCATTCGAAGTGGTTTTCTATAGTGTTTGTTTTAAAAACTGTATATATTGTGATTGTTTGGCGAATCTTATGGAGTACCGTTTTGGAGTGGTTTTCTTAGTAGGACTGTTCTGGCGGTTTTCTATAGTGTTTGTTTTAAAAACTTAATCTGTGTAATATATAATGTGATTGTTTGGCGAATATTGTGGTGGACTGCCTTGTGTGGATGGAATGGGGAATGATAGTTGATTGATGGGGGCTAGAGGGGCGAAGCCGCGCTCCTTGGGGTTTCCCGCCATTTCTCCGTATTACAGACCGAATAATTGTATTTTGTATGGCTAATAGCCTAGTAGCTAATGCCTTTAAATGAAAATAATAAAAATGAAATGATGGAAAAACGGCGGGAAATTTCAAGGCGCGCAGTTGTGGTTTTTTGTTTCTCATTAATTTTTTATTATTTTAGTCATTCAGATCAGTTTATTATAATATTTATTTTATAAATTTTATTTGTATATATTATAGTTAGTTAGAAAATTCTTGGTTGGTAAGTTTCTTTTTACATTCTATTGCAACATGAATGAACCTCCGGATCCCGGGGGAACATGTAAAGTGCCCGAAGCTTGCAGTTTTGTTACAGTAGAATATAATGATTCTAGTATGGACACTGACCAATCTTCCAAAAAAGTTAGTTTAAAACGTGGTCGCCTGCATAAAATATGCAAAAATTGTAACAAAAAGAAAAGAAAAAATACGGGAAACCAAAAGGACATTGGATGTCGTTGTGTAGAGTCCGATAAATCAGATGAGGGTAAAAATTTAACTAATATTCCACTTGCACAGCCTTTATTACAATCAGATAATCCAGTGCCTCATAATATTAATGATTCAGTCAGTAAACCAAATACTCCAATTGGTCGAAATATTTACAATGAACTAGATGCACCTCCTTACATTATTCATGTTCAGAAGATCCAATCCTCTGATAATGACGGAAAAATATTGCACCCGATAACCTTCGGAAATTTTCTTTTAAAAAATAAAATTTATAATATAGTTAATGGTAGTGTTAAGAGAATTGGTCGAAACCGTATGTCTGTTTCCTTCACAAATTATGTTGATGCTAACTCTTTTATTAACAATAGTATAATCACCGACAATAATTATAAAGCATATGTCCCTTCATTTAATATTTTAAGAATAGGCATTGTTAGAGGAGTTCCAACAGATTGGTCTCCTGAGGAAATTATTTCTAATATCTCAACCCCTGTTGGCTGTGGCAAAATAGTTAAAATTAGACGACTTAATTATAAAACTATTGTTGATGGGTCTCCAATATGGAAACCCACACAGTCGGTAGTAATGTATTTTGATGGTCAGGTACTCCCAAAAAGAATATTTATCTGCTACAACTCTCTGCCCGTAGACTTATATGTTTTTCCCACCATCCAATGTTATCACTGCTGTCGTTATGGTCATACAAAGATGCAATGTCGTTCCAAACCAAGATGCCTCAAGTGTGGTCAGGATCATGTTAGTGACTCATGTAATGTTGAAGATGACTATTACTGTTGTCAATGTTCTGGTCGCCATATGGCAAACAGTAAATCTTGTCCGGAACTTAACAGACAAAAAGAAATAAAACTATATATGTCCCAAAATTGTGTTTCTTATCAAGAAGCAAGTAAAATGTTCCCTATACTTAATAAATCATTCGCTGAAACCTTGTCCAGTCCTCAAAGAAAATTATCTTTCCAAAATATTAATACTCCATCTTCTTATACTCCACAAAAATCTTACAAGAAAACAGTTATATCTAAACCTTCCCGCCCTATACAAGTTGGAAAAGGTTACGACAAAACTGCACATGATAATATCATAAAAGAATTTTCCTTTAATCAATTAGATAAAAATTATAGCCCAATTTCAAATGATACTCCCTCCACACAAGAACCAACAAAAATATCAGATATTATATCTTTATTACAAACCTTTGCCCAGACCAATAATAATATACCGTCCATCGTTGCCCCCTTAATAGAGTTAATTGTAAATATAATCAAAATAAATAATGGCCAACAAAATATTACAATGGAACGCTAGAAGCATAATTAATAAAAAAGTGATCTAATTTACTTATTAAATAAATATAACCCTTTTTTATTTTCATTATGTGAAACTTGGCTTAGACCAGGTTTTACATTGAATATTAAAAAATATAATACTGTTAGAGAAGACAGATTAGATGGATATGGTGGTGTAGCATTTCTCATTAAGAAAGGCTACCCTTTTAATATAATATCCACTCCTGTACATAGTTCTGAAATTTCTATTTTAGCCGTAATTGTAAATAAAATTTGTTTTGTTTCTGTATATATTTCACATATTTCTATTAATATATTAAATGAAGTTGGGGATATATTCTTATCCCTCCCTAAACCATTAATTATAACTGGTGACTTTAATTGTCATCACCAGTCTTGGGGCTGCTCCATGACAACCTGTTATGGTAATAAACTTTTGGACATTCTAGATAAAAACAACTTGTGTATCATCAACAATGGTAATTCTACTAGACGTACAAACTTATCTGAAGGAAATAGTGTAGTAGATCTAACTATTTGCTCACCCCAATTTGTATCTCAGCTGTCAAGTTCTGTTTTAACATCCACATTTGGCAGTGATCATTATCCCATTATTACCTCATTTCCTCCTGGCAAATTAATTAAAACTTGCAATAAACTATTCCCGAGATACAATATATCAAAAGTCAATTCTGACACTTGGACTCAATTTAGTAGTAAAGTTGATTTAAAACTTAGTCAGAAAATATCAGAAAATATTAGTGATTCTTGCGGTGCCCAAATTTTTTTAGATACATTAATTGAAAGTGCCAATGAAGTTTTTAATATAAAACATGGGAACCCTTATATTCCAAGTCCTCCATGGTGGGATGTCGAATGCAAAGAATTTTTAAATAAAAGAAAAAATGCTGAAAAAATATTTAATAATAATATGACATTAGAAAACCTCTTATCACTAAAGGAGATTACAAACGCAACAAAATTACTTTTTAAAAGAAAAAAAAGAGACAGCTGGCGAAAGTTCTGCTCATCTTTATCTCCCAATACTCCCTCATCCAGTGTTTGGGAAAACATTGGAAGATTTAGATCAGCTTATAATACCACCCCATCCCCAACTTTTCCATCTTTTCTAGTAGACGATTTTCTTGATAGAATTGCTCCTCCCACTGTTAATTTTCGTAAAGATAACTTAAATGATAACGGTGCCTTATACAATGAATCATCTGAATTAAACTCTCCCTTTTCAATGACAGAATTAAAGAACGTTTTAGAATATGCATCAGATTCTGCACCTGGTCCAGATGGAATATATTATTCTTTCATTACTCATTTAAACGACATAAGCATGACATATTATTTAAATTTAATCAATTCTATTTTTCACTCTGGTCACATTCCTGCAAATTGGAAATCACAAATTGTAATTCCAATATTAAAACCTAATAGAGATCCTTCTTCTGCTTTGTCTTACCGTCCTATTGCCCTTTCATCTGTCCTCCTAAAAATCTGCGAACAATTAATTAAGAATCGTCTAGAATGGTTCGTTGAAAGCAACAGTTTGCTATCAACAACTCAATTTGGCTTTAGACGAAACAGAAGTAGTATAGATAATATTAGTTTACTTACAACCGATATCAGGCTAGCCTTTTCTGATAATAATTTTGTCATTGCAGCATTTTTGGATTTATCTAATGCTTATGACAATGTCGTGATACCAATTCTTAAACAAAAACTTTTATGCCTTCAGATTCCCAGAAAAATTATTTCTTTTGTTATAAATATGCTTAATGATAGATCGATTTTGTTTACTGATGGTGAACAAAAACATTCTAGAGTGTTATCCAAAGGCCTTCCACAAGGGTCCGTTTTGAGCCCCTTATTGTATAATTTATACACATATGATCTAGACTTAGCTATTGATAGAAAGATTGAAGTTTTGCAATATGCGGATGATTTATTATTATATGTAAAAAGTAAAAACATTAAATTAGCATGCACAGAGTTAACGTCATCACTTCAATATTTAAAAAAATGGCTTGATGATCATGGACTATATTTGTCCCCATCTAAAAGCTCAGTAGTTTTATTCTCCCGTATGCGAACTATCACTCCAGTTCATGTTTACTACGATGATACCATTATACCACAAAAAAATGATTTTAAATTTTTAGGTGTCATTTTAGACAGGAAACTTACAGGCATCCCTCATTGCAATTTCATCGCAAATAAGTGTGAAAAAATAATAAACATCATAAGATGTTTAGCAGGAGTTTGGTGGGGTGCCCATCCCTTTTATTTGAAACTCGTGTATAATGCTCTCATACGTAGTGTCCTCGAATATGGAACCTTCCTATTGGAACCGGGCCTTCTTTCTGGATTTAAAATGTTGAACAAAATTCAAAACAAATGTTTGAGAATCATTTGTGGAGCAATGAAGTCTAGCCCAATTAACGCTTTACAAATTGAGTGCTGTGATCCTCCGTTACAACTACGTCGTCAGTATTTGTCTGATAAATTTCTCTTTCGACGTCTACAGCTTTCCAATCACCCTCTTATTGAAAAACTTCATCTTTTAGCTTACTTAGTATCTAATTCACCGTATTGGATACATAAATCGAATCCACATTTAATTAATAGCTATTATAAGTTTAAATCTCTCTCTGCACCTTTACATCAATCTAACATGTTACCTTTGTTTTCTTGTTCCTTCGAATCTCTTATTCTATCACCACAAATATTAAATATTGGTATAGCTAAGTCAGATTTTTTAATAGCTAATGAAAAATTTAATGCAATTGTTGAGAAAAAATTTAAAAATACCCATCTCATATTTACTGATGCTTCGAAACATAATGTTAACGGTTTAGTAGGCGTAGGTATTTTCCACCGTCAATATAACATCGTACAGAAGGTAAAACTCCCTCCAGAATCTTCTGTTTTTTCTGGAGAGTGCTTGGGTATTTTCAAAGCCATAGATTATATAATACTAGCTAAACTCAAAAATTCAATCATTTTTACTGACTCACTTAGTTCTTTACAAGCCTTAGAAAAAAACCCGTTTAAAATTAAGCAACACAACCCCATAATATTTGACACAAGACAATTACTAACAATATGCATAGCAAAACATTACAATATTAAATTTTCTTGGATTCCTGGACATTCTGGAATCCAAGGAAATGTTATAGCAGACGCTCTCGCTAATGAAGCTATTTCATGTGGTGACCTTGTTCCGTATAAGATTTACTGCTCAGACTTGTTATCAATACCTAAACTCGATCTTGATACATGTTGGAAAACGTCATGGGAAAAAAGCAGTAAACAAAAAGGTAATTATTATTACTCTCTTCAGCCTGATATTTTATCAAAACCATGGTTTTTCTCAATGAATTTTAATAGGAGGTGCTCTAGTATCATCTCAAGATTGAGACTTGGCCATACTTGTACACCTGCTCATCTTTCCAAGTTTAAAATTATTAACGACTCTTCTTGTTTGTGTGGTTGTGAAACTGGCGATGTAAATCATTTTTTCTTTTCTTGTCCTTTATATGACCGTTCCGATTTCCTGAAATCCTTACTAGATCATCAAATCCCTTTTCCAACCTCAATTACTTGTCTGTTATTTATAAAAAAATATTACATATATAAAATAATTTCAGATTATATAATTACTAATAATATAGAAATTTAGGTTTAGTATTTATTTGATGAAAATCTAGTAATATATTTAAATATATGTATAGCTATATAAATTAATATTTCATAATAATATTGTTATTATCTTGTCATACATATCCTATATCCTGCCCTGAATGATTCCTAAAATTAACATCTCTCGTCCCTTTATATACATGGAAAAATTTCTCCCGTTTGATAATGGCAAATGTACTACGTACGAGAATTGCCAAAAAAAAAAAAAAAAAAAATGAAATGACATTGACAAGGGTCGACATACATTTTACAGGCGATTAAAGCCAAATATGTTTTGAAAATATTAACCGAGATATTATCTTGTGTATGTTTAAATACTGATAAATAAAAACACCGGTAAGGAGTAGAAGGAATAAAATGTTTAAATATATAACCATTATGACATCACTAAATCGATGTCTCTGTATAAATCGTGAAATATAATTTTGCAGACATGGGTCGCCGTAAATCAAAACGTAAACCTCCGCCGAAACGAAAAGCTATTGAACCTCTTGACCAACAGTTTAACTGTCCATTTTGCAATCATGAAAAGTCGTGCGAAGTAAAAATGTAAGTTCAATAGTATTAAGAAGATAAGATGTTCATACGGATATTTACACAAATCTTTATTTCATAGGGATCGAGCGAGAAATACAGCCAGAATTCAGTGTCAAGTGTGCTTAGAAGATTTTCAAACAACAACAAATGTGTTATCTGAACCAATTGATGTATACAATGACTGGGTAGATGCTTGTGAAACAGCAAATTAGTTTTAAGTTAATTATACTTTTTACTATTATGACTTATTTCTTTCATTTTGTCCTTTTATCTTCTTGTCAAATTTTTTTTATAACTTCACCTTAGTTCAATTATAAGACAATATATTTTTCCTCATACTGTTTTTATGTGACCCACACATTTGTTTTATTCATCTCATGATCAACAATGCTTATAAGTCCCACTGTTGGGCATGGGTCTCCCTGAAATTAAATATACTTTGAAAATTATAATTACTGATTCAGTGAAAGGAGTTTTCTCGTATAGTTATTTAATAAGTTAATAATATAATGTTGACACTTTGAAAAATAATACAACAGTAAAATTGTTACATATAATTTTTATTTTTTTACATTTGAAATGTGATCAATACTGATTAGTTTGTTGTACATTCTCTGGTCACTAAACAATCTATCAATTCCAGTATATAATTCTTTTTTTGTGAAAATAATAAATTTAATTTATATCTGATACTTTTGTTTTTATAAACCTACGTACATAATTGTTTGTTGATTGCAAACATTTACAAAAAATACTATGCAGCATCATCATAAGCTAATTTCATCTAGAAGCATCTTCTATCTGCTGGATACAATAAATATATTTATTTGTATTTTAAACATGTATTATAATATGGTGCATGAATAATGCAGTGAGAGAAAATGGAATGTACATTTTATTATGAATATAAGTAGATATTTTTAACTCTTTATCAATACACAAATTATATTGATATATGTATTGATTTTTATTTCAATTTTTCCAATGTTTAAAATTTTTTGTTAATGACATCCATAATTGGTTCATATACTCAAGTTAATAACAATTTTAACAGTGCTTCTTAATATTAATAATTGGAACTAACTTACTATTGATAATTTTTTAAACATTGTATAATATATTTTTCATACTAATGAGCAGATAAAAAACATTTAGATATCTGACAGATGGTTTTTATTAATTTATATTTATAATAAGCATATAAATATTAAGACAAATTAAAATGATAAAGAATATTAGTTTTCCATTTCCATACATAATTCTGATTGAATTAGTGTGTTCCTGGGTTTACATCCAGAAGCAATGTATAAAAATTAAATTGTAACAAAGTCAACATATTCTAATTATTAGCTTCAGTTAGAGTCAAACTAATGCTAATATATTATAAGGAATCTCAAATTATAGGCCCAGACTGTAAAGATAAATATTTTGGCTTTAAAAACTATTAATCATAATATTTTTATAACTGCTTCTTTCAAGTGCACTGGTACATATAGTACACAGTCACTTTTAAAATATATTTGGAAACATACAATGTCCCATTTACTTAATACAACATTATGTAAGTACAACATCTAAAGCTTATTTTAACGATAATTTTACTCTCAGCTAATTGAGTGTTAAACTTTATATCTCATCTTTTCTACAGCAACAACACCAGATAGATTCATCACACTATAATTAACAATAAATATTTAATATTGACATTATTCTTATATTACAGCTACTTATCAATATTACTCAACATTCGAAATGCCTACTTGAGAAATTAAAACAGCCCAAGCCGCATATTTATTAACAAATATTAACATATTGCTCGTAAAATAAAAGTTACTATACAAAACAAATTGATTTATTGAAATTGAGCTATTGTCTAAACATACAACCCTGGAATTAGCGTAACCACGTCACCATAGAAGAGCAATAAGTAGACAATATCTACAAAGAAAAATATTTACAAAAAAGACACGGAATATCTTTACACAAGTAACAAGACTCCGCTGTACAGCTGACATGGTTACTAGAGCCGCATACCACTTAGCCCTCTGAGCACAAGCTGTAAAGGTTTGTAGGTATAAAATAGCTCAGGTAACTATTCACACTAAAAATAGACATTCCTCCCATCACCAGTGGAATGGATTGTTACGTTGGAATCAAAACTCAACACTACATTGGCAACAAAAATCATTGGTATATAAATCAACATACATTTGTTAAAATTTACCCATGTCAACAAAAGAATCATACTGCAAATCGTAGCTGTCACATATGATTTGCTCGTCTTGATCCATATCCGGTTGAGTCAAGAACCTAACCTCGGGCGTAGACCCATCACACAAGGCTGTGTCCTCGGAGCTATCGCTGTTGCTGTCGATATATTCATACAATTTATTCTTATCCACACCAAAAACACTATCAATATCACACGTTTTAGCATTGGAGATTTCGTCGATGTTAACTGCGTCGAATGAATGAGAGAGCGCGGCGTCGTCGTATGATTTGGGCATTTCCACATGAGATGTCGAAGCTTCCTCCGTGAATCTGCCGGAATCACCGAATTCGGACAGATTCAACGATGCGCTGTCCTCGTTTGATACCAACGATTCGAATGGTACGCGACTTTCGTCGGAAATTATGATACTCGGTTGGGTTGGCTGAACCAAATCGCTTGCCGGTATTTCATCTGATAACTCCGCTTCGGCGTTTAGAGTTACAGAATCGTCATTTTCTCTGTCTTGTAAATGTTCCAAATCGTCGATACATTTGGTCGAATCGTCGCTATCTGAGAGGAGTAGCTCCATACTGCGGTCCAACAGTCCTGTGTCGGTACACGTGGACATTTCGTCTTCGAACACAATCTCCACGCTCCTTATTCTCATGAGGGGCATTTTAGCCGGCGACATCTCGTTGCCTTTGGCCGTCATACCTTTGATGTGGTGACTAGAATCGTGCAACTCGGCACACTCGCTTACGTCGTCGTAATCGATTTCGTAACTTCTGAGATCAAATGAGCATGGGGAGCTTTCTGTGGCTCTGAGGGTTTTGGATGGAGAGATATGCGCGGAGGAATGGTCGGGTGAGGGCGTGAGTGTGGCATGCGAATGTAATTCCTAAGGTTGCAATAGATCTTATTGTATGGTCGTCCCGAGGTCGAGACCACCTTCCTCCTGCATCTTCGTGATGAATTTGAACACCCTCGACTCTTCGTCCGTCTGTTTCACCATATCCACTAGGGCCAGCAGTTTTTTGATGCCGATGAATATCCTGTAATAGAATTATTGTTTTAAAATATATTTCGCCTGCAATATTAATTATAAGGTAGACTCGAGAAGAGTAATTTAATGGGCATAATGTTACTGTTGAGTATCCAATTTAATAGATACTGTGTTTATATGAGCTTTGTCGAGCGACGAGATGATGTACGATTGAGTTTTTTGATTATGGTCAGGCTGACCAGAGATATATAAACCCTGCGTGGTGTCGCCACTGTATCTTTTCTACGTCAACACATAGTAAAGTCCATACAGAAATTAATTCCGAAATTTTCCGCAATATGGCGAGTTTTTATTTTTCTGGTCAGGCTATACCTACTAACCGAATCTGACAGATGGACATCTAAAATTTTACTTAAGGTGTTTAGATCGAATGTGCCGCTCTTATATGTTCCATTACCTTTCACGAACTAAATTTATAAAATAGACAAAATAAAGAAATGTTAAAACAAATAAAAAGCGACTTCAATATCCGATATGAGCACCGACCTGGGTGGAACCCTGGGGCATCCCTTTAAGCGATTCCAACATCAAATAACTGCGCCGACAAGTGGTCTAGAATGAGAAACGATCGATTTGCTGGAGTGGTCAGGGAACACATGCTAGAGATCCAAAAAACTAAGGAAAACAGCATTATAACAATAATATGGGTATAATTTGGCATGTCCCATGCTGTGGTAATTTTTTTGGATTAAACAACACAGAGTCCAAATATATCAAGATTGGTGTAGTTTCACAGTTTGGAGTGGCATGTAAAAAAAATTACTCGCGATTTATCTTGGCCAATCTATGTTAATTCTAAGTATATCAAGTACATACTTGGCGCCGCGCAAGTTCTGCTGTATCTTCTGCAGGTCTCGTTTGGAGAAGGCGTCGCTGTTCTCGAGCACGGCCATCACGTGCTCGGGCTGCGACAAGTTGGGTACGTGCAACACGCCCGTGAACGCCGACAGCATCTCCATATCCTCCAGCACTTGTCTGCGAGAATGTACCCGATATTTAGTATAACGGTATATAAACGGTGTATAATAACTCATTTCTGCGCAATAGTATCGGGACAATATTCAGTACATTAGTGGCTATGAGACATGCTTTTTTAAAAACTCAATATTGGTATCTAATAATACATGTCAGCGCGACGGTACCGGAACATACTCGGTATTCTGAATCCGTCTTCCCTATTGAAAATTCGGATATTTTTTTAAATTTTAATCGCCTCCTTTACTAATGAAGAAGGGAAATGATGACGGATAATGAAACCTGTGGCTTATGTAATTCAATCCAGTGATTAGGACCCGCTTCTAGCAGATGTTGAGTTATGGCCGATTTCCGAGCGTCATCATTTCCCTCGATATAATATAATATCCGACTACCGGAACAGTATTGAATACAGAATATAGTGACTATGAGATGTGTTTTTTAAGAATTTCATAACCGTTTATAATTAAACTTGTATGCGCGACAGTACCCCATACTTAGTACCTATTGGTGGTTATGAGAAATGTTTTATAACTGAATATAACACAATTTGTCTGCGCGACAGTACCATTACATATTAGGTAGAATTAGTGGTTGTGAGACATTTTTTTATTATGAATTCAAAAACTGAGTAAAACGGCACTTGTCTGTGCGTGAGAACCGTGTTATATTTAGTGGCTATGAGACCTTTTTTTATTACGAATTCCAGAACGGAAACGGACTTTTTTGCGCGACAGTACCCGATACTTAGTAATTAGCACATATTATTAGCTATGAAATATTGAGTTTTGTTTAGAATTTCATAACGGGGTATGAAATACTTGTCTGGGCGATAGTAGCGTTTAATATTAGTGGCTATGAGACGTGTTTTATTACGAATTCTATTGGGTATAATTATAATTAGTTTTGGTACTTATTATGTGTAAGCACAAGCTTAAAACAATTATTAATCACAATTTTAATACACTCATTAGCGTCGCATGTATAAGGAAGAAATTTTTTAACTTGATTTTTTACCACTTGAAAATATAATAATTTGAAATTTTTCACAATTATCAAGGACAGATAAAACTGTAATAATTAAAATTGTGTGTCTTTTTTAACCGAAACTTTAGGATCCACGATTGATAATATAGATAAAAAATAAGTATCACGCCGTAACGGTCAGTCGAACTGAAAAATCGAATTTAAATGAATGTTTGGTTAAAGGTCCGTCTGTCGTTACTTAATCAGGTCTAAATGGCTGATCAGATCATCATGGGTGAAACATAGCTGGAATATAAGGATGAAAAACCTACCAAACGCGATCCCGTTCAAACATGAATATGAATGAATATAGTCATCATAATTAACAACTGTTGTAACTAACAGTTGGTGATTGTAATAAACAAAATAAATAAATAATTTATAATATATTTTATAATATTTTTAAATGTATTAGTTTCTAGTGGAAAACTTAACTGATTTCTGTACTCTTTTTGTAATTTCTAAGCTCTGAGTGATATTATAATTGTTTGTTTCCCAAATATAAATAAATAAATAAATAAAAGAGCAGTCTGGGTACGGGCTGACGAAGCTGCTGGGAACATCTGCGGGCATACCTCCGGCTGCTGGTACACAGTATGAGCAGCTTGCGTCCCTTGGGCGGCTGCTTCTTGAGCAGAACTAGCAGCGCCTGCAGCGTGAGGTTGGAGTACCGCGGGCCGATAGGTCCGTAGTCCAACAGCCGCTCGATGTTGTCCACCAGGATACACGACAGGCTCGAGCGGTATGCGTCGTCGAAATACTGTCACACACACATTTACATTTTACTGGTATTTGTAGACAATTTTTTACTAACAAACCCAGTTTACTAAGTCCCTATTTTCATTTTTTCAGAAGAAGATAAATCTGAGGGAAACTGAGACACTGTAATGAACCAGGTTTTTTGTAATTCGTAAGCTTGCTTACTTACTTAATAATAATAATAATATCTATGGACGCTTTCACACCACGTCAATCTGGTCCCGTGGTAAGTTCTCGAGGAACTTGTGTTACGGGTACCAGGCAACGGAAATATATTTAATACTTTTATACTATACATATATTTAAGATTTTTATTATATAATACACATATTTAATACACATCCATACCCAGGAACACAGAAAATATTTTTGTTCCCTGGCGGGATTCGAACCCGCAACCTCCGGGCTTGAAAGCCAACGCGCTTACCACTGAGCCACAGAGGTCGTCACTTTACTACGTTTACGTTACTTACGCTATAGGAATAAATAATAGAAAAAAATCTATACATTAATCACAGAATCTACATTTGGTGGAATTAGAGTGAGTCAGAGCGCGAGACAAGGTCCTCTTTTTTAGCAGTAGAACTTTATTAGATAAAATAAATTTATATTAAATAGCGTTTACGATTAGCCACGCCCATATATGGGCGTAGCAGGGAACGGCCCCCTTTCTAACTTTTACTTATCTTTTATCTGATGCTACTAAAGGCTTGCTGTAGACTAAATAGAAAATAAGTTAAAAACACATACCTTCCTGATCTGCAAGCACTTGGCTGACTCGGTGAAGCCCACCATGTCCTCGGGCGAGCAGACCTTGACGAACGGGAAGTCCGATAACTTGGCCAGCTCTGCCGCCATCGCGGTCTTGCCGCTGTTGGGCGGGCCTTCGAGAAGAACTGACACCAGACCTGCAACATTTACGGTATGTTAAATATGTGTCATGTAAGAGTTTAACAGAAGTACGGTTAAAAGATTCACTGTAAATCTGTGAAAATTCGTCTTCCATTATTGACGAAGAATGACGGTAAAAATTGGGTTTTTCAATTCAAAATATAATATAATTTAAAAAGAGAACTTAGTGTTAGTACACAAACAATTCTCCCAATATTCTTGTGAGAATAGACTGGCGCAATAACCTACAATACTGGTCGCGTAAAAATGTACTTTTTACAAATTAATGATTAGATTACAGATTTTCAAATTGATCCCTACACTTACACCTTGAGACTTTGCATTCTTGCCAGATTTCATGTTTCTATATCAATATAAAATAATACCCTTTTGATTTCACAGACGGACAAGGAAGTGATCCTGTCAGAGTTCCGCTTCGAGGAACGAAACTATCTTAAATATTTTTTAATATTATTGATAGAATTATGATACATAATAAATATATTTACCGCTGGCCTCCGTAGCCCTCGCCTGCTGTATGTAGAGCTGTCCGTCCTCGAGCACGGACGACACGGGCGAGCCCCAGTTGAGGATGCCGCGGGATAAGAAGTGTTCCAACGCCTCCGCCGCGGTACCGAACGCCTGATAATATGAGAACAAGTTATTATAGTCCGCGTAACATAGACAGCATTTTTTTACCAGAATGGCTAGATAGTGGCCAGCGTCGCCTATGAACATAAACAAAATATGAGACTAACCCAGGCAACTCATGAAGTTGCTTATTCTAAGAATGTAAGTCTCGGTGTCAGTAATTACACTGCACATTAACGCTTTCTTCCGAAACACAGCAAACTATTTCACAGAATTATTCCTTCCTTCATATCATCTTCAAGATGGTGGTAAGTCTAGGTAGTTGTTTCATCATTAGACTAGTGATACATTAAGAATGATATATATAATTATAGGAATTTTTATATATTAAGAGGGTTATATAAAATGTCCGTACTGGTTTGATGTCGTTTTCGAGCGCGTGCAAGAAGTCTCCTCGCTCCACCATGAGTTTCTCCATGGCCTCAGGGTCTACCTCGACCTTGCTGGAGGCCTTGATGAGCCTGTTCATGGCGGTGGATTGAGCCGCGCGCACCAGACCCTCTAGCTCAGCGCCGGAGAAGTTCTTCGTTAGAGCTGCCAGCTCCTGCAATGTTCTCGATGTAAATATTTGACATAAACATGCAGGTAACTTGGATGAGGTAAAAACACCGATTCCGAATAGATAACAAGCTCAGGTACTCTCAATACAGGCTTAATGTAAGTTTTGGATGTAAATTTAAAGGAGTTTTTAAATTTACATCCAAAACTTTAATTAAATGTGGAAACAAAATATGCTACATGAATAGAATGATAAATAATATACTACATGCGTTTGGTCCTTCGAGCCGAAAAACCAAATCCGTGCTACAGAGTCGTGTTGTTAATTTCAAATGTCATAAAATTAATTAAAAGCATATGACAATGTATTTATGATAAGGTAAAATAAATTACATATAATTCATAAGTCTCTACCGGTCATTTAGATATGATGTCCTCCTTTTAGACCAAGTCGCCCATATCAATGATGCGTCGGCAGATACCCTGTTCAGAGCATGAGTAAGCTACCCACAATTATTTATCCACGTACCTTGCTGTCTACATCTTCAGAAATCTTCTTGTACTCGCGCATCCGCTTGGTGTGTATGTTGAGGATCTGCACGCGGCCGGTCTCGTCGGGCAGGCCTATCTCCATCTGCACCTCGAGCCGGCCGGGCCTCATCAGCGCCTCGTCTATCATGTCGCGTCTGTTCGTCATGCCGATGACCAGGATGTTGTTCAGCTGGTCCACACCTGCGACATATATTAATATCACTGTTGAGGTCTTGCGTAAGATTGTCGCTGACTTGAGGATACTATCTATCGATCGATATCGATTTATACTAATATAAGAGATTTTCAACGCATCTCTGGAATGATCAGGCCTAGGGGCTTGAAATTATTATGAACGAACGTACAAGTCAAATAAATTTAACAACACTGCATATCACTCCGCCGTCCACAATCCAACGCCGATCGATTAATTTCGAGAAGACATTTGTTCAACAGTGGATTATAAATATATTTGTTATTATATAAATTTATTGTATGTAACAAACCGTACCGTCAATTTTGGACAGCAACTGGTTGACGACGGTGTCATGCACGCCCGTGTTGCCGCCCACCGAGCCTCGCGCCTTGCAGATGGCGTCGATCTCGTCGAAGATTATGATGTGGAGACCGCTGTTCGGACCGCACTAGGAAATTAAACAAAAAAGCTGTTGGTCGAACTGAAAAATGATGTATATTTTTTTGCGAAAATAATAAATACCTTTTAAATAGCTATAAAAAAGGAATGATAAATAATATCAAGATACATTAGTATCTATACTAAGGAGGTAATCGTCGAATCTGCGTCCGATTTCAAAAATACTTTCTCTTGTAAATAGTACCTACGTTATCATGTGTAACTTAGGCCATAAACATAATTTAATTATCAGTCCGGTTACGAATGCAAAACTAAATTATTGCGGGGATGCTGCAAGTAACAGCTAGCAGAATAAAAAAGTCAAAAAAAGTGCGTGCGTACAATGTACACATGTCAGAAGTGAAACTTATTTAGCAAACTAATTTTTTAATCTCGTTTATATTTATACTAATCTAAAGCTTTAAATTTCCGAGACTTGCGATGCCACGTTCGCTCTATCTCACTCGCTTGCTCCCTACTCTCACTCCATGGCTATGTGCTTCATGCTACGTTCGCCCTTTCTAACTCTCTCTCAATCGGTCTCAATCACACTCTCCATCTTCTTGAACAAAAACGTTGCACATTTTCGTGACGTTTCATTCAATTCATCAAAATTTTACCCTCATGCGCGCAAAGAAGTTTCACTTCAATATCTTACCCGTTTCTCTTCCTCCTCAGCATCAGCGAACAGTCGCCTGATGTTGGCCTCGCTCTCCCCCACGTACTTGTCGAGTATCTGCGGCCCGTTGACGATTTTGGGCTCGCGCGCGTTCAACATCTTGCCGATCTGACGCGCCATCAGAGTCTTACCGGTACCGGGCGGGCCGTACAACAGGATACCCTTCACGTGCTTGCAACCTACGATGTAAATTGTAATAATTACCTACATGTAACGAAATAAAAAAGACATGAAGTATGCAAAAAAAATATAATTATTTGTACTTGTCTATTAAATATTTATACAATGAGACAAATCCATGTTGGTAGCGGTGAGAACGCTATAAGCCTTTTCGCTACCTCATCCTTGAGCATTGAACCCCCGAATAAAAAATCGTTTTCTAGAACAGTCCAGAGTCATTATCTCAATTTAATTCCTTTATCCGCGATATATTATAAAAAGTTGTTTTAACCTTGTACTAGTTTTGACTCTGTATATAAAAAAAAACAATATTTATTAAAAATTACATCATATTAGCTCAATCCCATGGTAAAATTGTTAGGTAGTGTATTATATCGTACTCTACAGAGTAGCGCGTATGATAAGGCCACGCCCATTTGGCAACTCCCTTACGAACGCATCTTATCTACGCTCTCGATGTGTTGCTAAAGGCTTGTACTGGTATTAAAGAATAGAAACAATGATCGCTGTACAAATATACAGACGAATACTAATTCATCATACAATAATGTCTGATTTGACGGGATTCGAAGTCGCTTTTAGCCACGTGAAGGGATATAGTTTATTACAGCAACATGCCATAGTCTATCATCATAATCTATGAATTTCTTACGTTTTATTTTGTTTGAATTTATATAATACTAGCTGTTGCCCGCAGCTTCGCCCGAGTTAACTTACTCAACTTAACTACTGTTAGTCACAGCGTGATGTTATATAGCCTATAGCCTTCCTCGATAAATGGGCTATCTAACACTGAAATAATTATTCAAATCTGACCGTTAGTTCCTGAGATTAGCGCGTTCAAACAAACAAACTCTTCAGCTTTATAATATTGGTATAGATAGAAAACATTTTATCACGTAAACTTACCCAACTGTTCAACGACCTCCGGCGGGAACACTCGGGATGCGAAGGCTCTTCTGAAGATGGCGTTGAATTCTTTGTCCAGACCACCGATGCCCATCTTGCCGAAGTCCCAGTCTGGGTTGATAATCGACTGGCGAGGTTGTTTTCTACAAGAAATAAAGTATTTTTTAAAGAGACGATTTTTTTTGAGGTTGGAAATGGTGTCTAAATAACTTCTTATTAAAAATTTTAGTTAACTTAGAGTACAAAGAATTGATTTTATCAGTGATCCTTCAAAAAGAAAAAAAAAAAACAGTTTGAACATGAATGTTGGAACAATAGGCTAGTGTTCTTTACATGCCCGACGTTTTAGATACTTTACAGCAACCATGGTCACAGGAAGACCAATAATATGCCACAATAAAATCCATAACAAATACCTAAGTGTCATAATCCGCGAAATTCGCGTACCTAGAAAAAAGTATATGACAATGTTCCTCACCCTTTAGCTTTGCCCACAAGGTTGAGTGAGGAGTTCTCTGCCTTGTCGAACTGTATGCAGGCGTCGGGCAGCAGGCGTCCCATCCTGACGCGGCGGGGGACGGCATTCGCGCCCGCCGCTAGAGCCTTCACGTCCACCGCTAAAGGGATACGTGACTTTAATTATACTTACCCAAAAAATTCAATATAGTAGCAAGTAGCTCTTTAAAAAATTCTTTTCAGTCCATGTTCCAAAACTTAGATGGGACAGACAAACTAACAAATATGCCACGTGAAAGATCAACGTCGCCCATGAACCATACCCGGGACTGGCTCAGGCAACTCATGCGTTGCCAATGCCTAATGTGATAAAAATAAATGAGATGTAAGGTAAGCCACAGCAATGCTTTTTGACGGAATAATAAGAAGGATGGTGGTACCCATGTAGACTTATTGTACCCATTCTTTCTTTAATCGACGATATTCATATTTTGATAAAAGAAGATTTTATTTGTATTTCATTTGATAGTTCAGTAGGTATTTTATTTCATTATATTTCATCAGATAGGGATAAAATCCTGTATTGTCAGTAATTTATCTATCTTTAGTTCGAGACGCAAAAAAAGGGCCAGTTATAAGATTGCTTTTTTCCAGAATTCAGCAATAAAAAAAAATAGGCAAAATGTCGCTACGCAAGTTGATGGTCGCGACGCATTAAGCAATTCCTTCACACCGTTAAACAAACCAGATAATTAACTGACATTTTAAAAAAGGATATGCCTAATATATAACGTAAAAATATACCTTCTAAGTTTTTCACAATCAATGACAGCACTTTCTTATCTTGAAACGCAAACGCCAATTGCTGCCCCACACTGAATATCTGGTTCGAGAATTGAATGAGAAAATCTCGCGCCATTTGCTCGGAGTCGTAGGGCTCCATGGATGTTCTGATGAAAGGAAAATTATATATTCAAACCCTGACAGGACATCTGTTCTTTATACAAGATTACATAATCCTAAGGAATATCCTAAACATTTTTTGGAACAGATGATGCACCAGCAATTAAATATCAAATTATTGGTGCATAATCTGTTCTTCTCTGTATTAATTATTTTTTCCGGTACTTATTTATTTAAGGGTGGGGACACCAGCGAGGCCAGACGGGTGATCACTCCTCATCACCGAAAACATTTCACCCAATTCCCCAATACAGAAAAAAACCCGGTACTTACATTTTTATTTTATTATTATTAAAAAAAAAACAGTATTAGTAAAAGACTTAATCCAACAGTAACGCAAATCAGGTTCTTTTTTTTTTTAATTAGACAGTTTTAAATCATTCTTTTGTATCTCGTAGTATCATCGTCTTGTTTAAGAGGTAGTGCCATGCTGCTTTGCAGCCGAATTAGGCCGGCACGACCGGGCTGGTACTTCTCGCTCACATAACACCGACGTAAAGTTACAGCTATGCTGTCGCGTTTCGTGCGGTTTGTGAGTTTCCCATTTAGATAGGGAAAACGCGGGCAACGTATAATAATCGCATAATCTCTGGTTGTGCGGATGTGCATGGACATCGATACTCGCCAAAAGACATCGACTGCTCGTTTGCCCTCCTATATAGGCCAGTCGAGCTATATTATTAGCATAAGCTAATAATAATAAAATCTCCTCGTGTGATCATTGTCGCGCATCGACATTCACAATAAATCATAATCAAGTATTGCACCCAATTACGATTCAATCTACATGTGAGTCCAGTAGTAGGTATGTACCTACTATATCTATAGAAATTGTTAAAGATTATGTTTATCTATAGTAATTGTAAGAGATGACTATACTACACTGAAAATTTGATAACGACATCCTAAAAAATGGTTGGTAAAAATCAACATGTTAATTCAATAAAATTAATTTTAATGTCAATTGCACCGCACAGCTCGCCGTACAGCCGAATACTACATGATGTATTCTAAAATTCTGTACTTTCAAGGTTAAAATACTTTGGACCATACTTTACTAAGATATGTGTGTCCTCGTCGATGTGGGCGTGTATTTCTACCTGACACTATTATTATTTATTATTATTACCTGACACTAATATATGTATATACTTAAGTATGCCAACATACCTACATAACTTGCATAACTCTTTTTTTGGACATTGCCAGCTTCACAATAGTTATATATATTAAAATCTGTGTGATATCATCTAACAATGTTTCAAATGAAGATGACATCATAACCATATCAGAATTCTGACATATCACATAGCGCTAATATTTGTTTGCATCATTAGTCATCACAAAAAAGTATTTATAATCATTATAATATATCCTAATATTATCAACCTTTTACACCTTGTTCAATTGATTTGAATTTGAATTGGCGTCAAGTGAGAGTTGTCGCGTTTCGTGCTGTTTGTGAGTTTCCGGTGGCCCATTGTGGGGGATAGGAAAAAGGATGGCAATGCATCTGCATTACTTTTGGTTGTGCGGATGTCTATGGGATCGGTAGTCACCATAAGGCTCCGACTGCTCGATTTCCTCCTTGTGAGAGTAAAAAAAAAACAAATTTAGTTATGCAAACAGAATTTACAAAGAGTTTTGGATAGTTAAAACTCTTGACTGTTTACCAGCTTCAAATTTTTTTTTGTTAGTTTCAAAATTTGTGCATTTAAGATGTTCATTCAATAATTCCTTAGCAGCTATCGAAAAGATTTAGTATTTAGTTTAATATTTAGCGCATAATTTATAAATGACAAGAAAAACCTGGTAAACTTTGCCCTTACCAATGGATTTTATTACAAATCTCGTCCAAACAATAACAAAAAAGATATAATCTAATTTGGTGCAGTGGTTCTGAAGTCTGAAGTACATTTCGGCGATTCCTTTTTATTTATATGTAGTCTATTTGATGCATTTGTTTTTTGACAAGATGTAACTTTTAAAAACATATAATATGATCTTTAGTAAGGCTAAGTTTTTTAAAATTTTAAGCTAATATATAATAAAGTATAAACTTACGTTTTTTTGAGCATAAAATCTGCTTCCAAAGTAACACTGCATAAGCAATCTGCATTTTGGGGTTTAAATGGTTTAACTTCAATAGTCTGAAAGAAAATGTACATGTATTACATAATGTTTGTGAATTAATATCAAATTTGAATGTCCAAATTCTAGTATTTAAATTATTTTAAATATAAGTTAGACGCAGCAGCTGTCTTATTAATTATTACATTGATATATTATCATTTTTTTAATGTTTTTCTCATGATGAATAGGCATTATTATAAAACTTGTACTAATCTTATAATTTCATTCTTATCATTATTTTACCTGTCCAATTGATAGGGTAGCCCATTTTCTTTGAGGTGATGAAAATCCCACCGTTCCACGTTCCACTCCATTGAAAAATCTTACGCTGAAGATGAAATGCTGGGAAGGGCCTGTTGCCACTTCAATGTGCCTAAAATCAAATAACAATGTTAAAAGGCAAGCACTTGATACCCCAAAAAAACCAAAGCAATCAATTTCATAAATCTAGGTGAGTTTTGTGAAATTATGTTAAATTATATACATCTTTATCAATTTAATATAGGTATTTCAATATTGAAGATAAAATATTGTGTTACCCAAAATGTTAGGAATTTCAAGGTGGTCTTGTTAAGGCTTTAAAGAATTGAATAATATATATTACTGAATGTATGAACAATGGGAGTAAGTACACATAACTTGAGCATGTAATCTATTATCATAATTAGCTTATTTCTACACTTCAGACTGCTTTTCGCAGATTGCACTTATTGTTTTCTACTTAATCCAGCAATAATAATATAAGCAATACATAAAACAGAAGTTATAATCCCTACATGGATGACCATAGACAGTTTCCTCAAAGTGGCCTGAAGTTTGAAAGTGTATTGATTTATTAGTCAATACATAAATAACACTTACTTAACATCACTGGGAAAATCATCTGGATTGATAAGAGCACAGTTAGTTACAGCTAGTTCATCTGATGGACATTTAGCTGCTTTCATACGCTGAAAATAAAACAATGCAATATACTACATATTCATGCCATGCTGTTATCATCTTACATCACTTAAAAGGATTAGATTACCTTGGATTTTTATGCTTAATTGAAAAAATAACAAAACGAAGCGACCACTTTTATTATTTAAGTATTGAATTCATAATACACATGAACATGAAACAATTTAGAGTAAATAGTTATCTGTTATTTATTAATAATTCAGTACACATTCAAAATACTTACCATTAAAGACATTTTTATTAATAATTAAATTATGTTATTTTGTGATCGATGTTTTGACACTAATGATTCACGTTTATTGACGTGACATCAACACCAATCACAATTTATGCTGTTCCTTCTATTCTTGAGAGAATTAGCGAATGACTGCACAAAATACTGCAGTGAAATATTTTTCTCTAAGTCTATTGGTTAGAAACGATCAATACATTGCAAACTAGTGCTGCCATTAAAAAAAAAACACTTCGACTCTGAAAGTATTTTTTGGATATAAATTAAAGGAGTTGTGGACGGATTTAGGCTAATGATGGTGATAATGAATAATGTAAATATGTAATTTTGCAAAGCATAACTATTTTATTTCCATGCTTTCCACTTACGTAAAATATGGCAATGTTCTAAGCGTCCATAGATATTATTATTATTATATGTATATTTTGTTGTTATTTCTACACGCATAAGTTAATATTTATATAGATTTGATATTAATATAGATTTATAATAGGTATTATACGTGCTTTTCTATTTAGTTTGTCTGTTATCAAAATTTCAACCATATGTATGTTCAGATCATAAAGTTAATAGGTATATTCCGATAGGCCTAGAACCTAGGTACGACCTAGTATTACTTAGGTTCTAGGTAATATAATACTTTTAGACATAAAAATAACTAGAGTAGTTGTTACAGATACTTTTCAATTTTCATACACGGTGACAGTCCTCCTTGTCTCTACACTTCTTAACGGCCAGGCTACACGTCGACAGATGCATCCGCCGACGTCTATCTTTGCATCTGTCGATGTCCACATCTGTGGGACGCCAAACTTTCGCGCTTTAACCCTTTCACCCATGCCACATAAAACCGACAAGAAACGGATTTGAGGGGTATGTATCTCCCGACTTTGCATACCTACGACAGAAGAGCATATCACCCTTTTAAACGTCAGCAGACGCATCTACCAATGCGTCTGTCTTAGACGTGTGGAGGGGCTTTATAATAGGTATGTATATCTTGACCAGAAATATATAAACTCTGCGTGGTATCGCCACCGTATCCTTTTTACGTCAACACAAATTATCGTCCATATTATTAACAATAATATACTTTATTTTGTACGATAATACGACAACATAAACTTAGTACCAGACGACCATGAGTAAAAAACAAAGATACAGGAGTCGGCACAAGCATTTTTCTTTAACTAAGAAAACAAACTTTTAATATGACCCTTTTATAAAGATCAGCGCATTAAAAAGGAGTATAACTTTGCCTCCAGGTCCTTCAAAAGAGCTTGCTGAGGCAAAAGCGGAGTACGTGAACAGAATTGGCGAGAGATTGGTTCGACTTCCTTCGGGAACTCGTGCATTCTGGTCTCTTGCCAAGGCTGTTCAAGGGAATTTTTGTAAGCCATCCCTACCATCTCTGCACATGAGGAATGACTCGTTGGCCCACACCGCGAAGGAGAAGGCCGATCTTCTAGGCACTCTTTTTGCTTCCAACTCGACTTTGGATGACCAGGGAAAAATACCACCGACGATCCCTCGGTGTGATACTTCAATGCCGGAAATAATTTTCCGACAGAGCTCCGTACGCAAAGCACTCTTTTCGCTGGACATCCATAAGTCCAGTGGGCCTGACGGCATTCCTCCGTTAGTGCTACGAACTTGTGCTTCTGAGTTGGCACCTGTCCTTACGCGTCTTTTCCGGCACTCTTACTCATTAGGCGTCGTCCCATGCTCGTGGAAGACAGCTTTGGTACACCCGATCCTTAAGAAAGGGGACCGCTCAGACCCGTCCAACTACAGACCAATAGCCATAACTACCTTGTTTTCAAAGATTATGGAATCCATAATCAACTGCCAGCTCCGGCGATATTTGGAGGAGCACCAGCTGATTAGCGATCGCCAATATGGATTTCAACGGAATCGCTCAGCTGGTGATCTTCTAATATTCCTAACGCAACGATGGGCGGAAGCAGTTAAGAGCAAGGGGGAGGCGCTGGCGGTTAGTTTGGATATAGCTAAGGCCTTTGATCGGGTGTGGCATAAAGCACTTCTTGCAAAGCTACTATCTTATGGGCTCCCCGAGAAATTATGTATGTGGATGACCAGTTTTTTGGCAGACAGGAGCATTAAGGTCGTTGTCGACGGTGCATGCTCGGACCTCAAGTCTGTAAATGCTGGTGTTCCCCAAGGCTGTGTACTATGTCCAACCCTGTTTCTTCTGCATATCAATGATATGCTGAAAACCAGCGGCATTCATTGCTATGCGGATGGCAGCACTGGAGATGCTTTATACACTGGCCGCCCTAATATTTCTCGGGAACAAGTCGATGAGTGTCGGAACAAACTTGTGTCTGAAATCGAGTCTCTGCTGGCCAGAGTCTCGGAATGGGGGCGACTTAACCTAGTCCAATTTAACCCCAACAAGACACAAGTTTTCGCGTTTACCGCTAAAAAATCACCCTTCGTCGTTCCTCTACAATTTGAAGGCACTTCCCTAACCGTCTCAGCCAGCATTGGGATACTTGGCGTCGATATATCGAGAGATGTGCAGTTTCGTGGTCATTTGGAAGGAAAGGCTATACTAGCCTCGAAGAAACTCGGCGTGCTCAATAGGGCGAAGCAGTATTTCATGCCTTCACACCGCCTTCAATTATACAAGGCGCAGATCCAGCCTCACATGGAATACTGCTCTCACCTCTGGGCTGGAGCGCCCCAATATCAGCTCCTTCAATTTGACCGCATTCAACGCCGGGCGGCTCGAATCGTCGACGACAATGTTATCTCCAATCGGCTTGATTCTTTGGCGCTGCGTAGAGATGTTGGATCGCTCTGCATCTTCTACCGCATCTACCACGGGGAGTGCTCTGAGGAATTGTTCGGACTAATACCTGCAGCAGAATTCCACCACCGGACATCGCGGAGAAACTCCAAATTTCACCCACACCATCTCGATGTCCGGAAATCCACAACAAATCGATTTTTACGGCATTTCCTGCCTCCCACGACTAATATATGGAATCAGTTGCCTCCTACGGTGTTTCCGAACCGATACGACTTAGGGACCTTCAAGAAAAGAGCATACTCATATCTGAAAGGCCGGCAACGCACCTGCTAATCCACTGGTGTAGCGGGTGTCTGTGGATGTCGCTCTTCACTTACCATCAGGTGAACCGACTATCCGTTTGCCCCCTCTTCTATAAAAAAGAAATATACCTACATAATTTTTTCAGTAATAAACATAATATTATTTGTATAATATAATATACTTATTTGATAAATAAATACAAATAAACTATCGAGCAATATATGTACTATCTAATTTATATTATGAGTACTTGTATAATATTATCACATAGATACATATACACATGCATACACAACATACCTAGGACCAAACAACAAATGGACTTGACATTCGCGTATACCCAAACATTTATTGTACAGCTTGGCAAAAAAGAGTATGGAAAAAATGAGGGCGCCACTTTCACTTAGGTCTCATCATAATATGGAAAATCAGCAAGGTAATTTAATTAAATCGTTAAAAGTAAATGTAAAACACTAAGCTTTACTCAAAATCTAGTATTTGTCGGCCAAGTATTGTCAACAGCATAGGTTAGGTTAGGTTAGTAAAATACTTAGTTCCACCTGTCACCGCGTCATACTCTTTTTTGCCAAGCTGTACCTAATTTTAGACAGCTGCATTGTTCCGGATTATCGAAAATTAAATGTCTGTGACCATTTTAATCTGCCAATAACAAAACTGGTATCACCAGATTTTATAAGCCGACCAAATTAAAAAGTAGTACAAAATGGCGGACCTACTTGACAAATTGTTTTGCGAAGCGAGAATGTTTAGTAGGCATTAGTTTAGTCGGTTATTATTAGCTTGTCAAATCCATTTAATGCTTGATCCTAGGTCCATAAAGATTAGTTACGAAATTTTCCGCATTACTTATAGCCTGACGAACATAGCCTTAGAGTTAGACCGCACTATGTAGCATTACAACAGCACTGCACTGCAGCCGGACGCCACGGCAAGGACACCGTCAGCCATCAGGTTATAATGGAGAACACAAAAGGGTCAAAATATAATTATCAAATACACCTACTATCGGAGCGTACATCGTGTACATTACATTAGTTTTTATTTCACTTCAGTACATGCACTATTATCCTTATACCTTTAAGAATCAATATTAGATTCGATTGGTTACGTATTAAACGGCTAAAATACATTCTGCCTGTTTACATAACATTTCTATCAGACTGACAACGCTCCGTTTTTGGTTGGTTACAAACTTTTTACAGCTTAGGAACTTTTATTATGATTTATGATTTTTGATTTTAATTTTTAACTGATTTTAATTTTTTTAACTCAGTACGCTTGTCAATGTCGATGAGCTTAGATGTTAATTTTTACTTTGCGTGCGCGTAGCCGTTATTTGAATTAGTGTGAATTGAGTGACTTAAATGTTTTATTTGATAATGGTGAATGTAAATAATAATTGTAAATAGTAAACTGATATTTTTATTAGGAATTAAGTATATTATAGTTATAAATAAGTACATTAGTGTTGTGATTTTTTTTGTTGTTATAAATCATATTTATTATTTATAAACCCAATAGGGAAAGCGAAAATACTTAGATTAAATAATAATAGTCCATACAGCCTAGTCTGCATATTATGATTTTTGTGTTGTTATTATATATTACATTAGTTATAGGGTTAAGTGTTGTGAATAGTTAATAATTATTAGTGTATTGAAAATGTCGAGCGGCGTTTTAATCTGGGGCTACTTTCAAAAAACCAGACCGATAGTTGTTGTGTGTAATACATGTCAAAAACAAATATCTTATAGAACAACTGTAATTTGAAACAACATTTGAAACATTTGGGTGTTTTCAATGCTTTACTTTCGCGTGACTTATCACGGCCGATTTCTTCTCAACGGCAGGGTTACGAGAATAATGGCGGTGGTGGTTGGACTAGTGGAGAAAATGGTGAGGAGAAAACTAATAATTCTAACAATGCATGTGGCTCTAATGGTGAAGGTTATTAAAAGCACTTGCCTTTTGTCTTGGACTGGCCTATTGATCTAGTGGTTCATGACCCTGTCTACTAAACCGGAAGGTCGTGGGCTCGATTCCCACCCAGGATGAATGTTTGTGTGATGAGCATGATCATTTTTTCTGTGTCTGGGTGTAGTTTTATCTATATCATGTATGTATTTAGAAATATAATATAAGTATACATCAGTTGTCTGGTTGCCATAAGAACAGGATCTGCCTAGTTTTGGATCAGATGGTCCTGTGTGGGATGTCCCAACATAATAATTTTAAAAGTATATGCTATATTCATCATCATCATCATGTTGAATGAATTATTTTTTAAGAGAAATTTAAAAAATCAATCCCAATCCTGAGATCAGTCATCAGAGGGGACTTGTCTCTGCCGAGCGTCATCACCGCGATGCTTGGTGACGACGAGTCCTGGACGGTGATGGTCTCCTTCTGTGAGGCAGTAATGTCCCAGAAGGAGGTCGACGAGCGGGTGAGAGAGGAGGCCGCCGCGGGAGAAGCCTTCTCCCGCGGGTGTAGGAGGTGCTATTTAATGCGCCTCCAGTAACGCCCCTGTACTCGTGTCGGGCTCAGGATGGGAACCTGGGTCTGTATGGCACGATTTCGTGGGGACTGCTTAGTAGCGGCCGGGCAGTCCCCCCCTACAAGGAGTATCTGGCCTCCGGCGGGGCCAGCCTGTCGCTGAGGTGATCCTGTATGTTGCCTGCATAATGCGTTTCAATAAAAAGCTCGGCCGGCTTTTTTAAGCGCGCTGAAAAATAAAAGCCAAACGCTTAAGCGTGTTGAAAATATAAAGCCGTTTATCACATCCCTAGTTATAACGACGAGAAGTTTGAGCCCTTTTTTTAAATTCCAAGATTACGCGCACTCATGCTATCACGTCACACCCCCGTTGTCGTAGTCCGGTGCGTTGATCCTACTAATTACGCGCGTCTAGTTTCATTTTGTTTCGATGGTCTTTCCTATTACATAATATAGTGTGCTTGTATTTTAAAGAAATTATACAAAGACAATGGTTTATTTTCAAGCGGATTTTGTTTTTTAGATATTCCATGGGTGTTAAAAGAAAATATTTATTATCGGTCTCAATTTGGTCTCAATACTTTTATGATAAACTTTGTTTCTTTAATTTATCCGATTTTTGTTTCGTTTTTAAAATATCCTTTGTGGTACTTACTTCTTAGATTTTTATCTCTTGTCACATCTTTTAAGGGGTCAATCACAATAATATCTTGAACTCGAGGAATAGAATCCTCAATAGAGTGTATTTCTTCAACGTAATGTGAAGTAGACACAATACATTCACTTGAGGAAGTTGTCTCTTTAGCAATTTTAAGTTTTATGGCAACAAGTTTTTCAACTGATTTTGACAAACTTAATATGAGGCACTATGCCTTGGTTGAGACCATGACATGGCGGTGGGGCTCAGTAGCCTAGGGTGAGCCTAGCACCTTGGGCGAATCTAATTGAGCCGAGGGGGCTCTTTGTACCCCTCATACAAGAGGGGACAAAAGAGCAGGGGGCAAGGGGTGAGGACGGGAACCTCACCCCATTACTACTGTACAGCACTGTCCCGTCGTTGGAAGTGGTTGTTCTGTGGTGCAGGACCACCGCAGTGTGGAGGTGGCGTCGGTCCCCTGAGGGACTGACTAGCCGTCGAGGTGCCCTGTTTGCTCATTAGATCCGGGGCACCTCACCAAAGGCGGCATTGGTGGCACTCGCCGTGTTTTAGTAGGTAGAGCTGCGTCCACTTACTAGCTTTCGGGCGCAGCGAGTCCCACATACCCGCATGGGGAGACCTACTCTCCCGCGGGATGCCTCAGAGCATTTCCCGGCGCTAAAGAAAACGCCACCTCCACAGAGGGGTTCTTCCGTACCACAGAATAACCCCTTCCAACGTCGGGACTTTGTTAGACCCATATAAATAAGACTAAGTTTAGCTCGAGCGTTTCACTGCGTAATCCAGACCCCTAAATACATATTTAAACAATCAAAAGAAGACAAGTAGGTACGTTAAGTAGGTCAACCGTGTCAAGGATAAGTAGAGAAGAAGAATGATTAACATATTATTATCAAATATCGAAGTGGTCTTCACATCAGTGCGCTTTAGTTTTAGGGCCTATTGAATCAACTCTTTTTACGGTTGTCGTCTTCTTTCCTCATTTTTGGACCTCAGGCACATAAAAAATAAGTTTATCAGGTGTTGTAACTGTTGAATTAATGCACAATGGCACAATACAGTGTTTTTTTTTTCATTTTTACTACAGAGAACATTATAATAGGGATGTTGACATTTTTCATAAATGTTTATAGATCATTTTTAAATATCTGATAGAGGCGTAAATATTATCAACTTTTGCTTAAATACATCTAATGCCTATAAAATCTTGCATTATATAATGCATTTTAAATTTCGTTCCAAAACGCTAACACTTGTCACGTGACGTCATATGTTGTTAAACATCGTAAAAATGATAAAATGATTCTAGTTGTCGTTAGTAAAAAATGGCTTCTAAGTTTTATAATTGTTATACGGTGCCTATGTGTGTTGTACACACACATAGGCACCGTATAACAATTATAAAACTTAGAAGCCATTCAAAACGCCTGAAAATTTGTTTTTACAATATGTACTGCGTACAGAAAATGGTGTATAAAAGTACGTCAATATTCTTCCGCTTCCACTAAATAGGAACAGGTGACGTCATCTCCGTTTATTATCACGTGACCTATTTTAAATTTTGTTACATTTTATTTATTAAATATTAATTTAAAAATAAGGGTTTTTAAATTAATATTAATTCAAATAAAAATAAGGGAAAATATTGTATTTTTTCAGAATTCTATCATAGAAACTACCAATTAACATCAACATTATATTATTTTCATATGAATACTGTCAACATCCCTATTTTGATTTTTAATGCGAAAAGTCATGCGAAACAGAGTGCGACCGTCGAATCACCGGGCGTGTGACGTCATCGGCTAGTCAGCGCCCTTCCGCGTTTTTAAAAACCTTTGGCCGAAAATACGCACTTTGATTGTAAATATCTCAGCAATATTTTAAGATATGAAAAAAGTAAAAATACAGTTTTTCTCGTATTTTTTCGTAGATTTATTTGGCATGTAAAGTAAAAAAAGTTTGTCAGATCCATTAATGTAACATTTGAATGCTGATTTCATTTTTGAGTAATTGTTATGCGTATTAATACAACGACACGCTGCGGCAGATTTGTAGAGTAGGTCAACTTTGATGCAGAGTGCCGCAGCGAGTCATTCCACTGCTGCACGGTGCGGTATATCCTCATACAATTTCTTACAAATAAGTATTTTGACGCATCATGCCGTGTCGTGCCTCTGCAGTGCAGCACAGCACAGTGCACAGTGCGGCTTACCCTTTTAGTGTAAACTGTCAAATATCAAATATGAATATGTCATAGAAAAGGGTAACGGCGGTGAAACAATTTTGTTTAGTTTTAAACTTTTGTTAATTTCTTATAAATGTAACGCATTCCAAGCGAAATGTCGTTCGTATTTTATGCTTACATACCTTTAACTTTAATACTTTTATCTGGAAGTAAGTAAAACTAATTCTCATTAATCCTTTTAATAAAATAACACTCAGTGGTAACGCCCAAATAATCCTTTTGTGCGTTTCAGTTTCATCAACGTCTGCAGAATGTACCATTCCAGTAGTATTAAGAAACACATGGTTTTCGATTGAAAATGGAAAACAAACAATTACAGATATCAATGCGAACGAGATGACCGATAGGTTTGTATAATACATATTTTACCCTCATATTCCTTCCTGTTATTTATATACGAATAAACCGGTATTTGCATTAGTACCCATACTCTGATTTTTATAGATCTTTTGTGAATGGGTGCTTTTATTATCAAAAATTCAATAAATACATACCTTTGTAAGTTATGTACATTCTATTGCTCCTGTTTAAAAAAAATATGATTCCATTATGCATTTTGCTGAAAACTTTTTATATGTTTTATGTAGTATAACTGTGTCATACAAATTTTTGAATAGTTTAAGCAAATGTTTGGCATTTTAAGATTTTTATTAACACTTGAAAAAATCAGTATACTTATTAATACAAATTTGTAATTGAATGGCTCTTATATGCTAGGAAGCCTGTTTTATGATAATAAGTTTATTAGTAATTTATGATTTTCCAGAGGGGTGTGCGTCAACATAAAAGCAGATTATCATGTCAATTACACAATGGTGTTTAAATATACAAAATGTTACTACTGTGTAAAACTCATAGTACGGACAGTTAACGTTTTGGAAAAGATTGAAACTCCATGTGTGGATTTGGATCCAAATGAAGAACCCACCGTAGAAAGAGTGTGCAAGGGATTGAATCCAGATCAATATCTCATAACTCTGTTTTCTGAAAATTCTGTACCAGTAAGTATAAATCAGGGGGGCCATCTTGGTGTTCATTGAGGGAGGCCTATGTTCAGCATATTATTATAGATATAATTATTATTATAATTTCTAAATGAGTTATGCAGAAAAAAATATAGATATTTACTTATAATGTATGCAAACTGCTGAAAAAATTACACATTAGGTGTCCAAATATTTTCTGAATGTTTACTACCTTTGTAAATACAAATTCTATTATTATAATATTGTTGTTCCTGTCTAAAGGTTTTATATAATAAGTCAAGACAACAACTATAGGAGTTGATAAAACATAAAACATTTTAATAAATAAAATGAAGAGATAACACACTGCCTTAATGGGCATAAATATTTTAATATTGCAAAAAACTTTATACTTGTTACAATTAAACTTGTACACAAAATGTGCATTTTTTATGTATTTCATTTTCAAGAGTTTTTGCTTAGGTTTATTTGTTATTTAGTAGTTTAATTTACTTTATTATAAAAGGTGTGGGTATAGTGTTTCTTATACATTAATACCTTCTTAATAGGTCAACTGTCGATCATCACTGGAGGGTGTGTGGCGATTTGCATACCAGAATCGTTTTAGATTCACTGGAGAATGTAGTCATCCGGATGCACAAATTAGATCATGTCAAACAGCCGGAACACAGTTTCTCATTACTAACCAGAAATTCAATATAACATACAAAAAATGTCCGGGAATGACAGGAACGTTTGAAGGAGTTGTTGAGTACAGTTGTTTAGGTTTGTATAAATTAAATTAATTAGTATTTAAAATAAACCAAACCATGTAAATCTCTCTTTCTTTGAAGTTCTTAAATATTATAAAGGTGATTTTATTTAATATTATGACCATGTTCACTGATATATGATGTATGATTTTAGCTATGTGATATAATGTCACTTAGACAAGGTAATGTTGCTTAACCTTTTAACTTTGTTTATTTATTTTATTTTCCAGGACATTGGTTTGTTGATAAGAATCATTTCTTTGCTGTTGCAAATACGAAGGAATCTCGTAAAGATGAAAGATACAGATGCTTTTTGAAAAACAGAGATGATGATTTGTATATTGGTGCATCTATTACACCACAATGTAATACATTAAAGACAGTTGAAAAGTCACCTGAGAGATACAGAGTAACCCCGGTTAAGGTAATGTTACAATATAGTTAATAGAATCAGGCCTTACTTTGCGGAAATCCATTATATAAGATATTAAATTATATTATAGTACCTGGATGACCGAGCTTTGCTCGGTATTTTTTTTTTTTTTTTTTTTATAAAATGACATTTTCTAAAAATGATTCCTAGCTAGATCGATTTATCGCCCCCGAAACCCCCTATATACTAAATTTCATGAAAATCGTTGGAGCCGATTCCGAGATTACAATTATATATATATATATATACAAGAATTGCTCATTTAAAGATATAAGATTAATTAGCAATTATCCCACGAAACACGCAGTCTTTACAGCAAATGTGTGAGTGCACGCATATGCATGCATATAGCACCGCCCTCCTTTCCCACACTGCATATGCATCCTGAGGATGCCTCGGTGTCGGGGCAAAACGTGCGTAGATTGTTTGGTGGTGGTCTTTTACTGTGGTTGTGGTGCATGTGGGGTGGTGGTGCATGCGAGTGTACGCATATGCAGTGTGGGAAAGGAGGGCGGTGCTATATGCATGCATATGCGTGCACTCACACATTTGCTGTAAAGACTGCGTGTTTCGCAGGATAATTGCTAATTAATATAATATAATTTAATATCTTATATAATGTTACAATATATCAGTTGCAATATACCTCTTGAGTTGTACTTTCAAAAGATCTAGATGACAGTAAGCATATAGAAACCTTGTCAAGATTACGAGACAGTAGTATTAGTAGTATTTTTCTTGCAAATAATAATCAAAAGAAGGTCATGCTGCTTCTAAAAATATAATTAAATTGTTTTTAATTGTTTTAATCTATTTCAGGCTGAAGTAGTAGAGCCAGGTTGTAGATTGCCACAAAACTTTTCAGGCGATTGGATAAACACAGCCAATATTGATGCAGATGTTTTCATAAATGAGACACATATTATAGAAACATATTATCCTGATGAAGGGCGATACAGGCGAACAATATATGTGTGCAGGTATAAAATATTTTATTATTTAAAATAAATAGTATGAAATTGTATGAAAATTTACTACAAAATTTTCATTATCTTGCAGGGAACAACGAGATTCTAGAGTGATGATGGCTCGACTTACAGTTGATGGATGTCAAAAGGATTATGTCTGTTTTGATTTTGTTCCTCAACATCATAATGTTATAAGGTAAAAAAAGTTTTCGAGAAGTAATTCAGGAAATATGTGACATGACTTAAACCAGCTATTGCTAATGATACAGTACAATCAAGGCGATGTTGGATAAGTGGGTGGATAGCATTCTAAGTAGGTTTAAACCAATCGCACACTGGTAGTAAACATTACTGTCTAATGATTAGTACTACATATTATGTGCATATACTAAATATCTATCACACTTTATAAGTATAATTTACTTTTCAGATATCGCAAGGGTTTAGCCATGATACAAAGTAATTTCCATACAGTTTGCTCATGGGTCCAATTCAAAAACAAAGAAAGCTGGCGCTACGATATATTCCTTAAGAAAGATCCTTCGCCGATTCGTTGTCCTGTAGCTGGTAAATTTAATTTTACCCAAAAAGGAGATGTTAAATTTGAAACGAGAATATTAGGTGGAGTTACCCTAAGCCCTCGTCCAAATTTGTATTGCAAACTGAACTTAAGTGATTTCTCAGTCTGTGATATTGATCAGAAAACCATACAAATAAAGGAGAACTACTGCTTATCTGTGGATCATTTAGGTAGACCCGTCGATATATACAGTGACCCAGATTATAGAATGAAATGTATTGGCTACTGGAAGGAAAACCTAAAGTCATATCTGATTACATATGATGAGTTAGATCCCTTCTCAAAATATAGATGTTGGGTGTACCAGAGAGCTGATCTTAACAGGTATGTTATGCTGTGTTTGACAGTAATAATAATAATAAGTATAGTAAAAAGAATATTTATCTAACCCAGGAACGATAGTTTTAACTTTTGGAATGATTAAATTATTGTCAATTTGATTTTTTTATTTTTGAGCTTCTCTATTTTGGTCTTGTAATATATTCGGCTTGTTATTTTTTTTTCCTAAATTATAAAAAAAAAATTATGAGCGTTTTTATTTCAGAGTTCTGATGTCGCAAGCTTTAGGGCCATACTGTGATCTGAAACAAGATGTTACATCTTGGAACTACACAGAGGGTGCGGCTGTTGCCATAGAAATGGAAGAATATGAAAGAGAAAGAGATCAATGTCCGATGCATTTTGATGATGGCAGTAACCCTTGGTCCTCGGAGGAAAACCACATCAAAGTGTTCACCTTCTCCTACTCGTTCTGGAGAAACAATGGAGCATCCGTTTTCACAATATCTAGTATTTTACTAGCTTTTATATTTGTTCAATTGATTCCATTACATTAGGAATATGATATGACTGATTTTCTATTTTATACAAAATGATCAATTTAAAAAAAAAAATCCTTCTTAATGAAGCAATTCTAGAAACTTGATTTAAAACAATATGAATCAGCACAAACAGTAATAAAAAGCAGTTTTGACAACAGTAAAAAAAAAAATACTTTTGTTTATTATAATAAGTATTATTAATAGTTTTATCCATAGTAGCTTAAATTTGTATAGGATTAGTAAAATATTGTTAAACTTTGTTTTATCTGTTGCACAAGTAGTAATACAATTGTATATACATATAAGTTACAGTGCCAGGTTTATTGCTAATATAGGAACAAATATCAGCATCTTTTTATGTATATTGTTAAAATATAAAAAAGTAAGTTATGTTTTTATAACTTTTACTATGTGACAACTGTGTGCTTTAGGGACATTTTTTCACTGCAAATAAAATCATTTTTTAATAAATATTTTAAGGTAACTGTTTATTTTTTACACATTGTGATGACTTAACATAAATCCGTCCACATAGCTTTAAGTTTAATTTAATTGATTGTTCATTTTGAATTCAGTCTCCACTAAATGACATTTAATGCATTGTTATTTATATAATTAAATCCGTCCAAATAGCTATAAGTGTAAACTGTTTTATTTTTTAATTTTACTCTTTATGATTAATTCACTATCAAATGTAGTAATGAATTATCATTTAGGATAATTATTATTTATATACAGTATATGTTTTTTATACCCTAGGTGCCTAAAAAATATGTACCGAAGATTATCTGTACATGTGGTATATGTGTATTTAAGACTAGAAATAAAAATTATACAATATTTTGGTGTTATTTATTTTTAATCACCAATAAAGTTAACGCTCAGTAATTTTTTTTTTACAATATTGATGTAAACATGTGTTAATATGATTAAGATTCAATAAATTGGAAGTTAACATCTTTGCAGCCTCGAAGATGGTGTAATAAAATAGATCTGAAGATTCTACTTTGTCCAAGATACTTTAGGGATATCAAAGTGTTCAGTGAGACTGTCCAAGTGCTGGTTAAATTTCTCCACTCGCTGTTTGTGTGTCATCTCGGCCTTTTGTTGTATCCTTTGTTTTTGCTGAAATATAATAGAATATTAGTAATGAAACATTTAAATTAAAAGAAATTACATTTATTAAAATTGATGTTGGCTATCATTGTGGAGTTAGATACAATTTGAAGTTACAAATTCATACAGATTTTATTAAAACCACCCATGACCATGGTTGCTGTAAACTGTAAAGTATGAAAAACATGACGCATGTAAAAAATAATAATAAGAACTTTATCCATTATAATGAGTTAAATTAAGGAAAACCTTATAAAACAAAACATGGCGTCATTAATGGTGTCTTTCAATAAATACTGATCCCTTGTTATTCACAAATCACATCCAGCTTGCAACTGAAATAATATTTTATGCGTTTTGTTTGTAATAAACAAAGAAAATAACAAATTTCTTTTATAATTTTAATACTACACAATATTTAGGGAGTACTATTAATTGTAGATGGTTAAAAGTTTATTGTAACATGTAAATTACCATTTTTTCTTGCATTTTTTGAAATGCAAGTTCTGCTTTTGTTTTTTTATCTGCATTGGCTTGCCGCAGTTGTTGTTTTACTTCATTTTCGATAACTTTTTCAGTGTCCTTGTTTGATTTTTTCTTCTTTTTCTTTTTAATTCCAGAATTATCTTTGATTTTTAACTGTGTTTTGTTTACACACGCATATTCATCTTCCTCTACCATTTTTCACAAAGTTTATATGTGAAGGTTAAGTAAAATTAATCAAGTCTGAATTACGAAAGAAATCGAATTGATTGGGTAGATAAACATTAAACGCAACGTTTGTGATTAACCAGTGAACAACAAATAATTAATAAACATCAAATTTGCATCAAATAATCGGAATAAACTGTCAAGTGTCAACTGTCAGAGTAAACTTTTAATTCAAAGGCTACTAAGCTATTAGCAATACAAAATACAATATTTAGTCTGTAATATGGAGAAGCGGCGGGAAACCCCAAGGAGCGTGACTTCGCCCCTTGAGTCCCCATCAATTAACTTTCACTCCACCCACCCAGAACCGTCCACCACAATATTCGCCAACCAATCGCAATATATTATATAGATTGAGTTTTTAAAACAAACACTATAGAAAACCGCTCCGAATGAACTAAATACAATATGACAATTAATAACGGGAAACTAAAAAAACACAACCGAATGCCCCAATATTTCCCGCCGTTCCGCAAATTCAATTGTAATATTTTGTTTTATGTTTAATAATTGTAATAGTAGCCAGACAATGTATAAAATATATCTATTATAATTTATATCCATATATCTATTTTTACAAAGGCCGGAATACATTTTGTCATATAAAATATACTATTTATTGTACATATTTTATAATTGATTATTTAAGTCAAGTTCAACAATGACCTCACCATGGTTCAAGCCTTGTCGAGTCGGTGAAAATCAGTAGCCAGCACCTTGGGCAAAGCAAATTGCGCCGAGGGAGCTGCTCTTTGTACCCCTCTTACAAGAAGAGGGGACAAAAGAGCAGGGGGACAAGGGGCGAGGATGGGAACCTCACCCCATTTGACTGTCCCGACGTTGGGAGGGGTTGTTCTGTGTTGCGGACAACCCTCGGAGGTATCGTCGGTCCCTCGAGGGACTGACTAGTCGTTGAGGTGCTCTGTTTACTCATCGGGCGGCCTAACCAAAGGCGGCATTGGTGGCACTCGCCGGGTTTTAGTGGACTCTACCCACTGCGTCCACCTTACCACCTTTCAGGCACAACAAGTCCAACATACGCGCCTGAGGAGATCCACTGCTCCGCGGGATGTCTCAGAGCATTTCCCGGCGTTAATTTTTTTTTCACAAGTAGCTAATACAGATTGAATTTCACATTATATAATTTATAAATATGTTAATTTTATGAATGCTGTAATGTTGAATTAAAAAATAAAATATGTAGGTACATTGATTTTTAATATTAGCGCGAATTTTAGCCACACAAATATACAACCAGTGAGCATTTCCAGCCTTAGGTAGTGGGCGGAAAGAAGTGATGATTTTATGTATGTTTGGTGTATGATTATTGTAATAAACAAATCTAGCACCTAATTACAAATTAGTCTTCAAAAATTGAATGAACTTACACAAACTTGAAGAAATAGAATCCAAATTTTTACTTATGTATGGCCGAGTCCGCTAAAATATTTTCCGAAGTAGCCGTAGAATAATTTGTATGGTAGCTTACACATGAGATTCATTTTCATTGTCCGATTTACTCCGTTATTCGTGAATTTCCTCGTAAAGAGATTAACATTGACGGACCGAAAAAACCATAGATTTATTTCTAGTACTACTACTAGATTTAGATCCAAATCAGATTCAAATTCATAAATCTACATTTATGAATTTGAATCTGATTTGGATCGGATGCAGTGCGTAATCGCCCTATTAGTAAAAAACCAAATAATATTGTGCTACTAAAAATTGTGAACTTTGGCAGACAGACCGAACAACCATAGATTTATTTCTAGTAGATTCATGAATTTGGATCTTATTTGGATCAGATGAAGTGCGTAATCACCCTAATAGTAAAAAAAACGAAATAATATTGTGCTACTAAAAATTGTGAATTTGGGCATTTGTGTTAAAGAAGAGAATATTAAGAAATGAGTTATTGAAACAAATAATGTTTAATGTTATTTATTATTTTAATGTACGAAAATAGCTGTTTTGCCGGTGCCGCGGTGGGAGAGTTGCGCTGTGCCGCGCTTCCGTCTCCATGAGTAGGTAGGTATTATGCGTTTCAAATAAGAATAGGAACGTCAATGACCTCTATCTGTCAAATAATACTTGAAAAGTAAGGTTTGCACAAAAATTTATTTGCATAATTAATAGTTTTAAATCGAAATTAAGTAAACACGTTAAATAGACGTAAATTATTTAAAAAATTAAAGTCATAACTCGTTTTTAAAACCATACTATATCATTTTTTTATTTCATTGTTGCCGCAAAGGCCTGGAGCCATGGCAAAATTATTAAAGCTAATAAGGACGCCGGTCGCTATCTTGCCGTTATATTAATGTGCTTCATCGTGAGGACCTGATGGAAATATAAGTTTGATTCGTGAAATGTACGCTACCATTTTGCAAACACTGAAAAATGCAAGTAAAGTGACCAAGCGAGTTCTTTTGGCTACGTCAGATACGTTAACAAGTATCTGACGCGCACTCGGACAGAAATGCAGACATGAGCGGAATTGAAAAGCTAGATTCTGATTGATTTTTTTTCACTTAATCTCTGTAAATAAATTCAATTAAAAATAAACTTTTTTGCCCATCCTACCTAACCGGTCCGAATTGACAGCTATGACGTTACAATATGGCCTATTCTCATTTGAAACGCACAGTACATACCACCATCCTGCTTGTTTCTTCAATGAAACAGCTTTGCTGTGTTTAAGGGGCAGGACAGGTAGTGTAATTAATGGCACAAAGACTTAACATCTTATGTCTCAGGATAGGCAACACATGAATGAGTTGCCTGGGCTCGTTCCAGGTCAACTTGTGTATGTTCATTAGGTAGCCCATATGTCCGTTTGTATATCAAACTATAAAAAAACTAGTGCTAAAATGAACTTTTTGACTATGCACACAAGTGACGTAGGTATACAGCATTATCCCCACCATGGTTCAGGCCTTGACGTGGCGGTGGGGCTCAGTAGCCTAGGGTGAGCCCAGCACCTTGGGCGAAGCTAATTGAGCTACTAATAGCGTTTCGTGTGGTTGCCGGTGGTCCATTGGGGGGATAGGGAAAAAGAGGGCAATGCATCTGCATAATCTCTGGTTGTGCGGATGTGTGTGGGTGTCGATAGTAGCCAAGGCTTGACTGCTCGTTTGCCCTCGTATGTTATAAAAAGTGCTAGCCCTACAGGTGCACGTAGAAATTAGGAAGCCCATTTCAAGGCATCACAGGGGTCAAGATTTAACCCGGACCTGTCAATCAAGAAGCTGAGCCCATACCCACTTGCTCACATATTTATTTTATTATAATTAAAAAAATAATTTTAAAGTGAATATAGAACTAAATATTCTGTGAATAATTCAAACGTCCTACTTCAAGCTGTTAGTAATATCGAGCCAAAAACGGAAAAAAATCATGTTTGTTGTTTTGACCTCCTTGAATATTTATTTTAATCTGCTTTTAGTATTTTTTGTTATAGCGACAATATAATGACATCATATTGTGTAAAAAGCTCAACTGCCTAGCAATCACGGTTTAAGAGATACAACCTGGTGACGGACGGACAGACGGACTCTATGTGTACAGAAACTTATAATAAATAGTTAAATGGCAAAAATATTTTATATATTATTATTAATTGTAATAAGGTTAGCGGCTCAGCTAACTCTAGCATAATATACATAAATGAAATATGACTTTTATACGATTAAGTAAGTATTATTTTACTTTTATACTTTCTTATAGGTACTTATTCTTACAGTTTCTATAAAACTATTATCCAATCAAAACAGATTTTGTAAATGAATAATCCAATTTAGATCTAGGTTATACTTACAATAGGGCTGGTAATATTAATACATTTCAGTAATTCATAATACCCTCTATTATGAATGTTAAGAAAGTATAAATAAGCCGCTAGGGTGGCAGGTTGACTTGTAGCGATGTCATAAATAAATATGTGATTGTTCGCGACAAAAGAGCGGGGATGAATGGTGTTTCTTGGCGTTATCGGGCCAGCGCACGCGCTCCACCCGCCGTTTACGCGTACGTCCCCGAGATTAGTTCGATTTGCCGCCACGTGGCGCCACGTGCACTGCGCCTACCCGCCAAATAAGATTAACGGATTTGCACACTACAGATTGCACACGAATGGGCAGGAAGTGTAAAGTGAAACGCCGGTAATGACGTTGTTTTGTGGATTCGCGTATCTTGATAATATTGATATTCTATTAATTAAAAACTAAACGCATTTTAACATGTGACCAGCTTTTATTACATTTACTAAAGCCGTTAAAGTGGCAGTGCTGTTCACAAACTAAAATCAAATGTATATGGAGCCAATAATAGTTTAGATATTCTACCATCTAATAAGAATCTGAATCTGGTAGTACAATAGTTGAATTGATGAATGATTTTTTATGTTATTTGGATAGTCAAACTGGCAAACGTACCACCTGATGGTAAGTGGTCGACGTCGCCCATGAACAAATACTAGTATACCTGGAACGAGCCCAGGCAACTAATTTATGTGTTGCCTATCCTGAGACATAAGGTGTTAAGTCTCAGTGCCAGTAATTACACTGCCTGTCTTGCCCTTCTCTCCGAAACACAGCAAAGCTGTTTGACGGGAGAAACAAGCAAGATGGTGGTACCCATGCAGCCGGGAGCGCGGCACAGCGCTCATAGATATATTTACCGGTCGGAGGGCACCGGTAAATATATCTATGTCTTCTAAGAGAACTAAGATGGAAAGATAAAGAATGACCCAATAAGCTTCCCAAACACAAACCGTCACAATTATCTTTATCGGTGGGAGAGAGGCGCTGCGCAATCCCATCCGCATGGGTACCATCCCATTTATTTTTTTCCGTAAAACAGCTTAAGTCTCAGGATAGGCAACACATGAATGTGTAGTCTTACCGCCGTTGACGACGCTGACCATTTGGTCATTTAGCATCAGGTGGCAGGACTGACAGTTTGCCTATCCAACAAACATTGTGGACGCCAAAAATTGTGGACATTTCACTTATAACTTATAACACATACCCAATTGATGCTGGGAAAGTTGTACTACGGTGAATTCCTCATTCAAGTATTTAAAATCAAATCAAAAAAAAAAAAAAAAAAAATCAAAATAGTAGCAATAAAAATATATTTTTGTCGTCAATTGATTCTACTACCGGTTCCAAGGGAAGCCCACTGAGAAGAACCGCCAGAAGAAACTCAGTGGAACTAATCATTTCGATGACCTCTGTGGCTCAATGGTTAGCGCGTTGGCACTCAAGCCGGAGGTAGCGGGTTCCAATCCCGCCTGGGAATAAAAAGTGTTCTGTGTTCCTGGGTCATGGATGTGTATTACGAGATTGTTAATTACGAGATTAAATATGTGTATTATACATATAATAAAAATCTTAAATGTGTGTATAGTATAAAAGTATTAAATATATTTCCGTTGTCTAGTAACACAAGTTCTTCGAGAACTTACCACGGGACCAGATTGACGTGGTGTAAAAAGTGTGCATAGATATATATGTAGATAGATATAGAAATAATATGTATTCTATAACAATTTTTACATCTCATCCTGAAACGCCTGGTAGGAATGCCCAATTCCCAAGGCGTGGTATCTTCCAAGCTTTAATACTTGTGGTATTAAAGCTTGCTATTTTATTTTCATGTACTTACATATTTGAAACTGGAACAATATTTTTTATCTAAAACAATTAGTCTAATAAAAGTCGATAATATTCGTGGCACGAGTCGTCATCCTACAAGAAGGGTCGGTTCTACACGTGTCATGATAAGGCATTCCCTTAAAGCCCACAAAAATCTTTTATCAGCTGTCTCTTAAATAGTGGAACATCACCGACGTTTTGAAAATCTTTGGGAGTTGCTTCTTATTCTTAAATAGGTCTTATGGCGGAATATATTTTTTATTTTACATAACAATATAATCATAAATATAATTTTGCGAAAAAAAAAAGCTTTCACATTGATTAGGCAAGTGAAAAAAAAAAACTGCTAAGTATGGATTTACCAAAACTTGAGTTACAGCAAATAAATGAAATAGTAATTTTTTTAATCGGGCTAGGCCCACCACTCGTTCCCACCACTGCTACTCCTGTATAGCCAGGATCGACAGCGGTAACCACTAAATGACCCTTTGATACGATCTCAGGGAGCCCGAGGGATACGTTGAAACTGCCTTGGGACCCGCAACGAATTTAATCAGAAGTATTCAGGAGGAGTAGGAAAAATTTCCAGTTTCCCTCCCCGGTTAAAGCGGGAGACAGTCCAAGAATGCAATGACTAACAAAGGTCAAGAAAAGACAGCAGCCAGGGGAAGCCCAGCTGCAATGCACCACGGAGAAACTTTTATGTCTACAAATATCTGCATATTATGATTAATATACATATTGTATATCAACTATGGGTTATTATATAGTAGTATGTAGAGAAAAGGGACACTTTTCATACACAGAGATGGTCCTTCTTGTCTAGATCTACACTCCATAGTTGACAGACAGACAGTGACGACATTGTCAAGTGTCAAGTCTTGCTCTTCCCACTTCGCCTAAATTGGGATACATTTGCTACATTCAAAAGATGCGCCTTTTATTGTGATATATACATAAAATATGTTTAATACTTTTCACACTTCACAACACAAAGTACATAGTATTATACTTAAGCACCCACTCGACTTCTGTTTACGTCGATCTTCCCGTTATAGCTGCCAGCTTAGCACGTCAAGTTATCGAAATAAATCTGAATAAATCGTCAAGTTCCAGAACAATGGCGGATTTCTAATGGGCATTAATATGGTATTAGCTTGAAGGGCACCGGCACACGCCATCGACGCCAGCGCCGCCTTGTTTGCTAAACTGCCCTAATCCACTATTTGTATGTACAATCACCACATTTTCGGATCATGTTCGGACAGATTCTATGGTTGCTGATAAATGTGGAGAAAAATAATAAATCTAAATAATTCGGACAGATTCTATGACACTTCATTTTGTCACATTTTTCGGCGATTATAGAATCATCCCTAATAGTTATTTTGAATGTCTAGTTATGGCTAAATTTTCCAGCGATTATAGCAACTATCATTTTTCAGCGATTATTGAATCACCTCTAAAGTTACCTTGAATTACTTATTAGTTATGGCTAAATTATTAAATTGCTATGGCTAAAGAAAAAAAAACATATTCATCGAATTTGGTCAGAGGTAAGAACTGAATTTTTTTTTGGAGTATGTAATATGTGTTATTGTATGTATATATAAAATATGTTGGAGTATGTTATATTCTTAGTACACGTGTATTTAATGGTCCAACCTAACATAACAAGGAGTTGAGTTCAAATTTGATTTTGGAATTATTGTAGAAATGTTATTAGGTTATTAAACTAGCTATACCACTGCTACGACAACCGTACTAGACTAGGCCATAAAAGTATTCAACGTGGTCACTCTACATTTTGAATGGCGCTTTGACTTCTGAGAGGAAATCCTTTTCCCACGAGCTTTATTCAAACATATGTAAAGCGTATGATGGATGACGCCGACGGCCGCCCTTAGTCGGGGGTTAGCCGTTTAAATCACAATCATTTAGCCCCTAAACTTTTTCGCTGGTCACTGTAACACCACGTTCGAATTTATGATGTAATGGATACTTATCGTGTAAAAATGTTCGATATTATTGCACTCATTGTTTGATGCTGGGAATGAAACACTGAAATGCGCATTGTCACTTTTTATTTCTAAAGTAGACTTGAAAGTTGTTCAAGAATATTTTGTAAAATTAAAGAAAAAAACGAATTCAAAATATATTGAAATAATATAGTCTAGGGCACCTTAGTGATATTAATTAAAATGAATCCATTGACGGGGTTTTACTTCATAGCTTATAGTTGATTGGTATTTTTTATTGTTTATTTGGAGTTCACATTTTTTTTTCTTTAACGCCGGGAAATGCTCTGAGGCATCCTGCTGGGGAGTGGGTCTCCCCACGCGGGTATGTGGGACTCGCTGCGCCCGAAAGCTGGTACGTAGGCGCAGCTTTACCCACTATAACCCGACGAGTCCCACCAATCCCGCATTTAGTGAGGTGCCCCGGATCTAATGAGCAAACAGGGCACCTCGACGGCTAGTCAGCCCCTCAGGGGACTGACGCCACCTCCACAGAGGGGTTGTACGGCACCACAGAACCACCCCTCCCAACGTCGGGAAAGTACAATGCGGTGAGGTTCCCGTCCTCGCCCGTTGCCCTCTGCTCTTTTGCCCCTCTTCTTATAAGAGGGGTACAAAGAGCCCCCTCGGCTCAATTAGCTTCGCCCAAGGTGCTGGGCACACCTTAGGCTACTGAGCCCCACCGCCACGACAAGGCCTGAACCATGTTGGGGGAGTTCACATCTTGCAATAGCTAATCTGGTAAAAGAAAACAACTTTTAATTGATTTATTATTAACAGATTATTGCAACGTATTCCAAAACCTTAATGTCTTGTAATTGTGCGTAACTCAAAACTTTGGCGCGAATAAATGTGGTGGAGGTTCGAAGTTTTCCCATTACCAGGCTCGCAGACATTAGCGGCCCTCCGGTTCATTAAAATTTGTCAGCCTGTCGTATAACAAACTTTCAAATGGATGTAGAAACTTAAGTGAAACTCGGTTGACGTAAAAACTTTGTCGGATTTCGAGTTTTTTTCTTCCACCATCAATTTCTCGGGCCGTCAAGAAGATTTTTCGCACTCGTAACGCGGAAGAGTAATTTAAGTTTTATAAAAGTCCGGAATTATGATCTTTGTTTCAAAGTTTGATTGATTTATTAAATTTTCTTTCTTTAAGTTATACAACTGGTTAGATTTTATTTAAGCTGTTTTTAACCTTTTAATTATCTTTTATGTTAATTTATTTTACTCAACTAGAGCTAAAAAAGCGAGTGTACATGAAATTGAAATATAGTTGGATGAAAAAAAAAAAAAAAAATTGTTGAATTGTTTAAAAAACGCGTTGTTTTACTTAAATCTGTTCTTAGCTTTATTTTGTTGTTTGAGTTGTTTCACTATAGCAGGCCAGCCGCGGTGCGTTTGATATATTTGACCCTTTTCAGTTGCATTCAACGTTTCATGGTTGACTCTTTACTTTTCGGTCGACACTATTTTGGTTCTATTTATTACATTCTTTTTAAAATTATTACTGTTTATCCTTAAAAATCTTATAGCCATTTCCCCATCTTAGTATGTTTTCAAATATTAATTGAGATATTATTGGTTCATTGATTATCAGAACATTTAAAATTAATCCATTTAATTTTTTAAACGCGCCACACTGCATCCCTAATGTGGGGTTTTCCTAACTGCCAGCAATCACTTTTGGCGACCCCCTGCACAGGCCTGTATCATTGTTTCGTTTTATGATCGAGGGGGTTAAATGAGCCCTAGGATATTGAAGAGGGTGTCACCGAGACACCAGTAGTTTAGTTTTAAATAACAGATGTAATTGTGTTTGGATGACTTAACATGTGTGTGAAAAGTATTTGGGGAAGTTTAGATTTTGTGCTTTTTTATAGTTTGTAACATTTACAACTCGTTTTATTAATTAGATACTTAATCCTAGAAGCCTCATCTATTTCGGACGTACACAAAGCCTTGTTAAAACATGTGTATAATAATAGGCTAAGATCCGGGATATAAAACGACCTTCACCAAGATGTTTATTTGATGAAACGTATTTTATATTTAATTTAATATGTCAATAAATATATTGCATATGGGTTGCCTAACAAATTTTAGTCCAGGGTATGTTTAATTAATAATAAAAAAATTAAAAAAAAAACATTTCACCGGTTTGATTATTAGATAAATTCTATACCAATCGAAAGTATGAAGCCCATAGAATATGCAAACGTTAGGTTGCCTATTCTTTTCCGGTCACAACTCTCGGGTAGCCAAGTATAAACAGGTAAATCTATACCGGACCGGGAGCAAAAGGCGCAGTATTTACATTTTTTGGCTCGGGTTCTTTATCTCGATTTTCATTATTTGAATTAGTAGGCTTTACGAGAATTTGACTTATTTCTCGTAATGACCTTTTGAATGTCGCTGCTTCAAATCTCTTCTCATCCAAGGACTCCTTGTTTAAGCTTTCTAAAATCTCGTCTTCGTCTAATCTTTAGACTGTAACATATTTCTACCTGAAACGCTGCCGAAAATGGTCAACCTTCCGCTGGTGTGGACACGGGCACCGTCCGCTAGCTCCCGTCCACCCGTCGACCCTGAACGAAAGAGCACGATGCGCTAACTATGGCGCTCGCTTAAACCGGTAGAAAAAGACAAACGATATTCGGTAGCGTGTACGCCTGTGAGGCGTGTTGAATATCTAGGCTTATAGGGTCAAGTAGGTATTAGATGCTGATGTTGATGATCATTTAATTATAAAATATCTTAATTGTCTGTCTAATGTTACCTATAAGACAGGTGTATTATAAAATACATTTGTTTACATTTCATTCACTTTTGCTGATTTTAATAACTTGAACAATTATTTATTCTTTTTATTATTTCTTTATTGTACGATTATTTAATTTATAGTCAATTATGTTTAGACTAGTCAGGTGGCAGTGATTAAGATTTAAATGTGAACTTAATTTTATGTTAGTGATATTTTAATGTCATAATTAGGTCATATTTGAATAAAATTTATTGAAGCTTCAACAATTTAGTTTTTTCGTTATTATCTTTTAATAATATAATTTATATTAAGCTTTTTGTTCACAGGTCAATGCTCTTGCTTAATTATCTTGCAACTAATGACTTAATTATCCGTAATATACGACATTGGTTTATAATAGGGATAACACTGGCTCATGGCCGTCAGGGCCGTCCGTGCGTACCGTACGACCTCATACGAGGCTGCGTGCGTACTGGCGGGCTCCGCGCCGTGGGACCTGGTGGCAAGGGCCCTGGCGCAGACGTGGAAGAGACGACGAGGAGAGGAGGAGGAAGAGGAGACCTCTGAGGAAGAAGAGTCCTGGCGGAGCCGCCTCCGAAGGCGTGTGCTTCGTCAGTGGAAGGAGAGGCTGGAGGAGCCTAGTGCGAGACACCGCACCGTGCCGGCTGTCGGTCCAATCCTGGAGCAGTGGATTGACCGGCGGCACGGCATCATCACCTTCCACCTTGCGCAGATTCTGACGGGGCATGGCTGCTTCAGAAGGTATCTGTGGAAGGAGGCAGGGGCGGAGGACTCGCCAGGGTGTCATCACTGCAACAGCAGTGAAGACACTGTAGACCATACCCTGGCGGAGTGCCCAGCATGGGCGGAGGCAAGGGCGCCCCTCGTCGCTGAGGTTGGCGCGGACCTGTCGCTCCCTGCAGTCATCCGAGCGATGACCGTCAGTGAGAGCACATGGCAGGCGGTCCTCTCCTTCTGCGAGGTAGTCATGTCGCAGAAGGAGGAGGCGGAGCGGGAGAGGGAACGCACTGGCGCCTCTTCCCGCAGGAGAGCGCGGCGGCGACAGGTGGTCGCACCGCCGTGAGGGACCTGTGCGCGGCCGATCGGGGGATCCGCCGCGCGCGTGTTAGGTTCGGGCTATAAGGCACTTTAAGGGCCTCTTCTCCCAAAACTATAGGTATTTAACGCACCGAATCGGTTTGCACTTGCGTTGCGCGGGAGATGTCTTTATATGAACTCCGGTGACCTACCACGGCCGGCAAGCACGCCACAGTATACGAATATGCAGTAGATTGACTATGCTCGAATTATTCTTAGATGTGATAATTAATAATTATGCATAACAAAATCTTGTTGTTGTTATAGTTATCTAGTTTTGGATTTATAGAAATACTAGCTGGTGCCAGCGACTTCGTCTGCGCAGGATAAGATAGTTTTATTTCTTCACTAATTAATCGAAAGGAACTTCGACCCATCCGGGTGTCCCTTGACACCTCTCTTTAGTTTTTTTTAATAAAAAGTATCCTATGTTACTTCTAATACTTCCAAGAATATGTGTACAAAGTTTTATGATGATCGGTTAAGTAGTTTTCGCGTGAAAGCGTAACAAACATCCATGCTTTCAAATTTATAATATTAGTAAGGATTAGGAAGGATGAATTAGCTACATAGGTCTAAAAAAGCTACATATGTCAAGGGACACAGGGTAGTGCCATGCTGCTTGCAGCCGAATTGGGCCGGCACGACCGTAGGGGTACCTCTCGTTCACATGATAATGGCGTCAAGTGACACCTATGCTGTCGCGTTTCTTGCGGTGTATGAGTTTCCGGTGTCCCATTGCAGGGGATGGGGTAAAGGAGGGTAATGCATCTGCATTATCTCTTGTGTGAATGTTTACGAGGACGACCTCTGTGGCTCAATGGTTAGCGCGTTAGCGTTCAAGCCGTAGGTTGCGGGTTCGAATTCCGCCAGGGAACAAAAAGTTTTCTGTGTTCCTGGTTCATGGATGTGTATTAAATATGTGTATTATAAATAAATAAACCTTAAATATGTGTATAGTATAAAATATTAAATATATTTCCATTGTCTGGTATTCGTAACACAAGTTCTTCGAGAACTTACCACGGGACCAGATTGACGTGGTGCAAAAAGCGTCCTTAGATATTATTATTATTATGGGAGTCGGTAGTCATCTAAGGCTCCGAATGCTCGTTTGTCCCCCTAAGGCCTAAGCTATAAAAAAAATCAATCATTCTGAGATACAAACATTCTTTGTTTGTTTTGGAGATTAAAAAATTGTAGACAAACATATTCTTTTATACTATATTAATTGTTTTAAAATTCAACAAAATTTAGTTGTCGTATGATAGGTCCAGGTCCATTTTCATCAACCCATACATCATCGATTAATGTTAGACACGGGTCTCCTCTGAGAAGAGGGTCAAGGCCATAGTCCTCACGACACTGCCCTGTGGGTAAGGGGCTAGGAAATGATTGCAAATCAGAAATATTTTGTGATGAAGGTTCCTCATTTTCTTTATTGTCGGACAATTTGAATTCTTCAAGTGTTAACAATTTCTGGAAGAAGGCATCACTACATAGTATAAACTATAAAGCAAATCCGCTTCCCGCGTCTGACTGTATGTATGCTTACATCTTTAAAACTACACAACGGATTTTGATGCGGTTTTTTTAATAGATAGAATGATTCAAGAGGAAGGTAATAGGTACATGCATAATATAGTAGATAAACACTCATAATTTTAGAAGTTTCTGATGTGATGTCATAAATAAGCACATTTTTTGCACTTACATTGCAAACGCTTGATGAACCCTAACAGATAGATCAAAATAATGTACTACATTATTATACACCTTAGCCGGGCCCGGTTCCGAATTAATTATTATTGTATCAATGTATGGTTGAATTGTGTATCCTAAATATGCATACTGAAAAGTTCGCGATGGCATAATATGTCTATATTAGTTAAATATAACACACTACCTATATCCATTTTAATACTTTAAAAAATTGCCAATTATAAAGCGGTAATGTAAAAGCTATTCACAAAAATACGGTATTAATCACTACATATTATAAAATAAAGTCCTACGCCCGTCCATAGATAAATAATTATCATCAATGCGTATATGGTTGTATATCTAAGTTAACTCGGGCGAAGCTGCGGGCAACAGCTAGTTTGTGATAAAACTGTATTAAGATTCTTTTTCCTTATTTTACTTTTTTTATTCGCCAATTTTTTCAATTAAATAACTAGGTACTACACAAACTCAAGTATCTATTTATTTACACTAATTAAAGGTTTTGTATTGCATACTAATTACAACTAAGAACAACAATTGTTAGTAAGTATTAAGTAGCTATATTATTTACACTGTGTCGTCTTATTTATTTAGACGTAATAATATGAAATGCGCGGTAACAACGTTGTCACGAGCAAAAGCGGCACAGGTCCTACTTCGATGACGCCCGGCTGGGTACTGGTGCGACGTGGTGCGATGCGCGAGAGCCATTTTTATCGTTTTTTATTTTTCAAAAATTTTTGAAGTGACATAATAAAGATCTATCCAATCATTTCCACGTCATCCCCGTTTAGCAATTTAAACGTAAAAGTTTCATTAAAATTGAGTTACCCGAAGTCTCATACTACTCAATTTGCTTTTAAAATCGACGTTACTTTAGAATTTTTTTTGATCATGTAAATGTTAAATATTGTATTTTTATCCAAAAAATCCCTAGATCAAAGATGTATCTATACCCTAATTTTTTATTATTATTTTAAAATGACGACTTCTATGAAAACACCTCGATCTAGAAACAACAATTTGGGATAAGGGGCCCTTAATGTGTTCAGGGTGCCTTAAGCGGAGATGGAGGAGGGCACGACACCTCCAGAGAAGAGTGCCAGATGGCACACCGTTGTGGCCCGGTGCGGACGTCCACAGCTCTCGCGTCGGGTCACCTAGACGACGAGGAGAACACCGCTGGGGTTTAGTGGGTAGAGTCTGCGTTCACCTTACCAATTTCTCGGGCGCAGAGAGTCCCACATAACCTCCGGGCCCCCCCGGACCCGGTGGTATGCCTGAACGCATTCCCCAGCGAAACCAAAAAAAAAAAAAAAAAAAAGGGATAACACTGGCTTCTTCAGCAAGGTTCGAAAATCAAAGGCTAACTAACGAATTAAATATTTGTTTGTACCTAGGTTTGTACAATACCTTGATAGTATCAACGATAAGAGAGTCAGTACTTTTTCTTTGTTCTAGATTCACATGCTATATGTTTACAAATCCATGCTACGAGAAACCTTTTAGAAAGAGAATTTTTAAAGTTCATCAATGGATAAAATCCAAATTAAAAAATTTAAATTCTTTGATATAAAGTTCACATTTTCTTTCGATATTGAAGTATGTTTTTTCTTCTAAAAACAATAATAGGTAGTTGAGTTTGTAGTCAATTAAATTTTGGTGTCATTTAGTCTGATAGAGGGAGAGACTAAGGGTGCCGGTAACTGGAGACGCCAGTAAATCAGCTTTATTAGTGGGGTGAGCGCTATCTATATTCAAATCAGTATTTGATGCTATGGTTTGTTTGAAGTCTGCGTTGATCGGAATTCGGAATTGTAACGCAACGTCAAAATGACCTAGTAACATCTAAATGTGTCTTTTTTTACGCACAATTATTATATAATCACGATAGGAAAGTCTAGGTAGGACACATTGAAATATGTATGTAAGGAATGGTAATGAATGGTTGTCATCATACAAGACAGATTATAAATATTTTATCTACTATTAAAGTTTACTTGTTGTCCTGATTGTTTGTAAAATAATTATAAAATTCTTCCGTTTTTAATGAATACACGCATGATTTATTGTTCATTATGTTTCTTCAGATCTTCTATTAATAAAATTGGAATCATGTGTACCTACTATATTAATTATATCCGTATAAATAATTAACCCTAAAATAGCATCTCCCAAAATAATCGGTTAATGATTAAAGGTATAAATATTTTTAGAATGATATATAAATTAAATTATAATATTAGAATTGGACTAGTTATTTCTAGTTAGTAATAATACTAACGTTTATATATTTCAGGTCCGAAATTACAGAATAGGTATCGGATGAAATGAAAATAGAAATTCAAAATAATACAATGCAGACAAAATTTAACCATAAAATAAAGCGACTCGAATGTCATGGCTGATAGACATATAACTAAATCTCTATAATAAATTGTAAAAAAATATGTTCGCTGTTCGAAATTCAAATATAATTATAAAGTATTTGTCGGGGTTAGCGCGGCGCGGGTCGAGCGACCATAGATAATGTGCACGCGCCGCGAAACAAACCGCGCCAATTCACACTTCCTGCCTCACGGATATTAGATGTCATATGACATGTTTCTGATGCACAATGATACAAATTATTGCGATATTTTTAAACTTTACTATAAGCACTCAATATCAGCCTAGGGGAACAGGATTTGGGAAAAATACATTTTAAAATCATCATACAACATACCACGTTTATTTTTTGGAATGTGAACTTTTACTTTTGACGTGACGACGTCTTATAATTCGATGGAGCCGGCTGCACGAACGAAATGACTCATGCGTCGTTACCTCGCTCTGAGGCGTTCCATTTTCTTATGACGTTGTCACGTTCAACTATCGTCAGTAAACCGACTTTACAGACAACTGATTTTTTTGTATTTCATATACACGATAATCACAATAGAGTAAAGTTATTTTACTTGTTTGTACATGAAATAATAATGTAATAATTTTATTTCGGTATAATATAATCATCATCAATCAGGATACGGTTTGTAAATCTAAGTTAATGCAGGCGAGCTGTGGGCACCATCGTTATACCTACAAAAAGAAAAGTTCGAATTTTCTAACGCTATTAGTATGATAGATATTATATTCTTTCATTTATTTCTTATCGTCGATAGCAAGGTTATCTCCAATCGGCTTGATTCTTTGGCGCTGCGTAGAGATGTCGGAGCCCTCTGCATCTTCTACCGCATCCGCATTTACCGGTGGGAGGGAAGCGCTGTGCCGCGCTCCCGGCTGCATGGGTACCACCATCTTGCTTGTTTCTCCCGTGAAACAACTTTGCTGTGTTTCGGAGAGAAGGGCAAGACAGGCAGTGTAATTACTGGCACCGAGACTTAACATTTTATGTCTCAGTATAGGCAACACATACGGGGAGTGTTCTGAGGAATTGTTCGTTACCTGCAGCAGAATTCCACCACCGGACATCGCGGAAAAACTCCAAATTTCACCCTCACCATCTCGATGTCCGGAAATCCACAACAACTCGATTTTTACGGTATTTCCTGCCTCGCACAACAAATATATGGAATTAGCTGCCACTTACGGTGTTTCCGATCCGTTACCACTTAGGGACCTTCAAGAAAAGAACATACTCCTATTTGAAAGACCAGATGTCGCTATCACTTACCATCAGGTGAACCGACTGCCCCCTCTTCTATATAAAAAAATCTGTTTTACATAAGTTTAGGAGTACCACGGAAGTAGAGTAACGAATTGATTATCATATCTAGTATTTTTATAGCATTATTAAAATTATAGGTACTGGGAACAGTATTGGTTGTAAACTAAACCAATCGTTTATTATTAAATAATATATGTTTTCCTTCACCGGTGAGCAAGCTCATGTCTCATGTTCTGGTGCTCAGAAAAATTAAAAAAAAAAAAAAACCCATTTCAAGACACTACAGGGGTCAGGATCGAACTTAAGAGGCCGTGCCCATATTAACTAGACCATCGTCGCTCGCACATTAAAACCTGACCAAATAGATTTATATTCAATTTGTTGGTTTTCTAAATAGTTTGGTTATATATCAGAGATATTTCACCAGATGTTTTGTCTATGGATACACGACTTTTAACACCCATTACATAAGGCACCTCTCATTAGCGGTTTTGTTAGGGTCACAGATAATATAGGGTGGATACTGGATTGTAATTGACATGTGTTTATATTGTACTCGCCAATGTTGCCAGACACTATCGTCATTTTAATTGTATTGTATTGTATTTAGACTCGCGAAAAGTATGTTCGCTTGTTGTTATAATATTGTTAACTGAGATGATATTATTGTTTTTATTTTCTGTAACCTAGCATGAGTAATATGAGCCAGGTGTCACAAATTATCCCCACCATGGTGAGCCCAGCACCTTGGGCGAAGCTAACTGAGCCGAGGCGGCTCTTTGTACCCCTCTATAAGAAGAGGGGACAAAAGAGCAGGGGCAAGGGACGAGGATGGGAACCTCACCCCATTGTACTGTCCCGACGTTGGGAGGGGTTGTTCTGTGGTGCGGCACAACCCCTCTGTGGAGGTGGCGTCGGTCCCTTGTGGGACTGACTAGCCGTCGAGGTGCCCTGTTTGGTTATTGAATCCGGGGCACCTCACCAAAGGCGGCATTGGTGACACTCGCCGGGTTTTAGTGGGCAGAGCTGCGTCCACTTACCAGCTTTCGGGCGCAGTGATTCCCACATACCCGCGTGGGTTGACCCACTCCCGTTAAAGAAAAAAAAAAAGGTGTCACAGATTATGTGAAAAAAGGGCGCATTCAAACGATTTCGATACAATAATATTAATAGTTGTATATATAAAAAAATCGTGTTACGTTTGTCTGCAAGAAAACGGTTTTTTTAATTAGGTGGACCACTGATTATCGTTTTTAAATTTGCGGACTGTTTAGACTGGATACCTAAGGGATATGAGGAAAACATGGTTTCGTAATAAGGAATGAAAGGACTCATACACGGACAAAAGACTTCTAAGATCTAGGTAAGTATTACTTCTGTGGCGGACCAATCAGCGCCACATTCCTGAATCACGCTATCGAAGTTCCACAGCTCGTTGCTATACATACAACAGCTGAATTGATTCTGTTGAAATCACAACCGACGCCAGGAGGCCGTGTGGTCGGAGACTGCACGGTAGGCGAGGGGCAACCCCCCACTTTATAAATCAAAAGTGAGCCGAATGGGCTCACACTAATCCGATGAAGCATTAGGGCCTTCGGGCCATTAGCATAGATCCCTCCGAAAAAAAAAATCTGTTGAATGCCCATCCGGGACCCTCAAAATGCGGCTGAAGGAGCTCGCAGTGGTTTTAGTTTACGGGTAGGGCACTCCCAGGTGCGAGTCCCACATAGGGTCAGGATCTACCCAAGATCCTGGCTACATGCGTAAAAAGCATTTCCCTGCGATAACAAAAAAAAAGGGCTCCATAATGAAGCAAACCTTCAGACCGAAACATAAAATATTTAAGAATATGCGCAGTAATCCCTTCAGCTTCAGTAATATTAATTAAAAATAAGTTTGAGCGAATATAAGTTAAAGTAATTAGGCGACGCACGGGAGCGCGGAAACGGAAGTTGGCCGGAGATGAAGGCACGATACAATATCCGGTTAGAAGCCATTTCCGCCGCGAGACGTCGATGTGTGGATACCTTTAGCTGGATACATCAATTTTATACATTTTGGCTTAGTTTGCTTCTACATAATATTAGGTAAATGTAAAATAATTGTACATCCATACTTTAATACTAACACTATAATCGTAAAGGTAACTTTGTCAATCTGCCTGTTTTTACCATTCATGCCTCAACCGCTGATCAGATTTCCATAAATCAGAAGATCCTGAGAATAGATGAAGGCTATAAATGAAAAAAAAAAAAAAATTACAAAAATGTCTCAACATCGAAAATTTTCTTCAGTTTTTAAATGAAACGAATGATTTGAAAAATTCTTCCTAAATGTGAGGTTTGTAATGAAGTAAAGTAACGTGAAAAACCTGCATGTCTGCAAAGCTTAAAATTTTTTCAAAATAATAATTCAACATATTTATTTAAGTATATGATCTAGTTTTGCCTAATATTTCGCTTATTTAGAGGAAACCTGTATATTTGAAGGAAGATAAGAGGCCATTTATTTTAGAAAAAAATAGGTTTTATTTTATTTTAATTCAAGTGATACCATAGACAAAATCAACAAATAGGGAGACTCTTACTAATGATCATTATTTGTCTCATATAAGTATTAACAAGTCATGAACAAAATCACATTGAAAAAAAATCAAGCACTGAATACACATCAATATAAAACCCCAGCGTTAGGATAAGTTAACGCGTCCCAAGTGTCTTTTGTGGGCTGATGACGATGATAAGGCATACCGGCGTCAAGTCATCATCTCTAAAGAGGTCCGTTACCTCGGAGGTCACTCGACGCGGAGAGGGAAACAGCATTGTTCGTGAGGACTTAAGCGGTGTTTCAACTGAAAGTGGCAAGTATGTACTACGGTTTCGAAATCCTATGTAATTATAAATAAAATGGCGCTGCAAAATATCATTCAAAATATAATTAAGTAAAGTTTATTTTGATTACGTGATTTAATTGTATAAAATAGGTATCTGTAGCAGTCAAGAAGAGCTTCTGAAGACCTTTTGGAGCCATGTTTAGGCTTGACACGGGCATGCATTAGAAGCAAACAGAACATCGTCATTGACTTCGGTAATCAGAGTGCTTTTTCTTCTTTTTTTATGTTAGTTGGATAGGCAAACTGGCAAACGTGTCACCTGATGGTAAGTGGTCGACGTCGCCCATGAACATAAACTAGTTTACCTGGACCGAGCCTAGGCAACTCATCTATGTGTTGCTTATCCTTTTTTTTTTTTTTTTTTTTTCTTTAACATCCCGGGCAACAGGCATCCCGCGGGGGAGTGGGTCTCCCCACGCGGGTATGTGGGACTCGCTGCGCCCGACAGCTGGTAAATAGAAGCAGCTCTACCCACTAAAACCCGGCGAGTGCCACCAATGCCGCCTTTGGTGAGGTGCCCCGGATCTAGAAAACAAACAGGGCACCTCGACGGCTAGTCAGTCCCGCAAGGGACCGACGCCACCTCCACAGAGGGGTTGTCCCGCACCACAGAACAACCCTTCCCAACGTCGGGACAGTACAATGCGGTGAGGTTCCCATCCTCGCCCCTTGCCCCCTGCTCCTTTGTCCCCTCTTCATATAAGAGGGGTACAAAGAGCCCCCTCGGCCCAATTAGCTTCCCCCAAGGTGCACCGCTCACCCTAGGTTACTGAGCCCCACCGCCAAGACAAGGCCTGAACCCTGGTGGGGATGTGTTGCCTATCCTGAGACATAAGATGTTAAGTCTCGGTGCCAGTAATTACACTGCCTGTCTTGCCCTTCTCTCCGAAACACAGCAAAGCTGTTTCACGGGAGAAACAAGCAAGATGGTGGTACCCATGCAGCCGGGAGCGCGGCACAGCGCTTCCCTCCCACCGGTAAATCTTCTATTCAGTATATATATAAAAAATCGATACCTGCATATGTATGCTAGAATATTCAAAACTAATATCCAATGAGAAATTAAAATGTCTTATTGAAACCCAAGAGAGGACACCAGGAGACAGGGGCGTCCAAAAAAGATGACGATGAAACAAATAACGATCTCCGCCTAACCGGCCATACTGGACCAGAGTCGCAGGAGATAGAGCTCAGTGGAGAGAGCTGAAGGAGATCTATGCCTATGGCACACCGAATAACGACAGACTTAAAGCACTTTAGGAAAAAAGGCTTTATTAATATTAAACTAATTGTCATATTTCTCTATCCCTATAAAAACGCTTTCAAAAAGATCAAAACCTTTTGTTACTCATGTCATCGTGATGATAATATAAGTAACAATTTTCACAGTGAGGATGTAACGACTGCGATCAGCTCCAAGACAATATCAATTCGTGATAGTTATTGAAAAGCAGCCCTCCAATTGATATTGTACATATCTAATAATTCGGCGTGCTGTGATTATACAGATAGAGATAGGCACCCACTGAGATAACCTCTTACATAGCTCACAGCACATAACGTACCACCCCAACTACAGACAGCAAAAACATCGGTTAAAATGTATTTAAAAAATAGTACACAGTTATGGAAAGTTAGTGAGTATATTTTGTAATGAACAACGATCTTTTGTGTCACTTATGTAATGGGATGATGAAGGTCTTTTGATTAAGTTCAAATTTACAGGATTTATGTTTCATGGTCCAGGATAGGACCCTGTATCCATACCCACCATGCATTCAGGCCTTGACATGGCGGTGAGGCTCAGTAGCCTAAGGTGTGCCCATCACCTTGGGCGAAGCTAATTGTACCCCTCTTATAAGAAGAGGGGACAAAAGAGCAGGGGCAAGGGGCGAGGACGGGAACTTCACCCCATTGTATTGTTCCGACGTTGGGAGGGGTTGTTTTGTGGTGCGGGACAACCTCTCTGTGTAAATGGCGTCGGACCTCTATGGGGCTGTCTAGCCGTCGAGGTGCAGTGTTTGTTTATTAGATCCGGGGCACCTCACCAAAGGCGGCATTAGTGGCACTCGCCGGGTTTTAGTGGGTAGAGCTGCGTCCACTTACCACAGGCGCAGCGAGTCCCACATACCCACGTGGGGAGACCCACTCCCCCGCGGGATGCCTCAGAGCATTTCCCGGCGTTAAAGAAAAAAAACCCTGTATCCATATATTTACGTGAGTAGCTTCATTTTGAAGAGACGCCCAACAATTTTCTGTGTTTAATTCTCAATTGTGATAGCTAACAGAGGTAGCAAGGATAAAATATATCGATTTGATGATGAACGTAGGAGCAGGATAACGTACCACGCAATTTGTAGGACAATATGACTGTTATGTTATGTAAATACTAGCGACCCGCTCTGGCTTCGCACGGAGCAATACAACGTTCACAGCTTTTTTGTCATTAGACGATAAAAGCACGTTTTCTTTACAGGTTACTCTTGAAAGAGCGGCATGTAATTGGCCACGTGAAAAACACTCAACGTTCAAATCTAAGCCTGCAACGTTGAAAGTTTGACTATGGTTTATTAAGGATTAAAGGTCATTGATAAAATCGGATATCCCGGCTGGTACCACCGCATCGCAGCCGGTACCTATGTCCCTGCATTTTAAATCTGTAATATCTTCGAAAATATTAATTTCAATTACATGATGTAAAGTCATAATAATCTATATTAAATGTACAATGTATTTAAGGTACTTAATTGGATAAGGATTAATGCTGTATTACTTAAAATCGCTTCGTAAATAATCATCAAAATCGCATCAAATACGTTGTGTAGTTTTAAAGATCTAAGCATACATATACAGGCAGACGCGGGAAGCGACTTTGCTCTATACCTACTATGTAATTAATAATTAACTAAGTAATTTAAAAAAACTGCTGATTAGTAATCATTTTTTATGACCTCGTTATCGATACATGTTGGAAAGAGGGAACTCTTTTATACTATAATACATATATAATAATATGTTGGGACAACTCACATCCGATCCCAAACTAGGCAGAGTCTGTTTTTATGGCAACCAGAAAAACTGATACACACTTATATATTTCTAAATACATACATATTATAGATAAACTATACGCAGACACAGAACAAATGATCATACTCATCACACAAACATTTGTCCTGGTTGGGGATCGAACCTTCTGGTTTAGCAGTCAGGGTCACTAACCACTAGACCAACAGGCCAGTCAAACCATACATTTTGTAGGACAAATATTTTTTCGAATAATTTTGATAATTATCATCAGATTGAACAAAAAAAGCTAGTTAGTAATAAATTTTAGAGAATCATCAAATGGACATATCTTATCCTTGCTATCTCTGATCACCACCAGATCAAGAGAATATCTCTTGATCTGACGGTGTACCAACAGCTGTCCTCCAAACTTCAATATGAAGATGGCACCCCGTGACGATGATGATCTCTGTTAGCTACCACCTTGCTATCACAATCGAGAATTTTCACACAGAAAATTGTTGAGCGTCTCATCAAAACGAAGCTACTCACTGAAAATTAGCTTGATAGTAATCACGTGCAAAAATGAACCCTGGAACCTGGACTATCAAGCTTGTCTAAGGCTTTACATTTTTTATACGTGTTAGGGCATTATTTTTGTACCCATTTTATTATAATTCTTTGAATGGTAAATTTTCTTAGTTTTAGTTGATCTTTCATGTCGGTTACGATGGTCAACTAAGTCAAAGTTGCCCATATCTATAAAGATAAATAAAATTGGAGTGTCTGTTTGCAATATTACAATATTCGCTTTTTATTAAATGCATATGGATGTATACACAGAGCATATACCAAAATAACATTTTTTATAATTTTTGTCAGTCTGTCTGTCTGTTTGTTGCGGCTAATCTCCGAACAGCGGATCTGATTTTTTTGGGAATTTCACAGTCAGATAGCTGATGTTATAAGGAGTAACTTAGAGTATGTAATAAATAATCACCAATCCGGGTACGGCTGTAAATCTAAGTGAACGCGGGTGAAGCAGCGGGCAACAGCTAGTATTATATAAACGGAATGGAATGGCATGGAAACTTATCCATATTATGTTGTCTTACTTCACCTTAGACTCAAGAAGTTAATTCTTGATCTAATAAAGTGCAAGTCTCGATGCCTGCCCTTTTTTCTTTAAGGAACATAAAAAACTGCTTCAAGGCAAAGCAGAGTACCCAAGCAGAATAATACATACAATTAGTATCCCTCATAAACTTAGCAACTAAACGTTTTTCGACGCAGAAAATTTGTGGTATGCCTTGCTGACGCTACTTGGCAGTTTTCTGAAAGGATCTAAGGAGGGTGGCGAGGCCTCGAGGATGCGCCCGGGGCGGGGGACGCGGGCCGTGACGTCACGTCCTATCTCGGCGGCCATCTTGGATTATCTCGTCGCACCTGCGGGGCGCGGGGGGCGCCAGTATCGACCGCCCGCTACTGTCCGTGCACATTTTTCAGGGAGACCCTAAATTTCAGCATTACATTAATTTAGGCGAAACCCGTTTCTTTCGGCTCCACCTTCCTTATCGCGATATGGCAGTGAGTAAATAAATCCCATTCAACGTGAAAAAATCGTTGAATTGAAATTTTGATCAACATAAAACCTTTTTGTAAATTAAAACGTTTCTGAATACAAAAATAACATTCGTTTCACTGTAATGAAAATATTAACATTCATATTTAAGAGTAGTGTCAAAAAGCTAATTAATGCTTTATCCTGTCGATAGGAATAGTAAACTATTTTCACCATTACATTCATCCAGCGATATGTTAATATACTTTTTAAAAATGGACAAGATGTTCTGCATTATTATAAAAGCTATGCGTATTTCCCATACTCAATATTTCTTTATAAAACCATTAGACTTGTTATTAAATATAAAATACAAAATATAAAAAACCAATAGATACGAATACTAAAAAAAAAAACAGCCTCTATGATCTACAATAGGACTTTTTATTAGGAAGCTGCTCGTTTCGTGCACGCGTAAAGCTTTGAGTAAACAGCTAATAAATTAATATTAATCACAGGTTAATATAGTTTAGTATTTTCTAGATCATGTAGTAAAATACTGGTCTTCTACTGCTAGGGATAAGTCTCCCCTAAGGTTCTTCTACCTGACCGTTCCTGTACGAGTCAGTCCGTATTGCGGTGGACTTCTCAGTTCTCACAATAAGAATTATGTGTGGAAAATAAGTACGCAATAACTCAAGACCAAAGAAAAGTACATTTTCTGGATGTTGCAACAAAAAACAATTCATCATATGAAGTGAATTCTATATTACGACAATTCAAAGTAGGACTTTTCCAAACAGCTTACCATTTTAACCAAATAATAACCAATAATTTGAAACCAAAAAGATACATATAAATCTCAACCCAATCAAATAAGTATACACGTAACACTGATTACGGTTTTTACTTTGTAAAAATCTCTAAAATTCAGATATTTTTCAAAGACTTTACAAAAACCGCACTGACTGCCTTTACTTACGCATAAAACCTCTTTGATATTAGAAATAGAAAGAAAATAGGGCTTTGTATGAGGATCATCTTTTGATGTTGCACAAAGCCTGGCGCGGTCGAGATGGGCTCCATAGATGTTATCAGCTAAACTGCGGTACTGATAAGGCTTGTGCGCCCTGAATTTTAATATTAGGATCAATTGTACCACTAATTGAATCTGCTAAACTCTAAATTGTAACCCACATGTATGGTCGTTTGTTTATATTGATAGAATCTACTAACCTTGTTTTATTAAAGATGGATATTTTTATTATTCATCATCATCATCATGAGCCTCTATCCGTCCACTTCTGAATATAGGCCTCCCTCAATGAACGCCAAGACCGGTCACCGCACGGAGATCGTCTTCCCAGTTTTCCGGGAAATGATCTGAGGCATCACGCGGGGGAGTGGGTCTCCCCACGCGAATATGTTGGACTCGCTGCGCCCGAAAGCTGGTAAGTGGACGCAGCTCTGCCCACTAAAACCCGGCGAGTGCCACCAATGCCGCCTTTGGTGAGGTGCCCCGGATCTAATAAACAAACAGGGCACCTCGACGGCTAGTTAGTCCCCTAAGGGACCAACGCCACCTCCACAAACGGGTTGTCTCGCACCACAGAACAACCCCTCCCAACGTCGGGACAGTACTTCGGGGTGAGGTTCCCGTCCTCGCCCCTTGCCCCCTGCTCTTTTGACCCCTCTTCTATAAGAGGGGTACAAAGAGCCCTCGGCTCAATTAGCTTCGCCCAAGGTGCAGCGGCTCACCCTAGGCTACTGAGCCCCACCGCCACTTCAAGGCCTGAACCATGATGGGGATCGTCTTCCCACCTGCTTAATGGCCGACTAACAATTTATTATTATCTAACCATTTGTTAACCGGATTGCAATAAACGGCTATATCTGTAAGTACCTATAAATTAAAATGGAACCTTTTTTTGTTGTGTTGGTTATCGTCAGGACAAGGTTTGTATAAAGTTCGGCCTAAGCATTCTGCTTATGGCGCATTGTTTGTCGGTATAGTCGGTTTACGGACGATAATTTCGCCTGCTCGATCGGCTCTGTCACTTATTCCACATTCTCGCTTGCACGCTCGGCTTAGGCAGAACGTGACACTTTTTCGTGCGTGCAGCCGGCGTTCATTGATTTATGAGACGTTATCACTTATCACGTCAAAAATGATGATAAATCAGTAAGGGCGGGACAACATTTGCCGGGTTCAGCTTGTATAAAATAAAGGTTAAATTGACATGGTCTTTTCTCTCGTGAAAAAGACATTCGTAGATAATGCCAATATTGAGCTCAGTGAAAGTGAAAACATAAATATTATACCGTTTTTTTAACAGTATCTTTTGGATTATATTGCTTTAAAAACAATGGCATTTAAGAAATAAACGACATATTATTTACAAGTATTTTTTTAGAAGTTTTTAATTTTTTTTTCAAACTTCAAAGTCACGCTTTTACATAAAATATTTGAAGGTATTTATTTACGTTTGTTTATGGTGTAGCCCACGGTTTTACCCGCGTACTTCCTATTCCCGTGGGAGCACGTTGATAAATTTTAGCCTATGTTATTCTGATGTATAAACAATATTATTATAAACTTTTTATTTAAATCCGTTATGGCGTGAAAGAATAACAATCATACAATCTTTGGTGTTTATAATATTAGAAGAAAGGAGAATATTTAAAATTAATAAAGTTTAGTTTAGAATAAATATCAGTTACATTTTTGCTAATAGACATTTATGAAATGTCTTTTAGAAAATAATATCAGTAATTCACAGATTTTGAATTATTGATGTATTATGTATTTGTAGAAATTGCTTAAATTAACATTCATCTTTTTCGAAAGCTTAACATATTAATGCTTGTATAATTTTTCACAAAGTAGGAAGTAAATGATATTTTTTCACTGTTACGCACGGTGGTCTGACCACCAGGGTAGCACGTGCCTCACCCCACCACTTAATTATATCCGGGACAGAAGCGCCCTCTAGCGAGGTGCGCAAGCGCAGCTGCCACAGCACGCGCTCTTCATTATTTTGCCGACCGTACATTGTTTTTGTAGTGTTAGCCCGGTGGTCTGGAATTAACATGTTGATACACACTTGTTTATTCTCCTGTACTTTTTTGTTGTCGGCACTTGAGGTAAGAGTACTTCCGAAAAGCTGTATGCTTTTTAACCGACTTCAAAAAGGAGGAGGTTATCAATTCGTCGGAATCTTTTTTTTTTTTATGTATGTTACCTGATTACTCGAAGATGGCTACACCGATTTGAAAAATTATTTTTTTGTTCTAAAGGGTATACTTCCCAAATGGTCCCATGATAAGGAAACCAGGATCTGATGATGGAATCCCAGAGAAATCGAGGGGAACTTTCGAAAATCATTGGGGCGACTAGTGCGTTTAATATATTCTATATAAAGTGTTTTGAAGGACTACAATTTAATGAAGGTCTAGAGTCGATCTGATGCTGGAGCCGAAAGACAGTCGAGGGAACTCCTCGACGATTTACATCAGTAACCTTTTATTTGGGCTTGATTAATTTGTAATGATGAGAACTTTACACTTAGATGTGTTGTGACTGTCATTAAGGGTCTGATGATGAAGACAAATGACAATTAAGGGAACTCCTCAACAGTTTACAGTAGCTACCTTGTGTTTGGACTTAATTAATTTAAATTGATGAGAACTTTGCACCCATATTGGGTATAAGCGCCATTACAGGTGTGATGATGGAGACCTTACACAGTCGAGGGGAATCCTCGACGATTTACAGCTTTTATTGGACTTAGTTCATACGGCTAAATAATATACCAAAATCTTGTAATTTTGTTTAATTCATTTAATTTTACTTGTCGTTGTTAAATGAACAAAAAACAACTGTGCCTTGGAAGCGCATCATAGTATTTCAAGGTCATCATAATATCCATTCTATACCTACCTATATATTGGTGATGGTGATGTTCTATACCTATATATAACAGAATTATTTAACGAATAGCAGCAAATCTGCCGTGATTGCTTTCAATTACATGTATATAAAGTTTTACACAATTCCATTTCGGTTTTTGCATTTGTTATGTAATGATTTAAACCCTCCTACGTTCATCTCATTAATACAGCGCTATCTAATCTGAGCAACGCGTTTAATAGTTCTACCCATATTTCAGACAAATAAAATCAGTTATCGAATTTTGCAATCACTAAAAATTAAGAAATAAAAAATTTTTAAGCAAAAATTAAAACCGACTTCAAAATAAAAAAAAAAACTAAAAAGTAATAAAATAATTTCCGTAATCTTTGTGCCTACAATTTATAATCAACTTGTTCTTCAACTAATATACAATCTTTGCATTTACCACGTCATTATTGTTACTTTTGAAGCCGGTGTGTATTCGTTGATGTACCTACCTCCTTACTTACCTTGGCTGACACCGACTCCAAAAGTAACAATAATGACGTGGTAAATGCAAAGATTGTATATTAGTAGAAGAACAAGTTGATTATAAATTGTAGGCACAAAGATTACGGAAAATATTTTATTACTTTTTAGTTTTTTTTTAATTTTGAAGTCGGTTTTAATAATGTGTACTTTTGCAATAAAATTTGTTGATCGGTCGTAGATTTATTCGCATCTTATGTGTACACTACAATTGATATATACAAATACAGTATCCTGATTACTTTAAAAACCCTTTTTTTCTTTTTCGTCGGGAAATGCCCTTAGGCATCCCGCGGAGGAGGGGGGATTCCCCAGGCGCTCGCTCGCTCGAAGACTCGCTTCGCCCGAAAGATGGTAAGATGGACGCAGCTCTACCCACTAAAACCCAGCGAGTGCCACCAATGCCGCCTTTGGTAAGGAGCCCCGGATCTGTTGAGCAACAGGGCACGTGAACGGCTAGTCAATCCCCCCAAGGGGCCGACGTCACCTCCACAGAGGGGTTATCAGTCACCACAGAACAACTCCTCCCAACATTGGGACAGTGCAATGGAGTGAGCTTTCCATCCTGGCCCCTTGCCCCTCCCCCCCTACTCTTTTGTCCTTTCTTCTTATAAGAGGGGTACAAAGAGCAGCTCGATTCGTTTCGCCACGACAAGGCTTGAACCTTAGACCTAATTACCTACAGTACCTTGGTAGTACCTACATTGTTAATTGCCTTTCCTGCTTTGAGAAAGAGTTTTCTATCAGCGACAGCAAATATTCTCCTGAATTCATTGTTTAGAGAAACGAACGTAGATAGCGCTTATATCTATTACCGCAAAAAGTGTCTAAAAATATTTTAGAATTCTCTACTAGCTATAAAATCTTGGTAGCCATAGCCCGCTTATAAGATTAATGCATAAAATAAATAAACATTACTCTTATAGATCGGATAGATGTAAAAAATATAAACGCCAGCCCACACAACGATAATGTGGTAGCGATCAATTCGAGGCGACGGTGGCACGTAGCTACCATTTGTTAAACGCCAGCTACATTATATTTGACCCGTTATGCTTGTTACTTTTGCAAATTATGTTACTACTTGTTCAGGTGGGTTATATTGGCATAGCGTATTCCACAAATGTACGTAACAGAGTATATATAATTAATAAGGACAGCTAATGAACCTGAATTGGTCGGGAGTGATGCCAGCTAAATAATAAAATAAAGTAGGTAATTAAAATTAATTCGATATATTGTTCGTGATATTATAATAATAATAATAAATATAATAAATCATTTATTCTCAGGCACTATATGGCCCATAGATATATACCTTACACACTAACATACATATATTATATTACACAAGGGTTAGTTATGTTAATATAAAACCTTAAAGTTATGTTAGTAAACTTCCTAGCGCTACGTCTTCGTGCGTTCCGGTGGTACTATTCCGCGGAAGCGACGGAACACACGGAACAGTATTAAATATTTGCTATTTCTGTATTACTTAATTCACTTAAGAGTAAGTAAATATTTAGATTCATCTTTTTCTAGGCAAAACATAAAAAAATCTAGCATTTTATTTTTTATTGCCCCCAAATTGGTCATATTTTTCCCTTTTTCGATGGAGAACTTTTTTAGTAGCAACACTTATTAATGTCAGATATCTACGGAATAAAAAATCTGAATTTAGTGGTAAAATACATCTTTATTTATTACTTCTTTTGGGAAAAAGCGAAATCGTTTGTTTGGTTGTTTGAGCGCGCTCTCAACCAGAGTAACTAGTCTAATTAGAAACAATCTTTTTGCATTTCTAAAAGTAATTATTACGCTTCTTTAGGAAGTTTTATTACTATTTCTAAGCTCAGCGAATCAGCTAGTCCACGTATTGGACAATAAGTTTAACAACAATCTAATTGGAGTTTACCAATCTTGAAGGGTGGAAGAGTTTTTTTTTAATGTTTTTTATTAGTATTAAAATACAGTAATTATTTTATAACTCAACAAATATAAAAACAGTATCTGCGGGGTTCTGCAAATATAACTTATTTTTTTTCAAGAAATATTTTGGTGATAAACTTCTGAGCGATATAATATGTATAATCTTATGAGATAATAACTATCCCCTTTTTTGTGATACGGAACCTTAACAATAAGATGAACTGGTTAGAGCACCTGACATTTAAATACAATATTACGCAAACATTCTCGCGGGATCAAATTTAAGGAGTAAAAAATTTTCTGGTTATAGTACGCTATAGAAATATATAGAGTACAATGCAATATTGAATGTTTGAGGGTGTTGGCTACTCGGGTTTCATAACACTGTGTAGCAGGTTGAATAAGACCTTTTGAGTTTTAAATCTTTTAATAGATTTTGGTATAAAGGATTAATATAATAAAAAACAACGAGGAAGGTGTATGCGATTTTTGACTTCTTCCGAGGATGATGGGTTCTTTAAAGTGTGCTTAGTTGAAAGTATGAAAAAGATAATATTGTATTATGATTTCAATTTTGTAGAGTTGTGTTAGTTTAGTCAATAAATGTTCTACGAAGGTGGTTAGATCGGCTAGATTTGGATATCAGGTGATTGGCTTTAAGCAACTATCTATGGGTAAATATATTTTAAAACTATAACTTAATTAAATCATAAAAGTAGTCATCTTCATGAATATAATTTTTGAATATAATAATCATAGAATAATAAATGACAATGGTGTAACATTGAAATAAAATAGTTTATCGTTAGTTATTAAAATATATTGTTAATAATAATATTACCCCATCAACCCACATACTTCCCACACTTGCGAAAATCTTTTAATCGAAATTTAAAAGTAGAAAAACATAAAAAAAAACATTCAATTTGATTGAAGTATAGAACGTTAGCAACACGCGTCGAAAAAATAAATCAAAATCCTTCTCACAACGCCCACCATTAATAAAACTCTTTAAAATATATTTAATAACGTCTACAAAAGCGAAGAGCACAATACTCCAGCTATAAAGGCCGGCATTTATTATAGCGACAATATATTGAATACAAAAAGATAGTGTGACAAAGACGCGTACTTTTTTAATAATATTGTCATTTCTCAGCAGCAGTGGACTCTTTCAAAAAGCCATAATGCAATAATTTATATCTTTATAAGAGTTTTTTTTACTCTGTGGGAGAGTGTGCCAGGTGAGCGCGGGTTAAGTTTGAATAATCTATTTGGACGTTTGATATAATTATTAATTTTGTGAAGATTCTATTAACTATATTGGAGCGGGCTGGGCAATTGGAGAGGTCGAGTGATAATAAAATTAGTTAATATACTTATTAGCTATTATTGACACGTATATTTCTAAGCCTGCTCCACTTTTTACCTTTATCATATCATATGAACGGCAAGGCAAAAACTATTTTTTTATGTCACAAAGAGGCAACCGAGCAGTCGGAGCCTTATAAATTATGATGACTACCGACGCCCATAGACATTCGCACAACCAAAAGTTATGCAAAAGCGTTGCCCTCCTTTTCCCTATCCGTCACAATGGGCCAGCGGAAACTCACAAAGTTTCCGGTGGCCCGCACAAAACGCGACAGCGTAGCTGTCACTTTACGCCAGTGTTATGTGAGCGAGAGGTACCACTCCGGTCGTGCCGGCCGAATTCGGGTGCAAAGCAGCATGGCACTACCTCTTATCGGAATACGATATCCGATCGATTGGATTTCCTGATTTCGGGTAAAATTTGGTAAAATACTGTTACCATGATATAGAACTGTAATAATGAGACAGATTTGACAGATAGATATTGGGCATTTCCAAACGTGGTCTCATTCTAAATCACTTAAATATGCTTTTTTTTATACTGTAAATGTACGTGTGGGCAAATATTATTTTTAACGTAATCTTACGTTTAAATATAGCAATATAATTGTAATAGAATCACTATTACAAACCTTAAGAGGCTCTTTTTATTTCAATGTTTAATATTAATGAAAACATGTCATGTCTACAATGTCATGTGCGAGTTTGTCTAACAGGATGTCTCATGTAGTTTTTACTTATTCGGTAGACAAGTTGTGTAGGACTGTCATAATCATTTTTCTTTTGGTTTTTTGTGTCCAACGCAACAGTGGTTTACCTACTGCTGTGAATAGTGGTAGTCAGTAATATATAAACAGTGATAATTAATACTACGAGGGACAGAATGGCTGTTACTAGAATTTAGTATATTATAGGTTCTTAGAACAATGGAATGTAAGTAGGTAATCGACCGTGGAAAGTTTTATTTTTTATATTACTTAAGCCATGGATATGGATTTTTTATAAAATTACCACGTTATTAATAAAATTTAAGTGTAAATATATTATCGTGTCTGTGGATATCGCTTTTCACTTACCATCAGGTGAACCAACTGTCCGTTTGGCCCCTCTTCTATAAAAAAATAATAATAATTGTAAAAAATGGTGGAGTATGTACCATGTAGCCTTAAAGATAAAAAATTTACGTGGTTTTTATAAAAAAATGCATGACCTAAAAAAACTATTCCAAATTTGAAAATCCATAAGTAACGTAAACAATAAAATAAATATTTTTTTGCAACAAACATTGTAAGGTTGCCACGGGGCTTGCGCAAAAAATGGCGTTTATGTCCGTCGTCGAGACAAAGTTGACATCGGAGCCACAATAAAATCGATGAAATATCTTCAGGGGGTAAATATTATTCATAGACAAACTTCGCACAGGTACGAGGGTAACTTACATTATAGAAAACTTCCGTTTCGTTTGTTTTAGGACATTTTTTACCCATAAAATGTTATGTCCCTTCGTTGTTAATTATTTATTGTGTATCAAAGATATTTATGCCATTTTTTGCTTGTAATTATTTAATGTTGTTGAGGAATGTAATATGGGAGAGCTTAACGTTAACGATAAATTACTTACCATTTAATATTTAAGAGACCCTCATCATCATCTTTTTGAAAGTTAAACGACTATCATATGATGACGACTATAATAATAAACGATAACTAACATCAACATGTGGCTTTGTGCTGCTTTGCTTTAGGTATATTAGCTATATCTTGACGGTCCCCGACAATTTTTTGTCAAGTGTAGTGAAGGGAAGATTATTTGAAATTTAAGTATACTTGGTTTTAATTAGACATGAGGTTTATTCGTCATCTATACTTCAGTAAATAAATTAGATCCCAAATTCATAAATTTATGTCAGCCCAATGTATATGAATACGAAAATTTCCCAAAGTTTCTACATACATTTCTTACTTTATATACTTTTAATTACTTACATAATATAATTATATTTTACAATAATTATAAAAAAATGTGACCAACTGAAAACTCTATAGATACTAATAAGAATAAAAGTTAGAATTAGTTGTGGCCACAAACTATATAGAGAATGTTGTGTTGTGGCTACTAATTCACTTACAAACCAACCAAAAATAGGATCTAACTATTTTAAATGGTTTTTCCTGAATGCACTAAAACTAACACAAATTTTGCAATGTGTCCTCAATAAATATTCTAAATTCGTAATTCAAAATGATATATTTTGAAATCCTAAATATACACGGCCATGGCTAAGTAATGGATGCCACGTACAGGTAGGTTTGGCTAGTTTCACTAAATCCCGTCACCTCCCGTTCCGGGAAGCCGCATGAAGATGTCACTGCGCCCCGCGGGGACGAGCGCGGGCGGTCCGGCCTTAATTAATTTTGATGCATTTACCTGTATACGACATTAGAATCGTGCTTCCAGTGTTCCATTTTTAATAAAATGACATGTTTGATTCCATTTCTAAATTTTTATAATGTCTATGGTTTATTTTTTTATTATTTAAGGCAAAGTTTATACAAAAACTTGAGATTTTTTTCTTATTGGAAAAGTAGTGTTTATTGTATAGACTGTAAAACGTATGATCCGTTGCGGCTTAGACCAAAGAATTAAGTCCTTCCGGATAATTGAATGTCATCTTATACTTATTGAATTAAATTGTAACGCAAAAAACATAAAAATTTATATGATTTATGCACATCACAGTGCGGTGGGCGGTCCAGCTAAATGGTCCAAACTATAAACAAAAGTCGTAAGCGCGGCCCAACTGCCCGCGTATAAATCTCTAAGTACTCTTTGGACCTTGTACGTTTAAATTCATGTCACTTACGCCGTTATACCGTACTAATAAATCGTGTTTCTATGCAGAAATCTTTATTTTTTAATAGTTCACATGATTAATTATATCGATAAGATGCGTTTACCATAAAAAGTCAAAATGGCCAAATTGTTAGTTTGGCCCTTATACATAGGACCCATCGATTTACACGATGACACACAGGTAAGACGGTTATTTGTTTGTAGTTTAATATACAAATTGATAAGCATTTTTGTTTATAAGGCAGTTAAGATAAGAATCGGCTTCCGAACTCAGTCTAACATAATTTATTTAATATTACAAAAATTCATATTATTTAGTTGTAAGTATGATAAAATCAATTTTATTTAAACTACTGCATTAAAGTTTAACGTACACTTGTATAACATATTTGCATTTTTTGAATATTATGAATTCCTAAAATGCAATGAAATGCGTAATGACGCACGGGAATTAATAGTTTTTTGTACAACATTATTTTCTTTTTAAGCCTTGAAGCAAAGTCCGACCCTGTTATGAGCGTTATGTTTGTTTGTTTGTTAGTAAGTAAGTACTTTAACTTGAATGGACGCAAAATTAGATGATATTTTTTATTGACTGTAGAAAATTTAGTTGGAATGGATTATTTTATAGATGATTGAAGAATATTTTATTTTATCGACGGAAAGGAAAAGCAGTGTGCTGAGAAACCATTTGCTGTGCTAAGTGCTACGAGCGAGCAGTTTTCTGTATTCCGAAAAGGTAAGGGCAGTGTAATTTTGACGGCCCCTGTGGCTCAAAGGTAAGCGCGTTGGCGCTCAAGCCGGAGGTGGTTCGAATCCCGCCAGGGAATAAAAATGTTTTCTGTGTTCCTCAGTTATGACTTATTTATGGATGTGTATTAAATATGTGTATTATATAATAAAAATCTTAAATATATGTATAGTATAAAAGTACTAATACTTTTATATATAAATATATTTCCGTTGTCCGGTACCCGTAACACAAATTCTTTGAGAACTTACCACGGGACCAGATTGACGTGTTGTAAAAGCGTCCATAGAAAGAAAAATTGCCTACCATTAAGCAGAGCGTAGACGTAAAACTGTACTGGCACGGTAGTTCAGACTAAGTTATTTAGGCACACACGAACAGGTATACCTATTATAAATTTACCTTTTAATTAATATAATATATATTCTATATTTTTTTCAACATTTTCTTTATATATTTTTTGTAACCCAGGATCTTGCAAACCACAACTCAATTTTCTACAACGAAAATTTATTGAGACAAAGAACGACTAAATTGCAGTAAGGATATCAATGTTTTTTATGTAATGAAATCTACACTCATACCTAGATGTAATTGACTTACTACAAACATTAAGTTTATGTTAGTGATGACGGTTGTGATGATCTCATGAAAGTCTTATTTACACATTTTACATAGATATGAAAGAGATTAAGTTTATTGGGCAATAAAACATTTTATTATTTACATATTCCTTCATCTGAAATGTGATAGCATGATTTGTTAATTCAACGCCGCCATATAAAGATCATAAAAACTTAATGATCTCTTATTAGGCAAATGTTAAAAGTATTAATTACATTTTCTATAAAAGTAAACCTACTTTAAATATTGACTTTTATTTAATTGTCTTATCATAATCCCTAAGTAGGGAAGGCAACGTCTTTGTTTGTCTATAATTTATATTTATAAAAAAAATACATAGATAAAAAGAGTACATACTTAAAAAAATATTATTTTGTTGGACTTACAATACTAAGTAAAATTAACTTTGAACCATTATATTGAAACAATTTTTACGGATTTTATCGCGGTTTATTAAGATTTTTACAAGCCCGACGTTTCGGATACTTTACAGAAACCATGGTCACGGGAGGACTGAGTTGTCATACGTTCCTTTTTCATCCAAATTGTTTCATTATAATGAGTGAAATTCGCGTAAATTAGAAAACAATATAACTTTAAAACCTTAAATAACAGTATAGGGCATATAATACACTACAAATAGCCATAATAAAATATTTTTCACTAACAGTGTTTTATTTTAACTTTTAAAACTTGATCTACTTAAACAATGTTTAATGATAAAACATTTTGCCATAAAATTATACAAAATATAATCTACTGAAACCTACCAACACACAGGCGATTTTTCATTAACTTTATCGCAAAATAATCGCTATAAATCGTATCGAGAAACTTCTCACAACTCGTAACGTAAAATTGAAATAGCTTCAACAGCACGCCCAGCCGATTAGAAAGTATCATAATCTTTGTGAACGAATTAAACTTTGACCGAATTATCTTATTAAGGGTTGTGTTCACATCGTTAAATTATCTCGTTTAGCAATAAATATGTCGGTGAAACGCCTGTGTGTTTGGAAACAAGTCTGGCCATGTCGAATTTAAATTGAGCGTGCATTGGGGATCTACCCCCGGTGTGTCATATTTGTGTCTATGGTCGCTTTGGTTTGAGAAAAGAAGTTGCAATGATTTGTTTCTTGTTTATGGTATGGTTAATTATGATTGGACTTGTTAAAGGTCCTGGTTTCGGGAGTGAATCTTAAAGGCAAAAATATTAATAAGTGCCTACTCAATTTTCTAATTTGATTTAACCCCTCTGTGAAGGTGGCGTCGATCCCTTGAGGGACTGACTAGCCGTCGAGGTGCCCTGTTTGCTCAATAGATTCGGGGCAGCTCACCAAAGGCGGCATTGGTGGCACTCGCCGGGCTTTAGTGGGTAGAGCTGCGTCCGCTTACCATCTTTCGGGTGCAGCGAGTCCTACATACCCGCCGGGGGAATCCCCAGTCCCCACGGGATGCCTCAGAGCATTTCCCGTGAAAAAAAAATGTTCAGTAAGAATAGAAACAGTCTGCTTATCTACTGTTTGACCTAGATCAGATAAGATGTTAATTACTTTCTAAATAAATATTGTTACTGTTAATTGTTTATTAAAATAAAATTAATGAAATGGCGGGTAGAGGTTAAAAGTATATATTCATGACATCATTTTATTTTCTATTCATACGGTATCGACAAATTTTGTCCAAACTCATGGGCAACATTACAAATGTTTGCCCATGTTTTTGAACCCGTGAAATCTTTGAACTGAAGCTACTTGACCAATATCTAGTAAGTTAATAAATACAAACACAATACAAGCACAATAGCACATATAAATATATTAATCCCGTAAATCTTTACGTTTAAACTTTTTTCCTGCCATTATGTTTGGTATGACAAAAAATTACTACCTTTCTTCCTTTTGTGGGTAAATCGGCAAGTAAATCACGCTTTTGTGTCCGTTTTGAAGACAAAGGCATCAAACTAAGCGCCAAGGGGTTTTTGTTTGTTTTTTGCACCAAAATACTTTCGTTACTGGCCATGCGGGTTGAACATAAATATAAATAACTTTTTTATGTTATAATCCAATTATAAAATATAAATATTAATTTTAAAGCTTTATTTTAAATAGAGAAAAAAAGAAGTTCTCCCCGTGAATATGGTACTGTAGTGTCTGAATCGTCGGACGTGTAATAAAATCAATAAAGAGCGATTTTTTTTCATTATTATTTAACAAAAAAAAATCATTTGTAAAAAGAAAGAATAACAAACAGTTATAAACTTTACATGAATCATCAGCATATGAAAATGAAATCGGATAGAAATATTTTCATATTATTAGACCTCTACTAAAATTAAATTGGGAGAAGCTTGTTCGGAATAGCTTCCAAGAAGTTCCTAGATACCACACTATCCATGGATACTTTAACAACCGCAGTATCATAATTTTGTCGGTTAAATGATGTCTTATAATTTTATATAGCTAATTAAAACTTATAGTACCTGATTATCTGTTTATAAGAGCTTTTTAAGTACATTTGTTATGATACATAAAAAAAATTATAGGAGACATATTTTTATTGCATAAGGGCGTTATTTTCAAAAGAGAATAACAAATTACGTTAACTGATAAATAAAGTACGATGGCGAATTCAGAAATACTTTATGATTGAACATTCTATTTGCAACTGTAGTTTTTTTTAATTCAGGTAGGTATTCACTAATAATAACTTGTAAGACCTTGTTGTGGGGTCAACAATAAGTGGACGAATAAATAAATAGCAACATAAATATTGTTGGCTCTTTAACGGGGCGATTTGGTGTTGCCCGTAACAAAAGAACACTATAAATATACATGACACCGCATTGGTGACGCAATTAATATACAATAGCGATGGTTACTGGAAATATTATGCATGTTTTATTGGAAACCAATAACTATTGAATTATTATTGCGGTGATCATGAGAAAATAGAACGTTTTATATCAATTTGTGTTTAGACGAGAGGGAGTGAAGAAATAATTTCATGTTTTGTGACAAAATAATATTTTCAAATACTTAAATAAAAGACAGACACACATAATTGATATATATTTTGAAGTATATTATAAATGAATTTCATAAGTAGTGGAAAAAATTATAAACGCGAAAGTTTGTAAGGATTTATGTTTGTTACTCTTTCATGCAAAAAGTACTGAATGGATTTTATTGAAACTTGTCAATAACATAGCTTATACATCAGAATAACATATAGGTTATAATTTATCCCTATACCCCCACGGGAATGGGAGGTACGGGAGTGAAACCGCGGGTCGTTACTTGTACGCTATAAAAAACAAGGGTATTTCAAACAAATTGAATGTTTATTCTTGACTATATAATATTCTACACCTTATAAATGATGTTAGCACAATCTTTAAATTGAAACAAAATATCATACTAATCAATACATGGATATTAAATGATCATTAGCCTGTCAAGCGCCCCATACCTGACCATTCATTTTGCTGTCAAAATATTTCTCCCGATCGTAACTTTTTTTTTAATTTTCGTGAATTTGTGCGAATGTTGCCACACAATGCTGACGACTCAATATTCACACAATAGGATATATTTGTCATTGTCCATTAGAGTATATTGTTGGAAAACATGTAAGATATTAAAGTTTTCTAGTAGACGTGTTGATCAATTTGTGGCACAATATGAAGTTATTATATCTATTGTAAGGTATTCATTATTCTCGGCTGGCAACTTTTATGTTTGATAAAGGCTACTTGTGTTTGCACTTACCTACGATTTACGAATCGCTTTTCGTGTGTCGAATTTGATATATGATTTTCTGTTGGTTAGTGGTATAAAGGCGCATTTCTTTGTACAAACCACCCACAAATTATTACGATAATATGTTATCCAATATTTTTTGCTATTAACTACAATATCACCGAATACTTTGCTATATTTTACTATGTTCTGTGTGCACTAAGCGACGATGGTCTAGTGGGTATGGGCTCGGTCTCTTGAGTGAGAGGTCCGGGTTTGATCCTGACCCTTGTGGTGCCATGAAATGGGTTTTTTTATTTCTCCGTGCACCTAAATATCAGACCATCGCTTGCTCGTCGGTGAAGGAAAAAATCGTGAGGAAACCTTAATGCATGATGAGATTAAAAGTCTTTGAAGGTGTGTGAAGTTCACCAACCCGCAATGGGCCAGCGTATTGGTGAACTATGGCCCAAAACCCTCCTCGCCTGATTTCAAAAACCTTTCCCAACAGTGGGACGTTAAGGGTTAATACTATTAATTAATTCATTATCATCATCAGCCTTTAGCCGTCCGCTGTCAAACATAGGCCTCCCTCAATAAACTACAAGATGACCGATCCCTTGCCACTCATGTCCAACACGGACCGGCCACTGCACGGAGATCGTCTTCCCATCTGGTTAAAGAATAACAGATGATAATATAATATATGACTATATTTTTATTAAGTCCCTTTAACCTGTCCGGATGGAAATTCATAATCGTTTTTAAACCAACTTTTGAAAGAAAGAAAGAAAGAAAGAAAAATTTATTCGTGAAACTACTTAACTTAACTACATAAGACACACAATTAATAATATAACATAATATAAACCTTCACAAAACGGCCTTTTCGATAAGGTAGAGATTTAAAAATTTTAGTATAGCTTTGAAGTGGCTGGCAATTAATGAAGAAAGAAGAAACAAACATGTTATGGTTTTTAGTATTTTAAAAGACTAACTAAATAGTTTTTCAAAACTTTTTAAAAATAATGTACCATCATTAATATTTTATGATTTATAATTTTATTATGTTTGGACCACCGAGCTTTAATCGGCTATTGGATGTAAGTATATTGGTACCGCAACCTCTTACGAGATGGCGCTGTTTAGCAGAATCGCGTCTTTAAGTTTTTGTAAGACTTGAAATAAAAATCAAGCATTTTTAAGGAAATAAATTAAGAAAAAAGAATTGAGATGCAATTTGATAGGTATACAATAGTAACTACTAATATGCTAAAAATATTATAACAAAATTACATACTATCGTCACGGTTATTTACGTTATCACGTTTTGACGCTTGAAAGTTTAAACGAATTTTAGTCATAATGTAAGGTCTCTACGTATTTGTATCGTACTAAAATATGTATTTTTTCTGTAACTTCTAATTTATTTCTTGGTCTTAAAAGATATATTATACTGTTCTTCACCTAAAATATAGATTTCTACTTCTAATATAGTTTGGACAAATACATTTTTAAACACATAATGAAAACTTGTTCGAATAATTTAAAGCATGGTTGTTCGTAGGTGCGAACCAAGAACATAACAATACAGCATAAAATAAAAATCGCATTGTAATCCGGTATTGGCCGTAGATAAGGAGGGATTGTGACAAGGCAAGAATTATGTGCTCCAGAGGGCAATTTTTCTTTCCCGGGATTTATTCACGTAATTTATTGAGGATCTGGCTGTATCTATACTAAGCCTTCATTGGGCCTATGTATGCAATCAAGGTATACACTATGAGTATGTTGTATGTAATTTCTTTTTTCATTTACTACTATTCGGTTTAGGACTCTACAATACCATGCACAGAGTATGTTTTTTTAAAGTGCATTTTTTATTTTGTCTGTTTACCAACTATAATAATCTATGTATTTGTATATTTCTCAATAGCTTAGCTGATAAGTAAAAAAGAAATCTTTTAATTAGAGGTTAAACATCGAATTTGATCTTATTTACGTTAAAAGTAACGTTTTACAAAAAATAATGTAAAGCCAAAGAAGCATCTAGTATATTAAGCTTCTAAAAGTGTTTAAGTCATGAAAATATAAAAGCCACCACACGAGAACTCTACTAAACGTACATTGTATCAGCTCTATCATTTTTACTACTTTTTTTATCTAATTCTCGGTGGTATCTGATGAGATAGCTTATCCATCATCTATTTTAAACAAGAAATGTCAACATGTAATAAATATTTTCTACTAAAAAATTTTGTTAACATTTAATTGAAATTTGTAGGATAAATACTATCAAGTCTTGGCGTTCATTGAGGGAGGCCGCAGCAGTGGACGGATAGAGGCTGATGATGATGATGATGTTTTATATACATTTTACATTGTAACAAATTACATACAAACCAACCAAAAATATTACAAGGATCCTAAAGTGACTGAGGTCTATTTTTCGTTAAAAAATAATTCAAACACTATTCTGAGGCTGATGTATCTATAATCTCTATGCTCTCTATGTAAATGGCTCGCACGCAGCAATTTGACACGCAAAATTTTAACCGAACGTGCCTATGAATCGTTGATGACAAAAGTGTTCCTGGCAACCGAATGTCGAGAGTTGGCTTAGCACCGGGCCCCACACCCTCGACCGCAGTCGTAAATTTAGGGTTTCATAAAACCAGATCCGAGATAAGACACAGTAGAGTCCCGGATCAAATGCGAACCTTCGAACAACATAGACAATAAAAATAATACTGGCACATCTGCGTCAGCGATGCGAAATTTGTCGTGTTTACATAAAATACTCCTTCGATAGCGATCGTCGATTCGCGAGAAATTTTGAAAAAGGAATATGTCATTGGCAAACGTACTAGCCGCAATATGAAACCGAAAAAAAAGTTGAAAGCGAACTGTCAAGAGGCCCACAAAAGCTTTATAATTTTAACAAGTTTTTGGATTGTTCCAGTATAACAAGGCGTCTATTATGTTGTTCAGCCATAGTAAGGGTATTTGGGCGCCTTTGTGGCTCGGTATTGACAAATAACTCTGGATTCACCCATAAAGCAACAATAATGAAGGATTAGTAAAGTAGAGCGGGGTTTTTTTCTAGTCTGAGGTAGATGGCGCCACTACCACGTACTGTTTGCGTTAATCTCTATAAAGGCGGTACATACTTATTCTGTTGTGTTATTGAATGCATTTAGAATATATCAAGTGCGAAAGCTTGGTCTACACCTTGTATGTTTGTTATGCAAACTATTAATTAGATTATGTATAGCTTGGCTTAAATTAAAGGTACCTAATACCTTTACCCAGCTTTAGCATCTAATATCTGAACAGTCAGAGAGCCGATTTTATGCCGGGAAATGCTCTGAGGCATCCCGCCTGGGGAGTGGGTCTTCCCAGGCGGGTATGTGGGACTCGCTGCGCCCGAAAGATGGTAAGTGGACGCAGCTCTACCCACTAAAACCCGGCGAGTGCCACCAGTACCGCCTTTGGTGAGATGCCCCGGATCTGTTAAGCTAGCAGGGCAACACCACAGAACAACCCCTCCCAACGTCGGGACAGTACAATGAGGTGAGGTTCCCATCCTCGCCCCGTGCTCTTACTCTTTTGCCCCCTCGGCTCAATTAGCTTCACCCAAGGTGCTGGGCTCACCCTAGGCTACTGAGCCCCACCGCCACGTCAAGGCCTGAACCATGGTGGGGAAGAGAGAGAGAGCCGATTGCCTTAGTCACAATTAACCAACATTTCTTTTCGAAAGCGGCCTCTGTAAGTACCGCTGGAGAGATACTCCTGTTAGAACTCCACTCCTAGTCATAGGAGACTACTGAAGAAAAATAAACCGCTTAGTATTTGATTCCAAGGCTTTTCTGTTCTTACCTTTGAAATAAATACTACACTTAATTAGATACGTTTTATTTTTTCATAATTAGTTATTAAAGCCTGCGTGTCAATTAGTAGACTTTCTTAAAGAAAAGGTTTTTCAGCTGAAAATGTCCGTCGATATTATTATGATTGTGTGATAAATAAGTAACTGAAAGTTTAATTAATTAGGTTAAATTATGTTGTTTTGCCTATACGTAATTGTTTTTATTGTTTTTCTCATGAGTAATATCTGGAAGTGGCTCAGAATTGAATTCTGGATTAAAGCTTCGCAGTTCTATATCTAGAATGATTATTTTTTATATTTGACCTATTCAAATCACTTAATATGAAGAAAAATAACGAAATGAAACCTACACGCCTAATCAGATTAAAGGTTTGTCCTTATACGTTTTATGGCATGGCAAATTGGCAGACGTGCCAATGGCTGAGGGTAAGTGGTCGACGTCGCCCATCAACATAAAATAATTTAGCTGGAACTAGCCCAGGCAACTCATTTATGTGTTGCCTATCCTGAGACAAAAGATGTTCAGTCTCGGTGCCAGTAATTACACTGCCTGTCTTGCCATTCTCTCCGAAACACAACAAAGCTGTTTCACGGGAGAAACAAGCAAAAGTGCAGGTGGTGAATGTTTACGAGTATTTATGTATTTATTGATTTATAAAAATTAAACGAACACTGATTCACTAATTTGTGTATATATCAGCGTCAAACCAGGTGCAAAGGTAAACCTTTAACAACAATAAAAATATCTTAGATATCCTAAGCGTATCTCACACTATCTTATTCCCGCAATAACTAAACGAGGTATAGACGTGGAGACATATATTTAAAGCCTCAGTAGATAGGGGGCAATAATTTTGACAATGACTAGCGCGGCCGGGAGAGGCGTAGGCGCGGGGGAGAGGGGAGGCGCAGAGGCCAGGGAGGGGGGGCAATCTGTGCACTAAATCACGCTACGAATAAAATTTATGGCGCCGAGATAAAAACTCGCAGCTTTTCTCTTTTACGTTTCTTCCCTCCCCCCACCTCGCTCCCGGAAAATCCATAGGGATTTTTCCAAGTGTTACGTGTGGGGTCGAGGCGATTTTGTTTTATGCTTATTGTCAGTTCCGATGTTTTGTTTGCCTTGATAAGGGATTGTCTCGGCCAGTATATTGTATGATATATGATAATAAAACTTTTTCGTTGTGTTTATGTTTAATGTTGATATTTGTTTGGCGTTATTTTCGTAAAAAAATAGATGTAGACCTATGCTAAGTCTAGTTCTGTCATAGTTTGTACGATACGAGGTAATAAAGATAAAATAATAGTACCTATAGGTGCATCTTCTTAAGTTTCATATTTTAAATTAAAATAGCTTCATATTGGTCAATACATCAAGTTTAACTTAATAAGTACTATATTGGATTCGGAAAAACTGTGTACTAGAAAAGCGCTCAAGAGATTAGTTTCTATTTTAGATTAGACGTGGCGGTGGGGCTCAGTAGCCTAGGGTGACCCCAGCACCTTGGGCGAAGCTAATTGAGCCGAGGGGGCTCTTTGTACCCCTCTTATAAGCAGAGGGGACAAAAGAGCAGGGGGCAAGGGGCGAGGACAGGAACCTCACCCCCTTGTATTGTCCCGACGTCGGGAGGGGTTATTCTGTGGTGCGGGATAGCCCCTCTGTGGAGGTGGCGTCGGTCCCTTGCGGGACTGACTAGCCATTGAGGTGCCCTGTTAGCTTAACAGAGCCGGGGTACCTCACTAAAGGCGGTGCTGGTGGCACTCGCCGGGTTTTAGTGGGTAGAGCTGCGTCCACTCACCATTTTCGGGCGCAGCGAGTCCCACATACCCACCTGGACCCACCCCAGGCGGGATGCCTCAGAGCATTTGCCGGCGTTAAAAAACAAAGGTCATGGATTATAGTGATAACACAGGTCATAATATGTATAAAGCCGCATAACTTTATTGTTACGATACAATTCTGCCTTTAGTGGGATTGGAAACAGCAACCAGATACTCAGTCACCTGTGGCCAATATAGCTCTAATTAAGACATAATAAAATATGGTTTTACATCGGCTTTTGTGTAAATTCATTTAAATTTCTCGATAAAAAACATATAAGACATATAAAGACAGGTGTATATGAGCATAACAAGTTCATACATTTTAATAGTTTGCTTATCTTTCGAGTTTTTCCTGAGGTGTGAGAGATAGGTACCAATAATCATCTGCAAACCAAATCCAAATGCAACAAAAGAATAAAGACAAATTGGCAGCTTCCGTGAAGTTTCCTAGCGGTGGATGAGGTTCCCATGGCGTTGGAACAGTAGTTGCCATGGGAACCTCCGACAGGCACAGAGACGCGGCGGCGACATGTTGTCGCACCGCCGCAAGAGTCGTCTGAACTGCAAGGCGCCCTCGGGTGTTCCGGGTGCGTTACCAGTGGAGAGTGCCAATGGGCACAGCGCCGAGGCCCGGGTACGGTAAGCAGTTCCCGCTCCGGTCCGGCCGAACGACGAGGAGGAACACCTGGGGGTTTTTCGTTTGGTTTAAAGTCCTATATAACCAACAGGCTCCCCCAGGCTTGGTGGTAACATGATTCATCTTCTCTTCTTTCTTATTATTTTTATTAATATTGTATTTATGTGGGTAGGTAAGGTACCTTATATCATGATGTATTAATTTTATTGTTTTAATTTATTAAAATGTGTTTAGGTTATTATTTAGATAAGAGTTTAAATAGAAGGTTTTTTTTTATGTTAGTTGGATAGGAAAACTGGCAAACGTACCACCTGATGGTAAGTGGTCGACGTCGCCCTCGCCCTGGAACGAGCCCAGGCAACTCAGTTATGTGTTGCCTATCCTGAGACATAAGATGTTATGTCTCGGTGCCAGTAATTACACTGCCTGTTTTGCCCTTCTCTCCGAAACACAGCTGTTTCACGGGAGAAATAAGCAAGATGGTGGTACCCATGCAGCCGGGAGCGCGGCACAGCGCTTCCCTCCCACCGGTAATAAAAAAAGGTAATGGTAACATCTACAAAACATTTTTTTGTGAGTTGTTTTGTTGTTTTTTTTTTCTTTTCTGTTAATTATCTATCTGTATACCGATGTGTCTATGTGAGCGGGAATAAACTTTATTATTATTATTATTTCCTCAAGAAACAAAAAACATCCAGGATACTTCATACGAAAATATGAAGAAAATAAATACTAATGTTATTTAGTATAATCTACCTTACTGAATGAACAATTATTATATTCGGAGTCAACAAGTATTATATCCCGAGATAGAGTGACTCAGTAGTTGACTCGGTAGACGTTCTGCACATAGTTGCCTTTATGAGCTGTGCCACGCTCTCGGCTGCATGGGTACCACCATCTTGCTTGTTTCTCCCGTGAAACAGCTTTGCTGTGTTTCGGAGAGAAGGGCAAAACAGGCAGTGTAATTACTGCAAATGATGTATCATGGACTTTTACAACTCTTAAAAAGTTAATTTATACTTTTAATGATTATTTATTTTTATTCGAATAAATAATAATTAAAAGGTTAAGGTGTTAAGGCCTTTTTAAATTTAATATAATATAAAATAAATTGTTATATTATATATATATCACAATATTTTTTAGTGGTAACTTAATCCATTATTATATTATTAATAGATTTAAGATGATTATTTTAATTTCATACTAAGTAATTCACACAAAGGTCCAAATTTTTGATAAAAAATACAATTTAATGTCATTTAAATATCTTAAAAGCCTATTAATAATATAAAAGATGTAATTAAAATGTTCATAGCTATTTTATATGATTACCTACTTTGTAGAAGATCTTTAATCTTATTTTAACATTAATTAAAACTTTGATTTCATAATCGACGTACAATCTTATTTATTTTACAATCTTTATTACAATAATGGCAACAGGTGGTGGCTACTGGTTGAGAGGTCAGCTAGATTGTTCCAGATCTTTATCATGTAAACGGCCTAAAGGAATTGATTCGCTTTGATTTTAAATTTTAATACTGTGATGACTAATGTGTTAACGGCCGGCTGGTGTAGTGGACAGGTGGATACAGAGGTAGTAGGTTTAAATCCCGCTAGGAGCAGACAATTGGTAAGATGAGTAGGTATATGTAGGTCATAGATGTTAATATGTAAACACATCAAAGCTGTTTCACGGGAGAAACAAGCATGATGGTAATACCCACGCAGAAGGGAGCGCGGCACAGCGCTTCCCTCCCACAGTTAAATATCTTGATCCGACTAATATTACAAACGCAAAAGTTTGTAACTCTTCACACAAAAACAACTAAATGGATTATAGTGAAACTTTACAATAGTATATCTTATACATCAGAATAACACATAATATGCTATAATTTATAAACATTATGTGAATTGTCAAAAATCTAATATTGCGCAGAAGAAGTCGTACCAGCAGTTATACACACGTCCAACACTACGAAACACCGTCTCAAAATAATTATTTATATATTATATTTTTCGTTTTCATCCATATTTTGTAAGAGGTAGTGCCATGCTGCTATGCAGCCGACCTGGGCCGGCACGACCAGGGTAGTACCTCTCGTTCACAATGCACCGGCGTCAAGTGAAGTTCGTGAGTTTCCAGTGGCACATTGGGGGGGATAGGGAAAAGGAGGGCAAGGCATCTGCATAACTTTTGCTTGTGCGGATGTCTATGGGTGTTGGTAGTCACCATAAGGCTCCGACAACTCGGTTGCCTCCATATGACAAAAAATAAAAATTCAAATGCAAGTTACTTAGTCCAATAAAAAATTGATATTATCCATATTTTTACATCGTCATAAAATATGAAATGAAACAGCACAATATGAATTTAAGCACCTGTCTTTACTGTCTGTCTGTCCTTGCCTGTTGAGCTTGAGACATTTATTTGTCTATACTCTATGGCAGTTTTCTATAGATAAACAAAGGTCTTTAACCTTTATTGTACTATTTATGACCCTATTTCTAATGTTAATTAAATTTATAGTGTAGAAACTTATTTTTTTAACAAACGCAAATGTTTTGACTAAATAAAATATAAATTACTATCCTATTTCGAAATAAACCAAGATTAGTTTTGTATTAAAGAATAACGGGTTGTGTAATTAAATTTATCTGATTATTTTATGTGAAATTAAAAACCCTAAATATTTTTAATTAAAGCTCAATAATCGATACCAATATAAACAGTAGGTACTTAAATATACGAATCTAACGACACACGACAAACTAAAATCCTTCGAGCCGTTTAGGCCGCAGAGCGTGCCAAACAATCATACATACTTACATACATACTCTTAACATAAAACATAATCCCTCCTTCTGGCGCAGTCGGCTAAAAACAAAAATAGCTATGTGCATAGGGTTCATACATCATTGCAGGTTTCAGTTTTAACTTTAATAAAACCATAGACAAGTCATAAAAAATATGAAAGGTAGTGATGGAAAAGGGGGTCCAAAATTGTATAATAATTAATAAACATACAAGGTTTCTGTATTATAATGGTGATCATTTAGAACCCTGTTAATGGAACAGGGTTCTAAATGATGAATTTCAGTTCAGTAATTTTATTACAAACTAGTAGCGCCTTGCAGTTTCACTCGTGTACTTCATTTCCGCGGGGGAGTGGATCTCCCAAGGCGGGTATGTGGGACTCGCTGCGCCCGAAAGCTGGTAAGTGGATGCAGCTCTACCCACTAAATCCCGGAGAGTGCTATCAATGCCGCCCCCGGTAAAGTGCCCCAGATCTATTAAGCTAACAGGGCACCTCGACAGCTAGTCAGTCCCTCAAGGGACCGACGCCACTTCCACAGAGGGGTTGTCCCGCACCATAGAACAACTCCTCCCAACGTCGGGAAAGTGCAATGGGGTGAGGTTCCGTCCTCGCTCCTTGCCCTCCCACTCTTTTGTCCCTTCCCTTCTTATAAGAGGGGTACAAAGAGCCCCCTCGGCTCAATTTTCTTCGCCCAAGGTGCTGGGCTCACCTCGTGGTGGGGAACACATAATTGCCTGAGCTAGTTCCAGGTAAACTAGTTTATGTTCACGGGCGACGTCGACCACTTACAATCAGGTGGCACATCTGCCAATTTGCTTATCCAACTAACATAAAAACAATCAACACCAGTCGATGTCTTATGATTGAGTTATGTTCAACAGCAGATAAAACAAGTTGACGAATTGATGATGGCGTTGGTGTGGAATCGTGAAGACCAAATATTTACAAGCAGGTGTGTAAGGACACAAAATAGTCCTAAGCATTAAATTTAAATTCCTCCCACAAAAACTCCACATTCATGCGTCATGGCGATTGTCTTACTTATCTGTACTCAATCAGTGTTTACATTATTGCGATGGCGTGATCCCCGTCAAAATAATGTCCTTATTAGACGACAAAACGTTTTCACAGAACCATCGGCAAAAAATGACAAAAACATCTACGTCAGAGATTACTTCGGAGCAAGGCCATCTGTGGATATTGAGACCATCGCACACGAGATAACTTATCAGCCGATCTCGACTCGGATTTTGTGAAGAAAAAGCGAAAGAAAAGGAGCCTTTGAATAGAAGAGCCATAGACTACAGACGCACGCCACAATCGCATTAGGTCGGCCGCTGTCGAACTCTATGATGATTTGAATTTCCATTGTTTATGGTGGCAGACATGTGTCAAAGTTCGATTGGAATTTAAATTCGGCTTCTTTGTTGTGTATTTTTTTTGTCGAGTTGTAAACACGGTACGGTGATGTTCCAATTTGGTTACCAGTCTCTTGTATCTATGACTTCTCATAATAAGATGATATTTTTGACATTGGTATGTTGTTTGAATAATTACGAATCATATTCCAAACTGGCTCCGTAGACATTTTATTCATATAAAATGAATGGTACTTTTTATTTGTGCCGGTCGTTAGGTACTCAGCGTACTTAATTAACTATATTCGGAACAGCCAGAAGCTAGGGAACAGTACAAAGCGGCGACCATTTTGTTCTGACACTTTTCAAAATTGGAACGTGACGGTTGCAAGCGCTGCCAACCAGAGACAATGACATGAAAAGGAAAAATATAAACGGCCCTATTTTAAACAGGGGCACAGCAGCGATTTATATTTTATAAAGTTTATACGTTCAGGGAATTATGGATCCGTTTTATATATTGTTCGAGTTTACGAAGGTCGAGAATCGTGTGTGATTATTGTGTATGTTGCGCCATTGTGGTAGTCTGTTGTGTTAATTTAAAAGTGCGTTCTTGAACCCTTTCAGAGGCATTGTATCTTTGTGCGCTTTGTACGAGAGATGGTTTATCTGCCTCGCGGGGTACATAAGTGCTGTTTTTTCATTCCGTAATGCTTTTACATTTCAAAGGGGTTAAATGTTATTCAGACTGGCTGTATAGAAAGTGAGTGGGTGTCGCGAGCGCTGAGAAATAAAACTCATTTACGTATGTTTTACTATACAAATTAGGAAATCTTACATAGGTGCTTTATGGTGCAGCCATTGAATTAATTGGTTTCAGATAAATTTTATTACATGACATTTGAATTTTGTTTTTGATTTCGATGATTTGTTTTTCTAAAACTATTTTGTCAAAAATCTAGATAAGATGGAATTGATCTTAATATAATCTCCGTACATACAAACAGACAGAATTTTGTGCGAAACAAAATATTGGTGGCTGGTTCTTAATTTAAAAATGGTGAGCTTAATACTCGTGAAGTTTAAAATGAATAAAATGTGTGACATGATTATATTAAATATTATTCTATACCTTTGTTTTTATTTTCATATATGCTTCTACTAATAAGCTAATAAAATACTAATAGCTGAACCTGTTTTTAGATACACAATAAAATTATTTTCTTTCAAAAATTTTTAGATTATTTTTATGCCTAAATACCGCCATTAAAAATCCATTTGGTTTAAGTATTAATTTTATTATTATTTTATACACTCACAAATAATGTTGCATTCTATTGGTACAAGAACTTTCAGAATCGGTTCATTGGATCCAGGGATTATCCCCTACAACCTTACAAACTTTACCTCTTTATAATAGGTATTAGTAAAGATTAAAGACATTACAATATTGTCTTTTTTATCGAGAGGGCCCAGCGTCATTGGCCCGGCTAGGCACCTAGACCCTGTGGGATCTTTTGTGCCATTCCGAAGCAGCATTTAGTAATCCTTGGGATCCGTCAAGGTTTCAGAACCTGGCTACATCCCGCCGGAGAAAGTAATCGCCTGGGTAGCATAGTGGAATAGTCCTGAAATAGTAATTTATTTTAATATTTTAATAATTAAATTTATATTATATATTATATTGAAATAAAATAAATTTTTATTTTAATATTATGTGAGCCACGGTGGTCTAGTGGGTATGGGCTCCGGGTTCGAACCTGACTCCCTGGGATGCCTTAAAATTGGTTTATCCTAATTTCTATGTGCAGCTGAACATGAGACCATCACTTGCCCCTGAAGGAATCATCTTGAGGTCACCGCCATGCCTGATGAGATTAAAACTCTTTGAAGAAGTGAAGGTGTGTGAAGTTTACCAACCCGCATTGGGCCTCAGTTCATCGATGAACTGTGATCCAAAACACTCCTCGTTTGATTTGGAGGAGGCGCCCAGCAGTGGAACATATAAGGGTTGATATTAATGATATTATATAAGAGTATGCTTTATCTTTTTGATTTTTATATCGCTACGAATTTCCCGCTACTGAAGTTCTTGAAAAGCTTAGATCCTATTTACTTATAACCAGCCTTCTTGAAAATACAGACGCAGAAATGCGTAAAGTGCTTTCACTGGTAAATCATGGCGGTAGTCAACGTACGTATCTATATGTAGAGTTAACAAAGTACCTTTAAAGCCCTTTGTGTGGAATCCTTTATAAAGACTAAAGGGTGTCATGTACAGGTTTCGAGGGAGACTATGTACTCCACACGTCAACGAATATATTAATTAATTTGTATGAGATCTATTCAAAAAGCGTATACTTTTATTACTTGATTTAAATATAAAAAAAAAGATTTAGCACGAGTCACCTGCGTATTTGTATTAATGTATTAATTAATTATAATAAAACCTTCATGTCATTAAAAGGTACAGTCACCCGCACAAACCTTTAAATTATTTAACAATCATCATCATAGCCCTATCCGTCCACTGCTGAACGCCTCCCTCAAAGAACGCCAAGATGACTGACCCCTCGCCACTCGCATCTGCTGTTGATTAAGAATACCCCTACTTCAATACCAGCCCAGGGTGACGTAGAAGTCGTTAAAGGTCATTAGCCTCCAAACATCAGAGGAGGCTAATATTTGTGAATCGATTGCTTTGTGTTAGTCTGTCTCATCGTGACAGTGAGATAGACTTGATCACCGAGCTTCGATCGCACCGAGTGATGGCGGCACCATCAATCGGATCGGCGGCAGGCAGCAGCGCCACCGATGCGAATTTAACTCATCTGCGATTGCCAATCCGCCTGCTCAGCGTGGCAATTATGAGCATATCCCCTCAAATATTTAACGATGAAAACATAAAATTACATAAAATAGGCAGATTCTAAATATGACCTGTTATCGATTCTAGGGAAAAATGCATTAAAATATTGGGAATAGATACGGAATTTAAGAACAATATTTCCAACCTCAAAATTTTCCCATAAAGTTCAACAGATGCTATATCACAGAATAAATAAATACCTTTATTATTTATTTACTCATAAAAATAGATACCTTTTTAAGGTCAAAGTAAACGCAGTGGTAATGTTGTCAGTTATGTAGGTACCTCAAATCAGAATCGAAGAACGGGTTCGGATTCCAAGGGCAGATAAATAGCGTTGTAAATATAAATATTTTTACTTACCTCTTCTTTCTTTAACGCCGGGATTCTGAAGCATCCCGCGTGGGAGTGGGTCTCTCCAGGCGAATATGTGAGACTCGCTGCACCCGAAAGGTGTTATTGTGGACGCAGCTCTACCCACTAAAACCCGGAGAGTTTTTTTATGTCATAAGGGGGCAAACGAGTAGTCGGAGCCTTATGGTACCGACGCCCATACACATCCGCACAACCAGAGGCTATGCAGATGCGTTGCCCTCCTTTTCCCTATACCCCCAATGGGCCACTGGAAACTCACAAACCGCACGAAACGCGACAGCATAGCAGCTCTCACTTGTCGCCGGTGTTATGTGAGTGAGAGTGAGACCCCTGTCGTGCCGGCCCAGTTTGGCAGCAATGTAGCATGACACTACCTCTTACTAGAGTGCCACCAATGCCGTCTTTGGTGAGGTGCCCCGGATCTGTTGAGCAAACAGGGCACCTCGACGGCTAGTCAGTTCCTCAAGGGACCGACGCCATATCCACAGAAGGGTTATTTTATTCGTAAAATTGAATTTACTTTAATATATTGATTCACTTTATATAAGAGGAATTTAATTACGACTGCCATGCTGAGCATACGAGTAGGTATGCAGTAAGTTCAATTTAATTACAACTGCCATGCTGAGCATACGAGTAGGTATGCAGTAAGTTCAATTTATTTACGACTGCCATGCTGAGCATACGAGTAGGTATGCAGTAAGTTCAATTTAATTACGACTGCCATGCTGAGCATACGAGTAGGTATGCAGTAAGTTCAATTTAATTACGACTGCCATGCTGAGCATACGAGTAGGTATGCAGTAAGTTCAATTTAATTACGACTACCATGCTGAGCATACGAGTAGGTATGCAGTAAGTTCAATTTATTTACAATGTTTTAAACTTTTTAGGTAAATAAATTGAAATATGTGGTTTTTGTTTAAATTTACGAAGATTAAATTTATTTAGATTTAGGTATTTACAAAGTAAATTAGGTATTGTTCGGCAAATTAATTTACAATCGGTCTTTAAACGAGTGCCCCGAGAAGAAACGGCGTATTATTATATTTATATAAGTACTAAGCAAAAAAAAAAACAGGGCCCCCTTGCCTTTATTAAATCGGGTAAATACTGTTATAAATATTTTATACCTTATACCTAATTTAAAAAAGTTAAATATACCTAGAATACTCGACGTGATGTAGGTAGGTAATTAAGTGATTTAGACACTTATTCCTTAGGTATTATATATTGTAACTATTCCATATTTAATAAATATCTTATGATATTAAAATAAATATACCTACCTAGTAGATACCTACTTACTTTGACATGTTCCGAAGATTTAATAGGCATTTAATAGCAAAAATATTATATATATTAATAATATATATAATAATAATATCCATATTATTATTATATATACGGATTATCATATAAATAGTTATTATTAGCCGTTCAAATCGGTCCGTTTTTTGAAATAGTAGCTAGTTTTATTACAACCCCAGAAACGCCGTTAAAGTAAAAGTTGAATGTTTGAATAAAAAAAATTGCTTAACATACCTACATTACCTACTTACCTACTTAAATTAAAATTAGTTACCTAACTAGCTTTTTAATTAATTAGGTACCTACCTAAATATATTTTAGTTTAATATGATAAAACTTGACTGTAATTTTTATATAAATAACTCAATAATAATAAATATAACAAATAAATCTTCATTACTTTATGTACAGATACAAATATAATATAAATTATATCCTTATTAAATGACTTTTAAAAATTTCCTACAAAATTTCAATGCTAAAGATAGACATCGGGAATGCCAAACAAACCTTAAGCTAAAGGTGAAATAATAATAAGACATAACAAGTGTAAAGTAATAATTTATAATATTGCATCGTAAGCGTTGTTTAGCTCAGCAATTCATAATAAAATACAAAAATGCGTCCATTGTGCGCGTCGTCCGCCATCCATCAACCGCGTCGCACCACTGACGCACACCACTGCACGCCCGCCCAAAAAGAGAAAAAGAAAATTGTATAAGAGAACACACCCATCGCGATAGTCACGCCTTCGACGGCCGCCCGCGCCGCGTCGACCAATGGGAGGCCGCGTGCGTCCGAGACGCAGCGAGCGCCGCCGACTGGCGTTCACAACAAAAAGTCATACTGGTTTAGTGTCGGGTTGCGTCCCAGCGGCGCCGCATCACGACGCGCGGTACAGCACGCGCCTGCGCACATAGCCCACCAAAACATACACATATTTGCGAGTGATAAACACAAAATGTACTTAGGATGGAGCGATTGATTCTGTGTGTATCTACGTTTGTGATTAACAGTGATAGTGAACGATTATTGAGTGATAACGTGATAAGGACAATCGAGGTAATTGTTCATATTTTTAAGGAAAACTAATTTTGTAGCTATCCTTTGAAACTAAAAATTGTTGTATTGTTGCTAGTTTTTTTTTATTTTGACAATAAATCATACTTATTAGAAGAGTGAATACAACAAATCATACACAAATAAAATACACTGTTTGTTGTGGTAATAAATATGAATAAATAACTATTATTATCATATAATTTTAATTAATTAATTTAATAATAAATATTATTAATAGACCAAGCAATTCAAGTAATTAAATAATTTGTTTTATATAAAATATCATAATGATATGAGAATTACTGCTCATATGGTCTTCGCTCATATCCGACGGTAACTTTCATAAAGTTATAGTAATATAAAAAAATATGAATTGACAACTCTATCTTTATAATGTTGAAAAACATACATACATAATTGAGGGTATATACCAAGACAGGTTTTGTTGTGTACAACTATATACCTATAGGTTAAATAGAAATATAGATTTGTATATAATCTGCATTATTTTTGTAGTGTAGGTACTCATGTAACTATTATAAAAAGAACAAATAACTTGGTTTCATATAAAGACTTAAACGTGTCCAATCATATTTTTAACCGACTTCAAAAGGAGGAGGTTCTCAAATCGTCAGAATCGTTTCGTTCAGAATTTTTTTAATATTAGGAGATACAATTTAAGGAATAGCTTTAGACATTTTGTATTAGGTAAAATTATTTATAATTATTGGGTTATGGTACATAGTTGCTTATTGGGATTTCTGTAAGATTAGATGTAGAGATTAGGAGAAATATTAAATGAGCAATGGTTTTATGGTTTTTTATCTCATAATATACTCGTTTAAGACAGCAACTGGTGAATACAAAGTTAAGGATGATGATGAACTATCATATAGTATCTATATACTATAATTCATTCCCTCAAATTCATTTTTTTTTAATTTGAGGGGCCCTGGGCTACTTAGGGCACAACTTATTAACTAATTGTAATTTTTAATTCATAACTAATTTCCATAGTGACAACAAAATAAAAGGTTAATAAATTGCCAAAATTGATTATAATTTTTGTTTTTTATTTATTTTGATATCTATATTTCATATTGTTTTGAGGCCCTATATTCACGGGCTCACGGGGCCCTGGGCTGTAGCCCAAAAAGCCCGTATGTAGAGCTGCCCCTGTATATAGACATATTTTATACCTATTTACCGAATATTGTTGCAATTCAAATTAGCTCATCTGAGGTATCTAGAGCTGACACCTTTAAACAATAAAACCTTTTAAAAGATATTTGTTTTAGACATGTCCAATAGAAAGATGCGTGTAATTATGAACATTTATCATCACTTATATCTAGAGATCGTTCTTACAAAAGCTAATTTATTGATGTTCAATATTACCTACCGTTTTCAATCAATTTACCGAACATTAACACAATGTTACCTAACTGGTGTTTATTATATGACATACAGTTAAAGTGTCACCATATTAGGAGGAGCCATAAAGATGCTCTCAGTGAATGGTTCTACGTGGGCAGGTATTGTAGAAAACGTTTAATTTTATATCGGTTATCAACAAACATTTGGACTTCTTATTAATGTCAGAATTAAATAGAATTATTATGAAACATGAATTTCAGTCAGTTTCAATCAATCAGTTATAAATAAGATTTTATATTGTATCTAATTAAGAGATGTAAGTAATATCCTAGCGAATAAGCAATTACCTAATGGAAGATTTTCTTAGAAGCGAAGCTAGTTCGGCCCTTTTGGCGCTCATTCAGATACCTATATATTCATATTATAGGGCTGATGATAGTACATACCTATTTTGGACATAATTACATTAAATAGTAAAGTTAGTTGCAAGGGATCTGTCTTGGCGTTCATTGAGGGAGGCCTATGTTCAGCAGTGGACGGATAGAGACTGATGATGATGATTATAATATAATATGTTTATATATTATATAATCATCATCAACCCGTGTTTATCTGGATTTCTATCTTATCCAGCTATAACTCTAGGTGGACCATTTCATGTGGTCATAAATTATTTACGCGCTGTAACTAAATATATCCACATAAATTTATATTTGAACGAGCAAGTTCTTAGAACGGTGGAGGTATCAATATTAAAGCTTATATGCCTTTAATTTTATGTTTTAATTTGTATTTGTGTGAATAAAATATATATAAACTATACCTAGAAGTTAATAATAATAATATCTATGGACGCTTTTCATACCACGTCAATGGTCAATGATCCTAGAAAATAGAAGTCAATTATCTAACTGAGGATCTCATAGGGCTTGAGATAGATATGAGATGTTTTCGTGTTAAAACTGTCTCGTGGTGACAGTGAGATAGACCTATACTATTATAAATAAATAATACAGTGAATGAGTGAATGATGACTACTGACACTAGAGTAAGATCAAGATTATTACACGTAATCTTTGTTTCTTCGCATGGTCTCCAAAGATTTTTCCATCGCTTAGTTTGAAAGATCACGAATTACGTCAAAATCGTTCTCAGCATTCAAATGCCTTAGTGTATGCCAACAGTTTTTGTATATATGTTATTTATAAAATACCTTTGTCTTTAAATCAATGTCGTGTAAGCGGATCCTGTGTTTTGGACGTTGGCCGCCATGACAGTTCGCGTTCGAAATTTGAATGCGGCCCGAGATGCGCAAACGCCATCGATAAACCATCGATAAGCATGTGTACGTTACGTTTCCGCCGGAGGTGTGTACACTTGTATCCTGTGGAAAAATATATTTTATGTTGGATAGGCAAATAGCAATAGGTGGCAAGTGGTCAACGCCCATGGTGTGTGAGTTCACCTGAAATGGGTGCAATTCATCCATGATTTTGTCTATAGGTAGATAATTTGCTTTCAGTGTAATTAGATTTGTTCTTTTACAAGCTCAGCTTAATGGGAAATTTAAGTAGTAATCTTTATATATAAAAATCAATGCCATTTTTCGTTGTAATTTTATAACTCAAGAACGGGCTCACCAATCCCAACCAAATGTTTAGGCTTTGTTCGGACTATTTAGTAGATGGTTTATGTGAAGTTTGCACAAAATCGGTCGAGCGGTTCTTCATTTATCACATTTTTTTAATTCAATAAATGGCGGATCATTTTTTTAATGGAGATTTTGCTGTCAAATTGAAACTTTTTCAGTTGGGGTCATATTGAAACTTTCTTCAGTGTTGACAGTACAACATTAAGTTTTAAAATAGCTAGCAATTAATAATATATTTTTCCAATTTTTTTTAATTTCACTTCATACGTAGCGAAGCACGTACTGGGCCGCTAGTATAATATATATTCGGCTGACATTATTGAAATTAAAACTGGGCACTATCATCTTTGACGTTTGGCTTTTCAAAAAAAAAAAAAGTCTTTGGTAATCTCGAAAGCGCGTCTAAAAACCGGCTACTGCATAGAGATCTAATATGTAAGTCCGATTAACACTTTCCGGATATTTACTATAACATGCTGTTTTATGGTTTTAGGAATTGATTATTCAAATTCTTAACGACGTCGAATGGATTTACATTGGTATGGAGTAGTAAAATAGTTTAAAAACAGAATATATTTTTTTCCCCAATATGACTTAAGAATATCAATGAAAGATTTAAAAAACATGTAAAATAGAATCTCATCTGCTTATTCACACATAACGTTAAACAATTGTAGTAGTAACAAATTTCACTCTAATTATTTTATAATCTTAAAACAGAATATAAAATGTGTAGAGATTTTGGTATTCTCGGAATCGAACCAGCGGTCGGTAATCAATAAAAAGAGAATCATATCGTAATAAATTATTCAATCGTTTGTTCATTTTAAAGGCATCGATCAAAACCTTTCAGGTTCACTCCGTGGAAATAAAGTAAAATGACGCGCGCTCGTTACTGCTGTCCAGTATTATTGATTCGGGGTTCTGTACGTTTTGTTTGGGGTTTTGACAAATTTTATATATACAATACTTATTGATAGTCAAACTGGAAGACGTGTCATCTGATGATAAGTGGTCGACGTCGCCCATGAACATAGGTACTTTAGTTTACCAGGAACGAGCCCAGGCAACTCATTTATGTGTTGCCTATCCTGAGACATAAGATGTTAAGTCTCGGTGCCAGTAATTACACTGTCTCTCTTGCCCTTCTCTCTGAAACACAGCAAACCTCTTTCACGGGAGAAATTAGCAAAATGGTGTTATCCATGCAACAGGGAGCGCGGCAAAGCGCGTCCCTTCCACCTTTGAATAGGTACTGCTATATTTTGGGCTACACTATATTATTTTGTTATATATGTGTCTTAGAACAACGAACCTAATGTAGAACTCTTTGTAAATCTTTCAAGTGTAGAAAACTTTATACTTAAAATCTAACTTTAATTATTTGATATATAGACAAGTCTGACTTTAATTATTTAATAATACAAAGGCGAAAGGTTGTAAGTTTAGATGTTTGTTGATCTTTCACGGCAAAACGGCTGAACTGATTTGGCTGAAAGTTGAAATGGTGATGGCTTATATATATTCATCATCAATATGGATACGGTTGTAAATATAATTTAACGCAGGCGAAGCTGTGGGCTGCTGCCCACAGCTTCTGCTAGTCATAGCTTTTGCAGCATTAGCTGCTGCTAGTCATAAATATAAATATTGGATACCTAATAAGTATATATATATCAAGCGGAAATTTAATACATATTTAGTTTTAAATACTTATATTAGTAATAAAAATATTACAGTAGGTAATAAACTGGAAAAGTACTTTTATAATTATAAACTAAATATATTTTTAGTGCAGGTTATATGTTAAATATCATGTTTTAAAGGCGATATTTCTGTTCAAATGGCCCGCGATGTACACAATTATGTAAAATAGTGATATTTCAATAACATAAATATTGTTCTAGACTTAAACTAGAATTAATGCGTTAATTAAAACAGTAACTGCTAATTAATTGTATTTGCTATCTACAAGTAAGTATCTATATCCTTCATGACGTTTGAATTACATTTTAGTAGTGATTTAATATTAGCAAATCAACAATTAAACTTAAATAAAAAATATTTATTACTTTTACTTTTTTATGAAATCTTTGAATGTAACGGTAGATAATGATGATACTTTTTCAAGGAATATTAAATGAAAATTATACGAAAAAAGGTATTTTATGCGTTTAGGTAGACGAAATGTTGGTCGGCCATTAATAAGGCGGGAAGACGATCTCCAGTGGCCGGTCCGTGTTGGATACGAGTGGCAAGGGATCGGCCGTCTTGGTGTTTGTTATGGGCGGACTATGTTCAGTGGATGGATAGAGGCTGATGATGATGATACGAAAGTATCGGTATATTTAGGTTTTTATAATTTTGGTTTATTATGTATAGTAATTAAGTGAAAACTCCGATGTTAAAATCTCTTTGTAGCTTCTTATTATCATTGTCAGTTTTTGGGCGTTCCTTAATTAATATAAACTGGTTTGGTACCGAGGACACATGGGCGGGTAACGCTAATACCAGTACCAACTTCTCTGGATTTTTTGTAGGTCTCGTTCATGAACAACGAGACCATGGGTGGGGCAGTTAATCATAAACAACAAGGGCACTAACCATCAGTGGTCATATTGATTTAGATACTTATATCAATTAGTAGAACGAAATGCAGTAGCTATTTTTTATATTATACGTGATCTGTACAATTTAGTCATAATTATGTAATAGCGTTAAGTTTTTTCAAAATCAGTTCAGTAGTCTTATGATTGAAGTATCATATTTCAAACCACATTTATAGTTGGTCTACCGTAGCCAATAGATTGTTTAATGTAAACTTAAATAGTTACTTAAATCTTGATAAACTCTTAAGATTTCGAGTCGAGTTTCTTTTTTTTGTGTAGGGCCTAAACGACCGTGGACCGGGAGGAATCAATTTAGATAATTGAAAGCTAAATTAAACCCGAAATAAACGAGTGTAGTTAGAATAATTTAATTACAGCGCTTAATAATAATTTGAACATATTTATTATATGGATATTTAATTCAAATGTTGGTGAATGCAAGTATTTTATATCATATTTATAAAACATACACAGTAGTAATATACAAATTATAGGTAATATTAATATTTATTTCACTGTCATATTATTAATTTGTTATAACATGATCGATAATTATTCGATTTTCAACGATAATAATTATTCGTTAAACTTGCATTTGCATATTTTTAAATAGAATATTTCTAATTCACAATAAATAAACGGTTTGTGAATAAATTGTCCGCTCGAAATAGTAACATACAATAAATACTTGATGGCACATGTTATATTAGAGCTTATCAGCTATCGAGTTGTGGGCAATCGGCCGTGATTTATAATGTGAAGTGCTACCGCGTACCGATCATGATCACTGTTAGCCCGCGTATCAATCATGATCACTGTTTGACCGCGTACGAATCGTGATCACTGTTTGACCACGTACCGATCATGATCAGTGTTCAAACGTGTATTATCATGAGCGCTTCGATACTTACAGTGATAAATTTATTTTAATTAACATTTAGGTATATAATTTAATGGTTTGGTTCCAACGCATTCCTTGAGGAGGTACGGACTGCGGTTCCAGCTACTAAACAGCTATTTAAAAAATTCAGTGCATTATAAAAGCAAAGTGTGTTAGGAACAATCTCATGTTATTCTTGGCTTTTTATACTTCTGATTTTATTCTTCTGATTGGAAGCGGAAAAATTGAATTAAAAAAGTGATCTTAATGATCTATCTCTACTATGATTGCATACAGATGATTGCGTCAGTTTACGGCTTTTTTCAAACGTCATAAATACAGACAAATTAAAGTTGTCTTCTAAATAAGGACAATTTAGACATATTCCTCAGCGACTGATTAATTATTACAATATTCTTTGTTACATCTTATCTTATCGTTATAATTTTTATATAAAATGGAAAATTAAGTACAAGATAGAATTTGCGATAGTGATTTGTTTTTATCAATAAATCTAATTTTTAGTCGATTGCTAGATAGCGGTGTACTCACTCGTGGTATTTTTGAAAAACTAAGGAGTCGTTTCAGAGTAACTATTTTAAGGTAAAACATGGCTTTTTTATTTAAATTCTAATTTAATTATATTGTTACTATTATTAACGACATTAAATGTGAGATATACTCTATAAAATAGATAAAGAAATGTGACATATGTATACATGATCATATAATTATGTTTTAGTGCAAGCGACGCCATCTTTGTTTTACGTCAAATAATTTTAAAACTAATAATTATTCGTATATTATGAAATGTCGCTGTATATTATAATAGTAAAAACCGTCTGAGAAACTGTATTTTGGTAAGGGTAAGAACCAGTTCATTGATCATGCGCGTCGCTCAAGCGATGACTGGCCGCCTTATTTTAATTCTTTTGTATTTAAAACAAGACACCTAATCAGAGACCTGATAAGGGAATTATTCGAGGGGATTTTAATTAGTTTTTTCTACAGATTTAAATATTTTGACTTAATCATGTATTATTTGTAACATTGTAACTTCGCAATGTAATCAAGTGAAACGAGTATGTTTATGCAAGTGGAAACGACACGATATGTTTTTGTTTTTTATTTTAACACCACGTTTACCTGGCCCCGTGGTACTAGGTACTAGGTACTAGGAACGGACATTAATTTCTTAATTTTAAATATAAACATATAATACTAGCTGTTGCCCACAGCTTCGCCCGCGCTATTTTAGATTTACAGCTATATACGGATTGATGATGATTATTTTTGTAGCCTAAAATACTCCTTATGACATCACCTATCTGTCAGTGAAAGTCTCGTCCAAATCGGCGCAGCCATTTTAGAGATTAGCGGAGAGAGAAAAGCGGTTATTTTAATATTACAAACAGACACTCCAATTTTTTTTATCTGTATAGATGTATATAATGTATACACTTCCATGATCTGGTGTAGCCATCTAAATTCATCATACAAATTATCTGCACTTGGCGAGATTTGAACTCACGACCGCTGCGTTGACTGTCCAGTAGCCTGAGCACTCGTCCAGCCGGCCGGTCAATAAATCAAAAAAATATTTATGAAGAGTCTGTCCTTGGACTTCAGGAATACCTTTTCATCAACCCGTCAATAGTTTTACGGCTAAGTATTCTACTACTCTATATTTTATACTACTCTATATTTCTACTACTCTATGTTCTATACTAGTATTGTATATTCCTTGGCACTATGGTAACATTAGTTCCACTTCCAAGTAGGTAGCGGATATAATGATAACGAATTAACGCTACTCTATAGTTTTGTAACACGAAGGAGCGGAGTCCAACTTGAGATAAGCGATATCCAATTTTGAGTATATATTATATATATGTAGAGGTGTTAATTTTTACTAAAGACTATTGTTTAGTCCTATTAACTGATAGAGTCCGTATAACTCTATGCATTTTTGTTACAAACTTAGGAAGCTTATAATATATACTTACAGATTTAAGTGTAATTAAATAAAGTATTTAAGCACCTTCAAGATACGATGAAAATATATGATATATTGGGAATTAAAAGCTTTTATTTAACTTGCAATGTATGAATGTTTTAAATCAGTACTCTATACTAGAATATGGTGAGAAAATAACCGGGTTTTACATAAAAATTTGACACCTTTTTGATTATGTACAATCCTATCGAATGCTTAATGATTAGTAACATTACTATCTCTTAGAATTAATTGTATAATATATTAATATTAATGAGTTGATGGAAGTGTTGTTATCGTCTGTTTCGATCGTCAATATGAATGCATTTCTATAAAACGTTCGTAACTTTATAATTCGATCAGCTATGCCTTGGTAGAATAAGTTACTTCTGATGACTATTGTGATTTGTAATCTGTTTTCCTTTTACGCCGGGAAATGCTCTGAGGCATCCGGCTGGGGAGGGGGGGACTCCCCAGTCGGGTATGTGGGACTCGCAGCGCCTGAAAGATGGTAAAGTAGACACAGCTCTACCCACTAGAACCCGGCGAGTGCCACGAATGTCGCCTTTGATGAGGTGCGACGTTGTCACCCAACATCGTGACAGTGCAATGGGGTGAGGTTCGCATCCTCGTCCCCTGTACTCCCTGCTCTTTTGTCCCCTTTTCCTATAGAGGGGTACAAAGAGCAGTTCAGTTTGCTTTTTTTTTTTGCCCAAGGTGCTGGGTTAACCTTAAGCTACTGAGCCCCATCGCTACGACAAGGCTTGAACCTTGGTGGGGACGAAGCATTATATTAGCATATTTTATAATCTGATCGAAATTGTGAAATGTAATATCTAAACTCGGTCGAATTCAAATTTTCAGTAATACAAAGCGATGCACTTTTTGGCGTTAAGCCAATTTTGAGAGACACCATATGAGCTTCCATCCTGTCTTTATCCTGTGCGCATTGATATCTATCTACATTTTTTATTTGAAGAACGGAAGCCTCGTTAGAATAAAAATAGAATAAATATAAAGAAAAAATTACGAGTCTTTTGTTAAGCGACTCCAAAAAGGAGGAGGTTCTCAATTCGTCAGAATCTTTTTTTTTGTAATATACGGGAGGCAATAGTAGCCAATAGCCAATCATTAATTCAAATTATAAGTCTAAGAAGATTATACCCACGTGGTCCTAACGTATTACATTGTATATAAATAAAGTTCCAATAGAAAAGTCATAAATATATATACTAATGATCAATTCCAAGCTTGTATATAACCGGTTCTAATTAGTGGTTCCGAGTGAAAATAATCGTTAACCAAACTATACACCGTGACGCCCTATGATTAGGATTTTTCACAAATTGGGCCAAATAATGTTAATGAAACGGTTTTTATTAATAATGTCAAAAACTGCAATGTTTGTTTTAGTGAGAAAAGAGAAGCAATACTCTGATATGAATGTTATTTATGCAACAGCTGTTGTATAATAAGGGGTATTAAAACACATGGTGAAGCCGAGTGTGATAATAGTATCACATGCGTGTTATAATACCTAATTATCAACAGTTGCATACAAGACTTTATCTGCACCCATAATATGAATCCTCTGAAACATTTAGCTTACTGCAAACACGGTCCGCGACGTTACTGGCAAAGAGTATATAAACACTACGTTATACATGCTCTGTGGTTACTGGCAGTGAAACGCGCGTGAATGACAATGTTCTTTTTTCAAATTAATACAGATGTTCTTTTTTTAAATTCATACAATTACCACGCATCTATAAGCAGAAGGGATCGAAAAAAGCAAAGGAGTATTATTATGAAATTCAGTACTTGCAACATTATATCATCCGTTTGGATATAATGTTTATTAGGACATTGGGTATTTTAATGTTGGTAATAAGCTAACTGGTTCAGAATCTTATATATAGAAGATTTAAAGCAAGGGAGGAGATAAAATATCATTTATCATAAGATTTGTATTTCTATTACTATAAATAATATATCACATTAATCGTGAATGACTTTAATATGAAGCAATGAAATAGTAAATCAAATCAGTGAAATATTTATGCGTTGATTTATTGAGGGATATCAGTACGGCCGATATTATCTAATCGATATCTTTTTGGTTTCTTGACATATCTTATCTAAATACAAATTAATAGGTGCGAGTGTATATGCATCGTAATCTATCCAAGCCTCGTTACTAAAAAGTTTTATTATTTCCTAATTTCCTGCTTCTATTTGTGTTGTAAAAATCACTACTTGAAATTATTTAACACAAATAAAAGAATTCAAGTAGTGTATCATTGTATGTACAGCTTGGCAAAAAAGAGTATGACGTGGTGACAGGTGGAACTAAATATTTTACTAAATGGAAACCTATGATGTTGATAATACTTGGCCGACAAATACTAGATTTTGAGTAAAGCTTATTGTTTAACATTTATTTTTAACGATTTGATTAAATTATCTTACTGATTTTCGATATTATGATGAGACCTAAGTGAAAGTGGCGCCCTCATTTTTTCCATACTCTTTTTTGCCAAGCTGTATGTATGTGTGTGAAAAGATCAATACCACAGTCAATATATTCCTGAAATGTTATTTAGGAAAAGTATAATTTTTATCCTATAGATACCTATAATATATTGTTATAGATATCCTTATGGCCAAAACAGCATAATAACTATTTTTTTTAATTCCTTTAATTTTGGATGCTTAAGCCAAAGCATTAATAATCTGTGCTGCATGAGATCTAGATCATGTTTATACCTACTTTATTTTTAAATAAAAAAACCAGCCCGTTGAATTGACAATTGAGTCCCATATAAATATTATAACCGTTGACTTTGTACGCCTAGAAGTAAAGATGTATCAGTAAATTTAGTAGTAATAAAAATCACTGCTCGGTCGGCTAACACCGCTTAATGCGCGGTTACACCTTATCGCAACCGTATCGAGTGTTGTTCGTCCATATCAGTTCATAAAATTGGTACCGTATCGCCATCGTGTACGTCTTCGATAGCACATCATTTTTATCTTAATTGATTGTCTCTTTTTTGACATAAACCGACTTATTATTATACCGATTTCTGCTTTGAAGTTGCGAAAACGTCCCGCTAATAAATCGTCACTCTTTTTTTTCAGATACGTGCGGAATGAAATTTGCCGGTGCGACATTCTGAATCACACCTCGGCTCGGGCGATGCTAAGACTGTTCCACTCACCACGAGTTACCCAGTGCGCTTGACTCTGAAATGCGGATAGGTGTGCGGACTTAAAGTGCGTGTGTATAAACGAGATGCATGGTTTGTGAGGTCGGATCCGCGGTCATGGACATGAGCGGTGAGAGTGGCGGCGCGGGCGGCGCGCTCCAGCAGCGCTGGTACGACAGCCGCGTCAACGGCAGCCCGGCAGCCGGCGACGTCAGCTCCGACACCAACGGGGACGGCTTCTTCCACTCGCCGCTGGAGGGCGGGCACCACAGCCGCGCCCGCTACTACCATCAACAGATGCACGCCCCTTACTCGACGGCGGTCGGCTCCCATGGTGAGTTTCTCTTTTAATTGACCACATTAGCTTCTATTAATTATCCGATTATTTACAAACATCGTGCCTTTAATGGCGGACATTATTCAGGACCGGCTAGTCGTAAATAACCACCATTTAAATGCAGCGGTGAAAAAGCAGAATCGAGAGTCATAATAATTAAACATATTAAGATTTAAATATTCCGCAAAATGACACTGCTTAAAGCAAATCGGCGAGCCGGCAGCCCGTCCCGTATCTTATCGTGGATCAGACGATATCTCTCAAAACCTCGACAATTAATTCAACGGCCCGTCCGAGTCAAAATAGCCATTTTGTAAGGTGAGGCTTAGGTAAACACGAACTAAAAGGGCCTCGACCGTAAAAAAACACCATACGTTTTGTTTTTTTTAGGTTTAAATTTTATTGACGCTATAAACTTTTCCTCGGGGACAGGTGGTTCTCCTTTATAATTTGACTACTCATTCAAATGAGTAAAAAACTCGGTTTAGGAGGACGCGATTAAAGGCTAGATTGGCATGCGGCTATGCCCTTTAATTTATTAAACGACGCGTCGGTAGTGATGTGACACTTAAAAAACTGTGTCACTTCTCGGAATCGGAACTCGGAATCGATTCCTTCGCGTTCACAGCCGTAATGTGACGTAGTTTATGTGTACCCACCCAGATCGGATTTTAGCCTGTTTGTAAAGCGACTCTGTTATCGTGTTACTTCCAAAGTCACGGCTTCGCTTCTTGTCTCTTTGATTACATCTAAATCTGGTATATTCATTTGTCGACGCACGGCAGTCGGGGACTACATTAAGTAATATAAAATTATGTTTAACATCGATTCTTATTTTTATACGCCAATAATGTTTACGTAATATGTTATTATGGAATGTCCTATATTAATCTACTTTATGGATAAAATTTTAATACAGCTTTTGGTAAATTTATGACGCGAACAATTTTTGCAAGGACTTACCATACCAATGATCATAATGCATCTGTTTACGAGTATTCTGGACAGACACCGGCCATATTCCATTTTATTTTATATTAAAATATTTATTCATAAAAAGAAAAATTAAAATTAAAATATCTCATCATGCAACATTCCGCTTTAAAATATTTTTTAAGGTTGCAATAAAATATATATTTAATTATCATCTTTACATTTCATTTACGAATACAAATGTTGCTAACATGAATTTTTATTAAACGAATATAATTAAAATTATTACTACTATTATGTTTACAATTGCCATGTTTCACATGTAAATTACTGCCTACTTATAAAAAGTTGCGGCGACTGGTGGTACTGCCTTCCAATAAAAAAGAAATGCATTTTGACAGTGATAAAGGAATTCAAACTGAGAAATGCGCGTTTTTCCTAGACCTTTAATTTTAATGAGGTTCATCTTAAGAAATCACCATTTTAGGCGTTTACAATATTAGAGCCGTTTTTAACAATATAAACATTATATTACAATTCTTATGCAGTAAACTATATCGTTAATTAACTTGAGCACTTAATATAAAGACCTCAAAGGATCATCTTTTTTATCATCGTTTTAATGACCTACTGTACCTAATATTATAAATATTATTAATAAATGATAATTTAATTCACTTAACTTATTATACCATGTTAGTTGTTATACATAGGCACATGTACGAATATCTTATGTGTGTTCGCCGATAAGTGACATACTTTCTAACATTTACATATATAATAACACTAGCTGTTGCCCGCAGCTTCGTCCGCGTTAGATTTAGATACAGCCAAATCGTTGTTTTCGCAGAAGTATTTTTTAAAAAAGTAGCCTAAGTAACTAACATATAACATTTGTCATTGAAAGTCCGGCCAAAAGCCGTCCAGCCGTTTCAGAGATTTCCCAGAACAGACTTTTTTTAAATTGATGTTTTGATGTAAGTAGGTACCGTATATTACCTATGCTTTCATATGGAATAGTAAAAAGCTCTTGTTTTGTAAATACAAACATTTTATTAATTTGTAAAAATTATGAATATAGTGAAATATATTATCGATATTTTTTCCGTATGTATTATACATATTAACCTTCCTCTTGAATCACTATTTATTTATGAAAATTGCATTAAAATCTGTTGAGTAGTTTAAAATATCTATGCGATCAAACAGCGGAAGCGACTTCGTTTTATACTATGTAAAGATAAAGTGCCTTAGCAGATGTTACGTACGGATGTTTCTACTTTGTCTATATCATTCCATTTTGGGTGTCGTAAAAGGCTACTTATATAAATTATACATTTTAAAAGTCAACAGAGATGAAACCAAAAAAGATGTACAAGGAATGCAGTCCTTAGGTATAATGGGTGCGCTGTAACCCAATACTTGCTTGACTTATTTGACACGGATTCAAAAATTTATGGTTAGGTGGCGCGATTGATGATATGGACCAAATTATTTATGTCATACCAGGGTCACGATCATCATCGCTGGATCAACGTTTGTCAGCCATATAAACTTCAATAGGATTTCAAGTTGCCATATACAAGAATATTGCGCGAAGTTATGCTGAGCGAGGGTTACAAATCATTGCCAGGGTGTCATCACTGCGGCTGCAGTGAAGACACCGCAGACCACACCGTGGCGGAGGAAAGGGCGTCCCACATCACTGACGTTGGCGCGGACCTGTCGCTCCCTACGGTCATCCGAACGATGACCGTCAGTGAGAGCACATGGCAAGTTGTTCTTTCCTTCTGTGAGGTAGTGATGTCGCAGAAGGAGATATGGACATCGCCACCAGAAAATCTTCCTGACAATATGAGCAATCAAGTGTATTATTATATACCTATCTATATACCTACGATAGTCACAGATCTAAGATCTTTTATGCAATCTACTGTTTCAAGCATGTTAATCTTTTGATAGCCATTTTAAATGTATGTCATTATAAAAGTCACTCGATAATATGGCGGCTTTTGGCGCCAATTTATATACCTATGACATTTTAATTGCCTTTTTATTCTAGAACGCGGTTTTACAAAATATGTAATAAATTATGCTTATGTCAGACATATATCACGAGTGATCTTATTTATATGTGAATGTTATAAGATTAATGTTATTTTAATTTTATTGTACCTATAGACCAGCGCCGAAGCCTTGTGTGTGAAAAAGTTGAACAAAATTATAGTAGAATGAAAACCATTGGAAAATTCTCTCTCGTATCGTAGTTACTCGTTTTATTGCATTATCTGAGAAAATTTACTTTAGTAATGCATACTTATATTTTTTACACCATCAGCAAGTAGATTTAAATTATCAAGAAGCCCACTGACTTTTAAAAAAATCTGATAATTTGACGTGAGATTTTTCGATATTAAGTCAAAATACGCTTAAAAATAAATCTTAATAATCAAAATAATTAGTGTCATAAAAAGATAAGGTTTCACTAAATTTTGAGAATATTTTTTTTATAAAAGATAAAAATAAATAACCTAAGTCTTGGTTATTTGAATTTTTCACATAAATTTTGAGAAAAGTGAAAAACGTGTAAATACAAAAGTTGTAGATCTTTTTATTACCTACAACTTTGCTATATAATTTTTTTCAATAGGACTTGTACCTAGTTTTTCCAGAAATCGAGAAAAACAATTTCTTTTACCTTTAATAGATAATGTCGAAATATCGATCTCCGCGAAATAAAAGTGAAAAATATCATAAATATCCCGTTTTAAATAATTTTAATAATGAAAATATCTTAAAATCATGTAAGTATAGTAAATATACTATCATTTTCAAACGATATTTTTATGGTATGTCTTTATTCCTCATTATCTAATCGTTTTTAACTTTAATTTTTTCTAATAGATATCACAGAAAAATTCACAGTGTAGTTAGTTACCTATACACACATTCAGACGTAGTACCTAACTTCTATTCCATCAATTTCAGTCAAAAAAGCTTCATGATCGGATCATAATGTCTCACAAATTAAGAATTTTGAATACTAAATACTATAATAATGCATTACATCAAAATGATGCAAGTCCTTACTTCTTATAAAGTAAGTGGTTGTGAATGTTATAATATATTTACTCAATTGCATAATATAGATTTCTATAAACGCCACATCCGACCTGAATAAACTAAGTTGATAGATTTTCAATAATTGAATAATCAAAGCTTTATACCTAAAAGCAAAGGGGCATTATTATTTATAACAAAGGCAATGTTATCCAAACCAACAGACCAATTTCGACGTTCGTTTCACTATTTCTGTTTCAAGCCGTTCCCTAGATTTTTTCAATTATCTCCTCGACTGAAGTAAATGAATGTGAGCCCTTCATCACTACTCCAATTTAATTGACAAAACTCTTCTTTTTATGTTCTCCGTACTCCGTCCATCTCAATCCAGTCAGTAACTCGTCATGTGTTTTTGGCCTTTTTTATGCTTTGTTGTTTTTGTGAAAATGTACTCTGTAAATTGTCTGTGCATATAATTAACACGCATTGTATTTAATTATAGTCTACAATAATGATTAGTGTTAGTTAACAATAGTGCAAAAAATCGTTGCGTGCATTTGTTTAATGTATAGTACGTGTGTTGAAAAGTGCGTGTTTTGGAAAGGTGTGCGTGGAACACGGTCCACAGATTGGCGCAATTAGTGCGGGGGCGGGGCCTGCGCCTGCGCACGCAGCGACATCTCCTCCCCGCACGCACACACAGGCAATACAAAATAATGTTGCCATGAAACATTAATTATTTCCCCCATTCTCAGTAAACATTAGCTTGCAATTGCGCTTGTGAAAATACAAAGTAAATTACTTTAATTTGTAGCTAGATGCAATATTACACATCAACGTTGCCTCTTCAATTATCTGACTATCTTATACGTGTGGTATCGTGTTTTTGTGAAGCATAAAATTAGTTCTATGAATTAATATAATAAAATAAAAATTAGGTAATTAGATAACAAAAATTTTTGTTATCTAATAAAATGATAAAGTTTAAGGAATATGCAGGATGTTAATTAGGCAGTGAAATTAAATATGTCCATTCCGTTTAACGATTACAACATACGAAAGGTATATTATTTATGTATAAACGTAACGTTCTAATGAATATTCGTAGTAGCAAAGTTAATTTTACGTACCAAAATATATAGTTTGGGTAAGCGCCCTAGTAAACAGAGCGTAACATGTTGGAGAAATAACTTCGAGTGGCAATTTACTCGTGACGCAATGTGAGACGGGCTTAGTATTGAACCCTTTTTAAACGCTTAAATATAGTCTGTTTAAATAAACCATGTTATAAAATTATAGTATATTCAATCATTTCAATTTACGTGGGCAGCCATTTTATTTAATTCCCCAATACACGTAGACATAGACTTTTTTTTTCCTTTTTTCTTTTATGGCAATGAGAACAGGCATAGACTTTTTAAACGCTATCCAAAACATGCGACGCCATACTGTCTGTCAGAAACCAGTTGTGACTTTGTAAGGAACAAAACAGGATTTACTGATTACCAGACAGATACTAGGCAATGTTATATGTTGAGAAAAACCGCCGTTTCCAAGACATCCATTTGCTTACGTTATATGAAGATAACTAGTAATGCTAATATTTTCTCAAATTCCAATTCCTGCAATTTCTGTTAGTCGAAATAGTTATATTAATATAAGACATTTAAATATTTGAGGAAGTTAATTATAGAAGTACGCATTGATGCTTATCAATATTCGTAGCCTAAATTTTCGATTCAAAGTGGATGTGGCCAACATTAGAACACCAATAAGCTTCAAAGTGTTTAGTTTTGTCTTATATTGTTTTTGCTTGCGACTTTGCCTGCATTAAAGTCGTACACTAATGATGATTATTCAGTTAGCTTAGATTTTTCTTTAAGATATAATCATTGGCGAAATGTTTAGCGGTACAGATATGAAGTGCGTAACTCTAACTACATTAGATAGACAGAGTTAGTTTATCATTTATATTATTCGTCATATATTTAGAGCTAATGTGTCTTCGAGTGTACCAAATTTACGATGAGCCCCAAGCGACGCGCCCGCTTGGAAATGGAATCCAGAAAACTTTGCAGACGAAACTCAGTACTGCCAATATTCACATTTGCTTGTCGGGACAATATATTTTAGACGACAAAGTACAGCCCATCTTTGACTTGCAAAACAGATAATGGTATAATTTTGGAGGTGTTTTAGAAGATGTTAAATAGCAATCTCGGGCAAAGATGTTCATTAGATTAGTTTGTGGATTATATTTATTTAAGTATATCTTTTATTTCAAATACCTACACCATCTTACGAACCTAACAATAGGTTAAGTGTTTTGTGCGACTTTGTTAATATTTTATTAATGCGATACAAACAAATAATTAGTGTTTATCCTTACTAATATTATTATAAAATGCAAATATATGTTAATGTAGCTGGTGCCCGCGACTTAATCTGCGCAGGATTAGATTTTGGTCAATTTCCTTCGGCAGGTACATATAAATTTTGTGCGTTTGACAATTACGTCGTTTGTGATATTTTAATTGATTTTGAATTACTACTAATAATAAGTCAAATGTAATTGCCGTAGGAACTTAGAATTTTTCGGGATAAAATGTAGTCTATGTCCTAATCCAACATATACGCCATCATCATTTCAACTGTCAGCCAAATCCGTTAAGTCGTTTTGCCGAGAAAGAGCAGCAAATAAACAAAGTTACATTTATTATATTAGTTACGATGTTATTCACTGGTAATGAGAGTTACTATAGGTGAAAGATACAGTACCGTCAATTGCTGAACGGCCTATTTTCTGCAGTTCACCCCCTTCAACCCCTTCAATGAACGCCAAGACTACCAACTTGAATATAAAGGTTACATTGGATGGTTATTTTAAGCAAAATGATTATATTATTTATGTTTATGTATTAGATTTACTAATTACCATAAGTTGTCACAAAACGCTCATGAATAATTAATTTTAACCGTTATTCATTAAGCCTTTGACCGCCATGAAATACGCGCATGAGGAATAAAACGACTCGGTCATAATAGCCTGATTTTCATATAAATAATTATTTTTAATTACAATTCGTAATTAATTTTCGTTTTGTTTAATAGGGTTAGTTAGTTAGCGAAGAAATGAAATTAATTTAGATTCTCTTGACCCCTGCAAAGATTACATGTGTAGGTATAGATCGGGCTTTGAAAATATTTTAGCTTTTGTAACTTTGAAAACGTGTTTATTTCTTAAAACCCATGATGATATGAAAACTGACATTTAAAAAGCTTTTTTCATTATCTAAATGAAATTAAAGTTTATACGTTTATGAAATTAAGATAGTTTATAACGAATTGTGGAATAATATGTGTATATCCTTGATTTGTGTATCCAAGTCGAATTACCTACAGTATATAGACGGTACAAAGATAAATATTAAATATGTATGTATCTTTATATTATTATAGCCTTTTTTATATTATTGTTATTATACCATAGATATTATTATTAAAATCTAGCGACTCAGTATATATTGAAAATCATTTTTTATTAACTTACATTATATTAAAGTAATAAGGCTGTGGTGACGTCAAAGGCTGTGCGTTTTAACAGCCCCATGACCTGTCATGCGGCTAATAAGTTATACATTACAATAAAATGAAAAGCAATACAATAATCATTTCCGTTGTTTTGAAAATGCTCTTTTCTCACACAATCATATCGATCGAAAATGATTAGCAATTATATTGTTATTTACAAAGTGAGTTTGAAAATAAACAGTATATTTATGTATATATATATATTTGTAAATTTGTTCTAGGTATTATTTTTTTATGTTACCGCGAATTACGATTATAATGAGACAAATTTTTATGGATTTCATTACTATTTATACAGATTTGTACATTCCTGTTGACATGTATGTACATGTTTCGGATACTTTACAGCAACCATGGTCACGGGAGGAATGAAGGAAGTCCTCATTATAATAAATTTGGCTTTTTATACAACCTTTCATCGTTAAAAATATAACTTTTGTATTACTTCGCAAACATTAACTTGTAATACCAACATCGAATCAATTTCACGTAAAGAAACTAGCAATTTGGAAAGAAATACAAAACGCTTGTAAGGCATTTTCTATTTAATGACATTGAAACATCGCATGTTAGTAGTGACGTGAAAGAAACGAGTTATAGTAGCGGTCACAATTAGAAAAATCGATTTCGAGGTCGCACTACCAGCGGAGCTTTATCGCCTTCAAACTTTGAACTTCGAGTCTAACGCTTGACCTGATTAAAGAATTATTTGTAGCAAATTGATAACTTTCATAAAAGCTCTCTACTCTTTTATATAAGTAAGTAGTGTCATGCTGCATTGCAGCTGAATTGAGCTGGCACGACCGGGGTGGTACCTCTCGCTCACATAACACCGGCGTCAAGTGACAGCAGTGCTGTCGCGTTTCGTGCGGTTTGTGAGTTTCTGTTGGCCCATTGGGAGTGATAGGGAAAATCTCTGGTTGTGCAGATGTGTATGGGCGTCGTTACCATAAGGCTCCGACTGCTAACATTTAGGGCAGAGGGCGTTAGCGTCGCACGACTCCGTTCCGCTGGAAGGCTATTTTCGCAGCACATTACTGAGGATGAATGATTTCCTGTGCACAATGATTTATGCTCTGTTGTTCTGTTAACACCGGCGTCAAGTGACAGCAGTGCTGTCGCGTTTCGTGCGGTTTGTGAGTTTCTGTTGGCCCATTGGGAGTGATAGGGAAAATCTCTGGTTGTGCAGATGTGTATGGGCGTCGTTACCATAAGGCTCGAACTGCTCGTTGACCCCCTTATGACATTAAAAAACGCACTCTTATGCATGAACTCAATTTTATCATTATTATCATAACCAAGCTATCCTTTCACTGATCCTAAACAAAGGCCTTTTTAATGATCATCAAAACGACCGATCCAAATAAGAAACTACACGGCGATGGTCATTCCATCTTTTTATCAACTTTAGTAAGTTAAGAAGGTTCCTTAAATATCGGGTAGAGAATGAAAGGTAAAAAAATAGTATTTTCTGAATTATCTTACTATTCATCAGTTGTTGTGTACTAACATAGTTTAATTACGTGAGAGCTAATATTCGTAAAAGATTTTTGGAAAGCTTCTAGTTATTTAAGCCTATTAAAAAGCTTCTGAAAGACAGAACCGTCCTGAGAGCGCGGAGGTTGTGGTCATTGCTATAGGTAGCATATTTCGGAAAGCTAAATAACGCTCTATCTCACTTTCACCAATATACTTCTCCCTCTCTCTTTGTCTACGCAGGAGTAGGTAATCTTTAATCCTTTCGAATGTTATGGTTTTTGTTACCAATTCTTCGCTTCACATGATGACTATTTTATACACTAGAAGTGTATAAAATAGTCATCACCTTTTATCAAACAAAATCATGTTTACGATTCGATTTCTATAACAATCTAAATTAAAATTCATCATGACACCCATAAAGCTGTATTTATGAAATATTAATCCACTTTTACATTTAATCGTAACACAATAAAATTACACTATGCCCATCACGCGTATCCGTTCTTATTAAAAACTAATTAATGAAGTTGCTTACGTCATGACACTGTTTAATATAATGGATACACTCCTCGGTAGTTTTTGTAACCACAAAAACCGTTCCCGGTCTAACTGGCTCCTATTTGATTCATTTTATATCTCAAGTGATTAGCTTTGATTGATTGTGTATGGGTTATTTTGGGTGTGTGGATAGCTTTTATCGTTCAATAAACAGATTTGTTTGTATAGGAAAAATCATTTTGATGCTTAAAGTATTGAAGGACTATAATAGGTCATATAAATTAACACTTATGTTATGAACTTAAAGGATTTCCCTTTAAGTATTATATAATATTATATTTATATAGTTATATAAAATTTCTTAAATATGAGTCGCGCCTTTGATAAGAAACTTTAGAAAGTTAGAAGAAATGGAGAAGGAAGAGTTTAGGAAGAAACCTTGTTTTTTTTTAAATTGCTACAAGAAAAACTTTTTGTTTTTATTATTACTCATCGATGTCCATTGAATGTCAGATAATATATATATGTGTTTCTCAATGAAATAGAGATCCTAATTTCATATAATTGGCGTTACGGATTCGCCTCTTCCAAACGTGTCATCTTCTCCAAAGCCGTACTTTATTTCATTCGGCAATTATGATGGCATCGAAAACAAAGTAAAATAATTTTAAGTGTAGGTTAATGACACTGTTATGCAGCGTACCTCGAAAGCCGGTGACCTGCTTGTATGTATAATGAATTCTCCGAAAAACTGTTCGGTATAATAACCGAAAGCGTAAATAGCCTATTATAATTAGAAGGGAAAATTTGTGAAGGCTTTTTTATTAATATTTGTACCTTAGTCGAGCAATATTTTTAACTGACTTCCAGAAGGTTCTGTGTTCGTCTGTATTTTTTGTGTATCTTCACATGTCTTTAGCAATTGTTAAAGGTAAAGTTTAAAGCGTAAATATTCTATTTTAATCGTTAATAACATGAATAATCTAGCTATTAAAATTAAGATAAGCTTAATTATTATGATTAATTATAATATAAAAAAATCTTAATCATCAATCCATCCAAATATATAAAATGATTTTATAATAACCTTGACCACATAAATATTATTTACGCACGAAAATAAGATACTTAAATATTTAACACAATTTAATACTCTGGCCTCACTATTTTGTAACTTATCATTAAAATAATCATAATATTATAATTAACATAGTCGTAAAGATAAAAATATTTCTTGCATTGGCAACATTTAATATGCGCGGGAAATAAATTAACGAAAAATTTTGTCATCCATTTTCTGACCAGGGAATTAGCTTGGCCTTCGTCCAAAGCGGTTCTGTAACCACCAGGTATTACAGTGACATGTGAGGAATCCTGAACATTTCGCGAGTGCTATATGTTTAACACCTCGAAGAAATCGCTCGGTGGAGATTTATGTTTTCATTATTCCATAATTCCTAGCTTAACATTTAGGGTAGAGGGCGTTAGCGTCGCACGACTCCGTTCCGCTGGAAGGCTATTTTCGCAGCACATTACTGAGGATGAATGATTTCCTGTGTACAATGATTTATGCTCTGTTGTTTCGTACCCGCTACCAGTTGGTACCGAGACTCATTACTGGCCGTTAGTGAAGAATGGACTAGTCTGTTCTCAGCCTTGTATGGGGAATGCATTTGTCTTGTCTATTCGCCATTAGCTGTCTTCTAGTTTAATTATGACAATCGAAGTTCTAGCTTGTGCCGAAATGGCCATTTCTGCTTTTCTATGTATTGAGCACAATTTGATATATAAGTGCTATTGGCGGGAGTCGACTTGTTAATTGGTGGAGGAATGACACTTGTTAACGGATAGTGCAAGATGCAAGTTGAGTCGTCGGTTAATGACATATATGATAATCGTTGCATTAAAACAACTAAGTCCAAAATATGCCGTGAATCTAATGCTAATGTTATGTAAGGTATTGTAATGTAATGAAATGTATTCTTTTCGGAAGTTATTAATTACAATTGTAAAGACAATAATGAATGTAATGATAAGTTAAAATTTCCTTTGTATGCTTGCATTCCAAAATTATTAAAAAAAATATTATGTTTAAGTAAATAAGATAATCGTAAAATTGACTCTAGCTAGGCAATGGCTTTGAGACATTTAACCCAGCTTATTTGCTTATAATTTATTATAATCAAGTCGTTTTATTGGCATAATATTGTTTCTGAGCATTCGATTCATTGGATACTTCATCATAATAACGTCACGACAAAACCATTAACGCAATATAAAGGTAAATATTTCTATAACAAACGTATTTATCGATTCAAAGAAATGTTAAACTCATTCTCTGTTATAGCAATAATTAGTCCATAATTCGATAAACAACGCAGCATGAAATAAATACATAAATAGTAAAATGGCTAACAATATTATTTGGTCGACTTTTCTAGTCGTTGAAATATCAATCGGCTAGCTAATAGAGAATAGCCAGGTAGATAAAATTGTAATCTCTCATGTTGAGCGACGGTGGTCTAGTGGATATGGGCTCGGTCTCTTGAGCGAGAGGGGCCGGGTTCAATCCTGACCCCCTGTGATGCCTTGAAATGGGTTTTTCTTGATTTCTATGTGCACCTGAATATTAGACAATTGCTTGCTTACCGGTGAAGGAAACCTGCATGCCCGATTAGATTAAAAGTCTTTGAAGTTGTGTGAAGTTCACCAACTCGCATTGGGCCAGCGCTTCGGTGAACTATGGCCCAACACCCTCCTTGCCTGATTTCGAGGAGGAGACCCGTGCCCAGCAGTGGGACATATAAGGGTTGTAATATTATTATTATTATATTTTTATAAGCTCTATCAGACTCTCTCTCTCTTTAATAAGCTTTAATAGGCGTATAATCGCAGACATGCTTAAAAATGGTTATTAAAGTTTATTCTGACTGGCTTACGAAATGTCGACATGTGCAGATGTATAAACTTTTCGCGTTCATTTTAGCTCGTTTCATCGTAATCATAATTAACGAGCAATTGACAATTTCTAAATATGGCCGCTCTGTGAATACTTTCATAACCCTACTTATATAATATATTCTTTGCAGTAAATACGTTTGGACTAGGAATATCATTTTACGTTTGGAGTTTGCATGAATAATAATTATTAACTTATATTATGTATAAATATAAATAATAATAAGAAAACTTACATTTGATTTTATGTTCTGTTTAATGTTTGACCCATATATACAATCGTCGCTTTAGTATTTATCGATGAAAGCCTCGAATCAAAAAGATAATTATTAATTATAATATCATTTTACATGATTAGCAACTTTTATATCGCTTTGTTTATTAAGTATTAATAATGGATATTTAAATAAGCTCGTTTCTTGGAAATATTAAGACCAGCATGTGGCCCGCAAAGTACCAGTTGAATGTAAATAAAACCTTACGTTAATTAGAACAACAGCGTTATGAGCTCAAACTGTACAATATTGGACATTTAAATATCATGCTCAAGTATTACGTGGTAACGGCTTCTGTTCAAGCTAATTTATTTCTTAGTACGGTGTTATAAAGTCTGATTTATGGAATATAGCATGGGTGAAGTTGTGTTACCTCATAGGAAAAGACAAAACTTTGATTCATTTTAGCTGTGTAATGTATATGTAGTAATGTATAGTTAGTTGAGATACAAGTTTGAAATGATTTTCTAGATGTGAGTAGTTTTTTTTATTTTTTAACTAATGGTGCTCAAAATACACTGCGGACAGATTTGAACGGAAAATAGGTCATTTTGGATGATACATAGGTACTAATACAAATTAAGAATTTTTGGTTGTCATTGTTATAGTCATAATAATGTGTTATTTTACATCCAAAGCAGATCTTAATGAAATCCTCACATAGGTACATAATATATGTATCTATAAAACCTGCAATATCGAGACCATAGAGCAGCATTGATTGAAACGTTATCCAACAGCAATGTGATTTATAATGTTCTATAATAATCAATCAATGCATTTCATAAATAAAGACATTAATAAATTCTACACTACTTATATCCGCCATATTTGTTCTGCGACAAGCTAAATATATTTTGTTGAATAATATACGATGATAGCTAAAATATTGTCTTAAATATTTTTTGCGCTAAATCTATTGCACGACAACGTAATGTCAAGCATGTAATACTTAGATGACCGTTGATGTAGGTAGCTAAAAATCATTGTCCTCCATCAAATTTACTATAAGTAGACTGATAGTGTATCAAACGCTTATCTAATTTAGTATTGACACACTCGACAACAGTCAAACAAACTCGATAGAGGAGTTATAAAATACTTTAAAGCTTTACTTATCTCGATAGGGGATTAACTTATAGGTTGTTGACGATCGAGTAAAAACTGAAGTACCGTGTGCACAGAGACGGACTTCGAAAGAATAAAAAATATCACATGCTAATTTCATATTGCGTATGCTAAATATATTTTTTGTAATTATATCAAAATATTAATTATAATTACAAAATAACTTATATTTATAAATTTTTGTAACATGACATGACTTATTTCCTTTTGACAATAAAATGATAAGAAAAGCTTATTATATTATGTTATACTTCAATTCATTCTTAGCTATTCGATACCTTCGTCTGAAATAAGGTTCAAAGATCTGTAGGTCAATCGCGGACCTTGCGTCAGCTGCTTCTGCATTGTCTTCATTATTTTGAATATACGATACTTTATTTGTACGTATGATGTGAAACCTTAGCCTTGGGATATAGCCTGAAAATTGTAATGATGATAAATATTTAAGTAATTTTCAGTTTCAATATTTTAGTTTCATCATCATCATCCGATAGATAGGCTCCTAAACTCCGAAAGGCTGGCAAGACGACTGCACGGAGATTAGTACATTCGTTTGTCGGAAAATAAATATTGAGATATACATGCTTATATGATTATGGTTTATATAGTAGGTACGGACCTTAAATATTGAGATAGAGCCACAGGTTGATATGAATATGGTTTATACAGAAGGTACGTTGGTCCCTCCCTGTGCGTGGACTCGTATTTTTCCCTGGATACCGTAATGCGCGAGTCACGAGCGGTTATGTAAGCAGGCTGCCGGCCAGCGCCGTCATTACAGGCGTTATTATTGGTACTCGCTCCGGCCATTGTCAAGATTGTGGGGTCAGAGTGGCCCGGACTAACCAGCTACGTAATTTTGCAAATTCCTATAACCCTATAAATTGTATTGTAAAACAATTTACCCGGTCGACGAAAACGTCAAATCACGATGCATCGTGAGGTTATTAATTATGATAATGATTACGGAGGCTGCGATTCTACGTGTCGTGTTGTTGCCACATAAAATGTGCTTCTGGTTTATGTGCATTTGAGAATATTATATCCTTATTCGTTACGAGATGTTAGGTACGAGCTTGTAATTAAAATTTAGTTTTGGTGACTTATAATTGTCTATACCATAATGCAGTGTTTTTCAATCTTTTTAAATACGCGACCCCTTTATATGTTTAAATTTGCTGGCAACCCAATTGGACCATACACAGCCAAAAAGTTAGAATTATTAAAGACTATATAATATATGCTACTGTAATACAAATAAAAATACTAATGTAATACCCCCCGGCGAACCCCCGGGGGGTCGCGAACCGCAGATTGAAAAGCACTGGCTTATAGCAATTGCCATAGCTCGGTAACAGACCTGAATTAATATAAAAATAGGTTTTTTTTGAAACAAATAGTTCTTATATTTGGTTTATTTTTTATTGTGTATTATCCACGGTATAATCATATCTCTTTTATTCACCCCTAAATTAAATACAGAATTCTTTTAGTTTCGATTATCTAATACTGTGAACGACGATCTCAGTTTGTAAAGTTAAGAGATTTAAAGACACACGTTTTCTCTGGAATTTAAGTTGGAATGGACGCAAACGGTGTGATGTAAATTGAAGATACCACCGCTTAACTAAACCATATAAAATGTATGTGGAACGTGTTCGTATCAAAACCTATTCCGAACATCTAAGAAATATCCAATTAAAAAACACAAATTCCTACAAAAAGTCCTGCTTATTGGAATCTAAACAACGCGAGCTTTAGCCACAGAGCTTGTGTAATCCAATCACCCAAATAGTGAATAAAACCACATTAGAATCGGTGTTGATATTTAGGTATCTCGTTCCAAAAGATATCAGATTACTTGAATTCTTGAATATATTTAAATTATATTTATGAGATGTGCACGTCTTTCGGGCCCTTGATAATTAATTCCAAATATATTTTAATGTAAGTTACGAAAGGTATTCATTTCAGATCATATTGGAGGCGTTTTTCAGATTTGCATCGATTTATGTTTATTATATTTTGCCGTTTTGTGTGTCACCAAAAGCTCGGTGAATGAATCTGACGGTTATATTTGCATTCATTTCTCTATCATCATCATCATCAGCCTCTATCCTTCTACTGCTGAGGCCTCCCTCAAAGAACGTCTAGAAGACCGATCTCTTGCCACTCGCATGCAACACGGACCGGCCACTGTATGGAGATCGTCTTCCCACCTGGTTAGTGGCCGACCGACACTTCATCTACTCTTGAACTCTGTGGGTCGCTTTATCACTGTAGTATTTGTCTTCACTTTCTATGGTTATTTTGTTCTTTTATCTTCCCATGAGTGCAAATATTATTTTAAAATTCCAAAATCCAGAGGACAGCAAACACAATATGACGTTTTTTTGTTATTCATTATATAACATAAGCTCGTATTACAAATAAATTGATAAAGTTTTTAATAAGCTCAACCTACCGTCGCAGAGCGTTTGGGAAGTAGTTCACCATAAAGAACTGTCGAGGCAAGTGTAGTGGAAACTGCAGGCTACGTACGCCGGCACAGCGGTACGTTTGATCAGGAATCACTAGCGTACCGTGACACAGCCAGTCGCCTACGCTTTTTGTACTATGAACTTTTTACTCTGTTAATTGTAATGCATATTTATATGGGTATCCATCGGTAAAGTGTACTTTCTCCTACCGTTTCCATTTTTGCATAGAAATAGGTTTTATTGATTCAATTAATTAGATTGTTGATGTGTAGTTTAATTACATAATACACGTATTGACAGGTGATAGTTTATTAATGCCATCGAGCATATAACAATAATACAAGAAAGTTAGTATGGATATTATGTTTGTTACTCTTTCACGCAAAAACTACTGAATGGATTTTAATGAAACTTTACAATAACATAACGTATACATCAGAATAATATATAGGCTAATTTATTCCTCCTCGACGACCTCTGTGGCTCAGTGGTAAGCATCTTAAATGTATGTATAGTATAAAATTATTAAATATATTTCCGTTGTCTGGTGCCCGTAACACAAGTTCTTCGAGAACTTACCACGGGACCAGATTGACGTGGTGTGAAAGCGTCCATAGATATTATTATTATATTATTATTCCTGTACTCCCATGGAAATTGGAAGTACGCGGGAGAAACCACGAGACGCTGCTAGTTATAAATAAATACAAGAACTGTCTATATATTTGAAGCGGTCTCTATAGAGATCGAAATTTTAGTATAATGTTTTAAAGAGTTAATAAATATCAGCCCATTGTTTCTATTTAACTACAGATTTCCAAAAAACGCAAGATGCACTTCCTTCCTTACTCGGAAATAAAAGTGAATTTGTATTGAACAATGAAATTTATTAAAACGCAATAACAATAAAATTCATGTCCGGACATTAGACATGGTAAAATATTCCTCAAACGGCACTTAATGAGAAGTGATGGGTTCGTAAGAAAATAAAAATACAATACCCACCCTGCCTTCATGCGATGTCTATTTGTATGCGGCGTGCGTTTACTTAAATTACATGTCTTGTATGCAAAGAAATGTGGTGTTACGGCCAAGACCTACCGCCTTCACTATCGATCACTATATTTATTGCTATTTCATAACACTCATATTTTCTTACCTTATTAGGCGGGACAACTGTTGACGATTAGGTATATTCAAGTTAGCGCGTCAATTTTATTTTCAGTTTGTGCACTAGGTATATTATGTTTGCACACATACACAGTAATTTCTAACAATTTAAATTTAAATGGACTACACAATCGCGCAATAATAGCTGATGACGTTTCGCTGCAGCTTAATATCAATATATTTTAAACGATTTTTAAACCAACTTAAAACGAAAACGAAAGACAAAAATGTGAATTCGACCATATTTAAATAGAAGATTTCCGAATGGTGAGCGATGATGTTAAGACAGTTTACTGATGTAGATACAGCGCGAATAGTATATTTTAGCTACTTTCATAGCATTATGTCTTATGGCATACTTTTATGGGGAAATGCAGCCGACATAAACAACATTTTTGTGCTGCAGAAGCGGGCTATTCGTGCAATTTACAAGTTGCCTCCCTATTCATCTTTGAGAGAAAAATTTAAAGAAATAGGAATTCTGACTGTCACCTCTCAATACATCTTAGAAAATTTACTGTATGTCCGTAAAAACATAAATGAATTTTGTAAGAAAAGTGATATTCATAGTAGGAATACACGTAATAGACACAGGTTACATGCACCAATGATTAGACTTTCGAAAGTAAGCAATTCTTTTAAAGGCAACTGTATACGCTTTTACAATAGGATCCCAGAAAACGTTCAAAAGCTCTCCATAAAAAAATTCAAAAAAGTTGTTAAAGAACGTTTGTGTGGTAAAGCATATTATAAAGTAAAAGATTTCATGGAAGATACCACACCCTGGGAATAAGGCGTTCCTCCCGGGCATTTCAAGATAAGATGTTAAAATTGTTATTAATATATATTATTTGAAAAGATTAGTTCCACTGAGTTTGTTTCGCCGGTTCTTCTCAGTGGGCTTACCTTGGAACCGGTGGTAGATTCAATTGACGTTCAAAAAGATACTGTATTAGTACTATTTTGAATAAAAAAATTTGATATTGATTTTGATTTGATTTTGATCGCCCGGCAACTGATCGAATCACATCGATCAAGCAAAACATAGGTATGTAGCTGTGTATATTAAATGGACGAGTCATCCCAAAAATGTTGTCGTATATTTCTGGCTGTCATTGCCGCCAATGTTGCTGGCCATACTGTTGCAGTGAAAGGAGTGCCCGTTTAGAAGCACCTTTATAAGAATATTCGGATGTAAACGAGAAACGAAGAGTAATTTTAAGAGATAAAAATTTCTGTACACTTATATAATATAGTTCGTGAGAAATTAATACATAAAAATAAAGTTCTGTTTAAATTTAACGTTTTGCAACACACATACATAATATAGACACCCACGTCGATTTAACTATTCAGTATAACTTAACGGCCCGTCAAGTTTTAATCGCATTAACATGCCCAATAGAATATTAAAACAAAAGGATCTAATGGATCCATTCCAAACGAGATCTATGAATTGTCAACAAAAAATGATTTATCTACTAGTTTGGACCCGTGGTATTTAGAACTAAGTGTAGAATGGAAATTGAATAATTTGTTACGTTACAAAATAAAGTTATGATAATTATTGTAATAAAGCTAGCTGTTACCAACGGCCTGAATTACTTGAGGGTGTTCCGCAAGGTAGCATCTTGAGTTTTATTTATATCAATCTATTTTTATTTATTATGTACAACTATTTGACAAAGTTGCTAGTTACGAGAATAGTTCAAAATTATGCCATTTCAGGCCTCGGTCAGACAATTTTTCCTTTTAATATAATTAGTTTTTTTTATTCAATGTTGTGACATCAAAGTATCTTATTGAACGTTAAATGACTCTACCACCGGTTCCAAAACTAGTCCACTGAGAAGAACTGGCGAAACAAACTTAGTTATAATATGTTATTTCATCTAGATATAAATGTCCCATTCCTCTAAAGATAATAACTCTATAGGTACTGTTAGTAGGTATTTACTAAAATGTATGGTAATATTATGTTATTTCGTTGAAAACGCTGAAAATGCAGGCCATTAACAAATGTGAATTCATAGACAATGGCATCCGGATATTGGGTGAGACTCGTCAAATAGATGTTCGCTGAACATTCTTCCGCCGACCTCCGCTGGTTGTTATTCCCGACGTCGCCCGTCACACGCCGCGGTAGCCAACCGTGATAATAAGAATCGTAATATAAAAGCATTATAATCCAATCAGAAGGCACACGAGGTGACCGCCCGTGCGTCTATTTTACCATTCCATACGTGTTGGCTGTCGTAAAACATTTTTCGATTATTCAAGTGCGTTTATGAGAATTAGAAGCACACTATCGATTTATAATGGCTGCATATGTAAATGACGTAAACTGTGTTTGACGAAGGCTAGCGGAAGAAGTATACTTCTTTATTATGTTAGTAAGGATAGACAAACTAGTAGGTGAGTCACAGTGCACCTCGACGGCTAGTCAGTCCCCCAAGGGACCGACGCCACCTCCACAGAGGGGTTATCCCGCACCACAGAACAACCTCTCCCAACGTTGGGACAGTACAATGGGGTGAGGCTTCCGTCGTCGCCCCTTGCCCCCTGCTCTTTAGCTCCCTCGGCTCAATTAGTTTCGCCAAAGGTGCTGAGCTCACCCTAGGCTACTGAGCCCCCCGCCACGTCAAGGCCTAAACCATGGTGGGGAAACTCTTTTATGCCTTGCCTTACCTATTACAAAGGTTTCGATACCAGTAAATATACTGTAACTTAAACACAGTAATGCTGCGAAAAAATAAACAGGATCCTGGTTACCTTACATACCAGACAGCGCATTTATTCCACCGGTATTACTTACCGATAAGCGTTAGATAACTAAATATGTACAATACTTTCTAGTCTGAGGTATGTAACCTTTGTCTAATAGCATTATTTTTGAACCGACCTGAGAATTATTTTAAGGTTAAAGTTATATTTAAGATCTTAATAGCAAATGAATGTATTTGCAATTTACTGGTTTCAAAGGTCTTAAGTCAAACTGTGTACAATTCAACGAGGGTAAGGACAATATTACAAGGTTATCTAAATTGACATGTTTATACGAGTACGGTAATATATATTTCTGTACAAATTCATACATGCATAATATGATAAATACTATTGATATTAATTTAAATGATATGGTAGTTGCTACGTTGTGTTACCTTTTCATGCATAAATATACAGAGAACAAAATTTGGAATGGATGTAGAACTGAAGTAGAACATACTAATCTACCAAAACAATTAGGCGCATGACAGCGACTGCCCGAACCCCCGCGCGCAGTCCCGCGCTTCCCCTAGCTAGGAAATGCGCGGGGCGAAGGTGGGGTTCGGGCGGTCGCTGTCATGCGCCTAATTCTTTTGTGGGAATAGTACACTCTTCCCACTCTAGTTATTGTCGGATGCTCTACATTCGAAGCTGTTGACGATGATGTATACCTTGGACAAACTGTTCAATTAGGTAAGTCCAAGATCCAGGTCCAGGTTCCAGGGTTCATTTTTGCACTTGATTACTATCAAACTAATTTTCCGTGAGTAACTTCATTTTGACACAGGAAATTCTCAATTGTGGTAGCTAACAGAGGTAGCAAGGATAATAAAATAATCAATAAAACGTAAAGGTCGTAGAACGTACCATTTGAATTAGTACTGATACTTAGTTCATATAATCAAGTCCTAATCGATAACTTATGTTTATGTTAATTCTATATCTGCAAGTACTAATACTTATATCTGCAGGTACTTATACTTATACCCTACATTCATATTTGGCTCATACTTTTACTTCCTGTTTAGTAATTCAGCTATTGTTTATATGTGCATGATTAGAAGTGTGGGAGAGGAGGATAGTGGGAAGCCATGAAGATCATTGATAGTCTAGTACATTCAACAATCTCGACTTTGTCCGATGCTTTAGTACAATATAGGAATATAATATGTCTTATCATCATCATCATCATCATGTACCATCTTCATATTTAAGTTCGGATGTCACTTGGCAAAGTTTTCTGCGATCCCACGCTGCTTCCTTCAGATGCGTATAGCTCGGGATCTTGCCCCATTTGTCTTATAGTGACCAAGTATAAGCTTGTAAGAGATGTAAGAGAAAGATTGCCATGCTGCTTTGCAGCCGAATTGGACCGGCACGACCGGGGTGGTCTCACTCACATAATAGCGGCGTAAAGTGACAGCTATTCTGTCGTGTTTCGTGCGGTTTGTGAGTTTCCGGTGGCCGATTGGGGGGCCTAAGGAAAAGAAGGCATAAGGGGCATAAGGGGGCATAAGGGCACAAGGGGCATTAGGGGGCATAAGGGGCATAAGGAAAAGGAGGGCAACGCATCTGCATAATCTCTGGTTGTGCACTGGGTGTATCGGAGTCGATAGTCGCCAAAAGGCTTGGATTGCAAAATTATTGCCCAACGCTCCAATAAAAGTAAACATTCTTGTAAATATTACGAACGTCAATGTAAAGTACTCGAGCTATGACGAATGAGTCAATATTTTTAACTTGTACTGTATGGATGCTTGCAATGAAAGCAGCGAATTAATAATCAGTGAGAAAAGAAAGAATGAGAAATAAGCGATTTTTATAGCTTTGATTAATCATATTAGTTACATATAACACGTTTACGCACAAAACAAATTCGATGTTCGTAATGTGTTAACAGATACGAAGCAATAAAAATACGATTTTTATAAATAAAAATAAGATATGGACATGTTTATGTGTTTAAGAATATGGTAAACAGCTTTAGAAGAGACAAAAGCACGATATAAATTGACAAGTATTTATGAGCTGTTAATGTATAATAAAGCTATCACCATTAATATTCAATTGGGTATAATTTTAACATTTAAATAAGTTATTCTTATTGCAATACTCCGAGATTGATCATATGTTGGATGGCTGACAAGTCGATTTGAGGCGAACAACACATGTACACGTCGGTTGGTAGGCATCTAAAATACGTAACCATACAACAATAAATTAAAATTAATTCGGTGTGCGAACGTAGATCCGATACGAGATATCGACGCCTACATTCGTTAACATTCGGATGTTCCGATGTAGAGTTTATTCTATATAGCATAAGAGTCATGGATAGTATAAGAATAATGTGAACAAATGGTAGGGGTGAGGCATATTTTAAGACAACACGCGAGTCGCATGCGGATGGGATATTCGGTTTGCAAATCGCATGGCAGACTGGATGACGCTTGTGGGATGACCTTGGAGACCATTGTTGGAGACCAATATTTCCCGCGTGATTTTATTAGGTATCATCATCATCATCAGCCCCTATCCGTCCACTCCTGAAGATCCTCAATGAACGCCAAGACGACCGATTATAATATAATATTAGTTTAACTAATTTTTTTTCTGTTTAGTGTTATCAACTAAACTATTTCAGTAAAAAAAAAACAGTTGTAAAAACGTTCACAAACAAACTATAAATATGTGGTTTTCAAGAATTCATTCCTTATTATTACAACTTATGAAAATTACTGAAAAAATATTGTGTGATAAACAACAGTTCCAAAAATATAGTAAAATAAAATATTTCATCCTTAAACCTTTTAATGAGATGCTATCTTCGATCATCAATCTTTGGTGTTATATTTAAGTATTTTCATATCCGCGGCGTTTTTCATCTCACGATGGGCATTAGACCACAAAATAGTGATTACGAAATATAAATTAAGATAAAATCTCATACTTGTGATAACATTACATTATGTTACACATATTTCGTCACTTACATTTACATATATCACTATAACATAATTCATTGTTACAAATGTAAAATGATGTATCATCATAAAAATCATACTTATTGCAAACTAGCTGCTGTCCGCAGCTTCGCCCGCGTTAACTTAGATTTACAGCCGCATCCGGAGTGATGATGATTATTTTTGTAGCATAAGCTACTCCTTATAACATCAGCTATCAGCCAGTGAAAGTCCGGTCAAAATCGGCCCAGTAATTTTAGAGATTAGCCGGAACAAACAGACAACATACAGACAGACGGACAAAAATTGAAAAAAAATGTTATTTTGGTGTAGGTATGTACCGTGATTACCTACATCCATTATATGCATTTAGTAAAAAGCGGTTATTTTAATATTACAAACAGACATTCCAATTTTATTTATCTGTATAGATATATGTATTTTTTTAATAATTTGATAAGTACTACAAGTGTAATTGGGTTTTTTTTATAGCATAGAAGGCAAAAGAGCAGTCGAAGCCTTTTGGGAACTATCGACCCCCATACATATGCACTAGAGATTATGCAGATGCGTTGCCCTCTTTTTCCTATCCTCGCCACAAAGGGCCACCGGAAACTCACAAACCACACGAATCGCACCAGTATAGCTGTCACTTATAGATATATGATATCGATACACATAGATACACATATAATAGATATATGATATATCATGATTATTATCATGATTCTGATTCTTATTCTTATTCAGGCATAATATACTCGTAATATTATTGAACTTTACAAAAGGAGTCATCCCTTAAAATAACGAAACGTAGATAAGCATTTTGTTTTAGATTTCTTTTTGAAAAAAAGGCTTCATCATCATCATCATCATCAGCCTCTATCCGTCCACTACTGAACATAGGCCAATCAATGATCGCCAAGACGGCCGATCTCTTTCCACTCGCATCCAACACGGACCAGCCGCCGCACGGAGATCGCCTTCCCACCTGGTTAATGGCCGACCAACCTAAAGGCTTACGGGAAGATATTTTTAATGGAATTTCTGAGAATGATAGACAAATTGAAAATTGAAAATTTGAAGCGTACTAAGGCAGTAAGAAATTTGGCATGATTTCTATTAATTGTGAATTATAATATTAATTATTAATATAGTTTCCCGTGCTGGCCGCCTCGTTACTTTTTTAATATATTTTTTTGCAACTGTATTTAAATAGTGTACAGTGATTTTCAAAAAACCGTTACACAGTAAAGCTGTGCGTCAATGTTAATAACACTAGCAGTGCCCTGTGGCGCGACGTGATAACATCTACGGTTGCATCTGCCAGGGGCTGCATGGGGGCAGGGGTTGGGGGTTCAATTCCGGCTTTTTGTTTGCCGGCTGTGAGAACGTTTCATGATTGGTTTATAATTTAATTATGTACAAATTTATATGAACTAGTGTAAATGGCGGATGTTGTACGCGATACGTGATTTTTGTTAATGTCCTCCCGTGACTTTGGTTATTTCGGTATAATAAGTGAAAAGCACAAATTAAATGTAATTTTTTGAAAAGTCTAATTTAGTACCATAATTATTAAAGTAACAACTTGTAAGTAACTGTAGTGCATCGTTATATTTTTTATGACACAGGATTCTGTAGTTTTATGATTATAATCATAAAAATTCACAGCTAAAACGTTAGAAGTACATTGTATCTGCATTATTTTTACTAGACCATTTATATTTGAATTAAATCTTTTTAAATGAGCACATACAGCAATATTATTTCTAGTTCAAGTTTTGTATGCTTGCAAAGATAATAAATAACTAAAATATTATATTATTCTCTCGGATAAAAAAAACATATCTATTCTTTTTCCCCGTACAACAGAGGTTTTGAACACAAAATGTTTTTGACGTGACAACGTCTTATAATTCGATGGAGCCGGCTGCACGCACGAAAAAACATGACGTATGCGGCGTTACCTCGCTCTGAGGCGTTCCATTTAATAAAAATTGACATAATTGTATTTATGCGTACAAATAAATGTAACTTGATCAATTCAATTGTGATTTTCATTTACCTCCTTCTCTATATCCATACAATATATCTATCAAACAAATAAAATTAAAATTTTCATTCCATCAGTATTTTCTTATGACGTTTTTCTTTTTCCATAGTAAACTTGATATTTCAGTAAAAACAAAACCACCGTACCACGACACGTTCGATGCATTATTGAATCGTAATTCGTATCATGGTAGCGGGCAGGTGGGGCTGGTAGGTTGGTGGGGCATGTGGCGAGATGGCGCGATAACAGGAATTATTCATCGCTATCTCGCCATCGCTGGGGTGGCTCCCGTTGACTGACTCTGTCAAAACGACCGGCGACTGATTATTGTTTTATTCCATTGGTTTTTACAAAGGTATACTTCGATGTCCGGGTGAAGTCAAAGAATTACCCTATTTTTTTAATGAATTAAAAAAAAATCAGAATATATTATTTTAGCCATAACACCTTACTACTTCATCTAGTGATTTTTGGGATGCACAATCGTGTTAAACATTCTAAATCCCAAATTATTAACAATTAATAAAGCATGAATAGAATTCTCATCGTAATTATCATTAACTGCATATTATTCTCAAATAAACATCTATCGCGAAGCTTGGCTCTTCCATATGTTGATAAAAATTTTATAGAGTAATAATATTTTTAAAATGATAATATTATGTTGGGAGAACTCACACACGGTCATCGGATCCCAAACTAGGCAGAGCCTGTTTTTATGGCAAACAAATAAAAATGATACATACAAAACAAATGATCATGCTCATCACACAAACATTTGTCCCGGGTGGGGAGCGAACCCAAGATCTTCTGATTTATCAGTCAGGGTCACTAACCACTAGACCAACACATCAGTCCAGTATCAATAGATATAATCTTCAGTTATCTTTGCGTTGTTTTTAGGTATAATATGATGACAGTATGAAATGATCATGTATGTATACTGTATATATGTTGTGATGATGATGTTGATGATGATGGGGCATTCACAAAATATAAAATGATCTGGTAATAAAATGGTCTGTAAACAAGCGTCTCGTATCACTTGTCGAATTTGATATTTTATCAGTACCAACCATCGTTTTGAGATCGAACGGCGATGTCAATGGAATAATAATGTCTGCAATGGCGGACTACTTACATACGAACATCGCTTAATACTTAATACACAAGTTTTTAATACCAATATGCATAAATTTTTTAACGCACTACTTTAGTTAGGATTCGGGCGTGAAAACCTTAAAAAATACTATAAATATTATTCAACTATCACACCACGTAAACCTAGCCCCATGGTAAGTTTGTAAGAACTTGTGGGCATACACGTCCATAGCCCGATGCAGACATCTGTATTCATCATACAAATTATCTGCACTTGGCGAAATTCGAACCCGCGATCGCTGCGTAAAGTGTCAAGTAGCCTGACCACTCGACCGGGCGTCGATTCAAAGAAGCGAAATGCTAAAAAAATACATAACTTTGTTTTTAAACGCATAACTTTAGTTGCCCTTAAGGTTTTGGGCGCGAAAACTATACCTTGGTATTTATATTGTAAAGTATAGACTTACATGATTTATAATACTATTCATAATTTTATATGGTACATAAAGATTTTGTTTTGGTCGCGGTAGTGCCTACTGAAGTCACAAAGATTTTTTTTCTTCTTTTATGGCAAGTCACACAGTTATCCCAAGTAAGCATAGATTCATTTAAAAACTCCAGTTTACTATTCTTTGGACTGATTAGTCTATGGTTGCAATAAAGTACAAACTACAAATACAAAAAAAAAAACCGCGATAAAATCCGTGACAAGTACCTTTATAAATATTGCCTTAATTGAGTATTTACATATACGATATGATTAATTAAATAATTTTACTGTTGCATACATAAGCGTATTTATTATCTCGTCAAACGTCTAAATTAATATTCTTTTTCCTGAGCAATAAAACCTCTTTTACTTATTAAATTACTGAGTATTTTTGAACCGAATTAACATACAATTACAAAAACAAGTAACATTTATACGTGTTTTAACGCTGAAACACAAAATAGAAGTGTTTAAGAATAATTTATTTGTTTCTCCACAATCTGATCGTATGCGATCTGTAGATAATCATCTGAAGTGGCTATGATACGCACACCTGGGTATGCTCATTTTATGCGGGTCTAAATTCTGAAAAGCCCGTATTCTCGTCTAGCGCCTATTTGTGTACAATTGTATCCAATTGTTACCGATTGTTTTCGATATAATTACGATTACGAAAAAAGTTTTCATATAAATAATGTCTATTTATATGTAAACGTTTGTTTTAGTTCCTGTATTCATTATAACGTAGGTAATTTAAAATATATTTAATATTACATGTTTTTTTTAATATTACATGACATATACTTGTAGGTACTATTTATACTAGTTCCTAGCTGGAAACGGGGAAGGGATTGTTTAAGGCCACTATTTTTTATTGTCTCTAACATATAATATTATCTTACTTTTGTACCAAGTTATAGTATATTAGGGACAATAGCAGAACCGCAGTGATGTGTCGTAATTGGTACAAAATACGTGAACCAACATCGTGGGTACTTGACGTTAATTACTTTTTGAATTTTTTAAAGATAATAAATTCATTAAAAAACAATTAATATTCACAGGTGCGTTCAATGTGACGCCTGATGTTTGAATATAACGATAGCGTAATGTATATAATGATTTTGATTGTTATTAAATTTATGATAAACAGTAAGAAATTGCTGATGGATTGAATGATAATATAAAATGAAACAAATATGTTAATATTATTATTAATTTTTTTAGAAATTACATAATATTGTAATGTTATATTGTATAGTAATGAATGTCAATTTAGGCTATTAAAATAAATAGTAGCTTATTTCGGTATAAATCTAAAACAATGTAGACGCTGGCATGGCTTATATAAGATGACTATTATATGAGCTCGCTTTACTATTATTAAAATTATATATTTAAGGGGATCATATACTCAAATTAACAATATGCTTTGTAAACCAACTATTAGTTACCCGCAGAGCACGGCAGGGATGTACCAGTAATTGTACCAGGGGTAGGGATGGGCCCCACCAATCGCCATCACCCTTGCAAACGTGTACATATGTTTACTTTCACTTTTATAATGATAATTCAAAATCGAATTGAAAAGGGGGAGTGTAGTAGTTCCTTTATTTAATTTTGTGAAGTTATCATTGTTATATATATATATATATATTCTGTGTGCTTTTGTCGAATAGGGTTAGAGGCACATGATCTCACGACAGTCGAACGTTTTTTAATTATGTGTTATAAACGATCTTAAATGATGTTAATACAAAACTTTTAAGGGTAGGTACTCCCAGCTAAATGTTACAATTTTTTTTCAAAAGATAGATCAATATGCGATACATTGATCTAAAAAAATCCGTTTACTCTGTAAGTCATCATGGTCTTCCCATATATATCTTAATGATTGCCAAGCAGTCTAAACCTACAAGGAAAATCTGTAGTTATCTAGTCGTTCATCGATGAATATATATTCTATTATCTTTATTTTATTCTGATATATATATTTTTTCCTAAACACGGGCTCCTAACAGCTACAACTACTACAACGCAACGATCCACACGCTAATTCAGATGCAGATTGAGATTTCATTAACATGTACAATTTCATCAGCACGCGATTTCGTTAATAACTATATTACCACAATTATTAATATTTGTTTGCACTTGGAGGCCACGTACATATTTCATTTATACTCATTACTATTAACGGCTACGTAATTTAGTGGGCCAAAATTTTAATTGGCCAATTGTGACACGACTTTTGTAATTCCAACCTCGCCATTGTTGCCAGATTAACGCAACTCTCACAGATATATCTATGTTTATTAAATACTCATTACCTTATAACTATAATGAAGATGTCGGGTCTTAATCGCGGGTTACGCCTATTATGTAATGAGATGCAATCCCCAAGTTAGAGACTGACATGATTAAATTTAATTTAAAGTTCGAATTAAGAATGTAATTTATGTAATGCCGGTGTTGCCATGTAGACTGTATAGATTTATTTTGTAGTTAGGATAGTTATACCAAATTGATATAGATTTAAATTTTATTTGACTGGTGCATTATATTATAGTTATTGCGGATAGATTTGACTGCCCTATCCAAAAATATTGGGTAAGGGTAGTCAATGGAATGGTATAAAAAATACATTTATTGTCTAAAGCTAACACTACTAACATACTTATAAGTTCATTTTGTAACTAACACACTAACTATAGTATATGGGCATTTCTTTTGCCTGAAATAAACATATTCTATTCTATTATCATCAAGTAAATATTTGTATTTTGTCCTCAGGCCGATCGCTGAGCGGCGGCAGTGGGCAGGTGTGCAGGCCACACTTCCACACGCCGCTGCACCCCTGGCTGGACTCCAAGGCACTGGGCAGTGGTGCATGGGGAGGTAGCTTTCAACAGGACGCCGCCCCCTCCGACAAGCCCCTCTCTCCGGCCCAACATCCCCATCCACACCCGCTGTTTTCCTTCCCTCCTACGCCACCTAAAGATTCTACCCCCGATTCCGTTGCAGCGGCGGCACTGGGCCAGCAAGATTATCAAGCCGCGGTCGCACACGCCACCGCCATGAGCGTCGCGTTCATGCAGCAGCAGCAGGAGTTGCCGTTGTGTGGCGACGTCAAGCCCATGATGGGCGCTTCGTCGAAGCAACGTGAAGGTGCGCAGCCGGACACGTGTCCCCAGGAGAGTCAGCCCTCCGGGGAGTACAACGCGCAGTACAACGCCGCCGCCGGCGACTACTACAGCTACCAGGGCAAGGGGTATAGCGGGCAGCAGCAGAATAAACCGCGCCCCAACAAGACGCGGACTAGCGCCGGTGAGTCCGCGCGGACCTTAGCACTGCACTGCCCTCGCTCGCACTCACTGACCGGTGCGCTTATCCGACCACGATCATGATCACTGTCAGAGTCATAATATGTATTTCAACCGAACCTATAATTAAAGAATCGTTATATGAACTTAGACCAGAATTATAATCATAAACGCATTTGAACTAGAATTTCTTATAGAATCAGTATTTTAACCAGATTTATAATATATATTTGGATTAGAATCAAAATTTTCGTACCAAATTTCACCCGTTTTTATTCATGAATATAATTTACAAACACAAACTATAAAATCGATGAAATACCAGTTTTGTTTACAAAAACCATTTACACGTCTAAATATGTGTAACTGGCGACCATAACTTTTATTTTACATACATTATAACAAATAATTCAACCTCACACTCAAATGTAGCACAATTATACCACAGTCGGTACGCAATTTAATTTGTAATGGAATTGTTATTTTCATTCATTACAATAATTATTATCATAGTAATTACTTTTGATAACTATTTTCGTACGAGCACTAATATCGACTTAAATTAGTATCGAGAATTGTGATTCATTTGAGGGTCTTGAGCTGGTTGTGGTCAGATAAACGTGGTGGTAGGGGATGGTGGAAGATCGCTTTAATAACTGCTAGGTGGAGGTTACTAACAAAATAACTATCAATTATCTTAGAAAATTCAAATTTCAATTATTCTATTTCAATAGTATTTTTTTTATAATCAAAAGGCTATACTTTTGGAAGAGTTTCTGCTTTAACTCTATTTCTCTATAAACGTTCAACTCGTACCTAATATGTGTAATACCTAAACGCGACTTTTTAAAGCTTTAAAACTAAAATCCTATTTACACACACATCAACATAAACATTTTAAATTCATCAAGTTTTGTAAAAATGAAGAGCGCAGGTGTATTTTTATATCTAGAGCTTTAAAATATGAAATGATATTTTTACGATTTGTGTACTTTCAGCAATGTTATTATTTAAAGATTTATTACTATAATAATAATAATTCGAGCAAACTTAGGACTAAAATAGAGCGTTCGAGCTTTTAATTCGTATGTACGGAATTTCATTGTTGTGTGTGAATCCCTGGTAGCCGCCGTTTCTCAACCACTAATTACACCAGCCATTGTTGTAACGTGAGTATTTAACATAGAAGGTTTCTATTTAATTTTTTCAAAGTTACCGAAATCACTCTGATGAAATTGTGGTGTTTTTTGTTTACCGACTTCAAATGTACGAGTTAATTGTAGATGAACTCATTTTAAATTTATTCATTCATTTACGTAAAGTTTTTATAAATAACTTAATTCAAGGTAATTATTATTTTACAAAACATGTGCCTCAATTAATTTAACTTCGCGGTCTCTTGTTAGTCATGCTGTTTTAATTTAAATTGCGTTTAAATATAAAGTTCATTTGGCTCAGAATATAATAAATATAATAAGTTAAAAAAAAAATAGTTGACAAAAAAGAACAATATGGCCTCGTATCAAACGAATAGTCCATTTATAATATGTATTATATTTTATAGTCTTTTAAATAAATGAATTGCTGAGTCCATGTCCACAGAGCAAGTAAAAAGAGTAGAAACTCTTTATTTCTTCATTCTTAGCAACATAAAATAAATACTAAGATATTTTTTTTTATTGGAATATAAGAAGATATTTTGACAACAGTTCAACGGGTGGAAAGTTCCGACCAATAGTGAATATCTAACTGTTATTCAGCTGCTGTAAACCTTATGATGTTACTATCTTTATTGGAAGTGTCACCTCATACGACTATCGGACGATTTTTATTATACATAATATGTAATCGTATGAATTTAATAAATAATTATTCGCCCGACTACCTTAATCGCGCTATCAATATTTTTACTTGTTGTCAGTATAATATAATAATTAATATGTATTCACTTATAAGCACATATAGGTAACAGTTGCACTAAAATTTCTGAAACAGATTCGAACGGAACGTGTACAAGTAAAGTGCGCCCGACTTGAACGTATAAATAATAATGAGAAACGCTGTCAAACTAACTTACTATGATGATAAGGGTCTTAAACTACATGCTCCTTCCACATGTCTCTATATGGTTTTAAATTCATGCAGTATAAATATACAAAAACATAGACTGGATAAAAACGGATATCCGCTAAAACAATATGTTTTATTATATGGAGAGCACAAAAGTCTGGCATATAATTAAAAGTTAGTCGCGTAATATTGTTCTACCAACCTTTGAAATAAATGTGACCATTGTTATCCCAACAATTGGATGAAGTTTCCCCAGCACCGTACAATAACGTGTTGAATATTTTATTTCGCTTTTACGCAACAGCAATTGTATTATTCGGTATATAATACTAGGATGTAGTTTAATGATTAACGTATTATAGACATATTTTGTTATGTATTTACAACTGTATAATCATAACTATTACGCCCCCGAATTTATTTAATTGCGTCATGGCTCTTGCGTCCATCTTTTCGTTTAGCAAAAAGCGAGTGATTTGAATTTCGAACGCATGAAATTCGAATCGACGTTCGGAAACAAAAACGAAATTTTAACATTTTTAAACAATGCGAATGTTATGATGGCCATTAATTATAACTGTGATTTATTTTTAAACCATAGACCAGAGTTATAATTATTTTAAGTGCATTATTAAAGAACAATTGTAGTTTCACACTGAGTGAAAAGTTTTATGATAATTCAATATTTAGAATAACGTAAATTAACATGTTCCGATCTCACGAGCGGATTTAATCTCGCTAATGGAATTTCTCAGGGATAATTAGAAACATAGTGAAAAACTCGATGCACATAATTGCGACGTAAGAAGTAGCGCGGAGACGACTTGTCAATGTCTTCTGGCGCGATTATGATCGCCATTGCGAACAGAACCCGCTATAATTCTTATTAACTCGATTATTACACATTTATAGAAGTATGCTATGGAACTTAATTAACCTCTCATACTTATTACGTGTGAAGTTAATAATATTTTAGGGTTCTGTTTCCACAGAATTTGACACTGATAAACGTTCACAAAATCCTATATTTTAGTACTTTTCGAATAAACCGGTTCTCAGTGTCTTGTAATTAATTTTGTCTCATAAAACTAATGTTCCATTTGATCGTACCAGCAAGGTTACGAAAAGTTCATTACACCAAAACAATACAAATAAAAAGGCAATTAAACATTTAGGTAGCGTTTGATAACGATTTAACGGTTATGACTTATTAAGATATAAACAAAATACGTAATAAACGGGCAAAAATTTAAGTCCCATTTGCATATATTTCCATTATCATAATAATAAAAGTAATTGTATGCAACAACGAAAGCGAAACGAAATCACTTTCCAAGCGAGCGGAGTCGCTGGCAGCGCTAGTCTCACTGACCGTGGATAAAATATTCATGTGTTTTGCATTTTAGTTGCACTGGGGTGACTAATATATTATTAAACTGGACATATTATTGGAATATAAGCATTGAATAGTGAAGGAATATTATAATGAAACATACAAGCAAACAAGCACTTTCTGCGTAGAGAGGACTAAAATATTAAAATATTGATGTACCATAGGGTAGTTTTGAATAATTTTGTACATAACGTTAGGACGTATGGCACCTCAGTCCTCCCGTGACCATAGATAATTCACCTCCCCGTGACCATGGTTGCTGTAAAGTATCCGAAACGTTTGTAAAAAAAACTTAATAAACCGCGATAAAATTCGTACAATTTGTTTAATTATAACTTGTGAAAGTGAAAAATTGTGAGGGAATAGTCGTAAAGGCTCGGCTTTGAAAGTGAGAGATCTAAGTTCAAACTATATCTCGGCACGCCTAAAAATGGGTTTATATAAATCTCCTTATGCAGCTCACAATATTGAAGGAACTTGATACCAGATGAGATTAAAAGTCTTTGACGATGTGTGATGGTACAAATAGGCCAGGCCCAGCGGAGGACGGCGATAGAAAATATGTAATGTTGATAATTATTAATTATTATACACTTTCTCTATGTGAATTTAATATGTATAATCGTGCCACGTTATAAATCATATAAAATTATTGCCAGTGGCTTTTATGTCATCTTTTCCAGGTCAGTGCATCTATCATTGATAAAGCTGTTAATTTATATAAAAAATGCTAATATGGTTGTTTTACCGAACGAACACATGTTTCATATTAGAACAAGTGATCTTTTAAATTTAGAATATATTTACACCTTCGAATTTCCAGTTTAAATATAAATGAATATTTTAAATTCACACCTTTGATCAGTAAATTTAAAATACAGTTGACATTTGATCGAATTAGATGATAAGATTGGTAAAGATAATACATATTTTAAGGGTTTTATTTATTAATCATCATAAAATATGTTTGTGATCATTTAAACATACATATTTATTTCCCATTATTAATTAATTAATTGACGGATTCCGTGATTTATTAAATTATATTATTATGTGACCTCAGAGGTTCAAGGAGAGCGCCGAACCTCGTTAGTCAGCAGGATGTGTACCTGTTCGTAAGGTCGGCATTGACCCCGTAAGCCGATATTATAGTAAAAGGTTTTGATTATTTGCAACTCATTTATCTGTCACATTAAAAACTAGTTTATTATAATCAGAACAATCAGATATTTCATACCATAATGATTATTATGTTCTGAAATATCTGATAATTCTTATTATAGGGATAATATACGTAATCGACAGATATCAGGCTTAATCCAGGAGATGGAATAGTTAGCCCATTTAGTCGATAAACTAACGCTACGTTTTAATATATATAAATTAGAAACAACCTTGACACAGAAAGAGCCCAATGACCAATAAGATGATTTTCTACGTTTACCAGATTTAATTTTTATCACATGTGGGTTCCATTTCTCTAACATCATAGTATAAATAGTTAACTTTACAATTATTGGCAAAAGCCTAAACTGAAAAAAAAAAAAAAAAAACAAGATGGCTATCAAAAATGGCCGCCATAAATGTAAATGTTGAATTTGACATTTAAATAGCAGCATAAATCGCTTTAGTAATGCTGAATCAGCTGCTAGTTCCTCAGTGGTAGCTGTATGATAATGCATCTAGCGGATATGGCTTATTCCATTGTTGCAATGACCTCGAGTCATTTGCGTGATAAAACAAGCGGTTTTACAAAAAATCTGATAGGTATTCTAAGGCTAGGTATTTTTTACAAGTACTATTATTTACAAGTACCTGGTGATCGGATTCTACTGGGGAAGTAAAGATGTTGGTACATGGTTCTATGCTAAGCAAATCTTTGAAAAATTGTGTACTAATTTGAAGATCTGCTTATCTATGGAATCTTAAGGTATGTCACAACTAAAACCATTGCGAGTTGCCTTCAGCCGCTGGATCTGACTGACACAAGACACACCCCGTGACCAGCCGGTTCGCTCAAAAGGGCTAATCGGGCCGAAGCCCGAGTTCTAGTATGGGGGAACTCCGACAACCTCAAGCCACTAACGCAAGTTTTTTACCATATCCATTTATTATAATATAGTTCGATGTCCAACGAATAAAAAAAAAACAATTTTATGATGAATGTAGATGTATGTCAATATTGTAGGTTTGTATCGGCGTCTTATATATTATTTGTATATTTTGAAATTACGTTTACTTTATGTAGTTATCGTTATATTATTTTAGTTAGTTGCTTAAGGAGTGAAATTAGCGAATTGTTTTATTTATTTATATTGACATACAACAGTTATAAATATTACGTAGTACACTACTTTAAATAGTTTTATTAATTAAAATTTCTTTCTTTTTAATCAAATACGGTCTCGGTTTCTCGCAACATGGACTAGTTTGTAATCATATTTATTTCTGTGTTTTTCAAAAATTTCAGTGTGTTCTTAAGATATTCTTGCAAATGGGGGCAAAGTGCTTAAAGTTTACATTCGTCCACTAAGTATGATCACACTCTCAATACTTATAAGATAATGCAACATTTTAATGTGCAAGATTAACACGTTTATGTTTTTATGGGTTAAAAAAAACATTTTTAGCTCCACTTTAATTTATTTCCTTTGTCTTAAAACAACTTTCTAAACGGTTCACATTAATGTAAACGCCGTTTTATTTGATATATTACACTTTAAGTGCACTTTATACCCAAGGACTAAGGATCATATTTAGTTATGACGCGAACTTTGCATGCAGCTCACGTACTGAGATGTTTTGTGGAAAGTTGCACAAGCAATTAGCCAAGTTATGGTCTTAAAACAAATTAATATGATAAAATATATGAGGTAACTAAGGCCCTTATATGTATATACGTTGATGCTAAAATGGTGTGCATAATTTCTGGTGGAATTCCGTGATGTGCGGGTGTACGCCACGGACGGTCGCGCAGGAGGAATGACGGACTGATCTCATCATTTTAGTTACATTTTTCATGTTACAGTTAATTTGCGTATATAATAAGAATCGCGATAATAAAGTAATAAATGAAGTTCATTCATGTTCCTGCTTACGTGAGTCATAGACATACATTCATTGATAACTGATCTGATCAGGCCGCCTGAATCCTGATCAACAGAGAATAGTTAAAACAAAAGTAATATTTAACATGAAGCATGAAGCCTTTAATTTTAGAACATGTACGAGTATATATGTCCTTTTTATATTTTTATATTTTATAGACCAGAACAGTAAAAACCGCGATAATTTTTTGATATAAATAAAAATATGATAATAAAATATAGGAACTCGAATAATGGAGTAATAGATCAGTTATAGTTATAATGAACAGCAAATAAAACATCCTAACATATATAACGTCATGCTCCGTGGTTGTGTGGTGTTGTGTGGTGGTACAATCGCACAATTTGCATATGACTTAAACGGAACTCCAGTGATTAATTCATTATAAGCGTGTTGCTACAACTTCGATTATTTCACTAAGTCGTGTTTCGCCGTTTATAGAACTTCAAATGTTAGAGTATTAAGTTGTAGAAGATATCTCTCTTACGACACGCAGTAACTTAGTTATTTTGTTTTCCAAAAAACCTAAAGTTCTGGATTATTATGACGCAATCACATACCAAAATAACCGCTAACTAAGAAACATGGAGCATACAACCGGATACAGTAGTAATGTAAGCCATAAAATTCCGAAACTGTCCAGTGATTTGTCACTGACGTAATAGTAATTCAACCAACCAGTGATTTGTGTGTACGTCCCATCGGCCATCAGTCGGCCAATCAGAGCGCAGAACCAGCGCAGTGTCGCAGCACAAAGTCGGAATTTGTTTTCATACAAAACACATAACATTACGCTATTCGGGTTATATGCTCGATAAGTATAACTTATAAAGCAAAGGCATATATAATAATGTTGTTGGATTAAAGAGTGTAGACTAGTAAATATATTCACTGACTGACGGTAGCAAATATTCATCTTCATCATTATTATTATTAAAAAAAATTAAGCCTTTTCACATCACATCGTCTAATGTGTAGGTACTCCCATGATAATAGTTAAAAAAATCAAATACAAATAAATTGTATTCCTATTTCGAAGACTTAGTAATTCTTGAGTTTGATAACCTCGTCACCGGTCTATAATTATCGTGGTTCAGTTGGTTCTGTTCTGACGCATCCCGTCCAGTAATTACTTATACCAATGCAAAACTTTTTTCTTGATGACGCAGGGAAATGCTTTTCATGTGTATCCAGACCTGGTAGGTCCCTAACCCTATGTGGGACTTGGGAGTGCACTACCCTAACTTAAAAACCAGCGAGCGCCTTCAGCTTCTTTTTGAGGGTCCCGGATCTGCAGGCAACAGGATCACCTCAGCGACAGGCTGGCCCCTTGGAAAGCCAGACTACTCCTCCTAAGGGGGGACTGCCCGGCTATCACGAACGACGTCGTGCCTATCCTGACCCGGCACGAGCACAGGGGCTTCACTGCAGGCGCATTAAGTAGCGCCTCCTACGCGCCCCTGTTTGACAAGTCCCCTTCGATGACCGACGTCAGATCGTGACATCACGCCGCCCATCTCTGGCACACCATTGCAAAAGCGCGGGCATGGAAAGAGTCCTCTTTCCTCACTGTCTTTCAAGTTACGATTCCTTCTAGTTAAGATGCCAAACAAAATAAGTCTATTGGCTTCCATTAAAATCTATTTGCATACAAGGGTATAATTAGGGCGTAATAACAGCCTCCGTGGCGCAACAAAGAATAACTTTTACGAAATACAACTTAATGGTATGCAAAGCCGTTACGTGTTGGTGCTTCGGTCACGGTGTTGCCATTGAATTAGTCCTTCATTTATATTATCTGCTCTGTATTAGGTTGAGTGTAAGTTTTTACACAGTTTCATTGAGTAACGGGATGTCTTCATTTGTTCGTAACCCATGGACATCCTCGGTTAAAATGCACTGATATTTTAATGTATGATATAGATTTTCACCCTAAAATATTATATTATGAGATGTTTGGTTTACATTTTGATAACCCGTGAAACAAAGACAAATCGTACTATATGAAAAATAACTAACTGTCTGCTTTATCTGATGTAGGTATGTTTCTAAATTTTTAGTTATAACATCACCCCGATAAAATTGTAAGGTTAAATGTAATATACCAAATTTCATATGATTCCTTATAACCGTTCCCCAGCTAGTTTGGATGTATAAAGTAATAGGGTATTTATAAAGTTACAAAAAGTCAAGTGAGTTATTGATCGCTTTGGCCCGCTAGTGTTGTGCATCGTTATCGATTTTCAGGTAAAATGCGTGCGATGTTTTCCCAGCGAGGGTTAGTCGTGTGAAAACTTTGCGCGCTCTTGACGAGGCTAAAGGGTACTCGCCTGGAGACTCTCGAAAATAAAAACCGCCCACTCGGCTACGTAAATATGGCAGATGAAAATCTTTTATCGCGGTCACGTAGCGGCGGCGCGTCACGAGCGCACGTCACTCCGGGCAATAAAGAGCGCGCCGCATTCTAATTTTGAACAAACACTGGAATTTTTCGCTTAAACATCTGCAGTACAGGATAGACTTATCTCTAGCTGGACGGCCACAGTTACGTGCGCACTAAATGATATCTTTATTTCATGTCGAGACCACGTCCAAAGGTATACGACGTACGTTAGATCGCCCGATAGTGAAAACAGGAAAAGAATTAAGTCATAATTCTTGTTACGCGGATCAAACGGTTTCTGGTATAGTAATTAATAAGCTAGTGATGTAGTCACAATAACCGAGCTGTAAATCTCCAGCGTAATACTTTCACAATCGTTTAATCAATATAGACGTTACCATTGTACTCGAACACTCCCGATACACCATAAAACCTCCGCTCGGTAATATCCTGTTATTTTTTCTTAATAATCGTTATTGGTGTTTATTTATTAGAAACATCGGAACAAATTACAGGCTTTATATCGGGGTACAAAAAATAAAGGGTTAGCCCAAAAAGTGAGTTGTCGGCTCGATCGCAATAAGTTTTCGATAAAGTCCGGGCGATTTAATTGCCGGTTGTGATCTGGTTTAACATAAAAAAAGATGAATGGTCGTACTGCCTAAAGCATAAGTAACATTCTGTTCTCCGATCGATATTTTTTCTATTCACAGACCACTTTCACCTTTCGTGTTTGATACGTTTATAGCTTTATTTATTTAATGCAACACGCTATTACACTATAATATTCTCAAGAATAAGTTGGTTGTAAGATTAAGAATAAATAATTATTACTTTTAATATATAAGAGACTAATTCTCTCATTTAAAACTTTTACCAAAGTTATTTGAAAGCGAAGTTCAAAATATAAGCTCACTTAAAATGTGGGAAAATATCGAAAATAAAAGTAATGGGATTATAAAGAAAGGATGTTGACGTGCAACGAGATGGGTTTTTAAATCGATCTCGGTAAATCATCGATGTGGTAATCGAGTTTAGAAAGAGATTGTGGGCGGCTTCGCGCTTCCCATATGTGAATATCCTTTTTACAAATTGAAAAACTTCGATATGGATTTTGTAAAAAATGTTCGCATAAATAAACAATGTTATAATTAATTCACGTCACAAATCTATCAACGTAGCTTAGATACCGATAAATAATCGTAAAACGTATTTTTCCGGAGGGCTACTCACCCAGGGTCAACTCTAACTATTGCATGATAAGTAAATAGAGCATGCTCTGTAGCCCTAAAGTACTTTTTTCTTAACTTATTGGTGCGTTGCTTCAATTGAATATAATGTTCGTTAAAATTACATGGTGAAGATTAGCATGTAGGTACTTTATTACTTCCTTTACGCTCTGTTTAGTGTTGTTACTCTGCGTTTTTGCAATCTTTTTTTCTTTCATAGAATATTGCTTTAGCAGCCAGTATTTTTAAATATAGATTTTGATGATTCATTTTAATAAGTCGAAAATATTTTACAGTTTTGTATAAATTGTTAGTTTATATATTTTTTGACTTTAGGTGATTGCTTTTATTATGTAATTTTTACCTACTAGCAAAAAAATGATTTAATAGATAAAACAATCATAGAGTACGATTCTTTTTTTGAATAGAATATATTTTACAATTTTTGTCAGTAGTCTATTGATTAGTATTTGAGTCTTAGTAATTAAGAATATATTAGCCTGAGTAACGGTAGATAATTATTTTCCTTGCGTGTAAAAAATCTTGATATTTTTGTGAAACTGCAGTTTCCGTGTTCGCTAACCATTTTATGTATTTAGATTATAGTAGTCGTTGGTAAACGCATGCGATAGGAAATTGGACTGTAATGTTTCTGAATGTGGTTTTCTCTCATCTTTCGCAGCCTGCCAGGAGACAGGTAACGGGTTCATTTCCAAAACTTTGGTGACGGTTTTATCATTCTCGCTTACAACGTTTCATTTGCGTTAATTGAATTTGATATTTTGTTATTAAAATATTTTTCTATCTTTTTTTCTGAGTGGTATACCTAAGAATTGCATTTTTTAAATTTATTTACGTAATTTTATCATTTTTTTAATCATTGTTACATATTAAATTCACTTATTGTTACCTTTTAAAATTTTAGACAAAAATTATATACTAAAAATTATTGTGCACTTTAGTTGTGGAATTCTATAAGTCATATTACACTTTTTGGGTTCTAATTAGTTTTTTCCTGCAGAGGGTCGGGAGTGCGTGAACTGCGGCGCCACCAGCACTCCTCTGTGGAGACGCGACGGCACCGGCCACTACCTCTGCAATGCCTGCGGCCTCTACTACAAGATGAATGGACAGAACCGTCCCCTCATCAAGCCAAAGCGAAGATTGGTGAGTGTAAGAATCCGACCAATTTTTTACATACATTTAAAAACTGTGTTACAGTTACAATGTATAGATTGCTCGATTATAATATTTAGAATTAATATATAAGAATTGGTAAGACAATTCACCACGTGGGAAGACGATCTCCGTGCAGTGGTCGGTCCATTGAAGGCCTATGTTTAGCAGTGGACGGATAAAGGCTGATGATGATGATGATAAGAATTGCACCTACTCTATTTCAATAACTTAGTAATAAGTTAAAAGCCGACTACTAAACGCTTAACTCCTTTTTTGGAATTCGGTTAAAATGAAGCCTACATCGCAAATCCAATGACACTTCATTTACCAAAAACATACATACATACGCTGCTAATATTATCTACCGGCTTTGTTCTAAAATGTGGGGTAAAAATTGTTTTTGTTCTAGTCCGGTTGAATATCAGTCGTTGTATTTACCGTACAAATTAATTTGTACACTTAAATGCACATGAATCTAAAACATTAATAAAATAAACTTATTTTAGTCGACACTGGCATGCCTATCTTTTTATATCAAAAATGTAATCTCAACACATCTCCTTCTTAGAAAGTTCTTAAAATCGTTGCGCAGATCAAATGGGTGTTGTTTACAGTTAAGGGCCAGTAATAAAAAGGCGGAGTCCACACGACGACATTATGCTCACAAATTGGACCACAGAGCCCAGTTTCGACGAACCACAAAACTAGCTTCTCTATGACCGCCATAAATCTTCTTGTTAATCTAAGGTCTTAAACAATGTGACAGAGTGGCCCGTGCTCACAATCGTACAATTTACCTTAATACTAACCATAAACAAAATTACATGCTAAATTATAATGACCATAACCTGCTTGGTATGTGCCATAGACAATTTTAAATTAACATGGTTTTATAAATACTCTTTTGAAATCATATGATAAATCGAATTATGTAAGAATAAATCTATTATATATTTTAATACGCAGAAAGTAAACCATGTTAGGATTTAGAAGAATTTAAAAATTCATTTATTACGAACACGCGGCAGAACGAATATATATGCATAGAATTTGGTATATAGATTGAGCACTCAAAATAGAACTTAGAATTTTTACTAATAGGGTTCAATCTCAGTTTAATATGCGTTAATTTTCAATGTATATTGTTATGTACATATAATTTTAATACGATACACTACTCTGTTAGTTAGTCAAGTCTTAGCAACGATGGGGAAATCCCGCGCAGCAGCTAACACAATAAAGCTTTACTAATACTAATATATTATTCATGTAAAATGTATTTAATTAGCAATTGTTATAAAACTTAAGTGAATCTCTTTTAAGTATAATAAATGTTATTTTCATAAGCTACTTTATAATGTAAAAAAATACTTAAATTATAATTAAGGTATTATGAAAGCGCCTTCACTAAACAATTGTAATAAAGCTCGGCGTTAACAAAGAGTTAAAAAGCAGAAACAATTAAGTTATTCATTATCGCACGAATTCTATGAACATTCTAGTGAGATAATATTGAACAATGTTGGATCACGACAGTTACACGAAATATATCTAGAACTTGCCGAAAAAGAGGTTACATGGTAATATTTTAAGAGATTTTTTTTCTTTTTACTCCCCTAGTTTTGTGGGACTCACTGCGCCCGAAAGATGGTGGTAAGGGAGGTAAGGCTGATGCAGCTCTACCCACTAAAACCTGAGTGCCACCGCCACCTTTGGTGAGGTGCCCCGGATCTGTTGAGCAACAGGGCACTTCGATGGCTCGTCAGTCCCCTAAGGGATCGACTCCACCTCCACAGAGGGGTTGTCCCGCACAGAACAACCTTTCCAACGTCTGGACAGTGTAGGTTGAGGTTCCCATCCTCACCCGTGTCCCCCCTTCTCTTCTTATAAGAGAGGTACAAAGAGCGGCTCCTACGTTTCAATTTGCTTCTCCCAAGGTGCTTGCTGGCTTCACCTTAGGCTACTGAACCCCACCGCCACAATAAGGCTTGAACCTTGGTGGGGAAAAGCTTCAATCCTCAACTATTATTTTATATATTTCTTAAAAGGAAATAGTAGATTTTCTCTTAAGAAAAACTTAAATGAAAGTCACACCAACAGGTTAATAACTTCAAACTTACTTAATTATTATTATCACTAGGTATCATCGTCATATTTTCTCTTCTTATACATGTGATTTCTATAATTAAGTGTTAAGATTGATGTCCGAGTAGTGATGACCCGTGATCATAAATTTAATGAATAGCTTCTAGAAAAATCTCACAAATCTAAACGTGATCACTGTTTTATTTTTCTAAAACACAAAAACAATTAACTGTATTAAATAAAACAGTTATTTCTTTATTGTGTTTCAAGCTTGGTGATTTTGATTACGACTTGTCCTATATAACATTTAAGATTAATTTAGTAATGAAAGAACAATAAAATTATAACAGTAGAGATCGGTTACAATAAAAAAATCTTTAAAAAAAACTGTCTTAATCTTTAAGTGATCATTGACTTATATTAGATTTTGTCATTAAAGGTAATGAAAGCCTGTTATTTTTTTTTATATCTTGGATGTCAAAGTCTGCACCTACCATTAGGCTCTCATCATTACTAGTTATGTCACACAGTTTTACATAAAGTAAGATATTACATCCCTAAACGGACTAACTTAAATCAACATGCAAACTCAAATAATTTGACTTTGAAAATAAAACGAAAATATCATTTTCATACAGCCCCACCGTACAGGATAAAACCTTTAAAAAGAGAAAGCAATGTTTTTATCGATGGACAATACAATGCGAGTTTAAGCGCGATTGCCTCATGCTGGAGCGATTTCTCGGTTTGGGAACATGAGCAATAAATTGGATAGATATTAAGTAGAATTATGGAAACAAAAGAGTTGACTGCGCAACCACGCACCTGTGCTATAAGGCTCGGACACAAAAGGCTTATTTATCTCGTCGTTAAATATTATTGCTTAAATGTTATCTTATTTCTGTCAATCGTTATATATAAGCTTTTCACTAGGTTGTTAGATAACGTACCTTATTTTAATGCAAAACATGGCTATTCTAGCTATAAATTCTGGAATGAAAAAGTGAAAAAGAGTTTTTCCAATTCAATTGTTTCTGAGATTTTTGCGTTTAAACCGAATCGAAGAGTTTGTTTAAATATTACATGTATAAATATATTTATACATGTAATATATGTATATAATATATGTATGTAATTTAATATCTTTTATCGAATTAAATATATCATTAGATTTGTATGTAATAAATGTATTTCACAAAAAAAAATATCTTTGTGTATTTTGACAAGAAAGAAATCTATATCATTCTATAGAATTGCATCATTTGATGAACAACTTGTGTCAATCAGACTCGTGTATTAGACACAGCTTTATTAGACAATTCGTGATAGTGTGACCCTCGCTTAGTCTCCGGTAATAAAACTGCAGGAGTGAACCCCATAAATAGGAGTATGCATTACGACGCGGCCGGGCGATATATCCAACCAGTTTGCGGCTACTTCGTGAGGGCCAAGGAAAAAAGTCCCACGTGCTAACATGATATATCAAATTTTATTTGTGCAACTATGCACCTGAACTTACTGAATGTAACTTATACTAGTGTCTCGCGTTATAAATGCCCGCTCGTGGTCGTGTTGTTTATGAGTTGAGACGAAAAAGTCAAAAGGGAAATAGTTTGTTGCAATTTTTATACACTGATCTGTGCAGCGGTGAGGCGACTGGGTACTTTATAGCTGGTGAGTTTGATTAATAAGTTTTGATAAATTTATATTTTATAAGGAAAAGAAATCAGTTTCGTAACCCGAATTTTTAACCACTTACCATAATAACCAGGGTCCATATAACAAATATAGATTTATAGATTTTAATCGCGTCACTAATACCTAATAAGATAAAATCTTAAATCTAGAGGCTACAAAATAATTGAGATATTGTTTCTGAAACCACTTTGCCCGCTAAGACATAAGAGATAAAAACCACCATCCGTATCTGGATAAAGATCTTAACAATGGTGTTGCGCCATCTATCGGCAGCTAATCCTTATAATAAGCCGTATCAAGTTTATCACAGCCAAATCGTGCTCTATGCGCGAACAATTTAAACAGAAGGCGGGTCATAGAACTTGCCTATTTGGCATTCACAGGCTTGCTCAGTGCCAAATAAATAACACAATAAGAATTATAGTAGGTAATATTAATCTATTAAATAAAATCGGTCCCATACTGTCTGCTTTGAACTATGTTAGAGGATGTATGATGTATATTAATGAGTTTCCCATTGAAACTACACGATGACGTCATTTTGCTTAATTCTATTTTTAAATAAATGGCGGTAAAGTTTTACATATAATAAACACAATTATATTCATCAAACATTTTAATTTCTTAATAAAATAAAGGCTCAACACGATTTATCACGTTTGCTTAGTATGTGAGAAAATATTTAAGCATTTTATAATTAGATATTTACGTGTTTTTAATGTACGGTAGTGACCGTCGTCGGCGCGGACCGCTCATCGATCACTGCGACCTGTCGAATAAATCCTCCACAATACTATGGTACAGGTTATAAGGGATCGCGTTTAAAAAAAGAACAAGCATCTATGATTTTATCAAATGAAATTCTAAAGGGGTTGAAAGACAAAAAAGGTTTTATCTAACTAAATCCTTTATATTAATTTCTCATTAAGAGACATTTTTTTGTTCTTTACGTATAAAACATTTTTTAAAAGAAACGTTAATTCTTAGTTATTTATACTGTTACAAATACTTCTAAATTAATTCGAAAATCGTGACTGTTAAGGTCGATAAACTTTACGATAATCACGACATTTGCTTTTAATTTTGTATATTATATAAAAGGCAAGGTTGGACAGAAAGCTACTTTACAAAAAGAGCATGTAGATTTTTGGACAAATTAAACTAGTAATAGGCTTAAGATTGAAATGATTAAATGATTTTAAGTGAAATAATAATCAAAAATATTGTTTTGCGTTTTTTGCATAAAGTTTTCGAAACTAAATTAGCATTTTATGTGTGTTAAATTTTCTGAGTAAATACACAGTACATTGATTTTAATTAGGGCTTGGCCTCACTTAAAGAGATTTTGACTGATTGACGTGATAATTTTAGTATCTTGAACCCAGAGAGTAGAAGCTAAATACATCACCTCCCAATGCGCTTGCTGAGCTTGACCATTGTAAAGAAATACTCATATCTAATATGATTATTAAAAATAACAAGTTATTTATTTAAAAAAAATAAGCGTTTGTTGATTTCGCCCATGATTCGGTATGTTAGTGACTAAAAAAGGACTAATATTTATTCAAAGAACTAACAGTATCATGAATCAGTCCGCTCAATCAACCTGTATCCACGTCTTGCGGTTTTAAAATTACACTATCGAATCACTTTGTGAATTATTACTGCCTGTTAATACTATTCTCAGTAAACCGCTTGTGAATTAAATGGCGTTATATTCTTACGGATTTACCTGTTTTTGTGAAAGTATCTTTAACATTTGTCCAAGAAATTCGCAAAAGAATCTATAACTAAGTATCGTATGGGTAACAAAATATTGCATATGTGGAGACAATATTATACATCGACTTCTCATAGGTAAATATGTTCGAATACTTTGCTTTAATTCTCATAATTTTTAATCCTTAACGACTTTGTTTATCGGTGTTTGCAACTTATTAGGTACAGTGCGAATAAATTGATTTCAGTTATACTAAGCTAGATTTATCAAATGTATAGCCAAAATTATATTAATTATATACGGAACTAGCTGTTGCCCGCAGCTTCACCCACGGAACTTAATCTATAAAAATAAAATAGAATAAGTAAAATTGTTGTATAGCCTTCCTCGATAAATGGGGTATCTGAAAGAATTTTTCAAATCGGACCGTAGTTCCTGAGATTATCGCGTTCAAACAAACAAACTCTTTAGCTTTATAATAATAGTATAGATTTGTTTTTTAACTAATATATTATGAACTATACCTTAATAAATTATATACTATACTATATAATATGTAGAATTATTTATATAATCTTACTTTTAAGTCAAATTAGTACATATTAAATGAGTACATTAGGACATGAGCCTATTCATTCCTATTCCACCAGAATATTACCTCACCTTTTACTAGACAGATTGACGTCAGTACTCTCATGTTTGGCTGTTTTAACTGGCAACCCCTAATTATTAGCAAAGCATAAAGTTTTATTCGTAATTAAAATGAGTATAAAATTTTATATTCAATTTTATGAGGTTCATATTTGAAGTAAAACCAGTATATTAAGTAGCCTATAAACCATTATATTTACTTATTGCATTCGTTTTATTTGTTGTACAGCCACGTTTTGTTTTAAATATTTATGATGTACAAATTGCATTCTTTTATTTGTGAGGAATGATTGAAATTTTTATGCACACGTACGTACATATGCAGTATATACATTATAACTGGCAATTTTTTTGTAGAATGTAGGTAAAAATATAACTTATTTTTATAACTATCAACCCTTACTATAACTATAGAAACATTAGAATTTTTTTTTAAAAATATACTTTTGCATACAATAAAAAACGGCTCTCTATTACTAAGGCTCTACTATACGTCCGTCATGGGATGTAACTTTCGATACTTAAAATCAGAGTAGGTATGTGTATACATATGATACTATTATAACATACGATAGAGTAAATAACCTTAAAAATTATATATAGTTTAATATAGCACGCTGGTACAGAACCCGGATAATTTCAACTGGGACTTGTCCTGTTTTTTTAACCAGGATTAATCCGGGAGAATGTTCCCGTGTGGTAACTATACACGTCGTTCTCACGAAGACGGTCCGTACGGTGAGTGACATGCAGGTCTTGCTCAGCGGGGGCTCACTCACATTTTTATCATTCTCTCACTCGCATCTACCTGAAGACCAACAGTCACCTGTTCTCGATTCCAATTGGAAACCTTCAAACATGATAGATTTGATACTAATTTATTTTTGCATTTTATTCTTTAAAATAAACACCGCAAACCGAATAATCGAATAAATATAATCTTATTGATATAGACATCAAGAAATTAAATTAATGGTCAGAATGAAATTATTCATATAAGTGTATAGGTATAGTAGCGTGACTTAATTTAGCAGGTGTGGGCTATATGAGCATTTACCTTCGTTCGAAATTAATAAAAATAATGTCTGTCACTTTTTGTTATCTATGAAAAATGAAATAGTCTATGACACGGGGCTCCCGCCGTTGCGCCCGCACCACGCTGCGCTTGCGTCTCTTTTATTGCATTTCCATAAACATGGTCCCTTTTTTCATCCCACGGCCGGGCACACGAAAAAAATTCAACTTTTGTCAACGCCTTGATTGATATGGTAACATTCTCTTGTTTTAGCAATAACCCGAAGTCTTTAGTCCGTTTTTTATTCACGTTTTTATTTGTTACGTCGTTCACGTTTGACATATCACTAAGTTATTTACGAAAATTACGTTTCTCGGGATTTTTATTTCGGTGGCCCGGGAGGCGTTATAAATTTAGGATTTTTTCCTACTAGTCACCGCGTATTGTCGTTGGACTTTTTGTTACCTGGTCTAGGCGCCAGTGGCCGTGACATTAACGACCAGGATATTGGGAATATATTAATGTCGATATTAATAACGGGTGGCATTGCTCGGGAGCGCCATAAATTGAGTATGGATGGGCCCGTTGTGGTGTACATCAAAATATGGGACGACACGGTTTTATTTATTGAATAGTTTTGTGTTTTTAATAGGTGCGTGATCATTTAGAATTGTTTATTTTATGTTATAATAACATAAATGAACATTCACACTATGTTAAGCCTTTTCTGTCATAGCAGGTGCTCGGATAAGAAATAAATTTGAGGAACTTTTAAATAGTACTGTTACTATTATTGGATTCGAACCCGCAATCTCTGCATGTCTCCTTTAGTAATCTAAAGTAAATAAAAGTGGGTCGTAGGTTTGAATTCACGTTGATAATCGAGTAAGCGATTAAGCGGATAGACATAGAGCGAGTTGATTTCACGGTCGGAGCGGGGAGAATCGATTGCTAAGCTATAGGAGCTCAATTGGATGTGTGCCTTGATGGGCTTATCACAATTTAGCTGAAGTTAGCGAGAATAGGTAGCTAAATGTTAGCACTTAGCAAAGCCAATACAACATATTGGTGTTCTACTAGCTTTTGTAGGTTTGGTGCTAGGTATGCACTACACACATTTAGAGCTATTTATTCTAATTATCTTATCTTGACGTTCATTGGGGGAGGCCTATGTCCAGCCCCCACCATGGTTCAGGCGGTGGCATGACATGGCGGTGGGGCTTAGTAGCCTAGAGTGAGCCCAGCACCTAAGGCGAAGCTAATTGAGCCGAGGGGGCTCTTTGTACCCCTCTTATTAAAGAAGAGGGGAGAAAAGAGCAGGGGGCAAGGGGCGAGGATGGGAACCGCACCCCATTGTACTGTCCCGACGTTGGGTTGTTCTCTGGACAATTGTGGAGGTGGCGTCGGTCCCTTGCGGGACTGACTTGCCGTCGAGGTGCCCTGTTAGCTTAACAGATCCGGGGCACCTCACCAAAGGCGGCACTGGTGGCACTCGCCGGGTTTTAGTGGGTAGAGCTGCGTCCACTTACCATCTTTCGGGCGCAGCGAGTCCCACATACCCGCCTGGACCCACTCCCCAGGCGGGATGCCTCAGAGCATTTCCCGGCGTCAAAGGAAAAAAAGGCCTTTGTCCAGCAGTGGAGAGATAGAGGCTGATGATGATGACGATGAAAGTCCTAGATTAGTTATTCATTTTGTAAGATTAGAGACACGCCCTTGCTTGTAAATTGTCTTATGGAAGGTCTAATAATATTGTTTTATAAGATGCGATAACCAACCTCAGTAGACATTTATACTTGATAGTACTGTGGTTATTACCATCAGAAGAGTGCATATTAAAATACTATTTCTAACCCTCTAAAGGTTCTCCTACGTTTCATTCAATTATGGATACGATAATGATGATGAAAGACAAACAGAGTAACTTCATTTCAAATTTCTATGTTAGTAAAGAAATTCACATCTCCGTAAGTGTTACTTGTGTTTTCGTTATAAAATTATTCTCCTTTTAAACAAAATTAAATGGCTCCTCACGCGTGTTGTTTATCGGTAGCAAGGAAACCCTCGTGGACGACGCGTTTGATTTAAAGCGTCAAATTGCACCTCTTGAAGTTTAAGAAAATACCTCTTAAACTCGCACACATTTATTATACGGTACAAAAAGGTAAAAACATTGAGGAATATCAAACAATTTTTTTATTATTATTATAATCTATAAGCTTTAGAGTCATAAAATATAATAAAATTAATAATAGTAGTAATATATATCAATATATTCTAGGAAAGTATATATATTATATATATAAAAGGCTCATTAAAATAATAAAATAATTATTACATAATATGCAAATAATATTAATGTTATCACTTAATTATTTTATCGAAACGCATTTAATAATTATAATGTGTAAAGTAAATGCCTATTAATTTCTTTATTTAATTAACATGATAATGTTTATTTATTATCAATACCCTTATTATTATTTTATTTATTAATCATATTTAGTAAACACGTTGGCGCCGTTTTGCATAAACTTACGTCAGTCAACAACTGACAGCAATTTGTTTGTGGCGAAAAACTTGAACTTTTTTTATTAACTAAATAAAAAAAAAACGTCATAAAATACGATGCTATTGACTTATTAATATAGCAGGAAGTTGTACAATCAACGCCAACTGTTCCAAAATCAGTGCAGTGAATGTAATTAGAATACTTGTATAAAGTACGATGTGCGATGGCAACCCACACTTAGTCGGAACTCGGACGGGCCACAAATTACTGGGTAGGTACGAGCGGTGAGTCCGCTGACAAATGATGCTACTGAATTATTCCGTCAGTCAATATAAATACGAAAATATAAGGTGACTAATTAAAGAAAATAGATTTATAGAGACAATACATATCTCTACGTAAATCTTTCTTATAAACTGTCTGCTCAGTAAAAAATGTTACTTGAACTTACTTTCATACGCAATCAGAAAATATTTTTTTGTTATTTTTTCTGCCAACATGTTGCAGCATCGATATCGCTCTAAAAGAAATGAAACTGATAATATTGATGAAAAACAACATGTTTAGTTAGTATTTAAAGTACTTTTAGTAAAATTCCCATTGCAGATATAAAATAAAGTTTTATGCTTAAAACACATGTACAACATACATACATACATGTTAATATAATTTCAGTAAAAAGTAAAATCCCTTATGTACCTATATAGTTTTATCCGAGGTATTTTGTCGCGAGTGTAATGTCGCCATCCCACGCGCGGTCCGGACAAGCCACCGGTCGCCGTTCGAATCCAGCCACTTCCGTGTTCCTTACATCATGTCCAATTTGATACCTGCTTTGTTGGCTATTGTAATTGGAAACGGGCTTATTAACTATTTAGAAACCATTTAAAGTAAATAAATTTAAATAAGTAAAATATTTTTTTATCAAAATCATCATCACGGGGTGCCATCTTCATATTGAAGTTTGGAGGTCAGCATTATTATTTTATCTGTATGCAATTTTTAAAAGTTTCCCCCTTTATTAATAAGTCATGGTATATATTTTTTAATAAGTAGTCATCACAGTTGCAAGCGCGTGAAAAAGCTATAGCGGACTTAAATATTTTTAGTATAGTATTGTAAGTAGTATATCTAATTCTGGCTTTGATTTTTTTTCTTTGTTGAATAATTTGAAAGTTTTAACGTACTGAAAATAATTAATTTATATCCATAGTAAAGCAAAAGTTAAGCACGAGACCAATAAAATGTGTCTAAAAACAAGAATATTCTTACATGGCCTCTCCTATATGCAGTTCAACGTGCAGTCAAAATCACTAAGCATCTTATGTTCATATGAGATACAAAAAGTAACTCAGAATCGTTCCATCCATTCCATATGTTTATTTATATATTTTTATTGGTTGTTCGTGAAATGTAAGGTTCGATGCATACAATACATTTGTATGTATCGCACGATCGCAGCGGATCAGCCGTAATTGACGCATCCGATTTTATCCGCGGTGTGAGATCGCACATCGCAGCGATAGCCTTATTATTCAACATGTAATGAAGGACATTAACATAATTGCATGAATTTAAGTTAATATGCAAATAGTTTAATCATTGATTGATAGCACAATAAAATAGAGCAATAAAATACATTTGCATTTATATTTACTTAGTTTTATTGCTGTTATAGTAAAAACTTAATCAAATGTATTATTTATTCGCGCAAATAAAATTACAATTGTTTAATTTGAATATTAATCACTGAATCGTCGGTGATTAGAAAACGGTTAACCAATTGAACAAATATGATGTATTACTCTATTGGAAGAATAAATTTAAAGTGTTTTTAAGTTAACTGATGACTACTATATTTCCTTAACCTTATTTGAATAAACAATACTATGAGTAATTAATGATAATAAATATACAGTGTGTGTATAAGTGTGTATTAATTCAGTGGACAATCGGCTACATATGTATAAAGTGATCACAGTGATCACCTCGTCCGGCGTGTTAAAGACCGGTTGCGGGGTAACGAGCTTCTCGTATACAATAGACCTTTTAGCGTCAACTGGACGCGCGTCAATCGCAGCGATCGCGGCCACGAATCGACGACAGTAAGCGAGCGCCCTTATTACGCTCCGTGATACGGTTACCCGAGGCAAGAAGTTCAGATAGCTGAGCCATAATTAGTATAATTTCGACGATAATATATGGCATGCGTAATAAATATATGCAAACGAAATTGCTATTATTATCTCGCGTAGAAATTGTTTATATGTAATCATATTTAAAGATTATGCATTGTTTTTATCAAGATCTATGAATTCACAGTATTGTCTTTTTTTATGTTCGTGTAATTATAAAAAAATCTGCCTAACGTAGCTAGTAACGGTGATTTTATAAATTTGGATTGATTTTTATTACATTTTTTTATTCAATGATTCAATAGCGATAAAATTATGAAGTATATGACAAACTGTTTTAAAATTAATTGTATACCGTCCGACATCTATTATAACAAAAAACAAGGCGGGTCGGTCGGATTCATTTGAAAATAAAACGTATACAGGACTGACGTGCGTCCGGCGTCACTTAGCAGCGCTGGAATGATGTGACAGGCCTTGCCGATCCGAATTCCTTTTTTATATTAAAAAATTAAAAACAAAACGAACAGCCAACTTTCCGAATCTGCGCCATTGTGTTCACGTTTTGGAAAAATTTAAATGATGCTGGCCGCTTTTTTGAGAGCCGGAATGTGGGATTCGGCGTTTAAATACATACGGTTTCGCGGTTTAGCGCCATGTTTTTTCCATTTTCGCGTTCCACTGCGCCAAATGTGAGGCGATGCGGTAGATTTTGTGCGATTAGCTGCCCGGGGTGTGACACGAGTAAGTTGTTAGAACAATTTAAATTCACTTCTAAGGCATACAAATTGACTTTTACTAAATTGCTCTTTTTTACCGCCAAATTACTTGTATCTGTTTTAACTAAAAAGTCATTTGGACAAAGTTTGAAAAGTTTTTGGTGTATTTATGGTTTCACCTAGAATTTGTATGGCGGTTTAGTTTATGGTAAATATTTAGAGTGGCGATATGAATGTATTTATTCAGGACTCAGGCGGCCTCCGAGTAACAATGCTAGGCTTGTCGTGGCCACGCTGACTTAACAGGGTTAGCTCAACGACCGCCATGACAATTTACTGCTCTTTGCATGCATCCGATACTATTGTGATGTAATTGATACTGCCAGGATAAGCTATTGTGAAGGTTAACTAGCTTTTTACCTTTTTTGGTCCCTCAGATGTCATAGTCATGTTGATAATCTTTTTTAAGAAATAATGTACCGTTTAATTTGCTGATCTTGCTTACGTTCTTATAATTTCATATAATATATTTATAGTAAAAAAATAGTTATTCCCTTATTTCTTACGGATATTTAGAATTTGGATTGAACAGTATTTCATTGACTTATACCACTAACACAAAAAAGTTCCTAATTTAAAACTAAACACACTTATTTTGCTGTGAGTCTATACTATATAGGTACTTATTTTATAAACTTAAATTATACGCCAAGTTAGAAATATTTTCGTAAATCTTCATCTGTTTAAAAAAAAATAAGCAATATAATTTAATATTTTTGGCAGTGCCAACCCTGTGGGAGAGGCCGTGAATCAGGGCTGACACAAGCACCCGGTGGTCCGCACGTCACAGAGCGCGTGCACGGCCCTGTTCAACCCTTCCGATTTACATAAACATTCACTTTTTAAAATATTGGCCCAAAAAATAAAAACATCTGAATCATGATAAATTTCACAATCGGATGATATTTATAATGACCATCTCGAGCCATTGTGTGAAATAGAACAGTTTCGAGAATATTTGATGGATCAACCAAAAAACAGGGTTGTCAAAAGTGAGTTTGATCTAATTTCGAAAAAATCCACGCTATATTTACGAGTATGTTTAGTTTCGAAAACAATAGTAAGTAAGGCCCATTTCTTAGCTTACGAGTGGCCCGCCGGCAAGCGTTCATTCTCATTCAGTCGGTTTTGCTCATTTTGGGCCGGATTGCCATTGTGTTTACCGCTTTTACCATTGTTCAGGGCCCGTATAAATTGGATCGCGCTGTTTTACAGCCGTGACAGGTATATTTGAGTGGTCGATTTTGGTCGATAATTAATCCGTATTGTTAAATGCGGGGCCACCCTTGCACGATGTACGGAACCGCGTTTTGTTCTTGGTTATGGAGGTAGTTAATGTGTGTACCTTAGCATAATATATAAGATCGAAATCTAAGCGGGATTTCAGTGTCGACTGCCTTAGTAGATAGTTGAGATTTTGGCTTGCTAAGAGACTTCTACTTAACATATAAGTGTATGTGTGTGTAAAAAAATGTATACTCATATTTATCACGTTGAGTAAAATCCGTGGCAGTCACAGAGATATATTAGTAATATTACAACCTAACAATTTATTGGATGGTTGTTCGTAAAAAGAGAAATAGAAGTACCCATTTTCCTAACCATACATAAAATCCATAACTAGAAGCTTGATATAGAAACAATCGCATGATTAAACTTTAGTAATGATAAGTTTAATTAATTGCTATGTGCAATTGGAAAAAGTAGCAATACCTAATTGTGAAGTTAATGGCGTTATCTTCCTGTAGTTGAGCAATAAAAGAAACATGCGATGTCCATCGTGTACATCTTTAGTGCATAATTATGATTAATAACGTTATAGTCAATTATAATTCACTCATTAGTGAAGTGAAAATACAATGTGTTCGCGTGTAGTACGGTGTTGGATTGTTATATTCTATAAGTTGATCAGATCACTAAATTCTATTTTGCGCCGAGAAATGCTCTTAGGCATCCCGCGGGGGAGGGGGGACTCCCCAGGCAGGTATGTGGGACTCGCTGCGCCCGAAAGATGGTAAGGTGTATGCAGCTCTACCCACTAAAACCCGGCGAGTGTCATCAATGCCGCCTTTGGAGAGGTAAGGTTGAGCTAGAGGGCATCTCGACGTTTAGTCAGTCCCCCAAGGAATAGGTATGGTAACCTAAAAAAAGTTATCGGTTATCGATGAGATGTATATTTCTTTTATTCATCGAAATAAGTATATTTTTGGGATGGTTATGCTCATATCAATACACATATATAGTAATATGACAATATTCTTGTAATTTAAAGAGGTTTTACTTTCCTTTTTTGTAATTTAAATTTGATCAATTTTAAATTGGAGTCATTCGATCGTAAATGTTAAGAGTTTGATCTATATTTATACATTACTATAAGTAATGTAATCAAAGTGGCTGGCAAAAAGTGGATAGAGACGGCAAAAAACAAGGAGACCTGGAAAACTGTAGAGGAGGCCTTCACCTTCGAGAACGAGGGGTTCTTACCTAGTACATAGCTTTTAATGTAAAAATTATAAACTTTTGTATCACTTATTGTTATTTTTTTGGTAAGAAATATTAGGCTTTTTTATTTATTTTATTTTATTATTTATTTATAGTAATGGATTTGAAATGTAATTAATTATTCGGGGCACTTCTAGCCATAGTCCTGGAAATCAGGCTATAATTCTGAAATAAACCAACGTGCTTTAGGAGGGAATCGAACCGCGTATCTTAATAGTTGCTGACACTGGCATGCTCTCACTGCATAGAGACTCACAGTCTCAACTCTATTAAAACATAGAAAAAATACCCATCTTACACAAAGAAACCACTTTGTACTGTGACCAATTAAAACTAGCGTATCTAAAATATTTAACATTAAGCCACTCATTAGTTTCTCGACGCGGGAAGCGTAAAGGAATTAAACTCACCCAGTCAACTTACGTCTCAGATGAAGAGCTGTCATCTAATGACGCGGCTGACTACTGTCTGACTGACGTCGGCTGTACCACAGATGGAATACTTGACCTTAGAGGTTATATAAAAAGAGTTTGTACGGCAGCCGCGGGCTCATAGTAAATTTTAATATTAGAAACTATGTTGATTTTGCGCCTAAACTAATGAGACTGATCAAATTTAAAGACATAGATTAAGTTCTTAGTATGCTAAATATTATATTATACCTAGATAACAACCCCACCATGGTTCAGGCCTTGTCGTGGCGGTGGGGCTCAGTAACCTAGGGTGAGCGGTGCACCTTGGGCAAAGCTAATTGGGCCGAGGGGGCTCTTTGTACCCCTCTTATGTGAAGAGGGCCAGAAGAGCAGGGGGCAAGGGGCGAGGATGGGAACCTCACTCCATTGTATTATCCCAACGTTGGGAGGGGTTGTTCTGTGGTGCGGGACAACCCCTCTGTGGAGGTGGCGTCGGTCGCTTCCGGGACTGACTAGCCGTCGAGGTGCCCTGTTTGTTTTCTAGATCCGGGGCACCTCACCTAAGGCGGCATTGGTGGCACTCGCCGGGTTTTAGTGGGTAGAGCTGCGTCCATTTACCAGCTGTCGGGATGCCTCAGAGCATTTCCGGGCGTCAAAGAAAAAAAAACCTAGATAACAAAGTGGCGAGTGGGATCGGACGATTATTGATAGAGTCGTACAGTGGATGAAAAAAGCTGATTATGATGATGAATTAACAATAATCTACTCCACTCGGGTATAGTAAGAATTGAAAAATAAGATAAAATCGTCTATTTTTTAATTTTCGTTAATTTTTTTAATTATATTAATGTATAATCATACAATTAATTAAACATTTAAAGCATTAAGCGATGATTTATTGTACTTTTTAAGGGTATATTGTTAAATTACATTTATTTATTTAAACATTTCATTGGAATCATAATTTTACGATTTCATGAACTTTTGAATGCAGAGATTTTCTTCAAAGCTTCTTTAAAAAACTTTTATTTCATGGGATCACTATTTGAAACCTGTCACAAAAAATAAAATATAATGGTCAAAGCTAAAACAAAAATCTCGTTTAGGTTGCTACATAGAGATAAAAAAATTAAGGCTTTGTTTTTATTCACAATAATTTTAATATTTTTTTTTATAATATCTATGGACGCTTTTACACCACGTCAATCTAGTCCCGTGGTAAGTTCTCGAAGAACTTGTGTTACGGGTACCAGACAACGGAAATATATTTAATAATTTTAAACTATACATATATTTAAGATTTTATTATATAATACACATATTTAATACACATCCATGACCCAGGAACACAGAAAACTTTTTGTTCCCTGACGGGATTTGAACCCGCAACCTCCGGCTTGAGCACCAATGCGCTAACCACTGAGCCACAGAGGTCGTGAATGTATGGCCTCGTCGGCGGCCTCCTCTCTCACCCGCTTGTCGGCCTCCTTCTGGGACATTACTAAGTCACAGAAGAAGACCATCGCCATCGCTCAATATAGGCTTTATCAATTAACACCAAGACAAGAAAACTCTTATATACGTTGCGTTTGAAGAGTTTTGTATATGAGATACCAACTAAAGTTAAGGCATGGATCATGGAATAATAATTGAATTTCATAATAACATCTGGGCATTACTAATACTAGTAGCTTAGTCTCTCCGCGAAATAATTTAAAAGGTCATTTCTTCACTCGTACACATGACAGCTACCGTTTCACGTGACAGCAGCGGGACAGGCCGTCGATGTATGGACAGGGCATTTAATGCCTGTCCACTTGACGAATAAAATGTGCTTACTTCAATTAAAAGATAGATTTGGGTGCTTTGTGAGTCAATACGTGAAGCAGTATCATGGGTTTTTGAGCTATGAAATCTTTAAATAAATGTTTAAAAAAATGAATTTCTGACTTATCATCTTCATCCCAGCTAGGCAAGACTACATTGTTGCTTTAAAAAAATATTTTGGTATTCTACATACAGTATTATTAATATTGTCAAGTTGTTGAAATAAAAAAAATACGCATGTTCGATGATATTATAATTTTTCTTTGAATACATATAAGAAAAAGCTTATAAAGTAAACTATTTATGTGATTCGCTCATAGTTGTTTATCTACTTTAGAGAACAACCAAACTATATCTGTAAAACGATAAAAAATATGAAACCTTTTCACGTATTCAATTTGTTTTAAGTACATGCTATAAGTACAGAAGATAATCATTTCTCGTTAAAATGAACCGATTAATCGTGCATCATAAGTTACCGAAAGCACACCCATTGTAATAACGCTCTCAATATTAAAATTTAACAAGGTATTAATTAAAAAAACTAAAGCGAAAATATCTTTAAATTTTCTCAGGGCGCAGGATTCTGGTTTCTTTTTATTCGGCGTTGGGCGAGCGGGCGCCGCCCACCAATGATTTAAAATTTTGATTTATCGGAGAACGAGTGCCGAATGCGCGTGCTCAATTATAAATGTGACGCGCTAAGCTGAGAAGTGATCCTCGACCCCGCATCACACCCCGCAACTGTTATTTTTAACGTGTGCGAATCTTGCGATTTCTGATGCAACAAAATGAGAGTTTTAAGACTTGTAAGCCTTAAAAATCTCTCATTTTGTTGCATGAGTGAGCACACGTGCAGGCATATTATGAAAGCTTTAAGCTAGCTGTTACTGTTTAAGCATACAAGCTTTAAGCTAGCAAAAATATGATAATTAAATAACTTTAAACGCATTTTATCGCGGCTAGGACTACTGTGTTGTCACAGACCAAGGTTTCTGTAAAGTATCCAAAACGTCGAGCACTTTAATATCTTAAACTATGTTAAAATGTGTAAAAGTTGTTTCATTATGAGTTAAATACACGTAAACACTAGAAGTCATATTACGTGGGAAATTCCACTTTAAAAATAGTGCTGTATAATAAAATGAGACAAACTTATAAGTAACAAGAATTTATTTTAGCCGCGTAGTAGATACAAATGAAAACAACTTCGGATTACAGTCAATTTAGTATTACATTTGTGCGGCTATAAATAAACATAAACTAATGCATAATTGAATTATATTTTTTGCTATGACAAAGATAAATGATAACCATGTTATTATATGTCAGTTATTTAAGTGCTTGTTGTGATAGACGTCATATATATCCAGGTAGTCCAACCTATATCAAATATGAGCTAACTTAATATTCGGTGCTTATTGATTTTTTATAATAGTCAAGCTTACGTCTTGACACGATAACCTAAAATATTTGAAAAAAATTGGTTGTCTGTAAAGTTAGTTTACGGACGAAAGTTTATCGTGACAACGTCATTACGTAACGGGACAATGAGCGCTACGGGACATTTTCGTGCATGCAGCCGGCGTTAATCTATTTATCAGACGTTGTCACGTCAATAAAAGAATTAAACTTTATTATGCACACATGTAAATAATATAATTAAAATGTAATCACTAAATGAGGTACAGTCTATGTCGATACTTTTTATTTTAATTAAGCATTACCTAATCTATGAGATTTCGAAAAGGCATCTTTTATTTGCTTTGCTTTCGTCGCTTTCTTTGAATTTCATAATCCGTCGTATCCGAGCTATTATGAAACAAATTTTATATTGTAGGAGACCTCAACATCTATCTTCTTACATAATTGTATCAAAATCTGATCAGCATTCTAGGCGTACCACGAGTTACCATTGCAATTATAATATTACCTACCTATTTATAATGTTAGTAATCTTAAATGTCAACGGCGTTTTTGATCTACCGCGTGTGTTTCAATTGCAGCTAATTTAGATGCTAATAACGAACGAAGGAATCATTATGGCGGTAGGACAGCTGCCGTATTTACGACTTCCCATTTCACAGCTTTCTCGTCCCCGACCTGCAGATGCACCTGTTTCATATGATTAATGTTGCCATACTATTGTCATTTTATCATTTTGTATCATTGTATCGGAAAACACGGGGCAAACGCTATACTAGACGGTGGACTTAAAGGTGTACACTTTTACATATTAGAAATCGCTTCGTTGAATACAAAGGATTATTTTATTACATATTCCCTTAGCAATAGAAATCTTGAAGGTCATTAAGGTAGATTTGTACTAACTAAAAAAGAAATTACAATAACTGTAAATAAATTCATCAGAATTCATACATTTTATACTTATCTATCTAAAATATCTCTTTGTGAAAGGAGAATCACATGCCATTATGAAGTTCAACGATTGTAGAGGCGTTAAAGTGTAAAAACACCAGTATTGGTAAAAAAGTGTTAATATTTGAACGCTTATTACAGAAGAATGCATGACTTCTTGACAGAACAAAAAGTTACATCTCCATCTGTGTGTATTTAATGTAATTAATTACGGTCGTGATATAATCAGTGCACGTGGGAACTTTATTGCTATTAATAGTTGGCGCAGAACTATTATAAAATAGATTTATTATCATACATAACTGGTATAAATAAATTAAACCAATACAATACACAATAAATATAAAATTGCTTAATGAATAATGATATTATAGGCATAACTTATACTTCCATTCTAATCATTTGAATATGGAATGTTTTTGATTTATCCCCAGGATAATATTAATTCTCTATGTTCAAATCTTTTACTTCTTTTTTTGTTGGAACTTACTTTTTGAACACAAAACGAGCGAAAATAAAGCGAGTCATAGTAACTTAATAAATTGCTCATAAAAATATAGGGTCGCATAGATTCAAAATGAAGACACCTAACAAATCTAAAAGGCTAGGTATAAATTAAGCAGATATATTACATATGAATATCGACACTGTAACTCGTGGTCTCGCCTTGTATCTAATTTGAAAACACTCACTGTCCTTTGCCATTCAATGCAAATTTGCACGTTATAAGAAGCGATATGCCGTTTACCAACGTTTAGTCGCCTCTGGACATAATTTTGAGTTGGTTTCCATAGTGAATAATGTTTGTGTATAAAATATTGGTTTTCCGAACGTTCCTGTTGGATAAGCAATCATTAAATGTTCACAGAACTTTAGAAGTGTTAAGATTACCTATTACGTATCGGTAGATGATAATATCAAACTGTCGGCTATTATAGACTTTAAACAGTAAAATGCAAAATATAACTGGCATTTCTTCTATACTGAGTAGCGTAGTATGCAAACGTATCTAACCCGTTATTTGACATTACTAACTATCTATATAGTAAGGAACACATGACTGACATGATCTCAATTCTTCCTAATAAAGTACATATATCTTTTTATCGGCTCTATGAGCTGTATTTAGCTTCTGTCTGTCTATACTGTCTTGACATCTTTGACTCATGCTGAAGAGCATACACCAGTGAAGAACATGACTGGCAAGATAAGATTTTACAATAAAACATTACAAGCTTAATTCCTTATCTTATAAAATAGTATAATCAAACTTTCAGATAACTAGACATCTTTGCTCATAATCTGCCGAAATTAATGGAATTCATCTAGAGGGTTCTTGAAAAGGAGGAATTACTGAATTTTAAATTTTAATTTGCAGATTTTTGTAATGGTAATTTATGTAATATATATATTGTTTGTATATTTGTTTCTGTGTGTGTTTCTATCCATGTGTTGTGTGTATGAACACATGCTTTCCTTTATCTAGTTGTAACGTCGTATTGGATAAATAAATTAAATAAATAAGTAATTAAGTAAAAATCTTTTTATGCCAGATGTCTGTTTTAATCTTCTGTCATGCTGAAGAGCATACAATATTCATGACTTATGGAATTCGAGTCACAAGACGAAGCGTGACGCTGGCCATTACGATGGTCGAGATAGTGTACTACGTTGGACCTGTCAATCTGAGTCGATTCGTATCGCAGCTTCTATTGGGTTACCGAACCTATTGTCACGGTTTATTGGAATTTTTGTAGGAGATATCTGTAATATCTTTTACGCCTTAAGGCCAATCTATGTATATTTTTGTACCAATTGAAAATCATGGTACATATTCATGTTCATGCTTAGGATAAAAAGGCTGTTGGACCTTTGTGAAAATAAATGAGCTTAACTTAGACGCAATAACCGCTTGTAACAGTTAACAGTCAGCAAAAGTCACATTTTTTATGTTAGTTGGGTAGACAAACTGGCAAACGTACCACCAGTTGGTAAGTGGTCAACGTCACCCATGAACATAAACTAGTATACCTGGAACGAGCCCAGGCAAAACTCATTTATGTGTTGCCTATCCTGAGACATAAGGTGTTAAGTCTCGGTACCAGTAATTACACTGCCTGTCTTGCCCTTCTCTCCGAAACACAGCAAAGCTGTTTCACGGGGGAAACAAGCAACCTATCCTAACCTAACCTATGCAGCCGGGAGTGCGGCACAGCGCTTTCCTCCCACTGGTAAAACAAGTATCATATTGAAAAGTATAGCGAAAAGCTCGAAACGCAAGAAAACACCATATTTATAAGTATATTTATTTATATATTTATGTTATAGTTTTACTTGTAGTTGTGAATTTGTGCCAGTATATTTAAAGTAAAAAAAATATTCAAATGGCCGTTGCCAGCTGATATACATAAATAGAAAACTAAATATAATTTCCGAACAAAAACAATGTGGCTGTATTTTCTAGAAAAACCTATAAAACTCATTTATATTAATTTCGGTGATTTTACGATATTGATCATAAATGTCGCTACAATATTGATTAAGACACGACCAGTAATTTAAGGACATAAAACAAACTGTTGGCGACCCTTGCTCTATTTTAAGGCCCGTATAAGCAGCCATAATATAAACCCTTGATACCTACAATATACTATACGTGTAAAGCCGCCGTGGTGTGAGTGAACACGATGAAAATCTTTATTTTCACGCTCTATCTCTCTTTATCTAATCGCCCCCGTCAGATAAGGACGGAGCGCCGGAAAAACTGGAGGGGGAGGGGTAAAGGCTACATCGATTCCGCGCTTTCACTGCGAGGGGCCGTGTAAACCTTTAAAAACGACGCTTTTGCCACGCGATTGTAATGTATACGCGTGCGACGTAAGAGCGGAGTTCCACTACGGAGGGCTCCATGGTAAATGGATTGCCTCCCTCTTGGGGGCTCTCGGATCTAGATGGCGTAGATATGCTGATACGCGTCTCTGTGTGGGTGCACTAGTGTGGGTGGGTCGGTTTTCCGGCTATGTACTGATGGGTTAAAATTCGCTTGTGTTCGCAAATATACCAGGGGCTGTAGGTAACCATCCCTTTTTGTAGTATAATTTTATGTTTCAGTGTAGATAGGTGGATAGATTAAGGAAGACGGAGGCTGTGATTTGATTTGATTAGGAGGTGTTTGTGGGGTCGGGGAAGATAAGGTTGATTGGATCGCGGGAAACGGGAGGGAGTTTATGGAAATATGTTTTTAATGTGGGTGGCTTATTGAATTAGTGAGGGATCCTAGATTGATCTGTTCGTATTGATGTTAATTAAACCAAATATTATTTTAACATCGTGAAGTTTTGACTTTTGGATATTTATTTACTGTCCTTATAATGCAATGTCTTTGAGATTATTTTTTAAATAATATAATGATTTTAATTCAATGGAAAATTAAGTTTCACTGTCGCTAGTCCATATTAGATTTAAAAAATAATTGTTGTCAGGTTAAGATAAGAAAGTTTCTAATCAATCTATCAAAATGTGTTTATTGTAGTGGTTTATATATCGAACGATTGGGTCTTATTTCTCCTTCTTCTTCTTAAGGGCGAAACACCCTTCATAATAAAACTATTTATTATTCGTTGATTTTTCGTCTTTAGTCCAAATGCATGATTAAAAATATGTGTATTACTAAGGGCTTAATAAAAAGCGTATTCTAGAAATTTCCATATTGTCCACTTGGGGACATAATCGTTCATCTGCCCAAACAACAAAGGCTCGTTTTTGTGACGTGCACAAAGCGGTCTCATTGTTTGCGTTCCTTTGAGTTTACACTACACTGAAAATTAGAGTACTATCACAATATGTACCGAATTAGCGTATGTCTTTGTCGGTCCATATCGATCGAATGTCGTTGACAGTGAGATAGGTTCAATTAATAAAACTCTCCGGGATTCTCAAGGAATGTAGACAAAAACTATGTACCTTTCTATCTAAATTATTATTAGTACTAATTATATGTATACAACGTTAGAATATTGGTGTAATGAGTCTTTTGTATCATTACCATTATTAGAAGTTTTTTTTTAATTTAATTTTTAGCGAATGGGACTTAGGAGTTAGGCTCCTAAGTCCCATAGCTCAAAACGGAGATGACAAATAAAGGTTTGCTGGATATTGTTTTTGAATGAAGTTGCTAAAATTATTGTTGATTTTCGCCGAATCTGATAAACAAATATCGGTTCAAATTTCATGCTTCGTTACGGCCTTCTCCGATAGAGTTAACGATACATTATATGCCTACGCACTCGTAATCGGCACCTGGTGAATAAGTAGCGTCCATTCTCTCATAGCCAAACCTTTGGATATCTACATAGATTAGAAATTTAGAACTTGTTCACGAACGCTGTAGGTTAGCCTATTTTATTGTTCCGTATTGGATTTAGGTCCTTTCGATAAAATAAAACTGGATGAAGGCTATATTCTACTGTAGCTGGATACCCGTTGATATAGGGTACAATGTAGAGTACCTAGTATCATACCGAAGTACTATGTAAAAGCATAGACTACATCCTAAGAACCACAGGATCATGAAACCATATAAAGTTTTGTGTCTGGTCATAAAATGAAGGACAAACAGCCGTTTTAGTGTAAATAAATTCCCCCGCTTGACTCTTATAATCGGCTTATACCCCTCTGATTTAAGCTGCACCCCTGGGACCAGGGATGCAGGGAGTTATGAGTTGATGAGAAACCCTTATCTACAGATTATACAATCGCGTAATTGAGTCATAAACCTAAAGTTAATTCTAGACTGACGGGTGCGACTTAATGCCCGGTATAGTTTAGACTAGCTGTTGTCCGCGACCTCCTCTGCGCAGGATTATATTTTGGACAATTCACACAATATCTTTATAAATTAAAGCTTATGTGCTATTCTGATGTATACGCTATATTATTATAAAATTTCATTAAATCTGTTCAGTAGTTTTTGCGTGAAAGAGAAACTAGTTACATCCATACATACAAACTTTCGCATTTTTGATATTAGTAGTATTTTGTCTTTCTGGATTCTGAATTATTATAATGTTAAAACATTGTAAATACTGGTACAAAGAAGGATCAAGCATCGCTGGATAGGCAATGTACGGTCGGTAGGTATGTATTACTTTGACCTTATCATTGAGAAACGAAGGCTCTATTTTAAGGGAGGCAAGGTGACTTAGTATCAGATGTCTCATCTACCTACTTGTCATGAACATTAAACAAATAAGACTGCTGGTTTTTAAATGATGATGATGATGATTAAATTCTAAAAGCATCGGAAGAATGATCGTTTGTTAGCCTGGCTAATATGGCAACTCTAATCTCATTCTGGCACAAAGGAGATGCCATGACGAGGCGAATATTGCAAACCATTTAATATTTAGGTATTCCAATATGCCTTTGTACAGGCAGCTACACAATATGTCTACTTTAAAATAAAATATAATGGTATGTTTCGTTTGTTTATGGTTAAAAGAAGTGCAAAAATATGGTGACAGTACACAAATTCAAACAATTTTATTAATATAATATATAAATACAATCTAAGATTTACAGAAAAATATCCACCCTGACAAATCCGTAGCACCGAATCGCTCAACTAGTGATAACTGAAGCTTACGCATAAGTGGCAATTTAGTGATGGAGTCACTATTCGATAATTACTAAACTGTTGATAAAACTACTGTCAGTATCTTCTTTAAAGGTCTTTTCTTATAGAAGAGGGGGCAAACGGACAGTTGTTTCACCTGGTGGTAAGTGATATGCGACATCCATAGACTGACCCGCTTCATCATTAACAGATTCGTTGCCAGCCTTTCAAATACAGTACATATATTCATGTTACGATAAATATTTTTTATAAGTTATAGAATAATAATTATAATGTAAGGTACTTGTAATAGAGTAATAATTTATGTTTTCATTTTAAAAACTAGCGAAATCGTCATAATATCAAATAGTAGCAACCGTCCAAGATCGCTTGATATTTTCTTGCATGACAGTACAGACCGGTACATTCACTTATGATATTAAATCGGACAATAGTCTCGATAATCTCCGGTACTATTCGATTCTAGTTACCGAGAATCGATTCGAACGTTTTCCGATTCCGATTTTTATGATATGACAAATTAATGGATTTATTATAAACGTTTTTTTTTTGTTTTTGAACGAATGCGTTTTTAATTGAGTGAGGCACTTTTGTGGACTGTATAAACGGCCACCGCATGCCGGGGTAAGTTTTTTTTTTGATTGACGTGTGTAATGGGCAGGTGTAAGGGCCGATAGCTACTTAGCCGTTCAACCCAAAGTTTTATGGGTAAATCTTTTTTTGCGTTTATTATTATGAATTCTTATTGTTTATGGAAATATTAATGGTTATTGATGGTTGTTTTGATATAAGGGTTATATAGTAGTTGTCTCGATATATAATCAGGAAAAACTTAATTAAAAAAGTGACATCCATAGTAGGGACATACGGAAAAGACACAGGCTAGATGTACCAGTGATTAGACTCACAAAAGTAGGCAATTCTTTAAAAAAAAATGTATACGCTTTTACAATAGAGTCCCAGGAAATGTTAAAAACCTCCCAATTAAAAAAATCGATTGATTTGATTAGATACTCTGTATGAGGATCGAATCATATGTTATCTACAATTATCATTCCGCTTTTATAAATTAAAGAGGAAATTGTAAAGATAAAGAAGCCTACGAATATTGTGATAAAGTATGCACTGATTGTTAACATTTAATACAGAGATTAAAACCAGGCTTCTTAATTAATATTGCAAAAATGAATTCTAGAAAATGATTTTTTTAAAATTATAAACATAGTAATGTCATAAACAACATAATATAATACGAATATGACTGGCCCTGCTGGCCTATTAGTCTCAGTGGTCCATGACTGCTAAACCAGAAGGTCGTAGGTTCGATACCCACCCAGGAAAAATGTTGTGTGATGAGCATGATCATTCGTTCTGTGTCTGGGTGTAATTTATCTATGTATGTATTTAGAAATATTTTATGTATGTATCAGTTGTCTGGTTGACATAAGAACATTGTTTATAGTTTTAGTTCTAGGCATTATCATAATCAACCTAATGGTGAACACTAAGGGGGCGGATCCCCACCACTCGTATATAAAAAATTAAATTTAAATCATGCAGTTGGTTTTTTTCCAAATTGTCTAAGCTAATGGCCTATTGGACCTAATGCTACATCGGTTTGGTGGTGAGCCTGGCTCACCTATTGATTTTGAAGATTTGGAGTCTTCGACCACACGGCCTCCTGGGCGTCGGGTTTGTTTCAGTGGCGGGTTTGTGCCGCTATTGGTCTGTACCGCCTGCAGTTAGCATATTACTCGAAAAAGGTCACATTTTACACAAAGATAAACATATTTATCATTACAGATAATTACAAAGATAATATTATCTGAATAATTCACTTAAAAATGTAACACCTTACCGTGGCCGTACAAAACCCGTTGCTGCGCCCCGCAATTAATTGTTGTTGGGACATTCGTTATTTCAAGATGTTTTTAGACATGCCAAGTTAAATGTCCAATGATTTCAATCTGGCAACCATTTTGAAAATATTTAAAGTATGTCCTACACATGCTTGAGGTAGATTAATAGGTTTCTTGTTGGACATAGGTGCATAAACGGCATTTATGTCAAGTGAATATTGTGAGTCATTAACATCATCATCATCACCATCATTAGCCTCTATCCGTCCACCGCACAGAGATCGTCTTCCCATTTGGTTAATGGCCGACCAACACTTCGTCTACCTAAAAACGGATGGCCGATGGGCCAATAAGGTTCAAGAGTGGACGCTAGAACCTTATTGGTCCATCGGTCATCCGTTCTCCTGAGTGTGTGACCAGCCCACTGCCACTTCAACGATAACATCAGGCTATTTATAATTAGTGCAGGAGGTCTTTTCCCAATATAACAAGACATCTCTCTGTTTGCTCTGTCTGATCTCAAACTAGGATCGTTTATTGCACGGAAATCGTTATCACATCTAGTCTACAGTATAACAAACTGTACCTACACCTTTTTTCTTTCTTACATGAGGAAAGCATTTTATCTCAGTAACCTAAACTTGATAACTTTCATCCCAGATGTATCCTGTGTTCTAAACAGAACAATTTTAGGGCCTTCTTTCCTTTATAGAATGACGTATTAAACTGTGGTAAATTATTTCCAGTCTCTACAGAGTGCGGCGAGGCGGGCGGGTACTTCGTGTGCGAACTGCAAAACTACCACCACCACGCTGTGGCGAAGGAACCAGAACGGAGAGCCGGTGTGCAACGCCTGCGGACTTTACTACAAACTCCACAACGTGAGTAGTTTTTTATGCTAGTTAGTACATGAACTGGTACTCAAAAGACTGTGACATCGCTTCTGAACTAAACGAGACTTGCTTGATCCAGGCAACACTAATCAGTTAAATACGTGAACTGGTTACAAGCTAATGATAAGTGACTTTATCTTTGAAATAAACGAATTTGCTACATCAAGGCAATATTGGCCAGTTGAATATGCGAACTGGTACCCCAGCTTAGTGTGATGCTCAGGTAACTCACGTTACGTTTACTGTCGTCGCCTGTCCAGGTGGGTTAGCAAAGATGCCATTCTATAATCGTAAACGCTAGTAGAAAACGAATAAATGTATGGAAATGACATTTACGATCACGTGATTTATCGATGTGAAATGTCATTTCCATACATTTATTAGTTTTACTAGCGTTTACGAGTGTAGAATAACATCTTAAAACCCACCAGGCAACTCAATACGTAACCGCTCCTGAAATGCAAGATGTCATGGTGTCTGTAACACTGTTTGTTATGAATTATCCGGAACTCAGCAAAGCTCGGCAACCTTATTATTCGTTGTGCTAGGTATATTGCTAGGTATATATTTGTGCTGGGCTCAGTCAAAATCCCTATCCTAAGACACAACTTTATTTATTACATAACCTGTCCGTTTCGAAATAACAAAGTTGCTTCACGACAGAAATACGCAGGATGGTGGTATCCTTGCAGGGCGACAAAAGGCATTTCCACAAGTGAAACCAGTTTAGTACATTGCACTTAATTTATATGTTCCTCTGATTAATTGAATGTTTCAATTAAAATTGATTTGACCGGCACTAAAATATTCCTTAATTGAGAACTTAATGCGAAAGATAAATAATAATAATTGTCGTGCAATGCCGTAAATGCGAAGCTAAATCGACTCGATTTGCGTAAATATAGATTTAAATATGTCGTATGTTAAGCTTGTATGTAAAGTAGCGGAACTAGACAGATATTCTGCAATGAACAGTAAACATTTACCGTCTTAACTTATGTAATTCTATTTTAAATATAGATTTAAATATGTCGTATGTTAAGCTTGTATGTAAAGTAGCGGAACTAGACAGATATTCTGCAATGAACAGTAAACATTTACCGTCTTAACTTATGTAATTCTATTTTAAATATAGATTTAAATATGTCGTATGTTAAGCTTGTATGTAAAGTAGCGGAACTAGACAGATATTCTGCAATGAACAGTAAACATTTACCGTCTTAACTTATGTAATTCTATTTTCATGGCAATCGGTCGACGGGTGTAAAAGTTAAACTTTGTAGCGCCATCTAGTTGCAAGGCACAGAAACAAGGCTTAAAATTTAATAAAATAATTAAATTATGAAATACAGAACGGTATTAATGTTAAAATTTTTTGTTGTCATGTATATTTGAATCCAGAGACTAAAGACAGAAAGAACTATTTTCGGGTATATTCTATTTATTATATAATCCAAATACTTCCAAATTAAAAAAAAATCTATTTTTCAGAAATTCATTAATTCATTCAACAAAACAGTTTCATTGAAAATGTCTATTCTTCAAATCATCCTTAAAAATTCTTATAAACACCAATATTTAATATTTAAAATCCGTGTCCCTAATAAGCTTCTCCGTTTCCCTCGGGAGAGTCCCTCAGTCCCTCAGGATGAGTTGACTGTTCCCTGCCAGTGCACCCCGCTGCTGGCTAATGTGTCATAACACCCAATACGATCACATCTAACCAGTCATTCGGTGCATTTCATTTTTTGTTCATTTGCATATCATTTTGTAGTTGACATCTGAAGATATCATCATTGGAATGGACAAAAACTCTTTGCTACTTCCAAAATGTCTGATAATAATCATTTAGTAAAGTGTTTAAAGTTTTAGTACAAAGTGATCAAATTTAAGAAGAAAAAAAATTGGAATATGGTTTAACATTTATGCCAAACTGTAAATTATTTGCCTTTGCATTTGCCCAAGTCTACTATGTTAAATTTATGAAGAATTTGATGTTATGAAATTCTTAGCGTCCGCGTCGGCGCTATAAAATGACGCGAAAAAAATAAAATAAAATATTCTAACGTGTTTTAGACAAATAATGATAAACAAACAAATCAAAATCAAAACAAAGAAGACGATCGTATAGTTATAAGATTTAGACAGATTACATACCTAAACAAAAAGAATTTCAAAATCGTATTCAAGGACCAACATCGCAATTCTCACGACTCTCTCAGCCCTACACCCTTGCAATCGATACATGCATTTAAAAGAACATAAAAGCGATACAATGACAAAAATTAGCAGTCGTACCCTTCGAGTTCCTGGGCTTTTTTGATACATTGTTCGACCCAACAATGTTGTTTAGCTTAATTATTCGGATCGACAAATACTAGTGGCACTTCAAACACGGGAGTGAACCAGTAGCGCCCAAGATGTAGGGAACCGCCTCCTTATACATATTAATAACATCTTTTGTATATACAATGTTTACATTTGAAAATCAAAGCTTGTAAACGATATGGCGAGTGGTTTAGTGGCAACGCTTTTGTACTGAAGGCTTGTTTCGGTTTAGGTTCAAATCCCGTCAGAGGTCGATTTGTATAGAGAAGTCTTTTCTAGTAGGGCTAGCATGCGTGCACGACAAAATTTTATCTACCACTTTTCTCCTATTTACTATATGAAATAATACGAGAAAAGAGGTAGACAAAATTTTGTCGAGCGCGCATGCTAGCCTTAGCGCCTTTTCACACGTTCCGGTTGCCGGATAGCCAGCGCCGGGTATCCGGTAGCGACATGTAAGAAAAACACGCCGGTACGTGTGAAAACATCCATATATGCCGTGAAAAGGGGCTAACAGGGTTTAAATGTCAATTTATAACCTAAATCTATATCTTTATATATATATTTCTTGTGTGCGTGTGTATGTCACTGAACTCCTCCTAGACGGCTGGACCGATTTTGATGAAATTTTTTGTGTGAGTTCAAAGGTTCAAAGTTCGAGGATGGTTTAGATTCACAAAAAAAAAAGAATTGTACAGGACAACGTCTGTCGGTGCCACTAGTATTTCAATATATTTCATGAGATGTTTTGCGTGTGTATGTCACTGAACTCCTCCTAGACGGCTGGACCGATTTTGATGAAATTTTTTGTGTGAGTTCAAGGGGATTCAAGGATGTTTAGATTCACAAAAAAAATATTTTGTACACGTGTAAACGTCTGTCGATGCCACTAGTATTTCAATATATTTCATGAGATGTTTTGACACAAGGTTTTAAATAAATTATAACCAGCAATACTTAAACAAAGCTTATACTTAAGTAAACGTACTTATACACAAATAAAATAACAAACTTTATCTGCTCCATTTCCCTTTAATGACATTTAAACTTACGCAAATACGGCAATTTGTAAAAAAAATATCGCGACAAAGAAACATACAATATGCCGGTACTTAAAGTACAAAGCGGATGCCTCGTGATCGATTTCACTCAAAAAAGCATTTTCTAACAAAGCACGGCCTGCTGTGATCCGCCGACGACGAGAAGTACTCTTGATACTTTGATACACAGATAAAGGTTATTGTTGTGTTCCCTCGGCGTTCAAGAGGCCTAGCGGATGGTTACTGGCTGATAATGATGAAGATGTAGCGATGATGATAGTTGTTATTGGACTTGAAGTTAAAGATCGGTGCTGTAGCCATACTTGCTTGAGAAACGGGATTTATAAGATTTCCCGTGTTCACGTGATTAGAAATTGGTGTGCAATTCAAATAATATTATATCGTTATCATCGAGTAAATGACTGGAATAGAGCGGTTTTTTTTTTTTGTGTTTTGTATAAAACAAATTCCGCAAAATGTGTGCTGCGACGCGACGCTGCCGGGTTCCGCGCTCAGATTGATTGACTGATAGCCATTGGTAGATGATTGGCCAATGGGAAGTACATAAAGACCACTGGTTGGTTGAATTACTATTACATCAGTGTCAAATCACTGACCAGTTTCGGAATTCTATGACTCACATTACTCCTCTATCCGGTTATAATATGTTCGATAATCACTATAGAACTTTGTATTAATGATAGGTACCCAATACTAGTACTTACAACACAAAATAAAGTTTAAATTAAATTGGTTATAGTATAGGCATACGTCGTAGACGAATAAATGCTAATGATGATGATGATGATGATGATACGTCTAGCAGTGACCTTGGGGCTGATAATGATGAGTATATTAAATAAGAAACATAAATCGAACCACTTGACAAATAAAAGCTAAGTTTTGTATCACAAAGTGAAGTGTTTACAAAGCAGACCTCTTGAGTGTATTGTGTTCACAAAATTGCCCTCATACTAGCATTATACCAATGGGTCCAAGATTTGAGGAGCTGTTATTGTTTCTTATACTGTTATACAGTTTAGTTGATTGACATGGGAAGGAATTGAATATATTATTGTAAAACAAAATAGTTTTACATGTTTTGTTTTTATCTATACGTACTAATATTATAAAGCTGAAGAGTTTGTTTGTTTGTTTGAACGCGCTAATCTCAGGAACTACTGGTCCGATTTGAAAAGTTCTTTCAGTGTTAGATAGCTCATTTATCGAGAAAGGCTATAGGCTATATAACATCACGCTATGACTTATAGGAGTTAAGTAACGCGGGCGAAGCTGCAGGCAACAGCTAGTAATTTATAAAAATATAGAGTTTGATGTATTTCAGAATTGGCATTGTTGTTAAAATTATTCATGTTTAATTAATAATAAGGAATCATTTTTGATTTTTCAATGTTAAATTTAATGAGAATATTCGTATAGATATTTTCCTGAGTGTGTGACGAGCCTTTCACTTAAACGTGCTTATTCTTCGCCTAGACACCTTCTCGTGTTAGACAGCTTATTTATCGAGGAAGGCTATAGCCTATAATATAACAGTAAGTAAATAAAATATATTATTATTATTATAATCATTATCAATCCCAATCCACTATAAATATAAGCTCCTCGACGACTGATTCGGCTAAGCCGCGGAAAATAACCAGTAGGTCAGGAAATTAACAATTTTCAAGGGTCCCCGCGATATACTACCGCTGTTTAATAGTTCTTAAGCTTCCACGATTCTCGTTCACGTTGCATGTGTATGCACTAATGAACTATAAATATTGATAAAATTTCACGGATGATAATGTAAAGTTTTGTTATTCCGATTGTCTAAATCAGAATAAGAAAATGTGATATTTTATTTACTTACTATTAATCATAATTAATAGTAAGTAAATAAAATATATTATTATTATTATAATCATTATCAATCCCAATCCACTATACATAAAAGCTCCTCGACGCCTCATTCGGCTAAGCCGCGGAAAATAACCAGTAGGTCAGGAAATTAACCATTTTCAAGGGTCCCCGCGATATACTACTATTATGACGGCCAAAACCTTCCTACGATTTTAAAATGATTAAACATTCATAACCCAAAGCCACAAAATACTAACCCTTAATACAATTTAAATAAACCGAAATAAAACTGTTTAACCGCGATAATAGGATTAGATGCGTTTGTTAAGCTCAAGAAGAACGTTAAACTGAAATATATCATATCGTGAAGGGCTAGGGTGTATATTAGTTGAAGCACAGCTGACCGCTAGTGAACAATGTTTATCTTTTTTAAAGTTTATTTAATTTAACACGCCCGTTTATACGGAGTTTCCTTTGCGTTTTTGTTACAATTACATTACACCTATTATCTTTTTGCGTCGTTTTTTAGTTTGTATTTATAGACCTTTAATTTATTACCCAATATGTAAGTACAAAGTACATACTTACGAATAGTGTGTTTTCTGTTATAATATGTAACTATGAGGCCGGTTACTAATTTGCATACCAAGGCCTCATCAAAAATTGGAATAAAAAAGATGGCGTAGACGGGAAAAACTCATACTTTATTTCGAACTATTATATCAAACGAAGATTTATTAAGTCAATCTTATATTAATTACAAGTTGTATACTTACTATACTACTATAAAAAAATATGGACCGCGATGAAATCTGTAAATTATATTCGAATATTTATTTTATTCATAATATGTAATTTGCGCAAACCTTAGAAAAAATATTGTATACTAATACATATTATAATCAGTCATTTTAAAGGGATACATATGTTATATTCTTGATATGTCGCCACAGTTGTGATGGATATGTTCACTGTTGCATCACTGTTGATCAATGTATTCTTATAAAGTGATGATAAAATACATTTGTAGGTATATACTTAATACTTATGGCGTTTCTAATCTGAGCGGCCATGTTAAGTGCCTCATACAAAAGTATTGGATTACCAGGTCGCATTGAGCGCTAGAGCACCCATAATAACGCTCCAATGATACATTCCGAATACAATGGGGCGATCAATTCGATTTTGAATTGAAACCGTTCCTAGACCTTTTTTTATATCCAAAGTGCTGTTTTGTTCGGTAACATGCGCGGGATTCTGACAGTCACTGTGTCTTTTTATTATATGGTTATTGGTGAATTGGCTTTATGTTTTATGATGGAAATCGCTTTCATTTCATATTGGCTATATTAGTTTATAGCTTTTTAATGGTTGTCAATATATTTTTTAAGTTAATAAAAGCAAGTCACTTTTGCGTTGCGTAATAATACACCTTCAATGAAAATATATTATTTTATTGCTATAAGCTTGTTAAAATACAAAAATAAAACAGACAATATATATTTCAAAATTCACTCCCATCTCTTTTTCATGATTTTCACTTGATAAGTCCAATCGAAGCGAGATAAAAATTGTTTAATTAGCTAATTACGGTGACATTACACACGCGCCTGGCCGCTCGCCAAACTGGCCGGAGCGCCGATCGTTATAATGACATCAATTTGAATATTCAACATTGAACTGCTATCCCATTTACATACATTCGACCGTTGAATTTTGTAGCGTAATGTCCGCCATTACTCTAATAGCCAGCACCAATAATTTCGGAAATATTGTACTAGCTTCGCGTGGATAAGTTTACAAATATTTTAAGTCAAGGTTGAGACGTTTTCCACTAACACAACCAGTGAAAGTAATTATTTAACTATCTCAAAAACTGATCACCGTAATAAAAGTATATGTTGTAGTTAAAATTATAGTCATACAGTATGCAATATGTAAAATCTAGCACTTGGTGGGTTACCCAAGATGCCATTCTACAATCGTAAATGCAAGTAGAAAAGTAATAAATGTATGGAAATGACATTCAAGACCACGCGATTTATCGATGTAAAATGTCATTTCCATACATTTGTTAGTTTTCTACTAGCGTTTACGATTGTAGAATGGCATCTTGGCTAACCCACCAAGTCAGCCGTTTACGCATGTCTAACAAATTAAGAAACTTTCACATATAATATCAGTACCTCATATCACAATAAACCCAATTTTTCTAAACGCTATTTTGTTTTCATCAAAAGAAATAAATATAGGCGTTTGTGCAGTAGGACGGAAAGATTTTATCTGATGGCAATACAGAAAAAATGGCGCCCACCGGAAGTGTCCGAACGCGGTGCGCTGCGCGTTACCTTTTTTATTTTTTTTGTTTTAAATGGCTTTTTCCCGCCAGCGTTCGACCGGAAATGCGTTTGCGTAGAACTGACACGATTCCCATTGGTCATATAATTAGAAGTCTGTACGCTATTTTGGCGTTTGGCGCGAGAAGTTAGAGTGAATTTTTGAGTGTCGAGTATCGGAATAAAACCGTTTTCTGTAGACCTGAAGGCATTGTGAACGTAGCGCTAAATAGCATGTTTTTATTCATGAGGCTTCCATTCTGTTTAGTGAGCGATTCCGGCCTGATTTATTGTCTTTGTAATAAATTTGGAAAACAGTACTTTTGCTTAAAACAAAAATGTTGGAACTCGGAAGTCTTGTAACTATTTATTTTTATATTTATTGTCTTATTGTTGTAAATGGTTCGGTCAAATTGTATGTTAATTAAAGTATTAACATGATAATGACTTTATTATCCACTGCTAGATATGGACATTTAGAATGCTAGAAACAATCGAAAGTATGTTAGCATCTCGTGGTAGTTTAGTATCATTTATGTAATATAGGAAATCCACAAGGATAAGGTATTTGCATCGCTTTCTTTCCTGAACAAGTTGCAAGAAAATTTATTCATACTGGTAATATTGCTGGATGGCACCTCTTGCCATGTAGCGTCTCTCGTTTGTTTGCCAAACATTAAAAAGAAGAAGGAGAATTCTGTATTTCCGCCATCTTTTAAATGTCCGATTGCTATTATTGTGACACAATAATGTGGTTGTTTTCCGCGGTAAATTTTGCGTGTCGTTATTAACTGTGCATATTAAATAGACTAAGTTTATGAGTTTGTTTAAAAATTGAAGGGGGTATAAGGTTTGACTAGCAGCTGTTCGTTGATCGCGATAAGGGAATGTCCTTCAACGTACAATTAAACTTAGTACGCCTACAAAAGATTTACGCAACGGACATTGTGTACAATGGGGACATATTCAATAAGTTTACGTAAATTGCACTATTTTGAAGGCAAGTTGAAAAGTGGGTACATCGTATGGATATTTTATTACAAACATATTAGATATCCCAACAATGATAGGGAAAAAAGTATTGCAGGCCGTCCTTGAAGATTTAATACCGTTGTTTATTTATTTATTTAACAATTTATGTACACTAGGATAGTTACAAAGAAATAACACATACAAATAATGCTGGTACAAAGGCACTACTTATCCCATGATAGAATCTCTTCCAGTCCTACCATAGGAAAATTAAAAAAAGAGCCGCAAAATTAGCGTGTACAATCTTAATATATTATAATATATGTAAGATTGTACACGCAAATTTGATGACTTTTAATATAATATCATGAATATATTATTTTTGGTGTTAGTTATATACATAACATAGTTTTTGGGTACCGTAAACATAGTAAAATATGGAATGCGTTTCTATTCGTCTTCATCTATTTTTCAAAAACAGGCCAGGGTATTTTTAAATGACATTGACATAAAAAATAACATTATTTCTGTATCATAAATTTTCCTAAAACTACTATATCGGAGGCTCCTTTTAGGCGACATATGCCTGTGTCAGGAGTCACCGCCCTTCCTTACATTAGACATAGAATTTGCATTTATATTATACATAATATAATAATATAATATTATAAAATTATTGAATTTTTAATCTAATGCGTAATGACTGTTTAATACACTAGCAATGTTTTATTCATTTTTTATGGCACTTTATTATGGTTATGCCCTGTATTTTTGATACAATTTAACTTACCTACGAAATTTAAACATTAATTAAAAATATATATAATACATTACATATGAACATAAAAAATAACGATCTGTGATGATAAAAGTTGTGATTTTTGGTTCAATTAAAAAACCATTTTATTATGATTTGGCGAGCTTTATCTAGTTTTCTTTAGATATTTAAAAATACCGTTAATACAAAAGAATATCTTAGTAAATGTGTGATAGCCTTTGCTGGCTACTTGCTAATAGCGGAGCAGATTGTATGTAGATAACACATCTACAGATGTTATAATTAGCGATGAGATGGCAGGCGGAGATGATCGCAGATCTGGCGGCTGGCCACGTTATCTACATCTCATCTACTTCTAAATTGTCTTAGAAGTCTTTTGAATGTGTTTAAAATTAGAAAATTATCGACGCTTTAATGTATTATGTTTTATTATTTATTTTTCAAATTGGTAATGTTTTATTTATATTGTTGGTACAAATTGATTTATTTATGAATAGATATGATTGAAATTTTTATCACAAATATAATACAAATTTATATTTTTGACAAACATCTATGACATAGCACACAATATATTATTATCCCTAGAATTCTAGCAGTGGACACTTCAAATAAAAAAGTATGACTAGCTTTATTTTGACGTTCTTTAACCAGGTCTGACCGATACAGTCAGAAGTCAAATAAAACTGCCAACGATACCCAAAAAAATTTACAAAATTGTATGTGATTCCATTTGTCTAGATACAAAATTGTCACAAGTCATATATAGCACAGTTAATTAACTGTGCGTTTAACCTTATTAGTTTTTCGGTCGATTGCGCGCGTTAGAGATTTCGTTCCCCCACCGGTACATCTGTAAACATCTTACGATAACCATCTGACGTTTGACACAAAGCGCGGTTGCGGGAGATACCATCTGAGAACTATCCGAATGCCCCCCTGTCCCTCGCGTCCCACCCCCCGGGCTCTCCGTCTAATTATTTATTTATGTTGGCTTATCAATCCATCGATGCGCTTGGCGGGAAAATGCGTTTCTGAGCATAATTTTAGAATGAAGCCATAACGTTATCATTTGGGTGATCAGCGAGGGTAAATGTGTACCAGTGCTGATATTTTGTACCTCATTTTTAGTTTTAGTTCAATATAAATTTCTTTTGACAAAAATATCTAGATTATTTGATGGGATGTTAAATCCGCTCATGGTGATCATCTTTCAAATACTTCTTACAATTATTTGGAGTTGTGTCGTGATATAAAGAATAGCAAGTTCAAATTTTTATTATAGTATATAGAGCTTTCATACACTTAAGTCTTGTATTAAATAAAAAGTGATAATAGAGCTTTCATTGACTGGAAAGTCATGCTTTAATATAATTGACATAATATAACGTCCACCGTGCGTCCGTTGAGGTCGGTAAAAAAAATGTATGACATCTCATTCTTGAAAGCCAAGGTGTAATTTGATTGAAAGCACCAAAAAAAGACATGATAATAAGCGTCGTAATTATTGGGGTCTTAGAGCAGGTGCGGGTCGCACGCGCTCGGTTTTGACCGCTCGATCATGGAAACATTAAATCGCACTTAGCAGTTTTTGTAGTTTTAATTATCAATGCTCATGTTATCAATTATTCATTGTAATCTTGTATATTTCCTGGGACAATCGACTGGCAATATAGTCATGTTATGAATATGTTAGAATTCTAGGCTCTTGTTGAATTGCCTTTCTTCCATTGTCAATTGCAATGATGCTCATGAGAGAGAAAGAGAGAGTACGAAAATAGAGAGAGAAAGAAAGAGAGAGAGAGAGATAAAAGGAGTCGAGAATTTGCTAATTTATATTTATGTAAGTCGCTTAGGCCCAGGCCAAAAACAGATATTGGAGGTTGAATACGTCATGAAAACAATTTTAAAAATGTACATAGTATTCTTATAGTATAATCGTCTGCTGTCTATAACTGTAACTGTGAAGGTTTGTGTCGACATGGGCAGTAACTGGCTGGTCGGCGGTATGAATTAGTGTAGCGTGGAAGCCGCAAGAGATTTACTGCCGGTCTGCTTCTAATTGGTGAGGATTCGACGCCACGGGCACACACAATTTATTTCGCGAGCACTCATAAATATTTTTGTTGTATTGCCTTTTAACTCAATATTATGAATATTTCATTTGGGAATCTTGTTTCTTAGTTTAATTCTATTAAAACGTCTTAAAAAGGAATCGATTGCAAATCAGACTAGGATGTATTATTTGTCTATAATATCATAGTTACCTAGAACAGCAGCTTCTAGCTTGTAGCTTACATTTACAATAGGTAGAGGTATAAGTTTCTGGATTTAATTTTTCTGTATTTGTTAATATTATTTTTGATTCAAAACTGTGTTTGGTCCTATTAAATAAATAAATAAATAAGTACTTATTATGATGACAGCATGCCTTTTGAGCTATTCAATGTTACAGATCTACTACAATAGTGTAACCTAGCATGGGAATATTGTAACTTATTTCTGTTACCAAGAAACCTTTAAAAATATTAACACATATTTGTCGGTATATACAATACAATAGGTACTACGTATGAAAACAGAGTTGAGTGGACGAATGAACAAACTTTAATTTTTAATATTAGAATGAGCTACATATAAATCTAGTTTGTATTCCATCTAATTTTGATAAATGTGTTCCGCCTACATAATATAATTTAGACAGTCATTTTGGCGAGTTACTTCACGATTTGAACCTAGATATTTGAAAGATTAATATAGCGGCAATTAAAAATATATGTACAGATTAGATCAATCGTCTAAATTATATTGTTAATTTCTCTATTTATAATTACAGGCTTTCAAGTTCTTTGTTACAGTGGATTGCCTCAGTAACTATGAGAATTTAATATCAATAAATGTCTTATTTAAAATATAACACATCATCTACATAATGATTTATTGTCTTATGAAAATATTTATAATTAAATCTTTAAATTCCACACTAAAGTTATACCGTTGTAAATTATAATTTAAATATTTAGAATTGCATGTTTTATGTTATTTTACTTTTTTAAATACTTAACATTCGACTCGTGAGTAAATATGGAAATTTTTATATCATTGTAAATTAATAATTATAATGAATAATATTTTGAAAGAAAGAGTGTGCGCGTAATCTTTACGCGCGATTAAATAAAACTGAGTTACTCTCTAGTTACCCTCTAAAATCTGAGTTACTCTCTAGTCGCGCCTAAAGAAGTTGTACTTCAAATAATGTTTCCCCGATAATAATCGACAGTGATAATTCCAAGATGAAGAAATGACTCGATTCTATTTCTATTAAAATTAATACACTAATCTTTGTCGATAGCTCCTGGACTAGAAAGGGTATCTTCCTTTCTAGTCCATAGTTTTGGTATGTACTTGTTGCTCTTACTTATTTATATATTTCTTCTTTTATTTCACTTGCAAGCGTTGTGAAAGTACATTATAATAGTAATGGTAAGGTGGACGAAGAGTGAGCCATCAAGTTTTGGGAACGAAATATTGAGACCAGCTGCTTGTAGGTCTCTAAATGTTATGAATCGTAGGCACAACAGATTCCTACGAGTCAACTAAAGCAAAGATTCTGGTATCTTGGAGTCCGAATTTAAGATTATATTATCTTTGCTTTAGAAAAAAAATGCACTAATACACGTTCTGTAAGCAAAATGTACTATCGAGTAAGAAATAGAAAGGAATAATTTAAAATCATTTGCTTTGTTTATTTAAATTTTATACCGCATTTAATTTATAAAACAAAAAGGGACGAATAATAAATTACATTTATTCACCAATCCTTTATTTCTTATGGCAACACTTTAAAAATGTTAACCTAATCACAATCATTTATAATGATTACAAAAACAATATTTCATAATTAAGGACGCCCGAAGAAATGTCGATAAAACACCGTTTTGTATGTTTGATGAGAATTTATTAAAATAAATACTCAGTAGTCGACCGGCCCGACAGCTGCTACTCTGGAAGATAATTGAAAAAAAGATTTATTCGACCGCCAAATTTATCGACACAACACTACCTTATACTACGTCATATAGTATTTTGTACATTTAGCTTTTTGTTTTCCTTTTTAATAACAAGGTTGTTTAAGAATAAAACTTATCTTGCCTATTATGGTGGAATGTAAAAACCTCACGTTAACAAGCTTGAGAGTACGTTTTAATGAACTATTACTTGCATTATAAATTATCATCACAGCTAATGGATCGTGCAACAGGATTTTATCCCCTTAACTTGTATAGTAAAATATAAGGACAATGGTTAAAATATATGATAACGAGATTATAATATGGATTGAAAATTCATTATCATCATCTTCAATATTTTCAATATTTAAGAAATGTTGAAAATTATCAATAAATATTTACCTATAGTTTTAGATAGATGAACAAGCGAAGCATCGGTTGTCTTTATTCCCAACTCACCTGTTCATCACTGCGACACAAAATCCTTAGCAAAATGACAATTTTTGCGCTCATTGAGGCATGTTGTGGGCATGATACATGACCATAATAAAATCCCTCTTTTGATGTATGAAATCACGTTTCGTTTTTGACTTCTAGACTCTCAAGCTTTCTTCAGAGGGCGTATCTTTTAATATTAATTAGTAATTACATGAAGGGATTTGATATCTTTTGGCATGTTCTATAAGAATATGCCAACCCCATTATATTCTTATTATTTTAGTTTCCAAGTTTCCGCGGGGGCTCCTGGATCATATGATATAGCTACCTCTGTTATTAGTTTTGCTAATATACTATTGCCTACGTCGTATGTGCATGGGCGTAACTCGTGTTAAGACCTCGAAAGGTACCTTCATGGTTGCAAAAAGTGATGGTACATAACCTTGTGACCCGTTGGTAGCAAGATGCGCAGGCGCCGGGCCGCTCGGGCGCTAACTACGCGGAACTAATGGTGTTACGACACCAAAAGAGCCGCGTCTCATTGAACCACAATGTTTGAGATATGATTCTGTTACAGCCTAGGGTTGGCTGGCAAGCTAACCAAAAAAACTAACTTAACTGTGTTACGTTTAAGAGGATATCTGAAACTATATAATTTGTAGAAAAGTTAACGGATAAAAAGAATACTGTTATCATTGAATTCAAACTTTCACTAATAAGAAAACTACGGCTTTGTTAAATCTTAACGTGATTTGCGTCATCCAGTGTAAATTATTTTCTAAGCGAAATTCCAGTACAAAATAACATTTCTAGATTTTATTAGGTTCTAAACATTTTGAGAACCTTAGAAATGTGAATTTGAACGAGTTGGTTATCACCAAAATTATTTGTCAAATATTTAAAAATGAAAGACTCTCAGTTACATGAATGGTTTGCATATAATAAAATACCTTAAAACCTCTTGAGATTAGTAAAAATAACAAAACAACAGTACTAGATATACCACAAAGTTTTTAAAGTATTTATCTGGTGCTTAAAAACGAAAAGATATCAACCCTGGCGAAGGAACCCTTTCTCTGTCCAGATGGGTGATTCTCGATGATGCGTCGTGAGCAGATGAGATGAATCCGGCGCCAGGAATTTTTTCAACTACCCCCGAGTTCCACATAATGAATTTCTTTTTTTAATTTGTGTATTTTTGTATCACCTTTGTAAAAAGGCATTTCAGTTTATAAATAGTTTTTAGACGCTAAACTATATTCAATGATATCTTAGTTTTTGTATTTTTAGTAGGTACACAGTATATTATATTTATTTATATTGAATTCTAACAAAATGGTAATTTTGTCTCAGGCAATGTTATCATAGATGTCTAATTTTAGTCTTAAAAATATATGATGTATTGTTTTCTAATGTTTACGCGAATTTCACTCCTTATAATGAAACGACATTTACGGTTTTTATCGCAGTTTATTAAGATTTTTACATCCCCAACGTTTCGGATACTTGACAGCAACCATGGTCACGTGAGGATCAGGACCATCTGAGTCCGACATTCTTCTTCAACGGTTAATGGTATAAGTTGTTTCATTATAATATATGGTATATTTCAATGATTCTAATTAACACAATGCTTTTGTGAGAGCTGAGATCGATCTGATCAAGTCCCAGAATCCCGGTTCTGAGTACGTGTGGCGGGTCCGGTCGCGCCCAATTGCCGCAGCTTGTTTATTTGTCTGCACGCAACATTTCTCCCGTCCACGACCGTTTTGTCTTTTAATTGCAACACAAATTGTTTTAAATAGAACGTTTTTACCGTCTCACGTCTGAATAAATACAATAGAAGAATACAAGATACAAGAAGGAAGGTTTACGGCTAATCTTTATTAGAGTACTATTGAAGGAAATTTGTAAGGTTTATAGTTTAGAAATCATATAATTATGAGCACTTTTCAAAGACAACCGCCTATAAAAATATATAGTTACATACAGTTACATTGAAATATTCAACATCTAGCTTGTTAATTTTTTTATAGAGATTGTTTTAACGGAAATATTACAGACTAATCAATTACAAATTGAGTAATTAAAGACAATACACTATCAGTAATAATTCTATTACAACAAAATTATAGCTTCAATGATAATAGAATAAATCAAACAGCATTTTAACGCCATGCAATACTTAAACAAAAAAGTAGTTTACACGCATGTATAACTATTATGTTGTCATATTAATTTAATATACGCAGTTCACACGCTGTATCCATTACAGCCTGCTAATTTCTTACTTAACTTTTAATATCTCCTGACAAAGGAAACTTGCACGCGAGCGACGGAAAAAGGGATACTACACTCGGAATGTATTGAAAGTACAATGTAATGTAATTAAAGTTGATTATTTTAATCCTTGTGGCATATATGCCACAGGGAATCATGACATGACACTATCAATATATGTGCTAGCTACACGATACTATTAAGCCTTAAAATATATAAGCAGTCAGTAGTTTTTTTAAATCGAAATAAATACAGAATATATAAAGAGAGGTAGAATTAGTAAATCTTCTAATTTTTATTTCTATATATTAAAAGTAAAAGGTTATAAATAATACTTATACTTATTTTTATAGCATAGGTATATCACTCAGACCCCACCACGGTTCAAGCCTTGTTGTGTCGGTGGGGCTCAGTAGCCTAAGGTGAACCTAGCACCTTGGGCGAAGCAAATTGAGTCGTGGGAGCTGCTCGTTGTACCCCTCTTATGAGAAGAGGGGACAAAAGAGCAGGGGGGGGACAAAGGGCAAGAATGGGAACCTCATTACATTAATCTGTCCCGACGTTGGGAGGGGTTGCAGTTCTGTGGTGCGCCGTGCGGGACAACCCCTCTGTGGATTGACTAGCCGTCGAGGACCGAGGTGCTCTGTAGCTCAACAGATCCGGGGCACCTCACAAAACACGGCATTGGTGGCACTCGCCGGCTTTTAGTGGGTAGAGCTGCGTCCACCTTACCATCTTTCGGGCGCTGCGAGTCCCACATGCCCGCCTGGGGAATCTCTCCTCTCCCGCGGGATGCCTAAGAGCATTTCCCGGCGAACAAGAAAAAAAATGTCAGTGATAACGTAACACAATATTGGTAAAATAATTATTTAAAACTAAAATTAAAGATAAGTAGTATTTAAGATTACCTCCTTACGAACAGACATCACCTCTTCATATTAGTATCGATTGTAGGAAACTAACAAAGTTCTGACAATGATGGTGTTATTACATCATGTCTGTACTTTATACATCATTTGCGTTGTATATAATTTAGTATTTATGTTACAAAAGTGAGTTGTCGTATTTAATAGCTATAGGCGTAGAATAGCGTGTAATCGATCGGTCTCAATGGAGCCATTTCAGTTTTTTGCGCGTATCAGCTGTATAAAGTGTACTGTATCGCCTCAATCTATGTTATAACGTGTAATAGCTGTAAGAAAAACCTTGTATTCTACACTACATAAATATTGGTTGATGGAGTTACTGTGGCAAACAATTATAACTCATTCTGTATCTATTTATAGGCCCAATTAAAATATTCCGGTGAATAAGATTTAAAACATCAAAACTATTTTTAACCGACTTCAATAACAAACAGTAGAGGTTTTCAATTCGATCGGTTTACTTTCTAATTAATTCTTATAGTGTTTCTAGTTTTACTTAGACTTTTATTCTACTCAGGAATGTCATTTTTATATTACTTATAAACTAAAAATTTTGGTGCTTATATTTAAATTACAAGTCTAAAAAAAACTGAAATTGGAAAAAAGTATGGGGTACATCGTATAACCCTTGTATTTAGATTTTACCAAGTTGTCGATATTTCAGATATTTTTAAAACATATTATTGATATATGGAAATTATTTTCCTAAGTAATATGGATTCGTTGAAAATGGTTTTTCCATTGTTCAACTAGTTCACTTTTGCGTTAGTATACCATAAAAATCTCAATTTTTCTCATAACTGTTAATTAAAATAATAAATCAAGAGAATCATAATAAGATAACAAAAGCTTTCTAACTGTCGGAAAAATTATGTACAGAAGTGCATTTTTTATTGCATTGTGACTCGAGCCTGTTATTTTCTCATTTCAGTGGTTTTATAGTGGGTAGATGGCAGATAGCACGCATGTGGACCGGCAGTATTCGCACGCACCACATAACATAACAACCTAACTTATATTGCCACATATTTTATGTAAGCTGTAAATGTGCGATCTAGTTTGTATAGACAATCAAATGAGTATGCGAGTTAAGCTAGAAGCTACAGGATTTGTCAAAATTTCACCTTTCACCTTACCTTATCTATATTCCCCCGTTTACCTTACTATCACTTGCTCTATGGTAGAGATATATGGTATGGTAGAGAGTAGAGAGAACAGGAACTGCATGAGAGTGTAATGAGAATAAATCATGGAGGCATTTGAAGTTTGTCAATTTGTATTGGGTCAATAGGTACTTATAAAACCTGTGACCTCATATACCTTAATTACCCATTTGGAGTAGAAATCTGCAGCACCAGTGGGATGTTTACGTTATATATTTCTTTTTCTTCTCGTCATTACAACTTAAACGATGTTTTTATTAAGATTTAGTATCATTATCATCATCATCATCATCAGCTTCTATCTGCTAAACATAGGCCCCTCTCAATGAATTCAAAAGATTTAGTATATTCTTTAAATATTATATAGGAACATGAAAGATGGATTTTCTTATTAAATTATTGCAATTGCCTACCGAAATTTATGAAATATAATAGTAGTCAGAACCATAGCTTACGATCTAATATTGGACCCACTCTCTCAAAATAACTATTATTAGCTATGCCACTACAAATGTTTGGCCACGTGGGCGAAGCAGTGGGCAACAGGTAGTACAATATAATTCATAATTATACATGCAACTTAATATAATGAAAATGACTCAAACAGGATTTTCACGACAGTGAGATAAGAAAGATTTTGAGATAAATGAGATATTTAGCTGATAATTTACGATCATCGTTAAGGCTTTACTTGGACTGACATTTAAGTGAATATATAATAATAATATTAAAATGATTTAGACAAGGGTACGCGGGTTTTAATGAAGCGGGTCTGTTTAATATTTTATTTTAATTATATATGCATCATTAATACGTAAAATAAACATAATATACAATTTAATTATAAATACAAATTAAATTGTACGGTCGTAATTCCATGTAGGTGCTAGTAAACAAACAGAATGGCTTGGTTGCAATATACGCGCAAGAATCGCTTCAAGGAAAGGGGCCGTTTGGATTTTTAAATATCTCTGTTCTGAAGCTAATGGTGAAATATAATTAAATTTGTATATTATCTAGCTCTCTAGATTTTATGTACTGGCTAACTAGCATAATACATAATAATCCAAACCGATTTTGGCCTTGGCGACAGTATTCTGTTACAAGTTATGCAACTACGTTTTATAATATCTACAGCTGTGTAAGTTCTCTAATTTTTTTTTACATTTTTTGGTTTTCTTACCATGAAAACATAAGGTCAGTCATCGACCTATAAAATTACAAATATGGTAGTTCCATACTGCTTATGAAAGCATTTTCTAATACCATTTCATACCTAATGTTATTTCACTTTATTAGCTAATAGACAATGTTGTTTGTCCGTCTATTAAATAAAATGGCCGCTATTGTTTCCTTGAAGATAGAAAGATTCGATTTATATCTGATGTTTTGCATTTGAACCTTACAAGGAGGCGGAATGTTGCATGCAAAGTGCGTATATCGTTAGCGGAGTACACGCCATAGCTGTTCGCAATTATGATAGTTTTGCTTTCCGGAATCATTCCTTTATTGTATAAATCTCGTTTTGATATCTTTTTAAATTCAAATATAGCATTCTAATTTTAAATATATATTTCTTTAATTTAACATTTATTGCTAATTTGAAATGTGCAGGGATTTTTTCCGTAAACGTTCAATTTATGAAAAAGTTTTGAATCCTTAGTTTCTTTGATTACTTTTATCATTATCAGACCATAGTGGTTCCCTTTTCAACATTTTTGATTATTAAATTATTTTCTTCCTTATATAAACGAAGAACCAAGCGACATAATAAACCTATATAGAGTCATAATTAATCACACCACAGTTTCCAGTAATTGCTTTATGTTTGCATGTTCTTGTTGCATACAGAGCGAGACTTAGTGGGAACGGTTCCTAATTAACCTGACATAATGACCTGTTATTAAGCAATTTCTGCAAAATGGCGGACATCTTAACCAGACTGAAACTGTTATGTAGACGCTTGGATACGCCTTCTTTACCGGCGCTGGGAGTCTGACAGTGGATTGGTCTTTCTCATGCAAGTATAGTTTTATGATTTTCTTATTACCACACACAATATTAAAGTTTTATTAGAAATTATTTTAAAGCTATATTTGAATCTAAAGAGAGTATTGCTATAAAAAAAGAATAAATAGAATATTATTTATAAAGGAGCTTTTACACAATTACTAAATAAACCAAGGTTCGCTTATTGTTAGTAATAAAGAGCATGCTAGTAGTAGGTCGTATTATTATTTAATTTAGGTCAACTTTTAACATACGCGATCTAGAAATTTCGAAATAGTCAAGCTAATAGCCTAGGTAAGCGTTAGCCGCCCATGGTGATAATGACGATGACGTTGTTGTTGTTGATGATGATGATGGTGATGATGTTAGAGACCGGTTGGTGATGATTATGCTATTTGACACTGACCTCGTTTTGTTGAATAAATATAACATTGAGAAAAATAATTTTGATTTTATATCCTTTCCGTTACATTTTACTGTGGAATATTTTAAGGTTTTAATGGTCCATAATTAAAAACCAGCTAAATACTAAGTAAGAATTTATTTTTGACTTACAATATTAAACTTATCTCTACATTACGGTCAAGTAAGTTACAGTGCTCTTAACAATGGTAAATAAATAATTTTAGTACTGTGTGTAAATATATCGATCATGACAAAATATACACAAAAAATATTTTATAGACTTCTTCGTTCTTCTTCGAATGTCTTGCTCTCGTGAACAAGACATTCGTAGATAATGTCGAAATATCGAGCTCCGCGAAATAAAAATGAAAAACATGGTAAATATCCCGTTTTAAATAATTAATAATAAAAATAACCATGTTAACTTAAAATCATATATTTTATATATGATTTTTTAACACAAATCATAATATTTTTCACATACACTGACATGGGACGGTGCCGCCATATTGCAATTTCATGGTACGTGCAGGCTTCATGACCTAATTACTAAATCTGTCGGCATGTGCACTAAAGTTAATGCATTTTATATTGGTTCAATTGGGAAGAGCGCCGGCGCGGTATGCGAGATGTGTGGGCGATTCGCGGGAACGTATTGGGGACGTAGGGAATTAGCGGCAAGGGTATCCTGAATTGTAGCCAACGTACAAAGTTAATATACATCACTAAACATAGGCCATCTTCAATGAATGTTAAGACTTAGCCGTCTTGGCGTGCATTGGAGGCCCAGCAGTGGACGAAAAATGTTTGATAAAGATGATGAGGATTAATAAAAATAGCATAAACCTGTATATCAGGCATAATAAACGAAAATCGCCATGAATCGGTTTCGTAGATCCGTTCGTCTCACTTGTATTTGCATGACGTCATTTATGTTATAATGCAATTTTCTTTTCGGAAACAAGTTAAGGATTTTCAGGTTCTTGGCTTAAAAATTCTGAAAATATTTCAGTTGTGTACTGTATACTAGAGGATGAAGGAAAACTATTCTTTAGATCTTAATATCTGAATTCATAGAATAATAATTGGTTATTGTTAATCAATGATCTGAATCCCTCCCCACCATGCCTCAGGCCTTGACGTGACGGTGGGGCTCAGGTCCGGGGCATCTCACCAAAGACGGCATTGGTGGCACTCGCCGGGTTTTAGTGGGTAGAGCTGCGTCCATTTACCAGCTTTCGGACGCAGATACCCTTTCCCCCGCGGGATGCCTCAGATCATTTCCCGACGTTAAAGAAAAAAAAATGATCTGAATCTCTCGCTTTTCAATCAAATTTACTATTTACAACATTTAATGATTATACTGCCGTGTTTCAATCAATACTATAATATTATGATAACCTCATTATTGGCATCTAAACAAGAGCGGGTCATCAGTGGAGGCGGCGAGCGCAATGCAATCGTGCGTTTAGGGCCACATGCCGCCGAGTTCCATGGAAGGCGATGAATAACTCATTGTCCGTCCGTCCGTCCGTCGTGACGCACGCTTCCCAGAAAAACGATGCAATGCAGAAAGTGACCGACATACATGACCCGCGGAAAACAAATGCTCCACATGAAACGCTATGCAACTGTCTTCACTTTGTAGACGCTTTAAAAAGGGCTCAAGTTAAAGGATTTGGTGGTCTAAACAAGAACATAGTTTTAGATCCTAATTCTTTGATAGATCTTTACAATAATATAATAGAAGATCATCTGTAGGAAAATGTAAATGAATCTAACTGGATATACAACCTAAACACGGATATCGTTACCCAGCCTGCTATCATTTGTAAATCCCACATATTATTAATAAGCTTTATGATTTTAGTTTCAGCATAGGCTTCCAAATTCCAATTCTTTTTGCTACAAAAAACATAAAAAAGTCTTTACTTTTCCATTCCCAAAATATAGAGACTTTTTGTAGCTGACAGTACCTATAATTAATCATGTCAAAGTTGTTGCAATGTCAACAAAAACCGTTCACCATATACCAACATTCAACATCATAACACCGGTAAAACCTTAAATAATAATTTGGTGACGCAATCTTGTTTCCCACCAAACGCAAGTGCAGCAATTAAAATGCGCGGTAAGTCTCCATGTCGGTCTCTCCAAACGGCTCAACATTCGCGCACCATTGTGATACAATTTTATGGTACCGGCCCGTTTATTCTTAATGTTTAGCATTCAAAATTGGTAACGCGAATTTTATGTCATGTCATGCAACGCAGCTGACTCGGAATGACCTTGTATGAGTGTCTCAATTAATGTGACATTTTTATGTTGTTTGATTTTGCCGCCTTTCTCTTTGCAAGTAGTTTCAGTCTAAGATTATTATCGGGGAATAAGGCTAATTAGTTGTGGTGGATGGTGGCCTAGGTTCTGGTCCTGTTGACATTGGACTAGACAAAATGGCGTCTAGCTTGGTTAATTGAGAGTGGCTGAGAAAACCGATTTTAGCAAAACATAGTCCTAGAGTTATGGTTATTGTAGAACAACAGTTTCAGTTAAATCAGATAAAAGCAGAGAAAGATAAGGTTTCTTGAGTCTCAACCTAGAACCGGCACAAGAACTTATTTTGATTACTTTATGTTATACCATCACCTATCTCTTCTCTAAAACAGGTGGCTCTACATTGGTGTTGAATTAGAAAAAAGCGACCTCCTTTCAGACATTTCAACAATTATTTAAATTTATGTTTCCAATAATGATCAATTATGTGGCTAAATAATCACACTTTATTAATTTTTGTTTATAAATCGTTTCATTCGGGCAAAAATATCGATTAACATGTTTATCGTCTGATATATTTTTGACGTAAATTAAATTAATGACTCTTATCGGAAATGCTTGTGAGTAATTGGACGAACATGAATTTCTACTTAATGTTATTTTTATAATCGTATTGATTAATTATTATTGAATAAATCTCGCTGTTATTTTAATGCAACTTGATATGACGTTCAGTATTACCATACGGCCACCTGTAAGTGACCTAAGCGGGTCGCAAGTACGAATCTCGCACAGGAGTTTTTTTGGGATTATTTCTAACCTTTAAAATATCACTTGCATAGTACCCTTAACACTCGTGACATGATCTTGCCTCATACTTGGTATGTGTAAAAAACGATTTATATCTTATTTTAATCAATCTTCACTGCTACACGTCACTCTACCATATCTCATTGAATGTAAGATTGTTCGACAGTAAGTTGTTTCGATGCGTTACTCGCAAAAAAAGCGTACATTCATAAATAACATTCAACTCTAATTGTTCTAGGTCAATCGGCCGTTGACAATGAAGAAGGAAGGAATACAGACACGGAACCGCAAGCTGAGCAGTAAGAGTAAGAAGAAGAAGGGCGGGATGGGCATGGGCGGCGGAGGAGCGTGCGCCCTCGCACTGGGCGGAGTCATGGGAGACATGATCAAGCCGCTCGGAGACGCCACCAAAGGCTTCGGCGGCTCTGCCTTCCCCTCGGCTATGGACTTTGGTATGTATTATTTTATTTATGACCCTTTATTGAAAAAAAGGCTTTATCTTTTGCTTTAATCATGAGATATTTATCATTAAGTTGACAACGATTTTTCAATTTTTTTTCATTTGTATCAAAATCCGATCACCGGTTTATGAGTAAGGAATGGCTTTTATTGCTAACGCTGTTACTATCCAAACAATCTTTACAGGAAAGAAATACATATTCTGTTTCACTATTTACTCTATAACTTATTACTATTGTAAAATAGTCTATTGAGGATCACTAATCACGATTTATATTGGTCAAACTTGTTCATAACGCCCTCATAGATCCTACACATCATCACCAATACCAATGTTTGTCGGCCACTGCTGGAGGCAATATTATATATTACTAGTGGCACCGACAGACGTTGTCCTGTACAAAATATTTTTTTTTGTGAATCTAAACCATCCTCGAATCCCCTTGAACTCACACAAAAATTTTCATCAAAATCGGTCCAGCCGTATAGGAGGAGTTCAGGGACATACACACGCACAAAAGAAATATATATAATTATAAGATATATAAATATATATATATATATATATATATATATATAGATTATATAAAGATATATAAGATATAGGCAATATTTTATTCTCCCTTATCTAACAGTGTATCTTCTTCCAGGCCAGCATCAAGTGGGCCTGGTGCACCCGGCGGCCGCGCACATGTCCCATTGGTACGGCGCGCCCCACCAGGGCTTCGCCCCCCCGCCGGCGTCCCACAACCCTTATCACCATCACCATCTCGCGCAACTCAATTCTATGGTAAGTTGATGGCTTAAATCACTAGTCTATTATTTTGTTTCTACCTTTTTTAATGATGTAATAAGTTCGGGTAGACGAAGTGTTGATCGACCATTAACCAGCTGGGAAGACAGTGGCCGGTCCGTGTTGGTGCGAGTGGCGAGGGATCGGTCGTTTTGGCGTTCTTTGAGGGAGGCCTATGTTCAGCAGCGGATGGATAGAGGCTGATGATGTTGAATAAGTAGACAATAAAAGCTTTATTTCTTATTGATAAAGATTGAATTAAGAACTTTTTAGTTGTAGCAAGTTAAATATAGTAAATGAAGGATTAAAGATTCAATTAGTATATGAAAGTCAGACTATTTTGTTTTCGCCCTCAGGACATTTGGGCTAATTTTACTACCAAGGCGAAGGCCAATAGATGTTTCACATCAAAACTTCATTTTATGCCTTTATGACTTTTATGATTTAGATACAGTTTGATACGTAAATAAAAATGTATAACATATTACCTTTGGTTGCAGACTGGCTGGAGGAGTGAATATACGTGATAAGTCAGCTTCGAGTCGGAGCAACCCTGATACACCGGAGAGGATCCAACCAGCCTCCGTACAAATCACGAAATACGTACTGTGATTTCACTTTGAATATATAGATATTCACTTCCACAACACATTAATTTATAAGACTGTTTAACTGAATTGATGTTTGTAAAAGCTATACAAACGCACATATAACAGCTTGAATTGATTCGAAAACATATCTGCCAAGCTATGTTCCCCTTTATATTCCGGTATTGGTCTCCAAGTATTAAAGTAGGCGTATTCTACATCAACTAGTGAAATTGTACAGTATTATAATGTTAGATAAGTACACTTATGTCTGTTTAGACGATTTATATAAATATATAAGTAGATATTGTTCAAACATTTTGTGTATTTTGTATATATCTAAGTTATATTCCGTTCCTGTATAGATTATTTTGTATTTAATTTAGACTCCGTTAGACTGTGTGAGATCATTTTATTTGTACATTCGGTTCGTATGTAGTCTGTATTAAAACGCAATAGTAACTTATAATAGTTATAATACGTATTTGTAAATATTGATATGGTTGAAAGAACTGAGGATATCATTGACAATTGGTCCGGGTTTGAAGAATTTAATATTTGTACATGTTGATTTGTCATTAATTGTACCCGGACCGGTATAAAATTAAGATATTGTGTGGCCATAAATTAACGGTGAAGAGTTGTCTATGAAAATACAGCTTGTAATCGCACAGATAATATGTTTATTATCGGTTAAAGATTTGTGGCAAAACGCTGTAAGAGTAACGTTCACAGAAATAAAAAGAAGAAGGAGACATTTCTGTCAAGTGGTTTTTAATGTCGAACTATGGTGGGTAGAGACCAAGAGGAGCCATCTCTGTGTATGAAGTGCCTGTAAAAACTACTCTATGTAATTACAATAATTACTATGCTCATATCGTAGTTTATCCGTAACGTTATACGAACGCCAGCGTTTCTGTAATTTGTAGTAGGAACTGTGTATTTACAGTAAAATCACTAATAAATATTTAAAAAAGTAATTAATAAAATAATGCTTTCTCTCTGCAGTAAAGGCTATATTTACTAAAACATTTTAAAGATTACATTTTAATTATCACAACAACTATGTTCATATCGTAGTTTTTCCGTTATTCGGAGCGGGACAATTTTTCAATTTTCACCCCGAGATATTTCTCCTTATCTCTACCCTCAATATGTCAAACATAATACAGCATTTTGTCTATGCTGTATTCGATTTAATGAATTTTCATAGACAACATCGAAATCCAAAAAAAGTATTTGTAAATATGAGAAATGTAAATTATCTTAGAAGATAAATTTATCAAATTATGAAATGTAAATTAGATCAGAACAGCCTATACGATATCCCGTAACTAATGTTTTGAGTTTTTATAAACAGAACATTGTGAAGTTGTGTATTTTAAATAAAATTGCGAATAAATTATCAATAATTATTGATATTTAAATGTCATTATTTTTTATTTCATCCTTTCTTATTTAGGTACCCCATTATCAACTACAATACCTTAAGTTAGCCTACTAAATATTCTAACAAACAAAATAAGGGGTCGTATCTAGTATTTTGTATACTAGATGCGATCACTGATTTTTTTTTGTTATTTAGTCTTCTTGAGATATGTTCATTTACAATATCTACGGATATTGGAAAAGGACATACCAGACCAGACCAGAAATGAGATGGAGTTCAGACAGAACACTAGTTGTAACAGTCTTCCTGAGGTATTTATTTGCCGTAGTTCTAAAAAGGTCATAAAAATTTATTGATATAATTATATCAATAATATATATTTTTTTTTTTATATAATTTTTTTATTTTATAACATCTACTAAAAATACCTAAATCTTCAACTACTTGCACAAGTCATACTTTTAATAAACTGAAAAATACCATAAATCTTCAATCAAAGAACCCTCCTAAGCTTTCAATTTGGGGATAAAATTAGAATAGGATAAATTCAATCGCCTGTCCACTTCTTGGTCCGCCATAAGTCACCGGATCAATTCCGCCATTCCGCAGAAAAAGTCGTCTAAAATTCGCGCTTATCTCGCGGCAAATTGAAAACCCAGCCACCCGTGTGATTGTAGCTGCCAGCGACATATGGCTATACAATTTTAATCGCATTTCAGAAAGGACATCGGATAATGTGGCTATAAATGCAACCTACCAACTATTTTGAATTAGGGGGTCTGGGGTCTGTTAACAATTAATGTTTGCGGATTGATCTTTTTACGGATTTTGGTCTTACGCTTCGTTGAAGATGTGGTCACGACGTTTCCGCTTGTACAATGGTTTTTTTTATCTGTATCCAATGCGGAGTTAATAATAAGCTGGTAAGGATTAAAACGTACAATGACCCTTGCAATTGAAACTGTTACTATCAGCCCCACATATAACAGTAGAGGTCTTCTTACACAAACTTATACCTACTTGATATTGCTTATAATCTTAGTAAGCGGTTTATCATTATGACGCGACATTTAGAATTTTAGGGTTTCAGCACACTGGAATTTAAACTTACTTTATTTATACTTACAATTGGAAATGGAAAGTATCGATGATACTATTTCCACCGTACTTTAAATGTAGTTTATAAATAAAACTCTGGTCAAAAATCTTATAAGAAACTCGTAGTAAGAAACTGATAAAAAACCGAATAGAGTGATCATATACACTGTTGTATGATTCTATCCTTTCTACGTGTCAGACACATGAATCCTATTTAGATTGTTTTATGTTAGCTGGATAGGCAAACTGGCAGACGTACCACCTGATGGTAAGTGGTCGACGTCACCCATGAACATAAACTAGTTTATCTGGAACGAACCCAGGCAACTCATGTGTTGCCTATCCTGAGACAAGATGTTAAGTAAGTAGTAATTACACTGTCTTGCCCTTCTCTCCGAGACACAGCAAAGCTGTTTCACGGACAAACAAGCAAGATGGACCCATGCAGCCAGGAGCAGTGCATCTATCCCATTGGGAATATAAACAAACTCATACATAAAAGATTACTATATTTCAACTCTGATAATCATAGGGCTCTTCTACGGCGGATAAACACGCTGATCATGATGTCCGACACATTATAGCTATTAATACACCGTAAGCGATGCTCGTTTTATTTGAACAAAACGAACCGTCCAACACCATTACACGCAAGACAAGAAATATTACGTGCGAAAAAGTTCAAAAGAATAATGTGTTTGAAAAAGATTATTTTTAAAACGAGACCCAAGACACGGCATAAGTCACTACGTACGGGTGATATATGCGAGAATAGCGCGGGAAAAAATGTCGCCCAACAAAAAACTACATCACTCCCCGCGATTTATTACGTTGGCAACACAGCGGAATATTCGACGCTTACAACTGGGCAATCCTTACACCTACCCAAGAATGCGCGTACCCCCCGATGTGACAGAACTTCGCACTTCGCTAAATTACGACCGCGTGCTCGTAGTATTTCCTTCCAACCATTTCTTTGTTACATGTAATTCTATCAAATATTATGAATATATTTGGGTTAATGTTGCCATAAATTGTTAATGATATACACCTAAGAAATAAAGTGTGTTATAATATAGGTATGTATTAGGGTGTTTGAAGATTGGTGGACATAAATAACGAAGGAAACAACATTTATAAAGTCGTCATATACGTCCTACATTTTATTCGTATGCTATTGCAATTAACGCGAGTCACCGGGAGTGACATCGCAGCGTCTTAAAAAAACGCTAGAAAGAATTCCAGTTTTGGGATACATTTGAATAAAAAAATATAGACTTCAGATTCAAAAAAATAGCACGTTCTATGTAGTATTGAAAATTAAATATTTCTATGTAAAAATTATGTACAGACTTATATATTTTATTAACAAATTATTCGTTTTAGTGTTTATCTAATCCTGTTTTCAGGATTTTTTATGATAAAGTAAAGTACATCTTATTGTGTAATCAATTAGCACATCCTTAAGACAATATCTTTAGGTATCTATGATATTTTTGTGAGACCGTTATTTAGTTGTAATTATCTCAAAAATTTGATTTGGCAAACCATTTTCCCGTTTCGCCTGCGGTGACTCGCCCTTGGATACATGCATGACATGTAAGTACTTAATTGTATTCCATCATCATCGTCAGCCTCTATAGGTCCGCTGTAGAACAAGGGGCTCCTTCAATGAACACCAGGACAACCGATCCCTTACCACTCACATCGCATATATTGTATTTATACATGAAAAAAGTAAAACTGTTTTTCAATTTTTATATTATCAATTAAGTAGAAGCATTATTTATAAGCTAAACAACTCTTGAAAAATTACATGCAGGTTTAAAGCAATTACCGATGCCTTTTTGGATTTTAGTCATTGTCATTCATTCCACTTCTAAACGTCATTTAACACAGCGCTGCTTTGTGCAAAGTCAATACATAAATTGGCACACTACATTGCACCAAAAATACAACGATAAATCAAGTCCCTAAGTATCCTTCCAAAGTGCCGGGGAACGGCGTGAAGAATCCCTTTAGCCTCTGGAGGCAGCCGGGTAAAGAATCCACACTCCACTGGCCAGCGCTGATCCGGGAATCAATCTTGGGCTTATCTCACTGACCCCGCTCAATACAAAGCTTTGAATATCATAAAACTTGAATTGGATTTTTATTGAATGTGAAAAGTATTTTTGTTTTGTTTTAATATTTTTTAGCATCGTTTGTGAATATGAGTTGACAAAGTCCATGAGTAGGCATCGTTTTTGAACATGATTGAGTTTACACAGAAGTCCCTAGTCCGTGCTAGGTCAGTTCTAGCTATCCTGGTCTTAATATTACAGTAATGTCACGCGGTAGAAATAAGCTGGATTGGAAAAAGTATCTTTTTAATGTTTTATTATAAAAACTGGAATGGAAAAAGTATCTTTTTAATGTTTTATTATAAAAACTGGAATGGAAAAAGTATCTGTAGAGAAAATGGGGAAAAGAAAACAAATTAGGATTATTTTTACTGTCATCAAACGCTTCTGGGTTCCAACAAAAGGTGTGTCGTTGCATAATGTTGTTTTATGCCCTCCGGTGATTGGCTTCATCTTCTATCAAAATGCCGTTTAAGATGGTATAAATAAATAACAAAGTACATACTTCTACAAATCAAACAATCGTCTATAAGTATTTCCATAATATTATTACATGCTGTATATAATATTATTTCATGCTGTACATAATATTTATTTCATGATATTATTACGTATTTATTACATGTTTATAACATTGTAAACTCTAAACTAGCATCATCTACTTCTTCATCATCATCATCTCGCCTCTATCAACCTTGGAAATTCATAGAGGATCCTCTCTGCATGTGTCCAAAAAGGCAACTTTTCGTCTCATGATAGTCGATATAAACTCTTTCTTGTGGTTATCTAAATTATATCAACGATTATATCATAATGATCATCATCAGCCCGTCCGCATGTACAGCTGATGGACTTCTGAATGGATCTTTAAATGGACATTATGAAACACGGATCGCCTGCCTTCAAATCCAAGCCTTTATACTAGAAGTTATTACCAAGATATTATCATTACTTTTATTTTATCTGTATCAGCAACTACCAGATATATGATATCCGATATGCCTGTACATGAGCTATCAAAGCGACAACTTTATTTCATTCTTGTGCCCTATCTTTCCCATAAAAACATTATCAAAAACGGAGGGAATACCACAACCGCGGTATTAGTTTTTTAATCTGTTACATTGGTCGTAAAATACTTAATAAATGATGACTAAGCGAGTTTTGTCACTTGTTAGAACCAATGAATATCTGTTCTTAGAACAGCCATTAGATTAGAATCTATAAACATATTATACCGACCGAAGAAATCAAACACTACAGTTTAGAAGAAAACTATCTCAGCGCGTTTTAATTTTTTATTTGAAGTAATTAATGTTTGTTTCATTTTTTATATGAACTCAGGTTATAGAGAATTTGGACTAAATTTAAATAGACAACAGAAACAACTAGAGATGTATTTCGAATTAGTAAGAGGTAGTTAAATGCTTGCAAAGCAGCAGCTTTGGAGCCGAATTGGGGCGGCACAACCGAGGTGGTACCTCTCGTTTACATAACACTGGCGTCAAGTGACAGCTATGCTGTCGCGTTTTGTGCGGTTTCTGAGTTTCTGTTGGCCCATTGGGGGTATAGGGGAAAGGAGGGCAACGCATCTGCATAATTTCTGGTTGTGCGGATGTGTATGGGCGTCGATAGTCGCTAAAAGGCTTCGACTGCTCGTTTGCCCTCCTATGCTATAAAAAATGGTTCTAAAGTAATGGAAGCTTTGCTATTATTTAACTTGTCATTATATTTTCGTCGAAGCAAATTACATCCAAGTATTTTTTGTGTAACATAGGTTTTTTAATGAAAAATAATTCGTATTTAACTCTAAGTATAAGTATTCCAATATTTTTTTCTAACCTAACCCGGTCAATAATATCTTAAGTACATATATTAATAATATGATCGTTTGTAAAGACGATGTTACTGCTATGAAGTGTAATATAATTATAATATAAGTATTTTATATACATTATAATGAGGTAGTGCCATGCTGTTTTGGTACGTCTCGCTCACATAACAGCAGGGTCAAGTGACAGCTATGCTGTTGCGTTTCGTGCGGTTTGCGAGTTTCCAATGGCAACGGGTAACGCATTTGCATAACTTATGACATAAAAAAAGAAAAAAACAAGTACATTTCTTTGCTTATAAATACGTTATCACTATAGTTATAAGATACACATCGATACAGTTTAGATACAGCTATACGGTTACATCTCAAAACCAGGAACATATTGGGTGTCGGTAACCCGCACCTGCCCCTCGCATTAACATTATAATATATTCGAGGGAACCCTCAGTGCATTCGGCAACTGTAATAATTATGATTCGGTGCAAATGTATCCTCGAACGTATCCTGTAAATTACATTGATACGTTTAACGGACGGACAGCTGATTTCGGCGGCCATCTTTTATTAATTACCGCTGACAAAAAATATCATAATTGATTATGATTGTATTCCAAAGTTGTTCATTGATGGAGTTATATAAATCCAACATTCAAATGGAATTCAACGGTGGTGATGGAAAATGTCAAAAAGATAGTGTTTGTAGAAATAAGTTTAGGTAGACTATAAAATGTGTCGACGGTAGTCTAATGGGTATGGGGTCGGTCTCTTGAGCGAGAGGTCCGAATCCAATTCTGACCCCCCTGTGATGCCTTGAAATGGATTTTTCTTAATTTCTATGTACACATGAACATGAAATCATCACTTGCTCACCGATGAAGGAAACATCGTGAGAAAACCTGCATGCCTTATGAGATAGAAATCTTTGAAGGTGTGTGAAGTTCACCAACCCGCATTGGGCCAGCGCATCGATGAACTATGTTCCAACAATTCCTTCCTCGCCTAATTTCGAGGAGGAGACCCGTGCTCAGCTGTGGGACATATAAGGGTTGATCAGTGAGTTGATATTATTATTTGACATTATTTATATAGACTATAAAATATGCAAACATTCACTTAACTTTACTTGTCGATACAAAAAAAATTAAAGCTTATTTAGTACTAGCAGCGACCTGCGGTTTCACCCGCATAGCTTATTCCCGTGGGAGTTCAGGGATATATAACCTATATGTTATTCTTATATATAAGCTATGTTATTGTAAAGGCTCATTAAAATCCATTCAATACCTTTTGCGTGAAAGAGTAACAACACATACATACAAACTTTTACGTTTATAATATTAGTTAGTAAATTAGTTAATATAAGTATTAGGAAGGAAGGCCAAAATTTTGTGAGATTTTATAGTAAATATAAGTTAAGTTAGATATTATAGTAAAAGCCTGCACAGTCTTTGATTTTATCTCCTCGGCCAATCTAGACTTACATACGACCTAGTATAAAAAATACATTATAAGATTTTCACTCGTAATAGACTAAGTTCATTAGGACTAACAGATAAAACATTTCTAAAAATACTATTAATTAGTATAGTATTAATTAGTCTCCAACTAAAAGACGTTTAATGGTGAACCATCACCATAACCAATAGAAAAATAATACTAAAATCCGCCACTATTATTAGGTATATATAGGTAACAGTAGTAAAAAAACGTAAAACTTTTAATAAGGTTACATAAAATCGTATTAGGGCCAGCCTTTGTTTCAACTTAAATATAGGTTGTTAAGGACATGCGGCACCTGCTGCTAAAGCTGCAAGGGCTTGTGACTGTGACTCCGTACTTCCGAGGCACTGACGCAAGCACCTTCACTTGTCGTCTTCTAATTTCTTTAATTCATGTCCATTTTAATATATTAATATTTATGAAAAGAAATTAAATTTGACCCAAGAGATGGTTTCATGTTATTTTTGTAAATGTAAGCTGACAGTCAGACCGAATACTACCTAAGTAAATCCCTTACGGCTCCTTTACAGATGAGCAGTCGACAGATGCATCGGCAGACGTCTGCCGATTTATCTGTCGACGTTCGTCCTCACGTTTGTCAGAAACCAAAGGTACGCGCTGTAACCCGTGTCAAAAAGGTAAAAAATTGAACATGTTTAAGACTATGCTCGGCATATATTTGAGACGTATTTTACCGGGTTTGAGTACCCTAGTCTAAAGTATTACGACATAGTTCTATGTATCTACCAGATAATATACCTACCTTCCGAGCCCTTCTTTAACAGCAAGCGGCTTTGTAGAAGAAATAAGTAGAAATTATGAAAAAGCTTATGAAAAATCAAATACAACTTAGCGTGCTTTTTTAATGATAGCTAGCTTTAACGATAGTGACAACAAAGTGCCTGGTGTTTTGTGTTAATGATTTATTTGGTTTTTATAATTACTTATTAAAAAATCCTTCATTATAAAGGCAATGAACTGTACGTCCAAACATTATATTTATACTAATATCGTATGATTCATTTAATATTAGTTTTTATTAGAGATGGCAGGTTTTAATAATTTATTTTATTAAATTTAAATATATTAATAAGCAATAAATTAATAACATTTTTATTGCTTATTAATATATTTATTAATTATTTAATTAATATATAAAATAAATTATTATTAATTTGTACATAAGTATGTATTTTATATGTTATTTAATATTATGCAGTTAAATATAAGTAGATAATAATTATTTCCTCTATCCGTGATACGAATAACGTAGGTAATATAAAAAGTAAGCTTAATAACTTATTTTCGTAGTTTATGTTTAAATAATACTTTATTTATAACATACTTTAAAATATGTAGGAAGTTATAATATGTAAGTAGCACACGATGTATTTTACCGCCATGCATAGTCATGTCATGATTACAACTATTATGTAAAGAATATAGATTATAGAAAATTTATTATTCTATTATTTATTTTATTATAGAAGATCATAGAAGGATATATAATGCCTTTTATCTTGGCAAATTCACACATCAATTATATAGATTCTGTTTGACTTGTCGAAAATTATGACAAAAACAAACAAATCTTTATTTAGGAATAATCATTTGATTGAACGTATGGAAACGAGATTAATATCATTTTAGGAGAAACCAAACTGGAACTTAATTATTTACTGAAAGTAGAGTTCCAGCAACTTTTTTTTTCTCTGAGGAAATCCTACCGGTGGCTGGTGGTCATCACCACCCATTCTTTGGCCAGCGGGTCATCCCTCCGTGGTCATGGCGTGGAATTCCAGCAACTGAGCCATTGCAACCCTTGAACTCACAAAACACAAAAAACAAGCGTCATTACCAAACATCTGTATTGTCATCAAGCCGGTGGTTTCGCGGTTGTCATCCTTCTCGTGATGAACGCATGCCTGTCTGTCTGTCCGCATGTCTGTCAGCCTGTCTCCCCGCCTGCCTGTCTCCCCGCCTGCCTGCCTGTACACCTGTCCATACGTCCCTCGGAATTGAGCAATTTGATAATTGATTACCGCAAGCGTGCTCGGCATTTCGACTCGTGTGTATAACTCTTTAATTGCTTGACGTCATTATTGTAATTACATTTACGCATGTGTGAATCATTTACAATGTTTACATTTTTTTTTTCCTAGCCTGTACTGTCCCACTGCTGGGCAAAGGCCTCCCTCTCTCTTTTCCACGCGTCTCTATCATGAGCTGCACTACACCAGTCTTTTTGAAATCCGTCGAGGTCATCCCGCCATCTCCGTCGAGGTCTACCGCGTCTCCGAGCCCTGTTTAATGGGACCCAGTCGGTGGTTTTCTTGACCCAGAACTCATTGGGCATTCGGCAGATGTGTCCGGCCCAGTCCCATTTAAGCCTAGCAGCTGCCAGGGCTACGTCAGCTACTTTTGTTTGGAAGCGCAAGATGGAGTTCTTAATGCGGTAGGTTAATCTGACCCCTAAAATACTGCGCTCCATCGCGCGTTGGCAAACCTTGAGCGAAAGCTTTTGAGCAAGACTGTGCGCCGTAGGTCAGGATCGGAAGGATACACATGTCCATGAGTTTTCGTCATATCATCATCAATTATCCACTGCTGTATTCTCTCTTTATTTTGTATCTTTTGTATAATTTCGATATACTAGGAAGGTAGTCTAGTGAAGATAGAAAGTTAAGGAAGTAAGTAAAAATTTATGGTAATATTATAATTTATAATTAACTAGCTGTTGCCCGCAGCTTCGCCCGCGTTAACTAAGATTTACAGCCGTACACGGATTGATGATCATTATTTTATAGTCTAAGTTACTCCTTATAACATCAGCTATCTGCCAGTGAAAGTCACATCAAAATCAGTTCAGCAATTTCAGAGATTAGCCCAAACAAACAGACAGACAGACATCCATATGCATTTAATAAAAAGCGGTTATTTTAATATTACAAACATATTTTATAGATAAAAATCAATACATATTATGGAATGAAATATTTGAGCAGCGTCGTGCCGTTTTCCGTCACGACATTCGAGTCGATTTTACTGCCAAGGCGCATTGATAGATGTTTTACTTCGAATTCAAACATCTTGGTGTACACGACAGTGTAGCAATCATTTTTGCTAAGTCGGTCAATGAAATCATTGTTTCAATGTAATTAAGATGATGACTATACAGCGTGTTCAAGAGTAGTCTTATACAGAATGATCGTAAAATCAAAAACAGTTCGCATCACCCACTATTATACCAGTCCTTGAAACAGAGCACCTTGTTTAAATAAATACACCTGATCGATTTTGTCTTGCACCTTGCTCAAAATGTGAACCGTTGGATACACCTGTCCTTGTCACACTCTTCTATTTTATCACCCATCTTTTTCCCACATAGCCCGTGATTAAACTGGACGTAAAATGAACTAGGCTAGAGGGTATTGAGGGTTCACTGAAGGTGTAAAAATTGTTGCTAAGGGTCCACTTTATAGCTCTTAAGAATTGTACAACACTACAAGTTCCGGTCACCTTCCTCACCCTAGGCTAGAAGACCCTTAGGCTAGTTCCTTAACCAACACATGCCTATGATACCGGATATTTAGCCCATATATTTTTATTGCTGTATAATTTTTTTTCCACATAGCAACAGTTACCGACACAAGGACATCACTATGATAGAAGTTATGATTTTAATGAAACAATTTTTACGGATTTTATCGCGGTTTATTTTTTCCTCCTCCATGGTTGCTGTAAAGTCGGACACTTTAAAATGTCTGTAAAAACGTCGGGCTTGTAAAAAAATATATATAATAATAATAAAAAATATAATAATAATAAAAAAATATAATAATAATAAAAAGTATAATAATAATAATAAAATCTTACTAAACCGCGATAAAATCCGTAAAAGTTGTTTCATTTGATGACCTCTGTGGCTCAGTGGTTAGCGCAATGGCGCACAAGCCGGAGGTTGCGGGTTCGAATCCCGCCAGGGAACAAAAAATATTTTCTGTGTTCCTGGGTCATGGATGTGTATTAAATATGTGTAATATATAATAAAAATCTTAAATATAGTATAATATAAAAGTATTAAATATATTTCCGTTGTCTGGTACACAAGTTCTTCGAGAACTTACCACGGGACCAGATTGACGTGGTGTGAAAGCGTCCATAGATATTTAAGATATTAAATTATATTATATTTTATTAATTATCCATAGATATTATTATTATTATAAATGAAAATCGCGTAAACATTAGAAAACAAGAAGTGATGATGTGCTTAGTGATTTATCCTTGCTCAAAATATTGCAGAACGAAATAGACGACATAATAATATAATAAAATATAAATATAGTAAATAATATTGCAGTGGCTTTCAAAACACAAAATTTTACACAACGAGTAAAGTTTAAAATAATGGTTCTGTAGATTCTTTTAAAACAAACATTAGATTTTTGAATTACGACCAAGTCATTTCCAAATGATCCTATAATTGGCCTAAGACAGCGTTTCCCAATTTGGTGGGTCGCGGCCCGGTGCTGGGTCACGAAAAAAATACTGGGTCGAGCTTCACTCACGAGACATTAAGAGTCAAAAGTAAACAAATTTAAACTTCTAACTAATTATTGTAATACATACATATTATGTGTATCGTCTTGGTGTTTATTAGTGGAAGCCTATCTTCAGCAGTGGACGGATAGGGGCTGATGATGATACATATATGTAAGTATATTTTGATTTGCAATAAATGTTTTATTTTTATTTTACCTAATATTACATATAATACGAAACGCAGAACAAAGTTTCGGAAACGCTGGACGAAAGCATTTTTATGAGGTTTCATCGTTCAAAAAGACGGAAGGTCAGTCTTCCTCCAATAAGATGGAATAACAATCTCCGTGGTGAAACCGGTAATATGTAATTGCACACGTATGGAAAGGCCTCGGTCGTCTCGATGTTCACCAAAAGAGCTGGTTGATGATGGTGGATGGATATGCTAGTGTCTAAGAAGCAGCGATTTCTTTATATCTAAGTTTATATTTTATTTATTATGAAGGGAGGACTTTATTACCAAATAAATAAAGTAGTTAATAATTTATTTATTTAGTAGGACCCTCGTTTCTTTACCTTCGCATAGACAATCAGTTTTTTTTCTAATCTCATCTAGTAAGCAACGGTCAAAGAGTTGCTGTTTTAGCTGTCGGGACAGGAATAATTCTCTTCTTCAGCACTCATTTTGCCTACATTGACTAAGTATTGACATGTTGACATGTGTCTGACATTGCCAATCGCAGAATTATTATTGCAAATCGTCGGCAACACATCTTTACACCCTCGGATGTAGGGATTTCGGTGACCACTTACTACGAGCTGAACTGGCAGTCCGTTTGCCCCATCTTCTCTAAAAATCGGTGCCAACTAGCGTACTTACTGTTTTCAATGTTTCTGCTATACGACTTTTTGACTCCTAGCCAAATAACTCTCATTAAACAATTTTCACTTTAGTCACTCTACTTATCCAGTGTTTTCATAAGAAGTCGCTTCCATCAGCGACTATCATCACAACAGTGCTATGTCAATCTGTTATTTGAGATGTGAACATCTCTCTATGGTACCAAAATTATTATTCTCTATAGCATCACTGGATAGCTTTGGAAATTCCTCCTAGTCAGCTATGAGACCATAATACAATAAGGGTTATTTTCCTTTACAACTTTAACGTGAAATACCATCAAAAGGTCCACATTAAGATCAGCCTGTTATCGATACAGGAGTTAGTATTGCACGATAAAATGTACAAATCTGTATTTTACCTAAAATGACTTCTTCAATTCTCTCAGAATTTCGTTATTCGTATTTAAATAACCTAAACAGATTGCGATAAAAGATAGCCACTTCTCGTAAAAGATAAAAACTGAACTTTACATATTTGAGCCCGCTCGCGTTTTGACTTGTCCTACCTCATTACCTGCACGAGGCTGTATAGCAATGATATACTTGTATAGACTGCAACCGAACTTCAACCTTCAGAACTTATATGCAAAGATAGATTAGCTTTGTCACATTTACAATAGCGAGCATTCTATTGGCTATAATTCTCTACAATTTTATACTCAAACATGATTGTAGGAAAGTCGGGATTCGGATGGTTTATAGGTGAGGTGATTTAAATATGGCTAACAATGGAGTTTATGTTGTATGTTTGGCTGGTAGAGTCGAGAGTCGTCCGGTACGAAGGTCGAACTGAGGTGTGAAGACACGCGCAGTTCTGAATGCGACAATTTCGCTCATTGAAATACTGGAACTGAACTAATGCCTACTATCCTTTATGTCTCCAATTAAAATAATTCTGAGCATATAGCCTCAGAATACATTAGCTGGTGCTGTCGTTATAAATATCGAATAATGTTGCTTTAATTTAATGTTCGGCATTGAACAAGGTATTATTGGATACCTTCGGGCCAGTGGCCATTGTTACATCACTATTAACCTAGGGTATAGGTATTGTAATGGGAATCGACAAATCTCCCGTTATTATAGGTAACCAGAACAAGTTTTCCTATTTAGTCATAATATATTGATTAATAAGTATATCTTAACTGATGATTGTTAACAACCACCTAATAACAAAGCCAACTGCAAACAAATGTAAAAAAAATACAACGAAAGCTATTTAGGATTTTGTATCCTAACAGATATTTAATTATTATGATAAATGATTTAAATTATTTAAAAAATCATGTGTAATAATGATTAAATATCAATAATTCTAATAATTCATTATAATTATCAGCTTCAAAATCCTTTAAAATGCGCATCCGTTTGTCACCATCATTAATTAATTGAGAAGTTTCTGTAGATGCGTGTAAAATTTACATAAACAGAACGTTCACTATCTCAAAATAAAGAAACGATTTTTAACTCGGGCCCACATTGGAAAAATCGAATAAAAAAATCGATTTTTAAGCGTTCGATCTTCGCTGTGCAATTAAAGAGTTCTGAGAATACGGCGAGCCTGCACGGTGTCCGCACGAATACACTGGGTATGAACAGAAATACAATTAAATATTTGCTGAATGTTCAGCAATGTAAGCAGTGTATTTATAAACAATATATAAAGACGAAGTTATACATAAAAACCATATTTAATATACATACACATCTTAGTAAGTGAAGACATTAGAAAGAAAGAAAAGAAAGAAAATAAGATTTATTGTGCACATAAAATTTACAATACATCTATACCTATCTATCGTAGAGATTACTGAAATTACTGTACACAAAATGCGGCCTTATTACTAAGGTTGCGATTTTTTTTCTTTAACGCCGGGAAATGCTCTGAGGCATCTCGCGGGGGAGTGGGTCTCCCCACGCGTGTATGTGGGACTCGCTGCGCCCGAGAACTGGTAAGTGGGCGCAGCTCTACCCACTAAAACCCGGCGAGTGCCACCAATGCCGCCTTTGGTGAAGTGCCCCAGATCTAATAAACATACAGGGCACCTCGACGGCTAGTCAGTGCCCCAAGGGGCCGACGCCATCTCCACCGAGGGGTTGTCCAATATACAGTACAATGGGGTGAGGTTCTCCATCCTTGCCCCTTGCCCCCTGCTCTTTTATCTCCTCTTCTTATAAGAGGGGTACAAAGAGCCCCCTCGGTTCAATTGGCTTCGCCCAAGGTGCTGGGCTCACCCTAGGCTACTGAGCCCCACCGCCACGACAAGGCCTGAACCATGGTGGGGAAGGTTGCGGTTTGTATCAAACAACCTTAGGGTGGAGGATATTTTAAAAAGATATACTTAGGGTCGTTATGAAAAGAAAAAAATAAATAAAAGAAATATGTATAAATTTTGATGACCTCTGTGACTCGATATTAAGCGCGTTGGCGGTCAAGCCGGAGGTTGCGGGTTCGATCCCGCCAGGGAACAAAAATATTTTCTGTGTTCCTGGGTCATGATCATATGCATTAAATGTGTGTATTATATAATAAAAATCTTAAATATATGTATAGTATAAAAGTATTAAATATATTTCCGTCTGGTACCTACCCGTAACACAAGTTCTTAGTGAACTTACCATGGGACCAGATGTGGTGTAAAAGTGTCCATAGATATTATTATTATTTTAATATATGGAATAATTTCTTCGCGATGCACTCCAGCTTGATTTTTGTTAATCATTGCAATCTCGTAGTCTCTAGCTTTAATTGAGGAGGGAAACTGGAAACATCTCCTACTCCTCCTGAATTCTTCTGATCTACGTCGTAGAAAATTGTTGCTGGTCCTAAAGCAGTTTTAACGTATCTCTTGGGCAGTTTGAGATCGTATCAAAGGGTCATTTGGTGCTTACCCTTTAGTTACTGATCGATCCCGGCTACGCTGTAGCAGCAGTGTGGTGGGCATGTATTAACACTATTTTATTAAAACTAAAAATAAAAAACATGGTATTTTATATATATATAGCGTTGCCCGCAGCTTCACCGCGTTAACTTTTAAAATGAGGGTTGTCACTTAGGGTATGGAAAATAGATAGTATCAGACCTACTGAATACGCATATAAAATTTGGTAAAAATCGGTAAAGCCGTTTCGGAGGAGTACGGTAACTAACATTGTGACATGGAAATTTTATATATTAGATTTGTCTATTGTTATATTTTTTTAAATATTATATGAAAATTATTCTAGGAATGTCAGAAACATTCCATCGTTTATCTATTCATGACGGGAAGTAAATGAGGCTCATTTAAAAGAATTTACTTATCAAAAACGATCACCCTATAAATTATGTTTTATTAAACTTATAAAACAGTGTTGAATAAATAAATAAACATACACAATGAAAGTCTCTATTGCCGATATCAGCTGTATTTTCAGTGCCAATAAAAACACGTTGAAAAGTTGGATAGTACTTTTTAATATTGTTAGTGTTAGAAGAGAGGTCAATGGAAAATGCCACCTGATAATAAGTGATTATCGTCTTCAATAGACATTCTTAACACAAGGAAGGTTGATTCTTTACAAGCTTGTAAGAATTAAGTAAGCTTCTTTAGTCTATATTGCACTTTAGTTGTATCTGTTCGGAACTATTAGGATTCGTAACTTCAACCATAGCACGACTTCTGAGATTTGGCAGAGATATTTAAACGTGCATAGATCTAATTTTACGATGATAATGATTTTGATACGCGTGTGTAAACTATTACAATATTTTTAGCCCTGTCGACGTATACTTGTATGTCATAGGCTAAAGGTTAAACGCACTAATTTATTGGCGAATGTTAAGTTACCTTGTAATTGATGAAAGATAAAATCGTATTGGCACTATGTGGCAATGAATATGTTGTATTTAATTTGTAGCAATATCGGTTTTAATCAATGATACATAGCTGTATTATATGAATGGATATCTTAGCTAAATGCAGGAATTTTTGCTGTCTGCCTGTTTGTCTGTTTGTTCCGGCTAATCTCTTAAACTGATTTCTCTGGCTGCTAGCTGATAGCTGATGTTATAAGGAGGAACTTATGATATAAAATAATCATCATCAATCCGGTTACGGCTGGAAATCTAAGTTCACTCGGACGAAGATGCGGGCATCAGCTAATTATATTTATAATTTCATAATTTTCCCACATAACATTATCACCACACACAAATATGAGTCCCAAATGCGACGATTTTAATTACTTGCAGACAAAAATGCAAAGTAACAAGTATACCTGGAATACCTGACAAATGTAAGTTGCCGGAGCCCTGAGCCCGAAGCCCGAAGCCCGGGCCCGGGTACACGGCCCAATTAAGAAGACACGGCGACCCCGTCTTATAATTTATTCGATATTTTTGTACGTTTTTCGTTCGATCACAATCTGTATCGTAAACACCTTGTTTGGCCGTTTGTGAACTTACCCGATAAGATAGTAACGCATGTTTGTTATATCATTTATATTGTAAGAAAACATTGTTCAATTATATTGATTCACATATTGTTTTCTAATGTTTGCGCGAATTTCACTCCTTATAATGAAACAATTTTAACGGATTTTATCGCGGTTTATTAAGATTTTTACATCCGAAACGTCGGGCTTGTAAAAATTTTAATAAACCGCAATAAAATCCGTAAAAATTGTTTCATTATAACAATTATATTGATATAAATATCATACAAATTCATAGTTTGAGAACTGAGTTATGGGTATATATAGTTAATACACATTTTTTTCTTTAACGCCGGGAAATGCACTGAGGCATCCCGTGGGGGAGTGGATCTCACAAGTGGTCGCAGCTCTACCCACTATAACCCAGCGAGTGCCACCAACGCCTACTTTGGTGAAGTGCCCCGGATCTGTTGAGCAAACAGGGCACCTCGACGGCTAGTCAGTCCTTCAGGTGACCTACGCCACCTCCACGGAGGGCACAGAGGTGTTGTCCCGCACCACAGAACAACCCCTCCCAACATCGGGACAGTACAATGGGGTGATGTTCCCGTCCTCGCCACTTGCCCCCTGCTCTTTTGTCCCCTCTTCTTATAAGTGGGTTACAAAGAGCCCCTCGGCTCAATTCGCTTCGCCTAAGGTGCTGGGATCACCCTATGGTACTGAACCCTACCGCCACCACAATGCCTAAATCATGGTGGGGATAGATGATACACCTAGTCTTATTATACACGTTGTTGGAATTTTTGCAGGTTCGAATACCTTATTTTTTTTTGCTGGATTAGAACCTGCGACCGCTCTGTGTCGACCCAATATTACGATTGTCGACAAATTGACTATTATAGTCAAACTACATACAACGATAATATTTACATTATAAAGCCCATACAAATAATGTACCATAAATGTGAACAATTTTCAAAGTTAATGTAAAAAAATCCTACCAAGATTGTCTTAAGCGAGTCCGTGTAAAAATCTCAGATGGGTATAAAGTCTGTAATGGCGGACGGCGCGCGTGTCAACGAACATAAATTGTTTATTATTTTTTATGAGCTTTTCATGGGAGCGCTCGTTAAGCTAAGGTACCTTAATTCTTTGCTTTTTGTTTCTCATTTTATTTTTAATAGAAACAACGATTTACTTTAAATTGTTTTTAAAGTAATGGACTACTTATTTCAGGGTTTATCGCGGTTTAATACTTTAGGGGAGATGTCTTGAATGATATATCTCAATGACAGTGGTTGAGTTTTGGCCTCTGTATCATTGGTCCAACCTTTCGTTTCGTTCGTTTTGTTTCGTCTTGGGACCTTTTGTGGCATTAAGCTTAACTTTTGTGTATCAATGTGAGCGACGATGGCCTACTGTGTATGGGCTCGGCGAATATGAGAACATCGCTTGCTCACCCGTGAAGAATCTTGAGGAAATCTGCATGCCTGATGAGATTAAAAGTCTTTGAAGGTGTGTGAAGTTCAACAAGGCGCATTGGGGAACTATATTAGGTACTTGTGTATCAAACCAGTAGGTAACACCTCCGCACTCTAACCTAACTAACCTGTCGGTTAAATCTTAGGCGAATACTGCTTTGTTATCCGTACCCTTTCTTACAACTGTCTATCCACACAATTTTTTTTTTCTTTAACGCCGGCATCCCGCGGGGGAGTGGGTCTCCCCACGCGGGTATGTGGGACTCGCTGCGCCCGACAGCTGGTAAGTGGACGCAGCTCTACCCACTAAAACCCGGCGAGTGCCACCAGTTCCGCCTTTGGCGAGGTGCCCCGGATCTAGTAAACAAACAGGGCACCTCAACGGCTGGTCAGTCCCGCAAGGGACCGACGCCACCTCCACAGAGGGGTTGTCTCGCACCACAGAACAACCTCTCCCAACGTTGGGACAGTACAATGGGGTGAGGTTCCCATCCTCGCCCCTTGTCTCCTGCTTTTTTGTCCCCTCCTCTTATAAGAGGGGTACAAAGAGCCCCCTCGGCCCAATTCGCTTCGCCCAAGGTGCAGCGGCTCACTCTAGGTTACTGAGCCCCACCGCCACGACAAGGCGGGGTGGGGCTCCACACAATCCACACAATACTTTGCATAGTAAGAGTTAGTTATAATTGAACTTCATCAGTTCATGGGTAACTTCTTATCGACGGTAATCATCCATTTACTGTCAATTTGTCCCTAATAAATCGAACAATATTAGATTTATTCGGGACCACATAACATCAGGATTGCGGTTTCTCCGGATACCACAATCACACAACCGAGTGGTTACCTTTTGAGGAGTTATATTACAGATACTGTTGTATATTTTCCGGCGCATATTTATGTAAATTGTCAATTTTATTTTTGTAACCACAATATTTTTTTAATTTAAAACCTAACTACTATTTTATATGTGCCGTGTATGTTTGTATTAGATTAAGTAGGTCTATTGTGTAACGGTGTATAATATTCCTTAATAAATTTCTATTATTATTATTATTATTTTCACATCAGAGACAACATATAATGAAAACATATCGACAAAATAATCATAAAGCAATAAATATCAAATTCCCTTTTATATTACACAGATTATAAACTTTTCTAGCATAAGGTGAAACGCCAAATCGTTACGGCGACGTCAGTGGATGAGAAACGAGCGGGTGGGCGGGGGGTTGTATTGTAAACACAATAAACCCCCTCCTCCCGACCCAAACCCCCCCAGAGGGCAACAAATGGCGTCTAAACGACCCATTCGCCTCTGATTTGTTAGCAATATGCTTCACTTTTGGAACAGAAATGGTCCTTAAGCTTCTTACAAGATCCGGCAAATCTTTCCTTAATTGCGGGTAGGAATAAAAATATGAAAAATAGTATTACAGCCGATATAGATTATTTAGGACCTGAACACCGGTCTGAGGTTTTTAAAGTTTTTTGGTGTTCGTGCTGTTTTAAATTGCTTTTCACGTACCTATACTTTGGTATAAGACAAATAATATTAAAGTTATATGTATTATTTTGGAAGGTTATAGATAAAGCGCATAATATTTTTTGGCATGTTGTTTAAAATTATTTAAGAACAATTTTAATATACATAATTATTCTGTTCATTTATTATAAAATGAGCCATGTTTGAATAAAATATTTTGATTTTGATGATCAACATAAAAAGAAGTGAAATGGTAGGTATGTTTCATCTCTTTCATCCCAAAACATTGATATGTGTGACTTTGTAAACTAGCACATATATTACAATTTAATGAAATTCACATCCTCTAGCGATTTGTAAAAAAACAAATTTTACTATTGACGTACTTATTTTATTTCTATTGTGACCATTCTATCTCCAGAACAGGCATGAACTTGGCAAGAATGCAAGAATTCTTCTTCTGTGAATTAGTTTGCCTTCTAACAAATATAACGAACACGTTATCCATATAGGTAAAGCCACTGAATTATAATTCATATCGACTACACAATATTGATAAATATGCAGTCAAAATTCAGGCGTCGGGTAACATGATTATGGCACCTCTATCTGGCATAACGAATGCAGATCTGCGCGGAAGAATACTTGTAGGTCGTTAATCGGATGAACAAGACAGGCGCCTCTCGGGGGCGGAGCCCTACTCCGTATAAACAACTCGAGTACAACATTTAATTATTGCTCTTTATTAAAGACGCACCTACACGGCGGATACTGATCCCAATCGAAGAAAACATAGTTTGAAAAGAATTACGTTTAACACCTCGGAGTGATTTTGTTTCTTACATCTTTATTTTTGTAATTGCTCCTAGTTTGTTTAATTAATTATACTGGTTCATATATTTTAAATATATAGGATTAGGCAGTGGTTAGATTGGCGTGAGGTTAGATTATAAAACGTTACTGTCAAGTAAACTCGATTTAATTTAATTATTTACAATATATTGTTGTTTTATTTCAGTTTCAAATGTAAAAATAATGTGCTTAAGACTTTTTTTTATGTTAACTTTTTGATACAAAAATAATTAACAATATTATAAAGATATCACAGAGACTACCAAGGTCTGGTGATATTGTTTACATTCAACGCTGTTGAGTACAATATTTTGGTGATTTACTTTAATGAACCTAATTCATAAAACACAATAAATGAACAAATTTACATAAACACAACCTTTTCTTTAACGCCGGGAAATGCTCTGAGGCATCCCGCGGGGGAGTGGGTCTCCCCGGGTGGGTATACGGGATTCGCTGCGCCCGAAAGATGGTAAATGGACGCAGCTCTACCCACTAAAACCCGGCGAGTGCCACCAGTGCCGCCTTTGGTGAGGTGCCCCGGATCTAAAAAACAAACAGGGCACCTCGACGGCCAGTCAGTCCCGCAAGGGACCGACGCCACCTCCACAGAGGGGTTGTCCCGCACCACAGAACAACCCCTCCCAACGTCGGGACAGTACAATGGGGTGAGGTTCCCGTCCTCGCCCCTTGTCTTGCTCTTTTGTCCCCTCTTCTTATAAGAAGCACCTTGGGCGAAGCAAAATGATACGACCCCGGCTCAATTCGCTTCGCCCAAGGTGCTGGGCTCATCGTAGGCTCCTGAGCTCCACCACCACAACAAGGTCTGAACCATGGTGGGTCGGAACGAAGCTAACATTATTTATACACAATAACAAAACATTTGCTCAAACGAATATGAAAAGCATTTAACAAATTAGTATCTAAATCTAATGTAGTGTAACAAGTATGAAACGTAAGTCTGAGAGAGGTGCAAAGCGAAGCACCCAGGGGCCTAGTTGTATCGCGGCTCTGCCTTCGCCCCGGGCCCGCACGACCAACACGCCTCTCGCAGGATCGGACTTATCGCCAATAATAACACTTGAAACACCTTTAAACTGGAAATATGCGCCTAAAATACTCGACATTTTTCTTACAACACTTTTGAGAACTAGCGGGAACGGCTAATTATCGAATTTATTCATTATTATATATTGTCAAAACAGTATGTATATGCAAAGATAAAAGACAATAATGCATTTAGTAAACATTTTAAAAATTATTTAGTAATTTACATGCATGTAGCATTTTTCAGAGCAATGATTTCTGCGTATGTAGGTAAGTAAGTAGGTACTTATGAGAATATTTTCTTTTTTATATAAACTAGAAATTTTGAAATATTAGTATATATTATAATTAAAAGTAAATATTAGTATGAAAATGTAATAAGAATTAAATAATCTCAGATGATTCACATTTTGAGAAAGAGAGAAAGAAGATTATTCGAAGAAAAGAAGGAGAAAGAGACTCAAAAGGCAGTATTTAAATAAGTTTTGGTAGTGCTATAAATAATCGGTGTTAATGATCTGACCGTGCGCCGTACGCGTTTTGGGATGCCTAAAATACCTCCACAAGATACTGTCATACCGAAAATGTAAAAAAAATCGTTGCGTTCCAATTATAAACTATTTGGCTTCTAATATAATTAAATTGGAACTAAAGGAGCGTGTATGGTGCAACCGTACAGATAGCGCAGTCATCACTTTTGTATATTTCACACACTTGCGATATCATTTTATTATAAGTTTTATATAGAGCACGATTTAATGTCGCGAGCCGCGGACGTGTTCAGTAGCAATTAAATAGCTAATTAGCAGCATAGCTTAGTGTTTTAACTTTTAATTATCATCAGCAGCATCCTAGCAACTCAAGAAGTACGAACCGTACAGAGCGTCTTCACTATTGTTCTATTTTTAAGCTATTAATGATTTTTTTATATAAATTGATTGTTTGATGTAATACATATTTAAATTCCAATTAGTATTCAAGAAAATGTCATGTTATGTTTAATTGGAAAATTAGTGTAGAGCTGTGGAAAATATATGAATGTGAAACTTGTTTGGGCGCATGAGGGTAACATTTTTACGGATGAAACGTCACGAAAATGTGCAACGTTTTTGTCCAAGAAGAGGGAGAGAGTGATTGAGACCGATTGAGAGAGAATCAGAAAGGGCGAACGTAGCATGAAGCACATATAGCCATGGAGTGAGAGTAGTGAGCAAGCGAGTGAAAAAGATCGAGAGAGAGAGAGAGAGAGTGAGATAGAGCGAACGTCGCATCGCAAAGCTTTAGATTAGTATAAATATAAACGAGCTTTAAAAATTTGTTTGCAAAATGAGTTTCGCTACTGACATATTGTGTACTTTTTTGTTGTAGGTAAGTAGCATTTATTAATTTATAATAATATGTATATTTTATCCAATAGAAACCATTTCTACCTCTGTGTGTTGGTGAAATTTATTTTGCTTCGTACTGCACAGGTGACAACAAACTATCTAGGAGGTTGTTGAAAGTATTAAGTTAGTAGTAGTTAGTTAGGTGGTTAATAATGTAAAGGACAAAATATATTTTTATTTTTGTCAGTACAAAAAAAGTAATATTTGAAAATCTGGAAAAAATTATCAATTTTAAAATTTATTAGGTAGTATGTTACTACTCTGTGGTTTTCCACGAAAATGATTAACTCGATTAAGCATGGGTCTTCATCTTAGACTTCTATACAAGGCTACAGGACCTTGGTACCTGAAGTTTTTGCCCGAGTTTTCGGAGTTCAAATGTTTTGAACATTCTGGCGACCGAGCACCTGTAGGTTCCAATTAGGATTGTCAAGATAATGATTGAGCGGATGTTGATTGGAAACGATCGTAGCGAGATTTCTCGATCGTGAAGGATTTCGGTCGCAGACTTTGTTAATTTCTTAAACAGCTTTTGTTGGTTGATAGCCAATCAGACAGGTGAGCCAATTGGTGAAGTAACACATCCTTTTGATGTGAGTGACGTCTAATAAATCGTTGAACGCCGGGTGCATGCACGAAGAAGTGTCACGTTTCGTCTGAGCCAAGCGTGCAAGCGAGAGCGCGGAACAAGCGATAGAGAGGCACGATCGGCCTAACTTTTCGGCTTGTGACGCATTATGACGTTATCACGTGAAATGATCGTCCGTAATTCGACTTTACAGACGAGAGCTAGGTTTTTTTAAAATAAATACTAGTTAATCCAGTACTGGTGTTTATTGTGAGGGGTCAGTTCTCTGCTTATGTCTATTCTGAGGTATAATGTATTCTTTATTATATCCATATTCTTTAAACTATTTGTCTTCGTTGAATATTCTTCAAACCCCTCTGTGGAGGTGCCGTCGGTCCCTTGGGGGACTGACTAGCCGTCGAGGTGCCCTATTGCTCATTAGATCCGGGGCACCTCACAAAATGCGGCATTGGTGGCACACGCCGGGTTTATAGTGGGACAGCGTTCACCTGACCACTTTTCGGGGGCATCGAGTCCCACATACCTGCCTGAAGAGCCCATCCTCCCCCGCGGGATGCCTAAGAGCATTTCCCGGCGCAAAAAAGAAATAAAACAATCAGTCGGCCGTTGGAAATAAAATAGGAATAGAGGACAACCCCTATTCTTTGAAAAACATTTAATTTTCCACTAATATGACACTTGTCACATATTATATAATATACAATATAATATAAACAGGTCATGTTTGTGAGTAATGTAATCTTCGAAACCACACATCTGATATAAAAAATACTTTCATCAGTATAGTGCCACTTTATCACTGAGTGACATGATCTATAAAAATAATCATCATCTGTCTGGATCATCAACAGCCTCGATCCGTCCACTGAACATAGGCCTCCCTCAAAGAACGCCAAGACGCATCCAACACGAACCGGCCACTGCACGGTTGCCGCTGTAAAACTATATCAACGCGGGCGAGGCAATAATATAAAACTATATCAACGCGGGCGAGGCAATAATATAAAATCTAAGTTCAATACATCTCTGGTACATCGGAGGCTCGTGAAATATCGTCCGGAGCGTGTCATAGCAGCCGAGCCATTATAATGAGGCGTTATTTATTGAAACAATGTACGTACTAATACAGCAGATAGACGAATACACGAAAATATTCTGCTTTGATCTGAGTACTGAGAAAATTGCTCAAATACACCCAGTATTGTAGTTTATGATAGTTGCTGACTTATTATGGAAGGTAAAAAAGTATTAAATATAGGTGCGACGATGGTGACAATGTTAATAGGTTTATATAAAATATTTTTATTTCTTTTTATAATTTATTTTATAAAAACAAATGATTATTATTTCTTTATTTATTTAAAATAAAAATAAAAAAACATTTTATTTTTAATATCATCTATGAGCACGATCTACTTAGCAAACGATATTATAATTATCTTTGTACAAAATAAATAAAAAAATGAAGAAAAGACTTTATCGTGTTCGACGTTAGTTTATAGTAGGATGTGTGAATTAATCTACATATTGTGCGGTTTATAAATATGCCCACTAAAGTGAAAAAAGAGACGTGTAAAAATAAACCTATCAAAACTTCAATCGGTTGTTACTAGGGTAGGGTAGGCCGTATGGTGCACCTGCCACATGTTAAGTTAAATCATGATAAAGAAATTCATCGAAATGCCCACAGCCGCATAAACCGAATTATCGACAATGACAACCCTAGCCGGCTGTTTAATATAAAAATTATCCTATTAAAAAGAAAAGTCGTTGACCCATTGTGCAGCACTAGTTCTCATGTCTCAAATCCAAAACAACAAACAGAGAGGCGATATCCATTCACAAAACCTATTATGTTAATTTAAAACACATCAGGGTACCGATAACATCGCCAGTTCACACCACACCTCCCGAAACAATAGTTAATAAGATGATTTATATCGATCCACAGATAGATCGCTCGACACGTCTAACACCGCTTTAGCATAATCTACAATACGGATCTTGGTGCTATATCGATTGGTACAGATGTAACAACACCTTAGCTATGTATACTGGCAACTTCATCGTGTTTCATTAAAAAATATTTTAAATTCAAAAATGGAACAATTAGCCACCATATTTTTGATAGTCAGACTCTACGCGACCAACATTAAACTACACTGTAGAGTGTAGAGTATGGCAACTTCATCGTTCGTTTCATAAATAACAACAAAAAGGGAACAACTTTGTCGCCATATTTTATGTCAAAAGTTGTGTACAAAACTTTATTGTTTACAAAATCCATAATTAACTTCAAAAGTAGAACCATGTAGAAGCCATTTTTTCATAATTAGGAGTAACGATCCTCCTATAGATTGTATGAATGCGAATAGTCAAGGATAGTCTTTATGTCAAAATCATACAATTTTTTACTTTACATTTACTTAGCAATTCCAATCTAAGTCTAACCAACAATCTAATAGATAAAGAACCAGACACGCTTGAAGTTGAATGATAGAATGGCTAAGAATTTATCAGCGAAAATCCTCATCTTAATGTTTATATACAAAAGGGTAAGATGTAATTGGTAAAATGTAACCTATATGAATAAATGAATGAATAAAAATAAAACTTATACATAAAACGCGTGCGCAGTCTACAAGGAATATTTCTTTAAAATAAGCTCAATCAATGGGGCATCAGCCAGATTACGGTTCTTTGTATTTTAACTAAAAAACGGTGCGTGCAAAACAATCGTTTATTTACAATAATTCATTAACGATGTTATCGTTGCAGAATGTAAGAGTCTAGGTAACAGACGTTACCGCCCAGAAAGTGGCAATTACTGCAGTAAGAGTTGAATGTTTGTTGCCGCAGCATGACGCGAGGTTTCGGCGGGGCCCCGGTTATTATAAAATAATGAAAGGTGCGCCGCCCGCTGGGCACCACAATTGCCCTGCTTAGTGCTAGAGGAGCCCGTTTAGCTATTTTAATTTTTAGTTTGTCCAATAACGGTGTTTCGTAACACGTTCAATCACAACAATTTTTTTGTACAATCAAATCGTTGTTATTTTGCATTTTGTAAGATTTTGCTATCAATGAGTTTTAGTTTAAATAGGTAAAAATCTAATTATCTAAGAAACTGCAAGGTTAATGGCGGTCACGTTTGAGAAGACACATTGTTTTCTATTGGTAATTGTATACAATGATTGTGGTATGTACTACATCGAGACAAAAATATATTAATGAAAAAATATAGATATATCATTTGATACACGTATCAACGATTGACGGATGCCTATGGCTTAAGAAAAACATACATACCAGTAATGTCGTTCTCTAACATGCATCTAATGGACAGAACAGGTGGGTTAGCCAGATGCCATTCTACAATCGTAAACGCTAGTAGAAAACTAATAAAATGTATGGAAATGAAATTTTACATCAATAATTCACGACGTGATTTATCGACGTGAAATGTCATTTCTATAGCTGTGTCAGTTTTCTACTAACGTTTACGATTGTAGAATGGCGTCTTGGCTAACCCACCTGTGTTAATGTCGCTGATTATAATAATGAGGGAAAACATCAGTCAGGTTGTCGACACAAAACTATTCCTAATTTGCACAAACATGTGTGCATTTTATTCAACATCGTTTCAGGAGCTTGCCGATAAACATGACATGAAATTTTACACTAACACAACATTTTCTATAAAACGTCCAGACCTAATTATCAACTAATTGCGGCGATGACAATCGGGTGGGGGCATGTGGTCAGACGGTTGGCTATCGGGGATCTTTACGCGCCGTCAGCTCACCCCCCGGACTAAGTACATTAAATAGGAACACCGCTGATAATTATTAAAATCGAATCGGCCATGTTTCCGTTTCAAGGATTAAGTTGTGGACTCACCTTTATTTTCGAATAAAATATCAAATACCACTAGCTAGCTCATTGAAAGGGGCAAGTGTTTAGTCGTGGAGGGGAAATGGTTGATATTGGTGATGATGAAGATCATACCCGAAGCTTCGCCTGCTGAGTTTATCTCAGCCCCTAGCAGCGGGTTACAAGAAATTATCTATGAAGAAATAGCTGTGCTAACTTTCACTGACTTGCACGGTCAAAGGGTGTCGGAGTTTATCTATCTAATATCATCATCATTATCAGCCTCTATCCGTCCACTGCTGAACATGGGCCTCCCTCAATAAACGCCAATACAACAAGATCCTTCGCCACTTGCATCCAACACGGATCGGCCACTGTCACAGTACAATCGTCTTCCTACCTGGTCTTCCTATCTAATACCTACATATAATATGGACTTATCTAAGTACAGTTGCAGCAGTTGCTGTTGATTATTTGATAGCTTTTATCAGTCAGTGATAAGGCATTGTATTGCTAAACATTTTTTTTAATCAGTAGTTTCAGAGATTATCGTATAGATTGCAGCTTACTGCCAAATTAAAGGGCTTATTATAAAACTAAAATGTAATTTTATGATGGTATCTCTAGTTAGTTATATGGCAAAACTATATAGGCTTAAGAGGTTGTCATTTAGTTATCATTTCAAAGGCAAATTTTAGAAGATATTGACTTCAAAGGTAGTAAATTGTATCTGAAAAATGACCATGTTTTAAATTGATTTGCAGTTCAAATCTTCAACCACGTTTCAATAGCAATCAATATATTATTTTTTTTCAAAATAGTACCCACAGAGTATCTTTTTGAACGTCATTGAGTCTACCGCCGGTTCCAAGGCAAGCCCACTGAGAAAAGTCGGCGAAACAAACTCAGTTGAACTAATCTTTACAAATATTTTATAAATAACAAATTTTACATGATGCTATCCTGAAATGCCTGGGAGAAACGCCCTATTCCCAAAGTGTGGTATCTTCAATAAAATCTTTTACTTTATAATATCCTTTACCACACAAACGCTCTTTAATAACTTTTTTGAATTTTTTTACTGGGAGGTTTTGAACATTTTCTGGGATTCTATTGTAAAAGCGTATACAGTTGCTTTTAAAAGAATTGCTTACTTTAGTGAGTCTAATCACTGGTACATCTAGCCTGTGTCTATTCCATTACATATCCCTTCTATGGATGTCACTTTTATACGGAATTCACATATTATGTTTTTCTGGACATAGTACAGTAACCATACATTGATGATAAAACAATGTCTGTAAATCCATTGGGTAACAAACCAAACACTTACTTAATGAGCCTGCCAAATGAAGTATGAAAAAGGCAAACAAATTGGAATCAAACACACTTAAGCAATTTCACGAATAGGAAAGGTAAGGCCTCGATCGAGGCTGTAATCAATGAAGTTATGCCGCGAGCTTAACTAACCGAACCGACCGTAGAGCTAGTATGAATGGATGTGCTATTTTTAATATTTTATTACAAACATCATAGATATAGTTTAATTTAATTATTTATATTCACATTCAATTAATAATCTTTTATTTCCTTCAATATTTTCCCGAAATAGGCATTAATGTTAATTTTCTTCAACAAGGTGTCCATTAGTGGTTCATTATAAATAAATTATTTTAATGAGCCTTCATTCTTTTTTTAAAGAAGGTGATGATTCTGATTTGAGTTCCTACTCCTGGAGGCAAACAGCTATTTAGATAGCTTTTAAACCTGTCCACCCCATAACTGCAAAATAAATGTTAACACGAACTATAAAATTATACGATATTATCGTTAAACCAACCGTATTGGGTAAATAACTAGTTCTACAGTAGTACTTTTTAAGATAGACATAGTAATAATATTGTTATATTTTCCTTTTTGCGTTATACAAATAAGTAGGTTTTTTGTTCGATTTACAGACATATACTATTTTGAGTGGATTTTTTTTTCTAATGAATATTAATGAAAGCTAATCATAATTGTTCCTTTGTTAGCCCTGGAAGTGGTAGCTGTGACGTCAACCGACAGTTGGTCAGTTCGGTAATTAAAAATTTAAAAAAAATCACCTCTTTAATAAGTCTGACACCTGGTTCCAATTAAATGGCTGGTTCGCATTTTTATGACATAGTTGCCAATGTGAATTTGATCGTTTGTCAAAAATGTTTGAAAATAAATGGAAAATATTGTATTATTTATTAAAATACAGTAAAAAAAGTTGTTATAACTCTAATCGTTTGCTAAATACCATTGATTTGTATCGAATAGAAAAGTCTAACTTCTAATCTTCGTCAATATATAAATATTTTGTGCATAAGTTTTATCTAAAAAGGGAAATAAACTATGTCCTAACAGATGCTAAAAAGGAAAAAAAATGTATTTTAACACATTTCCTAAATAGACATTACATTTTTAATTTGGTCAGTTCTCACTTCTCAGCACGAACTATTTCAGATATACACCCCCTGCTTCCGTCGAAAAGGAATACGAAAAAGTTTATAAGCATTACTCTGTACTGTAAAATGATTTTCAGCCTTCAGCCTTGTTGATTGACAATATATTATTTTGACGGACGGACGGAGAATCTTCTAGAATATTTCTATGAGTTAAGAGTAGGTGAATTGAAACGCAGTTTGGTTGTTGACGATCGCCGCGAAGATACATAGATGCGGATGATATTGGCCGTGTTTGCTTTTATTGAATGTTCATTTACAGTGATAAACTACTTTTTATGATTTTTTTTATGTCATAAGGAGGCAACCTAGCAGTCGGAGCCATGGTAGTCACCATGGCAACCGACGCTCATAGACATCTGCACAACCATTTTTTTTCTTTGCCCTCCTTTCCCCCCAATGGGCCATCGGAAACTCACAAACCGCACGAAACGCGACAGCATAGCTGTCACTTGATGTCCACCCTGGTCGTGCCAGCCCAATTGGGCTGCAAAGCAGCGTGGCACTACCTCTTACTGGCATTAATTATTGACATTTCTGACGTTATGCAGACAAAGTTTATAGAATGTGTAATTCGCGACATTACAAAGAGTATCTATGTCTATCGTTTGTCCAAACATAAAAAGAAAGTTGATTAAGCGAGGTTTCGTGGCTCGTCCGACCGCTACGAGGCATGTCCCTCCGTTTCGCTGAGTCACCGGGACTCCGATTGTTCCACGCATTGTCATGTCATACAGCCTCCGCCCCCGCCGTTTAATTACTTTTCATTAGACAATCTGAATGCTGCTTAATTGTGACCAGGATGTTACGTCACGGGTCATGGCATGGCAGGTCGTGTGCCAATTCTCGATTGCACCAAACAAAACTCAAAAGAGTGAAATCGGTGAATGGAAACACTAAGATGAATAAGTTTTCTAAATGAAAATTTAAAAAATATTTTTTGAGGACGTCGAAGATAATTCATGACACGAAAATTGTTGATGTAAAATATCCATTTTTGTGTCATAAGAGGGGAAGCGAGCAGTCGGAGTCTTATGGTGATTACCGACGCCCATAGACATCCGCACAATCAGAGGTTACGCAGATGCAGGTGGTGCAGGACACTCCATTTCCCAATGGGCCAACAGAAACTCCCAACCGCACAAAACATGAAACGCATAGCTGTCACATTAAGCCGGTATTATGTGAGCAAGAGGTACCACCCCGGTCGTGCCGACCCAATTCGGCTGCAATGCAGTATGGCACTACCTCTTGCAAATAATCCATTGACGCACCTTAGCAGTAAAATTTACTCGAGTGCCGTGACAGCAAACAGCACGCTGTCATACCGTGATTCCATATTTCATTATATAATTTTATCAATTACTAATTCTCATGTGAACGTATGTTTCACCGTTCGTCCAGTTACGACCAATTCTTCTTAAATGTACAACTACATATAAAGTTATATAAACATGTATAAGTACATAAGTTTTATCCAAAAAGGGTAACTCAATATTCGAACAGACATTCTAGAAGTTTCCATGTACTAAATAATAATATTTAGTAATTATAATCGCAATATATCATATAATGTGACGCGATAAATTCCCAGTGTCCACGTATGTGTAGACGTCTCTGTGTGAAATATTGTTCAGATCCAGTATGTTGAGTAATTACTAGAATGTACTAGAATGATTTATTTGTTTGTATTACGGAAATGTAATCATTGTCATCAGCTTCTATACATTACTAGGATAAGTCTCATGCTAAATTTAAATATACATTCATCAGTGGACTAATTAGGTTAGTGGGAGATCTACAGAGGGAATCTACGTGGGTGCTATGCTTCTTATTTCAACTGTGCTACAGTTATGTTTTAAGAAAAAAATAGCGGAGTTTTTTATGCTAGGAGGGCAAACGAGCAGTCGAAGGTTTAGACTTCCAACGCCCTTATCTCCAACTTATCGGAGATGCGTTGCCCTCCTTTTCCCTTTCTCCCCAATGAGCCACCGGAAACTCACAAACCGTACGAAACGCGACAGCATAGCTGTCACTTGACGCCAGTGTTATGTGAGCGAGAGGTAGATACCATCCGGGTAGTGCCGGCCCAAGTCGGCTGCATAGCAGCGTATGGCACTACCTTTCACTGATAAAAAAGAATAAATTTTATGGAAGAAGAATAAAAAGAGTAATTAGTAAGTATTACAACTGCCACCGACATCTTATGTCTCAGGATAGATGGGTGGCTGAACACTTACCATCAGATATAGATATTCATCTTTAAGGGAAAAATTTAAAAATAGGAATTCCGACTGTCGCCTCTCAATAAATCTTAGAAAACTTACTGTATGTCCGTAAAAACATATATGAATACCACACCTTGGGAATAAAGCGTTCCTACCAGGTATTTCAGGATAAGGTGTAAAATTTGAGAATACATTGGAAAAGGTTAGATCTACTGAGTTTGTTTCGCCGGTTCTTCTCTGTGGGCTTGGAACCGGTGGATTCAATTGACGTTCAAAAATATTTGTACTTTTCAGGTACAATTATGTTTTTTTTATTTTCCTTTGATTTGATTTAATAAATCTCTGACAATAAATTGCTCTTAAATATTATAATTATTTATCATCACAAAGTAACAGTCCTAATTGTTACTGGTTCCACTTAATGATTGGACTGTGTTTTATATAGAAGAACAGGATAGTCATAATCATTCTTACCTCAAGGTAGCAATACCTGTCTCGGTAATCGAGCATATTATAACCGGATAGAGTTACTACTTACTTAGTAATTAATGGCTTAAATTACTATGTAAGTCTTAACTAAAATCCCGAAACTGGTCAGTGATTTGTCACTGACATAATAGCAATTCAACCAATGATCTGTATGTACGTCCCATCGACTAGTCATCCATCAATGGCCGTTAGTCAATCAATCAGAGCGCAGAACAAATTCGTACAAAATACATAACATTATCGTTCTATTCCGGTTATATGCTCCATAGTTTACAAAACTATTGTATCATAATGATCATTTACTATTAACGTTTTCTCATCCTCTAGTAAAAGGTAGTGCCATGCTGCATTGCAGCCGAACTGGGCCGGCACGATAGGGGTGGTACCTCTCGCTCACATAACACAGGCGTCAAGTGACAGCTATGCTGTCGCGTTTCGTGCAGTTTGTGAGTTTCCGGTGGCCCATTGGGGGGATAGGAAAAATTAGGGCAGCGCATCTACGTGGCCTTGGTTGTGCGGATGTGGATGGGCGCCGTGAGGCTCCGACTGCTCGTTTGCCCCTGATGACATTAAAAAAACCCTGTTGGAGGCCTTCCTCAAAATTCTCCAACCGGACATTTTATACTATTAATAAATTATACTTTTTTTGGAATAACGTAGAATTTACATGTATAGTAAAATATGATAAGTAACAGTATTAAAATGGATATAAAATACGTATCTAGAACAATGGACAAATTAAAAAGAACCAGTTTTATTTTTAATACCTTTTTTATATACCTTTTAGTAATAAATTTTAATTATTTAATAAACACATTGTTCTACTAGATAACATATTTAAATATTATTAAAGGAATTGAAAAAAGTATATCATCTCTGCTTAAAAACTTTTAAAACTATATTAATATTGTGGCGGACCAATCAGCGCCACAGTTCTACATCGCGCTGTCAAAGTTCCACAGCTCGTTGCTACACATACAACAGCTGAATTGATAGCAAGCGGGCTTCGGCCTGACCGAGCATACTATCTCGCTCGGTCGGAGATCACCCTTTGGGGTTTCCACCTATATTCCCACAATATTATAAAGCTGAAGAGTTTGTTTGTTTGAACGCGCTAATCTCAGGAATTACTGGTCCGATTTGAAAAATTATTTCAGTGTTAGATAGCCCATTTATCGAGGAAGGCTACAGGCTATATAACATCACGCGGTGACTAACAGTAGTTAAGTTGAGTAAATTAACGGGGGCGAAGCTGCGGGCAACAGCTAGTAATTTATAAAGAGATAAGACACATTTAAATACATTCAGTGATATGTTAAGAGAAACGCAAATAAGAGTGGCTTAATATGAAAACAGTAGTAGATATAAGTTCTTAAACCACCCATTTAGCTTTGACAAGAGGGAAGTTTTTTTTTTTATTATTTTACGCCGGGATATGCTATGAGGCATCCCGCGGGGGAGTGGAGACTCCCCAGGTGGGTATGTGGGACTCGCTGCACCCGAAAGATGATAAGGTGGAGCTCTACCCACTAAAACCCGGCGAGTGCCACCAATGTTGCCTTTGGTGAGGTGCCCCGGATCTTTTTAGCAACAGGGCACCTCGACGGCAAATCAGTCTCAAGGGACCGACACCACCTCCACAGAGGGGTTGTGCCGTACCAAAGAAACTCCTCCCAACGTTGAGACAATGCAATGGGGTGAGGTTCCTATCCTTGTCCCTTGTGGGGGACAAGGCTCGTCCCTTGTCCCTCTCTGGGATGGAAACTCTTTTGTCCCCTCTTCTTATAAGAGGGTTACAAAGAGCAGCTGCCTCGGTTCAGTTGACTTTGCCGAAGGTGCTGGGTTCACTTTAGGCTACTGAGCCCCACCGCCACGACAAGGCTTGAACGAAGGTGGGGAAGAGGGAAACAGAGGCGTATATTAGCAGCGATACTTAACATCTCAGAATATGCAGCGCCTGGATGAGTTCTCTGGGCTGGTCCGAGGTAAGCTCGTTTATGTACATGGGTGACGTTGACCACTAACCATCAGGTAGTACGTATGCCAATCTGCCAATTAATAACAATTAACAAAATAATATATTCAAATAAAAAAATTAAAAGATATATTTTTAAAGGATCTTTCCGCTGGTGTTGATGAACCGGGTCAGTCCTGACCATTATAAAGCATGTAATCGGAATAGAGCGGTAATGCTATGTGTTTTTTTATGAAAACGAATTCCGCCAAATCTGTGCTGCGACGCTGCGCCAGTTCGCCGCTCTGATTGGCCGATAGATGGCCATTGGTTTTGGCTGGTTGGTTGAATTGCTATTACATCAGTGACAAATAACTTGCCAGTATCGAAATTTTATGGCTCACATAATTAGATAAATCTTTGCCATTGGGCACTCTGGGCAAGTGCCCAGGGCCCCGTATTTAACGATGCATAATTTCCATCAACCTTTAACAGAAAAGATGTGACTTTTCATATCCCATTATCCTTGTGCCCAGGGCCCTAAAAATGAAAAGGCATTGCACATTACTACTCTATCCGGTTATATGTCCTATACGGTCCTAATTAACATTGATTTAATAAAAAATTCAAAGGAATGAATCGTCATCATCATCATCAGCCTCTATCCATCCACTGCTGAACATAGGCCTCCCTCAATGAACGCCAAGACGGCCAAAGGAATGAATAGTGAAAGTAAAATCATTATTTTACTTTACCTAAGTATTTTTTATTAAATAACAAAGCTTAATTGTACGTGAAGTCTATATTTCCTATATTCCTGTTATATACTATCTCGTAGTTATATGTTCAAGAAACGAAATAGTAAATTTCCTTGGCGTGCCGGTCGGACCTCGCATTCGTTGTACTTGAAGGACATTCATAGCCCCCATTTACATAGTAATTGTCCGACCTGCCTACTATTATTGCTACGACTAACTAAATTAATAAAATTCATATGTGTGGTTATTATTGTTTAATTTAATATAATGTTTATGTGATAGCTTAAGTAAAAAAAGTCAATAGAGTAAGGAGTTTTCTGATTATTAATTATTTTTGGACTTAATAATAATTAGTATGTTTAATTGTGGTCTATGGTACTCCATAGACCACATTCAAACTATAAGGCAAGTTGTACAGAAGACCCATGAGTACAACCAGCCATTGTGCCTTTGTGGTCTATGAAAAAGCTTTTGACTCGGTTAAAACCTGGGCTGTTCTGGAAGCTCTGCAGCGATACCAGGTCGATTGGCGATACGTCGAAGTGTTGAGAGGATTGATTATACGACGCCGCCTTTATGTCCGTTCTAGTTCCGGGAGGTCAAACAAGACCAATCCAATTGCGTCGAGGAGTGAGACAGGATGATGTTATTTCCCCGAAACTGTTCACTGATGATTTGGAGGACGTCTTTAAGACTTTAAACTGGACAGAATGTGGCATTAACATTAACGGCGAGCATCTCTCACACCTTCGTGTTGTCGCAGTCGTTGGAGGGCTTGCAGGAGATGCTGCACAGTCTAAATGAATCTTCCCGACGTGTGGGTCTTAGGATGAACTTGGACAAGACGAAAGTCATGTTCAACGAACACGTTCTCCCTAGGCCGGTTAACGTTGATGGCATAACTCTCGAAGTCGTGCAAGAGTATGTCTATCTTGGGCACACTTTGCAGCTAGGTCGACATAACTTCGAGAGAGAAGCCGATAGGAGGATTCAATTGGGATGGGCAGCATTCAGGAAGCTTAGCCATATTCTCACGTCGTCTATACCGCAGAGTTTGAAGACGAAAGTCTTCGACCAATGCGTTCTCCCCGTGATGACCTACGGGGCTGAAGCGTGGCCTCTAAATCTAGGACTGGTCCGTAAGTTTGCCGTAGCTCAACGTGCTTGTGTCTCAGGATAGGCAACACGTAGATGAGTTGCCTCGGCTCGCTCCAGGTAAACTGGTTTATGTTCATGGGCGACGTCGACCACTTACCATCGGGTGACACTTTCTATGCTGGGTGTTTCTTTGACAGATAGGATTCGGAACGAAGACATCCGTCAGAGAACTAAGGTAATCGATATCACACAAAGAATAAGCTCGTTGAGGTGGCAGTGGGCTAATCACACACTCAGAAGAACGGATGGCCGACGGATGGGAAGATTCTAGAGTGGAGGCCACGTTTAGGTAGACGAAGTGTTGGTCGGCCATTGACCAGGTGGGAAGACGATCTCCGTGCGGTGGCCTGTCCGTGTTGGACGCGAGTGGCAAGGGAACGGCCATCTTGGCGTTCATTGAGGGAGGCCTATGTTCAGCAGTGGACGGATAGAGGCTGATGATGATGATGATGATGATGTTGATGTTTAATTTCCTATACTAATACCTAATACCTAATTCTATCAAGTAATTGAAATAACATTAAAAATACTTCCTTGTGTACAGGATTTTTATTTAATGTTGCTATTTAATATCATGTAAAAGAAATTCAAACGGAGAATTAATATTTTTTACAAAAATTGCCCTCAATATATTTTTACACATAATATTATGTACGTCATCACATAAAAAACTAAAATTGTCGCAAAAAAATAAAAAATACGTACATAGCCTAGGTGTAAAAATTTAAAATTTCAGTAGCTCTTTTATGTTAAATAATTCTAGCATTTTTCAGGAGAAAGAATATGCTATGTTCAGGAGTGGAGAGATGGAGGCTGATGATGAGGATGTGCCGCGCTCGCCGCTCACCTTCCTGGTTATCACAAGCCTGCGAAGAAGCCCTGTTAAGTTTCGTATGGGGAAATTGTAGTAGCTGGCACCGAGACACACCATCTTTCGTTTCAGGGTAGGAAATACATGTAAGTTTATCTATGTCTTTATGGGTTTGTTTAGGGTCTCTTTATTATGTTCATCGACATCTTTGACTGGTTGCTGGTGGTTGGTTGGTTTGGTTTCTTCATCTATCAGTTAAAATCAATATTTCCTCGTCCATTATTACAAAAATGATAATTAATACAAGTATACCACTAATTTAATTTAATTATTAAACATTGCATAGTCTGTATTCGAAAATAAGTTTTTATTTTTTTTATTGCATTCTTATATCACCACCGTTTATGTTAATAAGTTTTACGAGTAATAAAATGTTTAATGCCCCGCAATAACAACACAAATCTTCATACAGCCGAATAGATTCCGAGAAAAAATCATTATTTCTGGCCTATTTCTAAGTATTTGTATAGGTTTCTTCATTAGAATTTATTTTTTAATTTACCGACATTTTAATCATTAATAAAAATTATAATGTGTGTAAAAATTTTTTCCTAAAAATTTTAGGGGTCTCTTACATCGCAACACACTCAGGTTTAGCCAATAATAACATAAAAAACGAACCCAACCAGTCACAGGGACTGCCGATAGAAGTAAAAACAAAACAATAAAATTCACATACCTATAATACAGGCTGTAAGAGATTATGACAACCTATACAATTTAAACGGCGCACAAAATGGCCGCATGACATTGACATTTCAGTGTGTTTGACGATTGGGTAAACAAATATTGCATAATCTTATATAAATAAATGAAACGTCATATAAACGTCAAATGGCTGCCCAAATGAGGTGCCCCGGATCTAATGAGCAAACAGGACACCTCGACAGCTAGTCAGTCCCCCAAGGGACCGACACCACCTCCACAGAGGGGTTGTCCCGCACCACAGAACAACCCCTAAATAACGTCGGGACAGTACAATGGGGTGAGGTTCCCATCCTCGCCCCCTGTCCCCAGCTCTTTCGCCCCTCTTCTTATAATAGGGGAAAAAAAGCCCTCTTGGCACAATTAGCTTCGCCCAAGGTGCTGGGTGAGTGGGAACCATGGTGGGGAATTTATATTGCACCCTAAGAATAGGTAAATAAGAATAGTTTTTCTATTTGGGGGCCCTTGTATTTCATAAAAATGTTGAATCTACGAAAACCAGCACCTGTGGTCTTTGTTTTATGACAATGAACCCAGTTTCATGCCAGCCAGTCGTTTGCGACCCAGACTTGACCGGCACCGTAACAATTAATTAAAATACAATGTACGTTACATTGCCACCACGAGAGCCGTCAAAATGTCAGGCCAACAAAAATATAGAATCGTAAACGTAGAAGCTCGTGTAGCAAAATGCAAATGGCGGATTTCGTCACGAGAAACCTGAATTTCGGTTATATCTTGTTATTTATGTAGGTGGCAGTTTATGCGAAAACACGTAATGAGGTTAAAAAAATCGCACTACAAGTGTTAGGAATCTTGTGAATACATATTAATGAAAAGTGCGCGATGCAATGATTTTCTATTATATGGGATTTTAAATAACTATACATACATAAGAAATATTTTTAGCTTATATTCCTTAATTATCAATATGGTCATCATCAACATCATATAAATAAGATTGAAGTGTCTGTTTCTAATTTCAAATAAACAGCTTTGAATAAATGAATATCAAAGTATATATACAGTACGGTACGTACGGTTCTTACAACAAAATTTCAATTTCTAAAAATTTTGTCTGTCTGTCTGTCCTTCTGTCTGTTTGTTCTGGCGAAGTTACGGGTAACAGCTAGTAATAAATATTTATAACTATCAAATCGTTAGCTGCCAGCTTAAAGTACTATTTCATTAAATTCTTTGCTTTTAACTTATTATATATATTTTTTTAATTTGTACAATAAAGTCAAAAAAATCACACATTGATTTATGTATTAAAACTATTAGTAACCGAATGGAGTACTTACCTACGTTTGGAAATTATTTTTTTGAGGAGAGAACCCTACCAAGGATTCCTTTTACCTTTCGGAATTATGAAATTGACAGCTTCTTAATATTTTCACTGAAATAGATAAGGTTTTGTGTATATTTACTGAGCTGTTAGTAAAAAGTCCGTTTCGATTGTGGGCATTGCGGTGTGAACAAATGATAACAAGATAAAATATATTTGTACCAGAAACTGACTCACAGGCTTACTTTTCAATTAGTATCTATTATATTTTAAATATTAATTAAGATAAGAAAACGGGTGGACGAGGCAGCTTATGGTTTCACCAAACTGTCCCGAATCATAAAATGGTCAATGCTTTCTTCTGAAATATAGCAAAACTGTTTCTAAAAATAAACAGTAAACACGTAACGGTATATGGGTAGGTATATATATGTGTTTAATATTACCGAAAAAATTTGTAAAAAATAAATTGTAGCAGATAGTGCCGTGCTGTTTTGCAGATGAATTGGGGCGGCACGATCTCTCGCTCACATAACACCGGCGTCAAGAGACAACTATGCTGTCACGTTTCATGCGGTTTGTGAGTTTCCGGTGGCCCATTGGGGGGGATAGGAAAAAGGAGAGCAATACATCTGCATAATCTTTGGTTGTGTGGGCGTCAGTAGTCGCCAAACAGCTTCGACTGCTCGTTTGCCCTCCTATGCTATAAAAAAAGAAGATTCGTAAGAAACAAAGTCTTCAATATTTTACTAAGAAAAGTAATGTACCACATTAAGCATAACATTTATTTGGTATCCATAGTGAAACAGCGCTTTTTGGTAGGAAGTGTAAGTATAGCTTTGCTAATTACCCGCATGCTTGTGACCTACGACTGTGAATCCTAAGAGCATATAATTTAATATACTACTGATGATGATACATACTACTATTACTATTAATTTCACGAACAACAGTCATGATAATTAGAAACTCCATTTCAATCATATTCTTCAACTCGTTTCGTAAATTCCCTTTCATTCCAGACTTTATTAATTTCCCACTTTTCCGCGTCTAAAATAATTTCACGAGCGATGGCTCCGCTACAGGCGGCCGCACCACTGAATATCGTTATCAGGGACAACAATGACTTTCTGACTGGCTGGCGATCTTCAAACGTAATTCGAATTTTTCACGGGAGGGAGGCAGCCCTCGCTTCAGTCGGATAAAAACGTGAACAATCAACTTATTTGTATTAAAACAACGTTTTCACAGCGCTTTCTTTTTTTTATTCTCAAATAAGTATGTATTGTTAGTATGAAATGAATGTTGTCAAGTGTCAACAAATAATGTGTAGGTACTTGTAGTACGCCTTTTACGGCACTCAATTATGTATGAGTACGAAATAAAAGGATGCCTGTTTGATGAATTTAATACATCATTAATTACTTCTCCCAAAAATCTTTCTGTGCCAAAAAGCAAGAAGTTGCAGTTTAACCATTGAAGCCTACTTTCTGTCTCAAAATAAGCATTTCATGACTTGGGTCCACCTATGTCTACTTAAAACTTAAAGAAACTTTGGTGCGTCACCGATGCGATATGTGTTTGTTTTTAGATCTCATTCTAGTGGCGATAGATGTTTCATCTCAAAACCAATTTCACCCGGGTCCACTCATAGATTGTTTTTCATTCAAATATCGAGGTGGGTGCAAAAATTTAGTCGCGATATCTGTCGGGCCGGTCAACTGAGACCGCACTACAAAAATATAGTATACTCGCAATCAATAGATAAAACCTATTTCATACAACAAAAAAATATACTTAGGTACCTAAGAACACAATTTGAACTTCTTTTAAATTTTTGAAACTATATACATATATATCCCTGCCTGCGGAGAGTCCACTTTTTCTTATTTCACTTGCATATAATATGTGAAAATATTATAATCTCAATAACTCTCCATTTATGCCTATGACCAGTATTAATTTTTTTGACGGCGATAGTGATCAACTCCAAAACGTAACGATTTAGTATAGAAATACTAATAGCGCCACCTTTCATTGGTTTTTTAAATTCTAAGTGTAAATGTATAAATTACTTCTTGATAGTATCATATTTATTAGATCAAAGATTAATCATTAGCCTAAAGATATGGTACAGCTATGGTCCTGAATTATTACATTAAAAGAACTCGCAATTAAAATTATTTTTATGATTTATCTAACAGAATACGGTTTGCGTGTACTGTATATTACTCCACGTGCCTCTCGGTAATTGAGTGGGGCTCCAAGTCGCCCGTCATCGTTCTAGTATATTTTGGCGCCTATCCCCAGCCTATATTTTTTACATGCCAGATCAATTATGATTTCGAATTGGTTTGATGAATCTGAATAAAATCCATTGCCGTTGTTTAATTGGTCCGTTGGTCTGTACACAATGGTTCCGTCTGTTGTCTGTTTTGTTAACACGGTAATGAGCGATGGTCTCTTTTGTTGATAACACCTTTGAGATGTTAACGGTGAACCGTTTTGTTATTAATATCAAAGTCTGTGAAACGATTTTGACAGCAAATATTTATTATAAATATTTATAATAGTTTTGTAATAAACAAATCTTTTCGTTAAGAAATTGAAATAGGTATAAAGTATGGTTTGAAATTAAAACCATACTCTTTGTAACTTTGAATGGTGAAGATTCAGACTGAAGATAAATGTTTTTTAAATGTTATGTTGTAGTAATTATGAAGACGTTGCATGTTTACCGTTTATTATTTCTTTTTAAAATTATAATGTATAGGTACTTTTCATTTTCGTTATTTAAATAAACGTTCGTGACCACATCAAATGATATAATTTGCCAATTGCCATGCACAAGAAATATTAAAATGTAATGCGTGTACGCGTAAAACGCAACCGTAAATGCAAATGGCGACGAAAATTGCGCGTAACGGAACGCGATGGGATCGGGTTAATTGTTTTATATCAGTTTATCATGGCAAAAAGCTAGCGATGCATCCCATGCGTGGGCCAGTGGGAACGAGGGCGATCAAGGAGATATGATTTTGATAAATGCGAGGAGACGTTAGGCGACTGCTTGCCGTCACGCGACGTGCCTGACTGATGAAAGTTGGCAAACTCGAGTTATTTTTGATATATCGATCAAATATTTTAATTAATGGACCGCCTTTTGATTAACTACTGATGCCTTGTTTATGCACGCCATCTTTGAATTCTTTATTCAAATATTTAAATTCTAAAAGAGGACGTTGTTTAAAATAAAGAATAATTTACCATCGTTAAAATGTCCTGAATATCAGATAAGTTTTTACGATGGTGTAATTATTTGAGTTGTGCATTCAGACGTTCAGAAATTTCTAGAATTTTTAAAGTATTTTTATTCTAATTCTTTGAAAGTCTATTAAGGTAATTTAATTTTATTAGTTTTCACGTCAATATTTTTAACGCTTCCTTCTCATGAAATATAATAATACATATAGATGTTTTACAACATCATCCATACATAATATATATAATAAGTAGTAGTAAGTACATAATATATATAATAAGTCAAAAGGTATTCTTTTTCTTTATAATCAAATACACTACGCTTTGTAAAAACACGACACTTAAAAAACTATTAACTTAATTAGTAGATAAATTATGTTGTTGAATTATATATTATCTGACTGTTGGCAAATACAAAAGGGGATTCCTCAAAAAATTGTATTATTCGATTTGCAAAAACATGACTAAAGTAATATAGACATTAAATATGGCGATGAGTGTTATCTATCTACAATATCACACTTTGTAATGCACTTACATTAGGTATTTCATTTTCTATAATTAGGTTGGCAATGTAACACGCGAATTCATTATGTTAAATAGCCATCGAGCATAGTATAACCGGAATAGAGCGGTAATGTACGACTGAATAGGACGTACATACAGAATACAGATTACTGGTTGGTTAAATTGTTATACCTTTAGTGATAAATCACTGACCAGTTTCGGAATTGTATGGCTTATATTACCACTCTATCCGGTTATATGCTCGATGGTTATAGCTTATAAGCTAGTATTAATTTAGAACTATCACGAAGTGATATACGTTTACTCGTTATTACATTACAAGTGATAAATCACGAATATATGTATAATAATTATTAAATAAAAGATTACGACTTTTAACGTAGCTATCTTCTAAAAAATAAAATTACGACCACTTTAACTAAAAAAATGGCGTAACATGATTTTCAAATAAATAGTTATCTAGTATTATGTACAACAACCCATGTCTAGTATGTTCATACTTGAAGCGTACCAATGAGCAACGTGCCAGCGTACCGGCGCCGGCGTCTAGTGTACAAGCATACCAGCAAACTAACGTAACAGCGTACCAGTATCCAGTGTACCAACGTACTGTCGTAACAACGTACTATGGACACGTATGAAGGGACGTCGCAGGGGTGCGAGGTAGCCGATACAATCGCTCAAACGTACAGACAGCAAACAAATATTTTGATATGTAATATGTGTCTTTATGTTGAGTTTCCGAGAGAAACCAGGCTATTTGATAACGCATCATACAATTTTCATCGAAAAAATATATTTAAAAATTAAAAATAGAGGATTCAACTTTGCAAGTATAGACTACCTACTACTTTGTGTCGAAATACTTTTTTTTATGTTAGTCGGATAGGCAAACTGGCAAACGTACCACCTGATGGTAAGTGGTCGACGTCGCCCATGAACATAAACTAGTATACCTGGAACAACCCCATGCAACTCATTTATGTGTTGCCTATCCTGAGACATAAGATGTTAAGTCTCGGTGCCAGTAATTACACTGCCTGTCTTACCCTTCTCTCCGAAACGCAGCAAAGCTGTTTCACGGGAGAAACAAGCAAGATGGTGGTATCCATGCAGCCGGGAGCGCGGCACAGCGCTTCCCTCCCACCGGTAAAGTACTTTTGCTTAGGTATGCCTAGTGCTTACTTTGTCAATTATATTGAACTCTTTTATAGATTGATATACTTACCCCCAAATACTTAAACGAATCTCAAATTTAAGACGTACTTAAACTCGTGTTGTCCTTCTTTTTTCTTTGAATCTGACACGCCCCAGTATGAGTTTAAGTACGTCTTAAATTCGAGATTCGCTTGAGTATTTGGGGGTGAGATTTGATAGACTGCATTCAAAGAAAAATTACTAATATTTGGTTGACGATACAACTAGAATGCTACTCTATAACAAATTCATTTCAATATACGCCATTATCTATACATTACATTATTATGATATGAAATTCATAAAAATACTCACATTTAATAAACGTTCGATAAATACAATGATATTATATTAATTTAATGCGACAAGAGAGTTGAATTAACTGTAACGTATATATTTTCATTTGTGATAAAGCATCGATGTGAATTTATTTGCTGACGGTGCTCAAATGTAGCAAAAACATTGGCAAGTTCCGATGTCATCGCGAGGTAACTATGTTTCATGATTAATTAAAAACAATCATATATTTATGATCAATTGACGGCCTTTTTTTTTTTATGTTAGTTGGATAGGCAAACTGGCAAACGTACCACCTGATGTTAAGAGATCGACGTCGCCCATGAACATAAACTAGTAGACCTGGAACGAGCCCAGCCAACTCATTTATGTGTTGCCTATCCTGAGACATAAGATGTTAAGTCTCGGTGCCAGTAATTACACTGCCTGTCTTGCCCTTCTCTCCGAAACACAGCAAAGCTGTTTCACGGGAGAAATAAGCAAGATGGTGGTACCCATGCAGCCGGGAGCGCGGCACAGCGCTTCCCTCCCACCGGTAAAGTGGCCTAAAGTGTTACTGTCTATTGGTAGGCAATGTTTGGTTAGGGTAAAGCTATAACCCCCCACCATGGTTCAGGCCTTGACGTGGCGGTGGGGCTCAGTAGCCTAGGGTGAGCCCAGCACCTTGCGCGAAGCTAATTGAGCCGAGGGGGCTCTTTGTACCACTCTTATAAGAAGAGGGGACAAAAGAGCAGGAGGCAAGGGGCGAGGATGACCTCACCCCATTGTACTGTCCCGACATTAGGAGGGGTTGTTCTGTGGTGTGGGACAACCCCTCTGTAGAGGTGGCGTCGATCCCTTGGGGGACTGACTAGCCGTCGAGGTGCCCTGTTAGCTTAACAGATCCGGGACACCTCACCAAAGGTGGCACTGGTGGCACTCGCCGGGTTTTAGTGGGTAGATCTGCGTCCATTTACCAGCAGCTGTCGGGCGCAGCGAGTCCCACATACCCGCGTGGGGAGACCCACTCCCCCGCGGGATGCCTCAATTCAAAAAAATCATTCATTAAATAAAATAATTGAGAGTATGAAATTGAGTTTAGATCAGTATAAGTCAATATAATCTAATTACACTAACTAGAGATCGTCCAGCGATCGAAATTCAATCTAAATTTTTTAATGTGCTTAAGGTAGTGTGTGCTAATTGTTACATTAATTTATATTTACAATGCATATTACACAAAAATAATAGCTTTCTCAACACCCTCTCCACTTATCTGTACCAAATTTCAAATTTCTCCGTTTGCACAATCCTCTTACAAGGGGTACAAAGGTTTTTGCCAAACAATCAACAACAGTAACATTTTTTTGAATATGCAATAGGTAGGTACTGAGCGTTACTTCCTTCAAAATATGCTCGACGTGAGAGGTTTACATTTAAGTCGAACCTGTCCATTTTTGAAAAATAGTTTTTATGAATTTCCTCTTGTAGGTACTCTGTCAACATTGCCAGGTTAAAAGGAGCATTTGAGGAAACCTACAGAAGGAATTTCATTCCATGGCATGGATGAGTTTAATAGTCTGAGTCCACGCTCTCGCCTACTCATCTCGCCAACCTGCATTGTACCCGTAAGAGTATCATAGACTACACTGGTTAATTAAGCAGGCCCATAGTTGTTATAAGATTGTTTTGGCGATCAATTGGCGTTCAGTGAGCGCTTTAAGAGGTAGTGCCATGCTGCTATGCAGCCGACTTGGGCCGGTACGACCGGAGTGGTAACTCTCGCTCTCATAACACCGGCGTCAAGTGACAGCTATGCTGTCAATGTGCGGTTTGTAAGTTTCCGGTGTCCCATTGGGGGGATAGGGAAAAGGAGGGCAAAACATCTGCATACCTTTTGGTTGTGCGGATGTATATGGACGTCGGTAGTCTAAAGCTTCGACTGCTCGTTTGCCCTCCTATGATATAAAAAAATGTCGTTTAGGACTTTGGCATTGGTATATATTTAGTGCTAGATGGAGAAGCCAGTATACAAAGAAGATATGATTACTCTTTCTTTTACTTTTAAATGAGGAACTTTCAATATTAGAACTAATGCTTGCGGTCTGTAGTCACTTAACCTGCGGTTATTTTTAAATGATATAATTTCTTACTGTAACATGTTTACATCGTTATGATAAAATAGTGTTGAATTAAAAAAGCCGCAAGTTACAAGTCACGCAACAAACGTTTTTGTGGTGAGACAGTTGAGGCAATCAACTACTAACTAGTAACTAGACAGAAGTAATTTGTTTTATTGTTATAACGCAATAAACAATTACACAAATTGGTCATTATGACAATTGTTAAACAATTAATCTTTTATCTTATTGGTATAAAGAAAATTTTATTCAACATATGGACGTCAATTGAGTCACCGGTTCCAAAGTTTTATGTGATGAACCCGCGAAAAAACTCAGTGAATCGGTTTGATATTGCGCAATGATAAACAGTTTTTCAAAAACTTCTGTAGTCTCGTAGCGAACGCCTTATTCCCGAGATGTGCGAATATACCCATATTAAGATGGTATACATCCAAATATGTGATGGTCTAGTTGTGGGCTAAATGAAAAGTTAGCAAGACACACTTCTAAATGATTTTATAGTCCATCAAAAGCAATCAAATCAAATCAAAAAAATCAAAAGCATCAATAAATTTTTTTTTTATGTCGGAGCCATGTTGACTACCGACGCTCATAGACATCTGCACAACAGAGGTTATGCAGTTGCGTTGCCCTCCTTTCCCCTATCCCCCCCAATGGGTCACCGAAAACTCACAAACCGCACGAAACGCGACACTTGACGCCAGTGTTATGTGAGCGAGAGGTACCACCCCGGTTGTGCCGGCCCAATTCAGCTGCAAAGCAGCATCATCTTAATTTTTCACCTATAATCGATCACTGCTCACTGGACGTCACAAGAAACACCAAAACAGCCGATCTTCAACTTTTTTTATATCATGAGGAGGCAACCGAGCAGTCGGAGCCTAATGGTGACTACTGACGCCCATAGATATCCGCACAATCAAAAGTACTGTATTGCCCTCCTTTTACCTATCCCCCCGCCAAATGGGCCACCGGAAACTCACAAACAGCATGAAACGCGACAGCATTGCTGACACTTGACGTCAGTGTTATGTGAGCGAGAGGTATCACCCCGGTAGTACCGGCCCAATTCGACAGCAAAGTAGCATGGCACTATCTCTTACTAAACTTTTAATCGAATCTTAAAATTAATTCATCACTAGAAATATTTTCATAAAACATTTATTCGTTTAAGATTGTTCATCATACATGTCATCCGTACATTGTATAAGGAATGTAAGATGAATGAACGAACAACGAACACAGACCGAATAGTCCGACCCATTCGTTAACATTTCCACTCGGTCGTAAATAAAATTCTTCGAGTTAGTTTGATAAGCGCAAAATTAAATTTACGTCCACCGTGCGCTGTTTAAGCGAGCTTTGAAAAAGCAATGTTTTATGTAATCTCACGACATCTTTTGCCATCTGGGATGTTAAATGATGTGTATAAATAATTTTGCACATGTTAGTGCTATGCGAAAATTTAAATTATTGGTCAAATTATATTTTAATTACTACTTAAGTGTTTTTTATTATAATAGATAAGTACAATTTAAGAAAGGTGTCTCACACAATGATTTTGTTACAAAAGGTGTTTAAACCTGGGATCTTTGACTATGTTACCGAGACAGCTGTACCTCTACCATGAGTTTTGTTACAAGCATAAATGACATAACTATAGTAGTTCCGTAAAAACGCAACACGAATAGAAAACTAAGGTACGGTATAGTTTTCGATTCGTGTTGTGCTACTATAGTTATGTCATGTGCGAACTCATGGTAGAGGTACTGATCTCTATATTAGACGATCAAAGTCTGATACTTGGACATTTTAGTTAATAAAGATTATAGTTAAACGCAGTTTGTAATGGGAGGTATACATACATATATATATATATATATATATATATATATATATATATATATATATATAAGTTTTTTAAAGGTTCACTTGGGATTTAAAAAATGAAGATGGTTTGTTGGTTAACTTTAGACTAGACAGAATTGTAATAAATAAACTTGGATGCAAGTAAGAATGAGAAATGGATCAAATTTACACCACATCTAGTTTAGTCTCTAAAACTAAACTGTATGTGGCAAAGACCGAAGCTAAAGTTTTGAAAACTTTAGGCAGTGTAGAATTTAAATCCCTCTTAAAGTTGGCTTGATCCATCGAGCATATAACCGGATAGGGTAGTAATCTGAGCCATAAAATTCCAAAACTTGTCAGTGATTTGTCACTGACGTAATAGCAATTCAACCAACTAGTGATCTGTATATACATCCCATCGGCCAGTCATTCATCAATGGCCATCGGTCGGCCAATCAAAGCGCAGAACCGGCGCAGCGTTGCAGCACATATTTGGCCGAATTTGTTTTCATACAAAACACATAACATTACCGGTCTATTCCGGTTATATGCTCGATGGCTTGACCTTACCATGTATTTTGTGGTTCGATCACGACCACTAATAAATACCAACATATTTATAAGTACATTAATTCAGCTACTTGCCGTGTTCTCTCCAACAATAAAGTAGCAACTCGATCATATTACGCACTGAGGCACATCTATCACTTTTGAGACGAAACACCGAATACTTATATTTTATGCATATCATTTATAATCGATGCGATGCCGATCGGGCCCTGTGACGAAACATTGGACAAATATGATGCATTGGACGATGGGCGATAACCTACCTCTATACTATATACCCGCATAACGACAACCAAACAATCCTGAGCTCTATCTACCCGTGATAGGGTGTACGTGTCTACTCGTGATAGCAAATGTTTGTCTGGATGTTACTATCGCAATTATTAGTGCAGTAGAATGAATGCGAGCTCATTTGGTGTATTACCTGTCTACTCAGGTGAAATGAGTGATCGAGCTTTCAGTGATATATCTAGTGGTTCTGCTCCAATGTGGGATGAATAGTGCTCTACCGTATTTATGTTTAATCTATCATGATACGTTAACAATGATTCGGTATTGTGTGTGTTACTTAATAATGATTATACTTGTTCAAAGCGCGTCATGTTAAAAGATTTTGGAGAACACGAGGCGATTAGGTAAGCAAATAGTAGCAAATATTCATGTGAGAGGAACATCGACCGTATACCGCATAGGTAATGTGAGCCAAAAAACTCCGAAACTTGTCAGTGATTTGTCACTGACGTAATAGCTATTTAACCAACCAAAGATCTATATGTACCCCCCATCAGCTAAGTATCCATTAATTGTCGACCAATCAGAGCGCAGTACCGGCGCAAAGTCGCAGCACAAATTTGGCGGAATTTGTTTACCTATAAAACACATAAGTCATAACATTTCCAGTTATATACTCGATGGAGAAGGATGTGCCGCTCGTCATGAGTAGCATCGTGCTTATTTCTTTCATTTCACAGTTTTGCCGTGATGTAGAAGATCGGGTCTGGTAATGAAATTAATGGTCTGATCATAATTGTAGAATAAAAAAAACCCTAGGTAGGAAAATTGAAAGACACATTAAGTGAACCAAACCGAGTTATAAAATTAGTAATTATTGTAGCACCTCACACTTGCCTACCTTGAAGCGCCAAATTGCATCCTGCCCTACTCCTTCCGGAACCTTCAGCAGAAATCAGCAGGATTGGAGAACTAGATCGCACTAATGAGCATAAATTGAAACTGAGTCCAACCTCGAATCGATTCCTGTGACAATTCCTAATTGTTACAAAATCAATGTGTTGTTGATGTTGGCAGGTGTATACGTTACATTATATTTAAATAGATAAAAGTCATAATAAAGTTTTTAATTTAATCAGTTATAGAACTGATAGTACTTAATTGAAATATATTTAAGTAATGTTAGTAAAAGATAAAATAATAATTAAAAGAAAAATACAAAAGCATGTAACGGTATTTTTAGGTTTTAGGGTTCCTTACGAAAGCAATCTTCACAAAAACTTTATTTATCTATATTAAGTTAGGAAATAAGAGGAGTTGCCCCTTTCTTTAAACTGACAGCTGTAAGAGAGTGCTTGATCCGCCATCTTGAGTGCCCTTTTCATAGTAGTATCCTCTATATTGTTTGTGGTTTTGCTGTCAAAACCCTAGCAATGGTAGCCATGTTAAGTGCCAATTTGAGTTAAGGTATACACCTTTATTTCGTAGGTATGCCCAGTCTTGATATCTGATATTGACTCTCATTCTTTTTTAATGTGTACTCTGAACAAAATATACGTCATTTTTTTTATGTGGACAGATACAAGTCCTTTGTTCACGACGAAATTATAAACGTAAGTATTGCTGTACATATATAACTGTATGTACATGTACAGATATGTATCAATTTTGATATAATATTTTGCTCTACAGGTCTTTGCTTTTAAAGAAAAATGTGTTTTATATAGAAATATGGTCTGTAAGGATGTAACTTTAATCTAGGAACACGGTAAAATCTTGGAAAATTTACTAAAGTAAGATAAAAAGTACATAGGTATATTATGAAGTTTGTCAACCAGTAAAGCCATAGTGCAGACAAACCTATTAAAACCAGATGTCGAATACTGAAATTTTATCACTTTTATAACATATATAATATGTCTATAATGTTTAAAATGCTTCCATTACTGGATTGTATAACAAGTAAGGAACTAACTCTGATTTTTTACAAAAAACAAATGCATTGTATTTTTAAACAGCTTGAACGTACAATGGCGCCAAAATTAAAATAGAATTAGAATAAATTAAAACCAAATTTAAATGACAATGATGAGAGGATAAAATAGCCAAGGCCACCCGTCGACTGACCGTTGAAAATAAATGATGAACGGCTCTAATTTAATGTAAGATGATGGTCAATATGGTATTTTCTCAACATCAAAAGTGTAATTTAAATAAATATTGTTTTGTGGGTGTTTACCGCGTTTATAGGTTTATTGAGGTCCCGATATTTCGGCAATCGCCGAATCGCCAGGATGACGGGGAGAGAGAGAATAATAAGTGGTACCTAAGTACTTTCCTTCTTTAATCAGAAGAATTTAGGAGGAGTAGGAAAATTTCCAGTTTCCCTCCCCGGTTAAAGCGGAAGACATTACAAGATTGCAATGACTAATAAAAGTCAAGAAAAGACAGCAGCCAGGGGAAGCCCAGTTGCAATGCATCACGGAGAAATTTTTAGTATGATAATATACATGTATATCAACTATGAGTTATTATGTATAACTTAGTGATTATCATGGTTGAAATAATAATTGTTGTTTGAATGTGGGTCTGTATTTATAAGTCAACTAATATCTACATAGTGAAGTAATACACTAGTGTATATTAACTATGAGCTATGTCGCTGTAACACAAGCGCTGTCGATCCTGGCTATACAGGAGTAGCAGCAGTGGGAACGAGTGGTGGGCCTAGCCCAAAAAAATGGGTAAGTACCCGAAACAATATTTATTTAAATATGGATAGTGATCGCGTTAATTTATAACAACATAATATTTCAAAATGTTTATTTATGTCTGATCTATAATAAAACATGGGTAGTTCTATATTACTCCAGGTCCTTGTCTACGCGGCTTGATTGTAAAGGGCAATATTGTAAGGAAAGCTGCATGTCGCAGACGGGAGCGCGGCACGCATCCTTGTGCCGCGCTCCTCCATCAATGTGCTCAATATATAGGTTAATAATAGGTTGATCTGAATTTAATTTGACTACTCAACCACAGTTGTATAATATAAACCCAACACCGGACATAAGACATTAGTTACTACGTACTCCAACATTTCTCATTATTCCTTCGAAGATCTGGAGGGATAGGGGCTGATGATGATGATGAATTGCTTCGTTCCACGAAGTATCAAAAATCTTAATTATTTAAGAAATACATACATTTTAATCACTGAAGTCCTAAAACTATTACTTCAATATCTAACGAATTTCCGTCGTGCGTCCCGAACATTGTTCAACTTATCAAAGATTTAAAATAGATCTCTAATGAATTGCACAAAACAATGCAGCTGTATTTTATCTTATACGGGTTTTATTGTTGACTAATATATTAGGTTCAATGATCTTATCATTATCATCAGCATCGTATACTTTTGGAAAAGGTAGCTTTATAATATACTAGCTGGTGCCCGCGACTTCGTCTGCGCAGGATAAGATTTTAGTTTTTTTATAAAAAGTATCCTATGTTACTTTTAATACCTCCAAGAATTGAAAAAGTGTACATGATGATCGGTTAAGTAGTTTTCGCGTGAAAGCGTAACAAACATCCACGCTTTCACATTTATAATATTAGAAAGGATACTAATAATAATATACCTAAAGCTGAAGAGTTTGTTTGTTTGAACGCGCTAATCTCAGGAACTACTGGTCCGATTTGAAAAAAAAATTCAGTCTCAGATCAGAGTCATTTATCCAGAAAGGCTATAAGGCTATATAATATCACGTACTGTCAACAGCTAGTACTGATTATATATAAGAATTCAGACTTTTTCTAAGGGATCAAGAATTAGGGAAGTGACAAGGGGCCGGCAGTCTTCACGTTCCTTGAGGGAGCCCTATTTTCTGCAGTGGGCGGATAGAGGCTGATGATGATGAACTAGGGCTAAACTATGTTTTTAGTATTAATAAAAGAAATACAATGTTTCCCTTTTTGATAACAATATTTAAATACTTACCTCAATAAAGCCCTTGCTTACCGTAAGAATGAATACCGTAATTCCGATACCCTTTCGGCAAGACCTAGGTGATTTATCAACGGGTTGAAACGTAATATAGTTATTATGGATTAACGGCAGAAATTATGCTGCTTATCATATTAATATTACTTATTCTTTCTTACATGGCACAGCAGAGCTTCTGAAAAAATCTAACAATGTTCTATGTTTAAAAGATTATCTGTCTCTGTACAAGTGCTACTTTAAAATAATTTATGATGTCATATTAGAAAAACCTTAACGTAACCGATAACAGCCGAGTGTGGCCGAGGGCACCCGAGATCCGAGATTGTGCCCATTTTTCGTCCAAATTGCGCCCTTTGTTATGCAAAGCGCGCAAGCGCCGTGTGCGGGCCCCCGGTGCCCCGTGCCCCGTGCACCGCGCCCGCGTGACACGCTTATCGGGGCATCGCTCGTTCAATGCTAGTGACCGATTAGAATATTTCATCACCCGTTTCGGTAACATTTTTTAATCACCCGATACGGGCCAGTATGTTAACCTAATTTGGGCACTTCCGTCTAAACTATTTTGGACAAAGCATTTTTGTCTATATTCAAATCTTAAAGTAATGTCACAACAAAAGGGGTAACGTGATGAATGCGTGCGTGTTATGAGAAATTGACGGATATTAAGGTTCCAATGCCTCATTTGGGAAGAGTTATTTGGATATATGTGATATGTCACTGGGATCTTGGACTGTGTTTATATAATAATTGTACAGTTTACACAATAATTGGTTCTTTTAGTGACAAAAAACCGGTCTCTTAGTCTACACTGTACATATTACCTATATCTAGCAAGAAATCATCTTTATTTATTCAACCGACTTTAGCCATTGCAATCGCCAATCACCTAGCAATACCAGTCAGTTTACTCCTATACAAATCTAATAAAGTTTTTTAAATTATGTTTGTTTGCTTATTTAAGCGCGCCAATTTTCGGAACCTAGTAGGTAGGTAGTTTGAAAAATTGGCGCGCCTAATTGATCTGAAAAATTATCTTAATATATTATGGCGCAACTTTTGAGATAGAATATTTACAGAACAGTTTTTTTTTTTATTACTGAAGTATTGACTGTATTGACTAAAAATAGTTCAAACTATTTCGAGCAGCATCTTTGGTTCCTTCGGACCTTAGCAGATGAACATACCTAAAATTCTTCAGGATTGACACTACCTACTCAATATATTATAAGACGAGATAACGCCTCTATTGAGAAATAGGACGGTTTGGACTCTGTCTGTCTGGGTTTATTATAAAAAGTCAGTAGTTTATTTTAAAAAATGACAATATGTTTGGGATGGTCATTTCGATGATGAACTGATGACTTTATAGTCAGTTTAGGAGTTGCTATTCTACTTGATATGACGAAGGTCTCATCGTCGATACAAGAACTCGAATGGTACGTGGTGGTCTACTCACAAAAGTGCCTACGTTCGTGAGATAATGGATTCATTTGATGATGATGATTAATTAATTAATTTCATCATCATCATCATCATCAAACCCTTTCTCTTTACTGCTGTACATCAATGAACACCGAGACGGCCGATTCCAGCCGCCCTTATCCAACGCGGAAATGGTCGTACCTTTTACCTAAACAATTTCATCATCATCATCATCAGCCTTTATCCATCCACTGCTGAAGATGCCTCCCTCAATGAACGGCAAGACGGCCGTTCCAACTCGGGTCCAACAAGGACCGGCCACAGTACGGAGATTAATTAACCAATTTCTGATCTATAATTCCAGTTTTCATATGATTAATGTTAAATGTTATAGTTTAGATTTATTATAATAGTGTAGATACAATTCCGAGCACGTCCAAACTGCACCACGTCCAGATACTGATCTATTTGTGACTCCAGCATCACACGACTTTCGTTTCACCTAAAGAATATTAAAAAAGATCAACTTTTAAATACTAAAACTATTTTAATATAGGAAACATTTTGCTGAACTGACTACCTATATAGAAGTTCCCTTTCTATGTCCTACTATGCACGGGTCTCGTCCTCGAAATCAGGCGAGGTGGGTATTATACCATATCGGCCTTTGCAGTGCTCCAATGCGTATTGGTAACCTTAACATACCCTCAAATAGTATATTCATTTAATTTCATCATGCGAGCAGGAAATTTTTGATGACTCAAACCCACACATCTCACTTTTAAGTCGACCTTTACCAACCAGACCAACGTCACTCACAACCGACTATGTATTTAAGCTAATTAAGAACACAGTTGAGCAACAAAGCTTTTCTAAGCAACGAACAGGTTTTCTAAGCAACGAATCGGTTTTCTAAAAAAACGAATAGGTTTCCTAAGCAACTACTAGATCTATATTAAGTTAACATAGACTAATATCTGATTTGGCTCAGGTCATTATTTTATAAGGGTTATGGTTATGGGTAAAAATTTATTGACAGAAAAGGAGGTAAACGTTTAGATAAGAAATTACAAAACCGCAGAAAAAAATGTAACTATTTGATAAGTATAATGAATATTGGAAAAGTATCTAAGATATGAACTTGATATTATTGCAGATGCTTTGTCTTTGTTGTAAGAGAGATCAAAATTTTTGAAAAACCACATTGAAAACCTAAAGAAAGACTCAAATTCCCTGGTATAGGAATGTAATTACTAATTTCTATATCAATAAAACACTTCTTGATAAAACTTATTACGAAATCAATTTTACTTTTATCCATAACTAGCTGTTGCCTGCAGCTTCGCCCGCGTTACTCAACTCCTATAAGTCACAGCGTGATGTCATATAGCCTATAGCCTTCCTCGATAAATGGGCTATCTAACACTGAAAGAATTTTTCAAATCGGACCAGTAGTTGCTGAGATTAGCGCGTTCAAACAAACTCTTCAGCTTTATAATATTAGTATAGATAATGTTTTTTATAGTATAATGGCTTAAGTAATTAGAAAACCTTATTCACATTCTTTAGTTTTTGCGGAGTTTCCAAATGCTTATAAGAAACTTATTCCCAATAAGAATCTATAATAATATAGCTACACTAATATTATAAAGAGGTAAAGTTTGTGAGGTTGTAGTACGTTCAATTAGTTCAATGGATCCAGAGATAGCTCTATGGATCCATTGAATAATTAAACTTGAACGATTGAACGATTTTGAAAGTTCTTTTACCAATAGAGAGCCACATTATTTGTAAGTTAGGCTATAAACATCAGTCCGGGTACGGCTGTATTAGTACGTTAAGCAGGCAACAGCTAGTGTGGAATATTCTTGTTCGAACATTAATTGATCATGGCATAAATGTCAGAATCGTGGCACATACACGTCTTGCGGTACTAAAATATATCTGCATTTTGCAACATGTATGAACATAAGGGCAATATAGTTTAATGGGATCAGATCCTTACCTCCACATTAAAATATTAGGTTATTCTCCTATTAGATTAAATTGTCTATTTTTTCATTAACGCCGGGAAAAGCGTGGGACTCGCTGCGCCCGAAAGCTGGTAAGTGGACGCAGCTCTACCCACTAAAACCCGGCGAGTGCCACCAATGCCGCCTTTGGTGAGGTGCTCCGGATTTAAGGAGAAAACAGGGCACCTCGACGGCTAGTTAGTCCCCCAAGGGACCGACGCCACCTCTACAGTGGGGTTGTCCTTGCCCCCTCTTATATCCCCTCTTCCTACAAGAGGGGTACAATTTGCTTCGCACAAGTGCTGGTCACACTTTAGGTTACTGAGCCCCACCGCCACGTGTAGTATATTTACCTATATACAATAATTAGAACATGTCCTTTAAGTAATATAATATTATAAGCGATCAGGATTACATTATTTTTTTATTACGATTACATATTATAGGTTCGTTTAGGTTTTTTAATATTAATATAAGTTAATACGTACTAAAAACATGAATTTTTTCTTCATTTTTCTTCACAATAATAATAATAAGTTTATTAAACAATAATAATATTACAAACAAAAGATTTTCATTTAAACATAATATAATAATGTGTAACAGATATATAGGTTAATATTGCAACATTCAACGTATTTAACATGTAGGTATCACAGTATTGGAAATTAGAAAATATCAATAAATTTATATTTATTTAAGATGTCTCACAGAAGATAATTTATACAAGTGTCAGTAATAATACTGCCTGTTCTATCATTAAATGGAGAATAAGAAACAGTAAATAAGAGTTAAAAAAAATACAGTCTGACGTGCCACTAAGACAATTGCCATTTTTTTCCATTGCAATTGAAGCCATTTGAGAGTGATTTCTTGCACTAATTATTAAATTTTAAAATTAATATGTATAAATAGTATTCTAATGTTTACGCGAATTTCACTCATTATCATGAAACAATTTTTTACGGATTTTATCGCGTGCGGTAAAATAAAATAAATTTTTATAAAACTGTTTTTTTAGGAACAAAAATAAAAAACACAGGAATTGTCCCCTTTTAAATGGTTTTCCTGTTTTAAAACCTATATATACATTATAATGAAACAATTTTTTACGGATTTTATCGTGGTTTATTAAGTTTTTTACAAGCCCGACGTTTCGGATACTTTACAGCAACCATGGTCACGGGAGGACTGAGGTGTCATACGTCCTAATGTTACAAAGTTATTCGAAAATATCCTATGATACATCATCAGGATACAAACGTCGGGCTTGTAAAAATCTTAATAAACCGCGATAAAATCCGTAAAAAATTGTTTCATTATAATGTATATATAGGTTTTAAAACAGGAAAACCATTTAAAAGGGGACTTTTCCTGTGTTTTTTATTTTTGTTCCTAAAAAAACAGTTTTATAAAAATTTATTTTATTTTACCGCACGAATATGTTGAAAAAACTGGGGTGTTTTACCTAGTTTTCCCCAAGTTTTGTTACAACTCCAGAAACGCCTATAAATTGATAATGGAATGTTTGAATAAAAACATTGCTTGACTGTAGGTAAAATTACCTAAAATGATGTAAATATATCTAGGAGAGTTTCCTATATTTTATCATCATCATCATCAGCCTCTATCCGTCCCTCGTTGAACATAGGCCTCCCTCAATGAACGCCAAGATGTTTTCCCACCTGGCAACACTTCATCTACCAGAACGCGGCCTCCATGGCTTGTGTTTGCGGAAATATAAATGTAGGTACCTAGAGATAAAATTACCTAAGTGTATTAAAAATATATTTTATACATTGTATTTTTAATAAAGTGATCCATAGACAAGAGTATTACTTTTTACATGACAGTGACATTAAAGCCACTGCAAATACGAAGTAATTAGTTTTTGTAACATAATTGAAACTCGTCCGCATAAAACAACAGGTCGTTTGACGCGTTCCTTGAATGTTAATTAACAGTCATTATAACGTGTGAGCTTCCTGCGGAGTCAGTCGCCAGTTTTTAGACAATTTGCATGCCTCAGAACAATGCCGCGTAATATCTAGAATTAACCGGGAGCTTGTCGCCGCACAATAAACAATACACACAGCCCGGCAAAAACAAACTATAGAAACGTCGCCAACAAGAAGAATAGGAAAATTGCTTTTGTTTAAAAAAAATCGTTCGTGTCTCGAGATGAGCGCGCCTATGCGTGGTCGCGGACCAATCGCGCGCAGCCGCTGCCCGCCCATGCCGCGCCGGCCAATCGCCGCGCTGCCACAGACGCAAGAGCAGTTTCCTTTTTTAAAAAGTTTCGCCCTCAACTTCCATCCGATTTCCCGCCTCGACTTCTTAAGTTATGGTGGAAAAAATTCATTGATTTATTTATTAGTACACGAGTTCTTGCGCGTTAAATTATGATGTCGTCGGTGGGTATATTTTGGTCTCGATTGATTTTTTATTGGAAGAAACGTGTCCGCAATGAGCAATGCGCAGATGAATCTAAGCGATTGGCCACTTTCTTTGGCACGTTCCCACGTCGAGCGGCCATCGGTAGTCGCGGCACACGCGCCGGAGTGGCGGTCGTTGATCATAATGCAAATGCACTTATTAATGAACTTAACAACTAAATGACTTGTCGTCATCACTATCGACATGCATCCGTCCACTTCTGGACATGTGTATTTCAATGATCGTCAAGACGGCCGATCTCGTAATATCGATTTACCTAAATCCTTTTCATGTAGGTACCTATCCAAATCGATAAGTTACATTTTATATTAGGTATATCATGTTATACTCCATGAATATTATCTTGGTTAATGTATATATAAAATCTTGCCATGTCTATTGTAGATTTTATTAAATTTATGTTTTTCTGTGTATCTCTTCATGTCTCTGTGTGTCTCCTGTTTGTGTCGAATAAATGTTTCTTTCTTTTCTTTCTTTCTTTCAATTCTTTTTATATGTAATATATGGTGTAAAATGTTATAGATATTTGCATGTTACAGTACTATCAAATTATCCTGGCTACATGAACACAGCATCAATGCGCTGAAATTTGAGCCTAATAAAATGTTACTAACATGTAAAAATAAATTGACAGTACATAGATTGGAACAAAGTTGGTACATATTTAGAAACTGCGAAATATAAGTGTGTTGAAGAATCAACAGCATATAAAATTTTAATAATTATTTAATTCGATTTAAATTAATACACTTTTCAAATGCACTTAAAACCAAACAATTTCAAAACTTAGATTTTAATTTTTTACTTTATTTAACACTTTGATTTTGAATACACAGAAGTGTAACTAGTTTATTATTTAAGAGAATTGTTATATACCTACACTATATCTACGCGTAGGTCTATAGGTTATAATATAATACTCAGGTTCTACTTAGATACTTTTAACTATTACGAAAACAATGTATTTTTAACAGTCAGTCTGTTAAAACTACAGCGGTTTGTTTGCTTATTTATACATTTCCTATTCCCATTTGTACACTAAGTTTTCACGTTTTGCAATTAAATATAAATACAAGTGCAGAAAGTCAATAATATAAATAATTCCAGGTAAGTGATATTAAAAATAATAAAATTATTGTAAGGATATCTTATAACCACCAAACCAATTTAACGCAGCTAAATTAATATAAGTAAAAACAAAGATTCTTTTGAGTTGCTTTCGACAGTTCTTGTGGACTCTGGATTCGAACCTGTTGTCAGCTTAACTGTGATATTGCTGCATAAAAATGTGATATGCATAAAAATTATGTTTCGAACTATGAAGACTGTTTTACCTACGTATTTGATTAATCACTCACAATCTTTGGCATAGTTCAATTTGTATACAATACCAATAATGTTATTTCATTGACTGTATCTTGTGGATAGAAACTGATATATTGTTTTCGTGTTGGTAAGTGAAGACAGAAAACATTCAAAGGATCATTACTTTGATAGATCAATAGTCTTTTGACCGTTACTTTACGGGAGAATAAAAGGTCATCTGTAATTGTTTAACCCGTTATTTTACCAGCGGAAATGTTACGGCCTTGCTGATTTAGATTATACACTTTATATATTAAATATTTGACTGGTACGGAACATCTGATACTGAAATTATTTCCATGTTTTCCACTTTTATTTCGCGGAGCTCGATATTTTGACATTATCCATGAATGTCTTGTTCACGAGAGTAGATTCGTAGATAATGTCGAAATATCGAGCTCCGCGAAGTAAAAGTGGAAAACACGGTAAATATCCCGTTTTAGTAATGAAAATAACCATGTTAACTTAAAATCTGACACTAAGTTATCTTTAAGCACAAATTTAGTTCGGTGCCCTAGTATTTACTTCTTGAAATGCAATATAACAAATATACATCAAAAAGTTTTGAAAATCCATAAGTGCGCGCGTAATCTCATTTTCCTCACTAAAATTGATTATTTGTTGCTTAACAACGAATAAACAGTCTGATATAAATGCACATTTATTAGTTGTAGGTACCTTAGATTTCCATAAATAATAATAATAATAATAACAGTGAATTGAACGCTCATATTAATTGAGAAATTCCGCAGTGTGTTACTTTTGAATTTCGATGATAAAAACAATGATTATTTGTAAAATACACGTCTAAGAAATTGACCTGTTAGTTGCTTGGAAACGAATAACAGTCTGATATTTTTGTAAAATACACAATCGTATCCTTAGATCTTTTTTAAATAATATTTAATAGACAGCGAATCTTATGTTCATATTATAAATTAAGAAACTCGCTGCATTGTGACTTTAGATGATTAAAAAAAATATTCCGCTGCGATAATTTTTTCGACCAATTTCCCTGCCACATACAGACAGAAAATACGGACGTTCATGAAAGATTATTTTAATGTTATTATTTACTTTGATAAATAAAACAATTGTTATTATAATATAATTTATTTCACGGACAAATTATTGTACTTGATGAAGTCCACTCGTATGAACCTATAAGTTCGATATAAATAACAAAAAATCATTTCAATTTCGAGAAAACTGCTTTATGACAAGTCGATAGTAGAGCACTCTTTATCTATATGTATATAAGTAGGTATTATTTAATTCTACTGCTTAATTAAGGTCTTGTTAATCTTTTTGTAAGTACAGGTACTTTAGTACTAATATTATTTATTCTGTGGTACAGGTATTAATTTTGTAGACTAGAAGTACCTAGTGAGTTGTCAAGTACAGTCAGTTTCCACGATACCGGGATACTAGTTATGTTCACATTTATGAAACGTTCATAACTAAAATTTTTATTTTTAATACAGAATTCTTATAATTGATATATTTTCTTCTAATATAAATTTTATTCAGATTCCAAATTTGCTACACTTGGAACTTCTTGACAGCGATAAAAAAAACAAGTTAATAACCCAGGTAATTATCAACTAAATATCATTTCACTTGAAAAAAAACCTGTATAAGTGAAACTAATATTCAAAATTTTACATTTTCAAAATTTCGAATGTAACTTTCAAACAATAGTCAAAACAGCGATAAAATCTGTAAAAATCTGTTTTCTTGTAGAGTGAATTTGCGAAAATATATTATATACATATATTTTTTTATATCGCAGAGAAATCTTTATGGATGCAGCCAAAATCTTCGGGTAAATCCTAATGTGGGACTCGCACCTGGTAGTGTCAACCCTAACTAAAACCACTGCGAGCGCCTTCAGCCGCTTTTTGAGAGAAATATAAAATAATAAGCTAACCTTCTCTATCCTTTATTTTTCTTTTTCATGGTTTACTCTTACTTCGTTTTACCAAGGATTCGAAGCTTTCTGAATAATGAAATAGAGAATATTTATTCCTAATAGGCCTGTAGAGAACTCGTTCCAGCAAGGAACTTTTTTGATGAGTGCTACGTTTACTCGCTTTACAAAAAAGAGTAAACGAGGTTTGATTATTATAACACAAATATAAAATATATAAACTTACGATCCAAAGTCTTTAAAGCTCGTGAGCTATTAAAGCTCCTAATTACATAAAAAAATCAGATGTAGATGTAGATATGTTTTAGTGCGCCCTAAAAAATTCAAAAAACTTAATAACATTAACAATTATATGTACACTTATTTTTTATGTTTCTTCAAATATATTTCATAAAGTTAGTCAATTATTGTTACCATCTGTCATTGACTCTTGTCCTTCACTTCTGGTACTGGTTGGAGAGGACATGCATCTATCTGAATGATTTCCGCCATCTTGCTTTGTATTTCGATATATTCTAGGATTAATCGCATCAGGTAAGCGATGAATATGAGAAGTCTTGGATTGTCATTCGTTGATGACGTTTTTCTTAACTTAACAGCAAAGAGACGAGACTACGTACTAACAAACTTTTTTGGGAATAGTCCTTATGTTTGACAATGATTACCGCCATTATTTTAATTAAATATGGTATATATAATCTGTACCTATAAATCAGATATAATCTGCACACATTTATAGTGTCAACAATATTAATAATAATAATATGTTGGGACAACCCACACATGGCCATTTGATCTCAAACTAGCCTGTTCTTATGGTAACCAGACAACAACATACTTCTAAATAAAAAAAAAACAATACTATAGACAAATGATCATGCTCATCACACAAACATTTGTCCTGGGTGGGAATCGAACTCACGACCTTCTGGTTTAGCAGTCAGGGCTACTAACCACTAGACCAACAAGCCAGTCTTCAATAAAACGACTATTATGGAGGAATATACTACTTTGGAGGAAACTATATTATATTATAATTACGCACATACATACACTATAAAAACTAATCTCCGTCTGTATAAATCTATACAGAAGAGCCATTGAACAACCGCTAGTAACAATAAAAAAGATGCAGTAAACAGGTTTTAAATATATTACATAATCAAAGAAACATATTTCATAAATGGAATTCTAGAGAAGTAAAAAGAAACATCCAGTTGAAAAATCCAGGACTGATGCCAAGAAAAGACAGAAGCCAAAACCCAGCTGCAATGCACCATTGATATTATTCTTATGACTACAAATAACCTGAAGGTATGTGACATCCAACACATAACCGGATAGAGTAGTAATGGAGGCCATAAAATTCCTAAACTGGTCAATGATTTGTCACTGACGTAATAGCAATTTAACCAACCAGTGATCTGTAAGTACGTCCTATCGGCCAATAATCCAACAATGTCCATCATTCGGCCAATCAGAGCGCAGAACTGGCGCAGCGTCGCAGCACAAATTTGGCGGAATTTGTTTTCATACAAAACACATAACATTACCGCTCTATTACGGTTATATGCACGTTGGTATGTGATGACGACCCGCGCAATGAATAAATAGGTATAAAAGTTGGCTGTCACGGAACGTTCGAAAATTGTAACGAAAGATTGACAGCCTCGTACCGCTTGCCGTCACGGCATTCAAGACTATTTTTATTAACATAAAAACTGGGATTTTAACCTGCGATAAGTAAAGATCCACCATTCAAAATTTCAAATCAAATTATATTAATAAATCAATTTTCCAAAACACATATCATTTCCCTAATTAGATTGGGCGTTAAATCGCTAAACAACCATTTATAATCTGTACATTTAAAAAATAATGCATAAAAAACTCGTCAAAGATATTGTCAGGAGATACGGGTCTGTGTTCGCAGGCTTCGTCCTAAAAAAAAACTCCTCAGGCGATCCGTGACTTCTATTTTTTTGTTTTATTATTTTTAATTCATATTATCGTCCGGCTAACCCCTTTAATTTTGTTTTTAAGTATGGTCCTCGGTATTTCGAAATACTTTGTATGTTAGCTGTGGTGTTTTATAGATTTTTAATTGAAAAATAAATAGGGATCATTTTTAAGAAGTTTTTTTGTTAATCCATTTGATTCTTGCACGAAAAATTATTTTCACATTTTTTAGTTCGGTTTGAAATTAAAGCGCGTTTTTTAGTTTTCTTTTTTAATTATTATTTGTTTATTTTTGCATTTTGAATTTCTTTTTTATTATTTTTGTTGATAAGACATATATAAAATTATTAAATATGTATTTATTTGTTAAGCCATTACTGCTTTCACTGATCATCTAGGTATTGATTTATACAATTTCACCTATAAAAAAATCTTGAGAATTACTGTGTAGCTCATGATGTCAATAACACCTATAAAATTTCGAACAAATTCACAAGAGGTGTCGCTGACATCAATGAACACCGTCTCGGTATCCTCGGATCTGCTCTCTGCCCCTCCCTGCGGTTGGGGGGTGGTACCTTTTTGTACCTCGTTGCTGGTTGAGTTATTATGTGGGAACACGATTTCATATCACATACGCTTATATTGTATAGAACCAATTTTTATCAGTATTTCGTATAAATAAGATTTTGGTTATTTTCATTACTAAAATTATTTAAAACGGGATATTTACCATTCACGTGAACAAGACAATCGTAGATAATGTCGAAATATCGAGCTCCGTGTAATAAAAGTCAAAAACATGGTAAATATCACGTTTTAAATAATTTTAGTAATATTTATACAGCTTTACAATATCTATTGTAAAGTATCTATATATTGTAATATCTATTGTAAAGTATCTCTATATTACAATATCTATAGTATAGTATCTTATTGAACGTTAACGATTCCTAAGCTCACTGAGAAGAACTTTCGCCAGTTCTTCTCAGTCACAAACTCGGGTGTATTACTCGGACGGGTGTTGTACAGAACCCGCGCTTCCGTGTCATACCCATATGACACTGTTCATGGAGTCGAAGGGGTTTTGGATCTGGTAAGAAAGTTCTCACAAGAGGACCATGACACTAAGTTAACGTCATGTGATTTGGTAGTATTTTCCATATTTAAAATTAGCTGTTGTCGATTTTGGTATTTTAAGCAATCAGTGTGCCTCGCTAAGCAAGATAATAGACATCGTAGAAGAAAAATCTGTTGTCTCTCCTCGACTTCTTATGTTTTTCTTATGTTACTTGGATAGGAAAACTGGTGAGTGGTCGACGTCGCCCATGAACATAAACAAATTTACCTGTAACTATCCCTGGCAACTCATTTGTGTGTTGCCTATCCTGAGACATACAATTTTAAGACTATGTGCCAGTAATTACACTGCCTGTCTTGCCCTTCTCTCCGAAACACAGCAATGCTGTTTCACGGGAGAAACAAGCAAGAAGGCGGTACCCATGCAGCCGGGAGCGCGGCTCAGCGCATCCTTCCCACCGGTAAAGCCTACCACCATGTCTATTTAGATAATATCTGATCCATAAAATCGAATTCTTTCGGTAACCTTTTGCCGCATGGAACGCATAAAAGGCGAATTTTAATGAATGACAAGACGATATCTCTCATAGAAACTAAGTGACATATAACTATTACTCCTTACCAATAACCCATCTATTCAACTAATTTTTCATAAACAAAAAAATCTCCTTCATCAGACAAGATTACGAACTAAGGTAGAATCTGAAGTACAAAGACTGTGAGTGGTACTGTTATACACAATCAGAGCATTATTCAGTGAAATGCAAAGTATGAAATGCATAATGTTAACGAGATCTGGTTATATAAGTAATATTTTGCATTTAATAAGGTACATAGCGTGGCCGTGGGCGATCCGAGATGGCCGATCTCAAGTATGAAATTATTGGGAAACGGGGTTCGTGTGCGATGCATCTGCTCGCTAATGCTGGAAATGCACCTTAAGATAAATCTTCGAGATTATTCCAACTTTTCGCATTCACTACTTTTTTATTTGCATATTTATTCAGCGTATGTTTTTGCGACATTAAAATAATATTAAATATAAGCTTTTGAATTGGTTGCTTAGTGCTTTGAAATTTTGTTCAATATATATCTTGTTACATACATAACATAATAACTGTATGTATGTATATATGACATATCTATACGTATAATAAACTGTATATGTAGGCGAGTGTGCTCCTCCGTCGGTCACGTCGTCACTTTCCATCAGGCGAAACAGTGGCTAAATGCAAGCCTATCAATCATTAAAAAAATATTGTATAGGCTAGTATAATACTTCAGTAATCAACTTTATATGTTATGTTGATCTAGTTTCAAGAGGATTTAGTTCTGGGAATACAGATGACGGTCATAATATTTTCAGCAGCCTCGACTTACCAGTGGTAGATTCAATTGATGTTCAAAAAGCTGTTATATTGATTCTATTTAAAACAATATTTGACGATCTCTGTGGCTCAATGGTTAGCGCAGCGGGTTCGACTCCCGCCAAGGAACAAAAAAGTTTTCTGTGTTCCTGGGTCATGAATGTGTATTATATAATAAAAATCTTAAATATATGTATAGTATAAAAGTATTAAATATATTTCCGTTGTCTGGTACCCGTAACACAAGTTCTTCCAGAACTTACCACGGGACCAGATTGGCATGATGTAAAAGCGTCAATAGATATTATTATTATTATTAAAAAAAAAAAACAATTCGTCGAAGTACCTAGAACTAGCGTGTATTGCTTACTACTTTCTATGCAAGGTCTCATCCATCTTGACGTATTCTGATACTAATACCAGTACTAATGTTAATTATTCATCGAAAGGCAGGCGCAGGGAGACCAAGGTAACTTAGGAAAATATTCAGGATAATAAAAAAAAAACAGGCGCAAGACATAAAGCTTAAAAAGTAACTAAATACATGTAAAATTGATCACCTACCTAGTCTCCTAGCTGATCTAAACCTTAAGGTATATAAATAAGTATATAAAAGGTCAATATTTATATAAAACCTGTATTATATAAATATTTTACAATAAATAATAGTATGCCTGTAATCTATTAAAGGGTAATGCTCATAATTGCCGATCCGTCCGGTGGCCGGTCCGTGTTGGATGCGAGTGGCGAGGCATCGGTCGTCTTGGCGTTCTTTGAGGGAGGCCTATGTTCAGCAGTGGACGGATAGGGGCTGATGATGATGAAATAATAATATAACGTGATCTTTAAGTAAAAACTTAATTAACGTTCTATCTATTTGCTGCTTTCAATGCATAATATGGATTATACATCCACATGCATTCATTAAAAAGCAGTACACATTCCAAAATTGCCTTTTTTACAATTTTTGTCTGTCTGTCCGTCTGTCGTGCGTCTGTTTGCTCCGGCTAATCTCTGAACCTGCTAGGCCGATTTTGATGGGACTTTCACTGGCAGATAGCTGATATTATAAGGCGTAAATTTGACCATAACAATAATCATCATCAATCCAAACGGCTGTAAAATATCTAAGTAAACGCGGGCGAAGCTGCAGGCAACAGCTAGTATTTAATATATTCTCACAAAATGTGATTAGACCTTTGATGTAGTGAGTTTGGATGTCAAACATTTAGGGGAACTTTCGAGTACACGATAAATGTAACGTGATCCGGGAATGAGATTCATTCACTATTTTATAGTTGGATCTGTTTTATGTTTCCTAATTTAAATTCATTCGTTTCATACATTCGACTTATTCCAACATGTTTTTTTCTGAATCTGATCTATAAAATCTGTATTAAATTGGAATGTTTGAAATCAGAAAATAGAAGTGTTACAACTCTTCTACTAACGAAGCTTAAGGGTAAGTTTAACGTGTGGATGTAGTCCAGGAGCAATTTTTCACAAGAATAAAGTGCTTTTCATAATTTTTACATGTTCTTTAAATAGTGACGTATGAGATATTGAATTAACTTGGTTAAGTTTCAAATTTAAAAAACGAAATTCCCATGATTTTCATTTTTATTCTGCAGAGATATAACGGAACTGTCTACGAACAGCCTGGTAGAGGGACGAAGTATAGTTATTGATATACATAGCAGGTAAATAGCCTGTTTTAAATATTGTCACATACTTTTTGATGTGAAACATCTATTGACGCACCTTGGCTGTAAAATCGGCTCGAATGCCGTGACGGCAAACGTCACGGCATTCGAGTCGGCGTGACATTATCTTGCTTTTTTGGATCTTTCGTTACAGATTATTATTAATTATGAATTCTAATATTATCATGGTTCACATTTGTCACGCTTCCAGTGACGGACAACATTTTTTTTAAATTATGAGAGGACATTGAACCGAATCCAAGTTCAAATATTGACACATACATAAATTGTGTTCAAGTGTGAGCCGGCGGCCGGCGGCGGGGCGGGGCGGGACACCTGTACCATTTAAATGTTCTCCCAAATCGATATTTTATGTGACCACCTCTGTAATTAAGTGGGAATTAATCATCGTGAGGCCGACGGTGTTCACGCCTAGGTTGTGATTAACACTCTCGTGTTCATTTTATTTACTTTGTACGGCACGCCATCTTTTTTTAATTATTATCGATTTGTGTTGCTGGCGTGGCGACATACTTACTCGAAGGCTATCGTGAAGAAATATTTAAAATCCATTCAAATCACATCACCTTTCATCATCTTCATAAGCCATCACCATCAACTTCATCATCATCATCATTCCTTAAGACCAATGTCAAATATTGTGGCGTTAGTGTTAAATCAACAGTGAACGCTAATTGGCGATAGTGATGCTGAGTTTGAGCTTCAAGTAATTCCGCCGACTGTTGTAAAATTACAATATTTTTACACGTAAGAATACATAAAGTAAATTTTAAGAATTGCCCTTTTTTCTTTTTCTTTTTCTTTTACGCCGGGAAATGCTCTGAGGCATCCCGCCTGGGGAGTGGGTCTCCCCAGGTAGGTATGTGGGACTCGCTGCGCCCGAAAGATGGTAAATGGACGCAGCTCTACCCACTAAAACCCGGCGAGTGCCACCTGTGTCGCCTTGGTGAGGTGCCCCGGATCTGTTAAGCTGACAGGGCAAAAGAATTGCCCCTGCTACCTACTCCTTTGAAAGTTGAACTGATTGTATAAAAAAATTGCGACACAAGAGCTTAATAGATCGTCATACACACACCATACAGACATATCACCCGCAAGATAAGCAAACCTTGGGATAAATCATAAACCTGGCCAAATTTGGTTTGGGTTGCGGTTGTACCGCGTCTTATGTAGGTACTTGGGTACCACCATCCTGCCTTTCTACCTTTGATCAGCAGCTGTGCTGGCCCCAGACGAACTGTACATGGCCACCATTTGGCACGTCTGGTAGCATCGAGCATATAACCGGATAAAGTACTTAGTAATGTGAGCCAAAAAATTCCGAAACTGGTCAGTGAATTGTCAGTAACGTAATAGCAATTCAACCAATCAGTGATCTGTATGTACGTCCCATCGACCAATCATCCATCAATGGCCGTCAAACTTGGCGGAATTTCTTGTCATACAAAACTCATAACATTACCGGTCTATTCCGGTTATACGCTCGATGTCTGGCAGTTTGCGAATTGCAACGAAAGTAAAAAAAAAATTAAATTACCATCAACAACTACAAGTATGTCCAGGTACCCGTATACCGATGATTCTTGGATGAAACAATTGTCCACTTCTACCTCTGCAGGCCACTCCTCAGGCCAGTTGCCACTACATTGCAGGCCATAATTATCAAAACTCTGAATATCCCATGAATATCCATACAATGTGAAAGGTATTGCATAAATAAACTAATAAATAAATAAGGCCGCGGTTAATAACAAGCCTGCGCCTAAATAATGATTGCCAAGAGGCAGTATTACATTAAATTTCGTCCGTTTTATGGCGTCTACTTTTTTTTGTATTTTACCGCTTAACCACTATAATCAAAACGTTTTGATGAGTATATACTTACCACAACATTTTGATCATCTTTGGTATATTGTACAATTAAAACTATGGGAGGAGTGCTCCTCGAAAAAATGCGAGGAAAGGCTTACGAGCTTAACATAAGTTAAGGACATTTTATTACGAATTTTTCATTATTTACTTTTTTCAATCCGATGCGTCTTTTTTACTTTTTCGTAGTCATTGTTGAAAATATTTTTTTAACAGGATTTAAGCATAAAACGACGGAACTCATTTCTCTATTTAATGCGATAATGTTTATTTTATTCTATTTATTAAGTTTCTTTCGCCGTTTATTCTTGCTGAAGTCTAATAATATCCTATAATGCAATATAGTTCCATATTCAAGAAAAAAGAAAAGAAGAAAATTTGTGCTTATTTGAATTAATAAAATAAAAAAATTAATAATAATACATGCTTCTTTTTAATTTGTGTAAAAATAATATATTATGTACTTACGTATAAATATTGTGTTAGGTATTTCCCGTTCATATTTAATTTTAAGAACATTCATGTCTTCAATGACAGCTCGAGTCAGACTTGAATAACTAGGTTGTAGAACTAGTTTTTGTGAGGAATGTTTAGTAAAACTCATAGCAAGAGATGCTATTTCTCTATCCATAAATAACCTACATTTGAATAATCCTATTTTTATATATTTCAATATTAATTCACCTCAAAACCAACTCTTTTCGCATGTAAATGATGAAATTGTTATACTTTTTGTATGTCTTTTTTAACTAAGAAATGTATAGACATGATTGCTCACACTGATATCGTTGAAAACCGTGTAGTCACACAATCTTGTTTTAAAATCGATTTAAAAACGCAGGAACGCAATGTTTAATAATAATAATTAAGCCCGTATTAAAATAGCTGTTCCTCAAAACTATCATAATATTTGGAAATGACAACACTAAACTATGTTTAGTATCTACTTAAATATTAAAATCAAATCGAGAAAACTCAGACAGTTGTCTAGCGTACCCCACCATGGTCCAAGCCTTGTCGTAGCGGTGGGGCTCTCTAACCTAAGGTGGGGTAGCCTAAGGTGAACCTAGATCCTAGGGCGAAGCCAATTGATCGGAGGGAAGAGGGGACAAATGAGCGAGGATGGGAACCGTACCCCATTGCACTGTCCCGACGTTGGGAGGGGTTATTCTGTGGTATACCCCTCCGTGGAAGTGGCGTCGGTCCCTTAAGGGATTGACTAGCCGTCGAAGTGCCCTGTTGCTCAACAGAACCAAAAACCAAAAAACACCAAAGGCGGCATTGGTGGCACTCGCCGGGTTTGAGCGGTGCAAAAGAAAAGAAAAGTGTTTTAACGAAAAAACAGTAAAACATTTCATAATTAAAACATAATTAAATAGCATCATTAAATTGTTTAAAAAATCACTTAATTTATTCTTATATCCTGAACGTATCGTTAATCCAAACATTGTATATACAATAATGTTATAAATATGTTATCCACCTGTCCATATTTCCTCTCATTACGTCCATATAAATATTGATCAATTTCAAATTTTATGTTTTTATAATTGTATCTAAACAGCGACACGTCTCGCTTCCATTGGAGAAAAACGTTTGAATTGATATCGCAATGCGAAGAGACGCTTCCGATGCGTTTACAAGTGGCAAAGTCGACGCCGTCAGTGACAAAACTCCTAATGGCATTCCATCAAAGCAAATTGGTCATATTTATTTTCTTGTCATACACGTACAGATTTCAGACGGCAACATCCGTCGGTCGCTTTTTTCAAACAAACGAGAACAGAAACCAGTTGAATAAATCAATACATCGCTGAGTTGAATCGTAATGCTGTGAAAAAATGCAAATGAAAATATCCGAGATATTGGGTCTAGGATTCCATCACGATCGGTTGGTGTCTCAAAGGGATTGCGCGGGTGCTTCGCTCGTGTGAAGACTTTATCCGTCGAGGGCTTGTCTTTGGTCGGGCCGCCATCTTGATTGCTGGCGGCGCGATGCTATCGTCAAGTGAGTCCGCGACAATTGCTAACAACGGCGCCGTAACACCGCGAATTATTCAAACCCATACTAAAACAATTGACATTCCAATTTCACACATAACGTATAGGCTATCTTGCGGGTGACGGTTGAACCGATTTTGTATCTTAATTATTTATGTCCTCTTCGAGGTTTATCTTTATGGTTTTCGTATTTTTCTTTTGGTACCAGTGAATGATTCATAATGGCGCGAAACTGAGAAATACTTTGATTCTCTTATGTCTGAAAATATTTAAAATTTGTACGGATGAAAATAGTGGAAGAATTTTCATTTCAACGAACACATCATTTACCTAATCCAATTTTGTGAAAAGTGGGTATCCAATATCAGTGTAGATATTTCGGTAATTCCTTCACATTTATTTATACTATACATTAATATTAGCTTCTTTTAAAATGCTAGCAGAGGCAGGCAGTGCAGGCAAGACAGATCACGATGTAGGTTAATTGACATGAAAATTACTATCTGGGAAATTCCAACGATTTTGAATGTGAAAATTGACATTTCAAAAGTAGTTTCGGTATGTACAAATTACAAAAAACTAGTGCAATGAAAACGAAATATTTTAAATATAACATTTTTATAAATTCGGAAGCTGTTAAACGGGTTTGATAAAAATGTAATCTTTATAGATAATGTACCGTTACATTCCTGAAAATGTTGTGGCGAAATCCGGCGATCTTGTGTGTACCTACAATCTTATCACGGGTTGAATGGAGCTTTCTAGCTTCCATAGTCTGTCTGTACGTGACCATGTCTGGGAATTGTTTTAACGTTGCGTTTTGGTAAAGTAGTGGTTAGTTAATAGAAGGCAGTTCAAATGAAAAAATGCAATGCCTTACTCTTCTTTGAATTCCATTTTTTATTTGAAAAGACTTTCAGTAATTTAAGTAAAAGAGTAATCAGGTTTTTATATAATTACATTATATTAATTGAATTAGCAATTAACCTTAAGACAGAAGTTAGTTTTTCAAAGTTTTGAGTAAATTTTCACAATACACATCAAATGTTTAGATGTATAATTTGCATTTTGACGGAGTGTCAGTTGATTCAGATATTTTGGAAATACCTTTATTCTCCATACCATTGTATAGTATATAAGTAGAGGAAGAGCATACTCATATTTGAAAGGCCGGCAACGCACCCGCTGATGATGTAGCGGGTGTCTATGGATGTCGCATATCACATACCACCAGGTGAAACGACTGTCCGTTTGCCCCCTCTTCTATAAAAAAAAAGATTCAGAGTCGCGTGTGTTGCTACTCAACAGTAAGCAGTCAATGTCCCAAGATTCACAAGTGCTACCAAGAATCACTGATAATCTGCGGTTGGCACTTTGTCCTGTCTTGTCACGAATAAATGAAATGTCAAATGTCATCCAGGTATCAGGATAAGACAACATCCCGATGTTCCGGGAAGGCGGGGGCGGGGGGCGGGGCGGCGCGCCGTCACGTGCGCACGCGCATCTGATAGCGACGCTCCACGTTCGACGGCGCAAACGAGACGAATGCCCATTAGAGGGTCTAATACCGGGATTTGTTTGATTTACGGATCGGAATGTATCCAGGGATAGGTAAATAATTATCTGTGGGGTGGACGCCCATTAGAGAGGTTACTAAGTATTAACGATTTAAGGATCTGGTAGAATTTGTCTCTTGGATAAGTGGACCTTCGTTGAACTGAGATTTGTACACACTTTAGAGATCTGGCAATGTATCCCGGGATAGGAATATAATGTTTATGGGGATGGACGCTCATTGGAACCTGGTAGTTTATTAAGTATTAACGATTAAAGGATCAGTTAGAATTTGTCCCTTGGAGCCTTATGATATAGGAGCTTAAACCTTGGTTAAACTGAGTTTGTACATCATTTACAGGTCTGTTGAAATAATGATAGAGAAGAATGCCCATTAGGAGCTCATAATTTAAAGACCGATTAAAATATTATGTTAATGAATCTTTTTTGAAATAAGATTTGTACGCGGTTTACAGACCTTTTGCAATGTCTCCTGGGATAAGGTAGATAATCATTTTTCATTTTAAGTGTAGCTACCAGCTTTTTTAATGTTACTTGGATAGGCAATCTGGCAGACTTGCCACCTAGAACTAATCCAGGCAATTCATTGATGTTTTGCCTATCCTGAGACATAAGATGTTAAGTCTCTAAGCCAGCAATTACACGGTATGCCTGCCTGTTAGGTTTGCCTATTCCCCCAGAAACACAGCAACCTGTTTCACGGGAGAAAACCTAAATAAGGCGCTCAAGCCGGAGGTTGCGGGTTCGAATCCCGCCTGGGAACAAAAAGTTTTCTGTGTTCCTGGGTCATGAATGTGTATTAAATATGTGTATTATATAATAAAAACTTAAATATATGTATAGCATAAAAGTATTAAAAATATTGCCGTTATCTGGTACCAGTAACACAAGTCCTTCGAGAACTTACCACGGGACCAGATTGACGTGGTGTAAAAGCGTCCATAGATTTTATTATATTATTGTTATTACATGCCCTGCAGCAGACATTGCACAAGTAGTATATTTCCTATTCAGCTGATCACAAGAGATCGAAACATAATAAAATCAATTTGAGTTTGTATAAATCAAAATATGATATTTTGGTATCAAAAAGCTTGTCGGAGACCGCCGGGCGCGCTGTGTGGCACACATTCCCGTCTTTTTGCCAACCTCGTATTTATTGCGGCTGATGCATCGCTCCCAGATACCAGATTCAACAACGATCCAGCACTTCGATACCGATACGTCTATTGTGTCGCCACTTTTTGTCCAATGTCTTTGATATTCGCACCAGCATTTCATAAGCCGAGATTTGTGAACGAGGATTTAGAGTTGAGGATAGAAAATAAATGTTGTATGCGTGTTTTAATTAGTTTTACACTACAATAAGTCTTTGGAACTCCAGCTGCCCTGTTGGATATAAGCGTCTTTGAACAAACGCCAAGATGCTATGTAAAGAATATTCAAGTGAAAAGAATTTTTTTTACCTACTTCCATATTGTAAACATACTTTTAATCTAAAGATGTACCTACTTAGGGCTGATGATAAGAAAATTTCACTATAATGTGTTTTTTTGCGAACTGTACTATTAACCTAGCACCAAAGTGCGTAAAAAATTTGAAATTTAGATACGAAATATGGCATCGAGATTTATTAATATCTAGTTTGGTTATATAGCATTCTTGTCCACAAAAGCATTTCGATAGCCAAAGCGGCTGAATAAATTGCATAAATATTTATCAGCACGTATTATGCCACCGAGGCATCCAAGCGGCGTCTAGAGCCAAAAGGACCACAACAAATTTTGAACGGACATAATTGTTTTTGCAGCAACGATCCTGTCGATGGCACCACCAGTGCCAGTTCGAACGAATTCACTGTCCTTTTTGTCGAAAACAATAAAGCTTCTAATAATTAAGGACAAAGTAAAGAGGATCTTGTTAATTTCTTACTGGCGAGGTAACGCTGGGAGGCTCCGGGTTTTTTATTGAAGTCCCATGTATAACGTGTTCGTACGATGTACCAAAATTGGTGGGGCCTTTATCCCACGGTTACACTAATGAGGTATCTGGAGAATTCAAATGTGGTGCGTTATTTGTTTTTCGTGGAGTTCTCTATTTGATTCAGGATTGTGATTTAGCAGCAACAATGATATTATCGAATGTTACCGTTGAACGTTTTATGGTTCTAATGTAATTTATTAATTTACATTATCTGATAGTTGGACAAACTCACGAGTTAAGTCGATACATCATAAATATATACAACATAAATGAATGCAAAGCAACCTCTTTGCATCCATTTATGTTGGGCCTAAAGGTCTGTGATATTTCTCTCCTTATTTTACCATCCACTAAGGTATACTTATGATCGTTTTACGATTTTATCGCGGTTTATTAAATTTTTATATGACTAATGTGTCGTTATATATACTAAGTGTACGTAAATATAAAAAAATATCCACTGCTGTATTTTCTCTCTAATGTTAAGTCCATATTTTATTGTTAACCACCTTTTTTTCTACACTTTTTATGCTGACAAAATTTTTGATTTGATTGTAAAGAAACAGTTAAGTTTAATCTGATACTTAAGTACTCTTTGATAGAAAGAACCGAGTAAAATAAAGAAAGAACTTAGTTACGCATGCTTGTTTCTCCCGTGAAACAGCTTTGCTGTGTTTCAGAGAGAAGGGCAAGACAGGCAGTGTAATTACTGGCACCGAGACTTAACATCTTATGTCTCAGGATAGGCAACACATAAATGAGTTGCCTGGGCGCGTTCCAAGTAAACTGGTTTATGTTCATGGGCGACGTCGACTACTTACCATCAGGTGGCACGTTTGCCGGTTTGCCTATCCAACTAACATAAAAAAAACTCATAGATTTTATGTGTGTAAAGAGTTATCTAGAAGACTTCTGATTCTATGAGAGTCCATGATAGAATCTTCCCTCAAGTGTTATAAAAATATTACAACTTACAAATTACCTATTATATGCCTTCAAGATCGTCATACAATTATAAGCAAATATTTCCGGTACAAAAAACAAAGTACAGCCAACATGCAAATAAATCCGTGACCTCTCGATGGTACACGCGGGTATTGTCAACAGGTACCATAAATCAAAGCTGCTCTATCCGTCGGTCCGTCGGTCCGTCTCTCTGCACTGTCGCGCGGCGCCCTGCTGTTTAACTGCACAAATTTACGATCACCTCCGCACATTTCCCATGCAGTTCCTTTCAAATTTGAAATAAGAGTTTCATCTTATATGTAATCACGTTGTTTGGCCGCGAACTACTGAAGCGATTAAAAAGGTGATGTTAATATTTTGCCCATTGCTGTTTGGTCCAACTTGAAAATATTGGACAAGAACGGTGGAGTTGTCTGTGGTAACGTGACGTCTTTTCAGGCCACTAGTAACGTTCTTATTTTCAACTTCATATAAACAAATGAAGATTTTCTTATGTTTTCAGATGTGAATGCACTTGTGAATATCATGGATTTTATATATAAAGGCTGTTCTGATTATCTAATATTAGATTAATACTGGTCACTTCCATGAAACCGCATAAAACTAAGCGTTCAATTTTATACAGAATAGATCAGAATATAACTAGCAGAATACTTAGTGGCAGTACTTCTAGTACATCATAGCTTTAAATTTAAACGAATTGAATAAAGGTATGTCCAATATGATACGGTGGAATGTGAGAATGTTCACAACGAGCGAAGCGGAGACACGACGCCAACACGAATAAATATTCCTTTTATTCCAATTTGTCAAGTGAGCCACTCTGAACGGCGACTTATCTCCGCATTCGAGTAAGCTCCCGCCAAAACAATACAGCGGTATCGTTAAAAAACGTAGTGGAAACAGCATTTATCATCGTTGATTAAATACCATTGTTTTGTATCGGAGACGGGGACCCCACCACTCCTCCTTTTGCGTCGCCTCGCATTATGGTTCTTCGGAGACAATAAGTCTGTTAAATTGGCTGTCTATAGCTATACTGTATTTATGTCTGAGCTAAACGCTTACATTCTTGCTGTTTCGCGTTCTTAATGTTATGTTCTAATATATTTTTACTCTGATAACGATTGGCTTAATTTTGTTGTGAATGTACAGACTGAAAATTATTTGAAATTCTTCATAAAATTTTAAGATATACTTAATAAAACTAGCTGGCTACAAACTTGCAAAATGTACCTATTTCTTAATATTATTGCGTAGAGAAGTTCTTATGTATACTGTGCTCAGCGTTATGCTGTCTTCATAGATAATTGCTGTTTAGATGTTGTATGATCGGACACTCCATTTTTAAATGTATACAAATTAGTTTTATATGTTTAGGAAGTTGCAAGCTCTGACCTATGACAGTGAAATCTAAGTTAGGTAAGATCCTATGTGTCACCGAACTTAGATTTCAATCGTCATCTATACAGATAAATAAAATTGAAGTGTCTGTTTGTAATATTACAGAAAACCACTTTTTATTAAATGCATTTGGATGTATACACGGTACATATACCAAAATAACATTTTATACAATTTTTGTCTGTCTGTCTGTTTGTTCCGGCTAATCTCTGAAACAGCTTTTTTTTAAGTTAGTTGGATAGGCAAACTGGCAAACGTACCACCTGATGTTAAGTGGTCGACGTCGCCCATGAACATAAACTAGTTTACCTGGATTTACATTCATTTATAATGCTTTTAATGTAATTGTATATTTGAATTTATTTAATTTTAGCTTTATTACTGACTTTTCATTTTGTGACATCTGATAACAATTGTAAAGTAAAGTAATTATGTATCTGCTACCTAGTCATAAAAAAAATTGTAAACATTTGCATGCTGATTGTTCGGCGAAGCATGATGGATTTTATACAATTATTGTTTAATGACGATCTCTGATGTACCATGCCTCTGCAAATAAATAAAATCTATTCTATTCTCTTCTAGCCCAGGCAACTCATCTATGTGTTGCCTATCCTGAGACATAAGATGTTAAGTCTCGGTGCCAGTAATTACACTGCCTGTCTTGCCCTTCTCTCCGAAACACAGCAAAGCTGTTTCACGGGAGAAACAAGCAAGATGATGGTACCCATGCAGCCGGGAGCGCGGCACTTCCCTCCCACCGGTAAAACAGCTGGGCCGATTTTGATGGGACTTTCATAGGCAGATAGCCAATGTTATAAGGAGTAACTTAGGCTATCAAAACAATCACCATCAATCCGAGTATGGCTCTCTAGTCTAACTTAACGCGTCGTCGTAGAGATGCGATTGAAATTTCAATAGTTTTAAACATTGCACCGGAAAAGTGGTAAGGGCTTAACCAGATTCGCTGTTTTTTTTTAATGTCGGACATTTTTTTTAATTTTTTTTATGTCATTAGAGGGCAAACGAGTAGTCGGAGCCTTACGGCGCCGACGCCCATACACATCCGCACAACCAAGGCCACGCAAATGCGCTGCCCTCCTTTTCCCTATCCCCCCACCGAAAACTCACAAACCACATGAAACGCGACAGCATAGCTGTCATTTGACGCCGGTGTTATGTGACCGAGAGGCACCACCCCGGTAGAGCCGGCCCAGTTTTGCTGCAATGCAGCATGGCACTACCTCTTACAAAAAATATAGCTAGTCGTTTGTTTCCTTGGAATTTCAACAGAATTAGAACAGGGATGATGTTAAGACAAAGGCCACGTACTCTGTATCTAGATCGAGAGAGGTTTTGAGGATATTTTGGCGTACGTGCTTACGTCGGCATACATCAAAGTCTGTATGTTTCAATTTCACGGAATACTCGTACCTGATAACGGCGACAGCCCACGCACTACTCTAGGCTTTCCTTTAGATTTTTATTTTTATCACAGATTTTTGAGGCATACAATTTGTTAAACCATCACAATTTTGATTTTTTTTATAAGTAGGTATCTAATAAAAAAATCTAAAATTGTATAAGTTGTAATCAGGCAGATTTTACTATGAAGAAGTTATAATATAAACTCTTAGGAGAGATCTTTGGTTCACTCACTCTATGTATGTAAGCCGATCGCAAAAAGTACGGTTTCTATTTATAGAAATAACATGTTCGTTTAATTTAAACCTAATACATCTAATATAAGCCGTAAATTACGATGTTTTAACACAAAACATAGAATAAGACATTAAACGGTGATTTGTTATCAATATATTATACACCATAGATACGTATTAGAAGTACCTAGATATTAATAAGTCGGCAAAAGAATGCGATTGATAATAAAATGTAGCGCTATGCGGTCAAAAACCGCAATCGCTCATGCGGCATCATGACGGTTAATTTATTAATTATCGACAATTAATCGTAAAGTCGTAGTTTCGCATCACTAGTGTTTCAGTAGAAATATGGCTTTTTACTGTTATTAGTGTCGCTCGGATCGTGTGTCGCAGCCGACTTTGTCGTTTGATTTTTTTATAGTATCGATGATAATTGCGGCAGTTAAAGGTTATATTTATCGGTAAACTCGGTGAAATCGATTTCAATTTGTTCCACTATGGAGGTTATTATTTATAATAAGTTTAGTATATTTAGTATTCGTTTATGATAAAGACGAAGTGTTGACCGGCCAGGTGGGAAGACGATCTCCGTGTATAGTATTCGTTTCGTGTTGGAAGGGGCCGTCTTGGCGTTCATTGATGGAGGCCTACAGCAGTGGACATATAAAGGCTCATGATGATAATGATGATGATTGTGAGACTTCACTACTATTATTAAATATAATAATAAGGTAGAATTTTTAGTAAATGACTGGAGAATTTTAATGGCTTCTGTATGTTGAATTAAAAGTGAAACCTTGTCTTATTCTCTACCAAGAGTAGTAGTCATAATTCTTATTCATCACTAATGAAGTGTTAATACATTTTCTCTCGACTCTCTGTCTTCAACCCAACCCGACGCCAGGAGGCCGTGTGGTTGGCGGGGAGAAACCCCCCACTTTTACAAACCAAAAGCGAGCCAAATGGGCTCACACTAATCCGATGTAGCATTAGGGCCTTCGGGCCGTTAGCATAGATCCATCCGGAAAAAAAATCTCTCCAATCTCGACTACGTGTATCATAAAATATTTATATAATGTGTTTTTTTTTTTTATGTTAGTTGGATAGGCAAACCGGCAAACGTGCCACCTGATGGTAAGTGGTCGACGTCGCCCATGAACATAAACTAGTTTACCATTATTAGACATAAGATGTTAAGTCTCGGTGCCAGTAATTACACTGTCTGTCTTGCTTGCCCTTCTCTCCGAAACACAGCAAAGCTGTTTCACGGGAGAAACAAGCAAGATGGTGGTACCCATGCAGCCGGGAGCGCGGCACAGCGCTTCCCTCCCACCGGTTTTCATTTACTGCAAAAGATATATTTAGCTGTTATAATCAACTTTAATTCAGTGACTGATTTTAGTAAATAATAAGTGAAAACGCATATTTCTTATTAGCGTAGTACTTGACATTAATATAGGTAATTAGTAACGTATTATAGGTTAATGGGTTAAAGAGAAAGAAATATTGAAGACTATTTGGGCGATGATAATGTACCGATTTAATAAGTTACTTATAATATATGAAATCAGTACAGTAACATCGCCCAAACGGCTCGGTCGTGTTATGTAAATGATTTTTTGCGATGGTCTCTGGACGTTGATGGATATACAGCTGTCAGCGGCTGTAGGAGGTCGAAACTCGATAACCATTAATAACTGGGACGGATAGTGTCGCCGATATCCGATAGGCTACCTGTGTTAGCGGACCTAAATATTTTAAGCTATTTTAACCCCCAAAAAGATTGGTGTAAGTTTGACCGCTAAGTCTGTCTGTCGTAACCTTCTTTTTCCTTTAAGGCGGGGCTGTCCGAAATCTGGATTTACTATGAGCTCGAAAACGCGTCGAGCGCTTTCGCAGCGAGTGAAAACACATATTTATTTAATTGAAGGGAGGGATTTATGAAAAATATATTTATGACGACCGATTTAAATCACATTTTCTACAAGGTTTATTATGGTAGGTATAAGTTTTATTATACAGAACCTAATGTTGCTCAAATAAAATTGGTTATTCATCTCAATTTTGACCTATCTTTGCAATTTTTTTAATGCAACAAAATATGAGAAATTGTGTATCGAGTAACCGAAATGTTATGACGAAGGAGTGTTAAACAATTTTTTTTTTTTCAAAACTAAAATCGGCTTAGTTTCTAAATAAAATATAATTCAAAATGCCGTTTATCGGGAAAGGCCCGCCTTAACGCCGGGAAATGCTCTGAGGCATCCCGCCTGGGAGTCTCGCTGCGCCCGAAAGATGGTAAGTGGACCCAGCTCTACCCACTAAAACCCGGCGAGTGCCACCAGTACCGCCATTGGTATAGTGCCTCGGATCTGTTAAGCAAACAGGGCACCTCGACGGCTAGTCAGTCCCGCAAGGGACTGAAACCACCTCCACAGAGGGGTTGTTCTGTGGTGCGGGACAACCCCTCTGTGGAGGTGGCGTCGCCACAGAACAACCCCTCCCAACGTCGGGACAGTACTATTGATATGGGGTGAGGTTCCCATCCTCGCCCCTTGCCCCCTGATCTTTTGTCCACTCTTCTTATAAGAGGGGTACAAAAAGCCCCCTCGGCTTAATTAGCTTCACCCAAGGTGCTGAGTTCACCCTAGGCTACTGAGCCCCACTGCCACGCCAGGCCTGAACCAATGTGGGGTGTTTGTAGCAACCTAGTTCATTAACAGGTGAATTGTATGTGGTTGTTTTATTATTGAAAGCAAGTTTTCTAGCGTTTCCTAGTGCTTCTTAGACACGTTTTATCAAAATCGGTACAGCCACTACAATGTAATCAGTTCTTTGTAATTACAAAGCATTGAGGATGTTTTAAAATGTTTTTATTATAATACTTTATATAGAAGAGACAAACGGCCAGTCAGTGCACTTGGTGAGTAGCCGTCATCCATAGACAATGACATACGAAGGGCTTGTATTGTATCCGACCCATTATGTCATACTCTTGTGTCGCATTCGCGCATGTGCCACAAAGTCAACTTAAAGCACTACAACTAGTCCAAAATAAATTCTTACGCATGGCAACCGGTTGCCCGGGGTACGTAAGAAACATCGACCTGCACAGGGACTTCAGATTACAGTCCCTTAGGGGCCACTTCAAAATGACGTCAGAACGTCATTTTGAAAAGGCACTCCTCTACCCAAACCCGTTCATCGTGAGCGCGGCAAACTATGCCCCAGATAGCTCAGTTCCAATTAGACGTAGGTTACCTAAGCATGTTTTAACAGATCCAGCTGACGAAATCTCTCAGCTACTAATGCGCGACGCAAAAGCGCGACGCGAACGTCACACATATACAGACACACACACGGTGCTAGGTACACCTGCACACCGCTTGGGCCTCGGGGTCGTAAGCGACGTCGAACCCTACACATGGAAACCACATCGATCCGGATCGATCGCGGAAGCTTAGGTTCGAATCCGATACGAGTAGACACAAACCCAGATCGCGCTAACAGCGCCTAGCACTACGCTACTGCTAGATTGCTTGGGCACCGCGCATGACCCGATTCGTCGATCGTATCGGATTTGACTAGTCCAAATCCTGCTCTCCCGAGCAGCGCGCGCAATGAACCGCGCCCCCTGCGGGGCGTGGAGGGGGGGCGTCCCTCTTTCGAATATTTCTTAAGTGAGAAATCTGCTCACTTACTGATTGAGCTTAAAGGCCATCAGGCCGAAAAGTCTAGCCCTTCCGAAAAAAAGAAAAAAAAGGGCTTATATGAGTTTTGTCAGCTTCTAAAATATTTTTCTCATAGTGGAACTTCACTTGCCGTATTGTGTTCGCGTATTCGCGTTAGTTGTTCAAACATGGCAATGTGTAGATGGCCTACTTGACTATATTTGTTTTATTTGCACGAATATGACAAACAACACAAACAGTGAATATGCGTTGCCGTCCACTAGTCGGTTTTTGATTACACGTATCAAATAAGGCAAATATTTGCGTGTGGTAAATGTTTGGACAAATAACGCGAGTTGTCCTTCTGACCATCGAAATAAATGACATAAGTACTTTGATATTAATTACTTTTTTTATTTTTTTTTATGTTAGTTGGATAGGCAAACTGGCAAACGTACCACCTGATGTTAAGTGGTCGACGTCGCCCATGAACATAAACTAGTTTACCTGTAACGAGCTCAGGCAACTCATTTATGTGTTGCCTATCCTGAGACATAAGATGTTAAGTCTCGGTGCCAGTAATTACACTGCCTGTCTTGCCCTTCTCTCCGAAACACAGCAAAGCTGTTTCACGGGAGAAATAAGCAAGATATAGTGGTATAACCAATAATAATAGTTGGCAATCACAAAAAAGGAGCGAGGTGGGTCCTACTGTATAATATATTAAACATCATAGTAAGTGGATTAGGTAGTAGAGATGTGAAAAACGGCTTTTTATTATCAACACATTTAAACGTGTTGCTTATATTTTTAAACGTGTTATAAAAAAACGTTGCTTAAAACGAACAAAAAAAAAATTGGTCTTGTTATTTGAAAATAGAAACACCTTCACCATTAGAGCTTATTAATGAATAGAATAATTATAAATTAATTGTTAATGTTCTCACCACCATTCTCTCCACTAGACCCACCACCACCAGCACTCTCACAGTCACAAATAGGTAGACGCGTTGGTCGGCCATTAACCAGGTGGGAAGACGATCTCCGTGCGGCGGCCGGTCCGTGTTGGATGCGAGTGGCAAGACATCGGCCGACTATGTTCAGCAGTGGACGGATAGAGGATGATGATGATGATGATGAAGTAACTTACCTGGGCTACTTCTAGTTTGTTAATGGGCTACGCTAACATGTTCAGGTGGCGCATCGACCAGGTTGCCTATCCAACCAACATAAAAACAAACTTATTCATACTTCAACGTTTAATAATTTTTTCACCGTCCATAATTTACTGCTCGCGAGAGTGTAACTATATTAGCAACAGAATCACTTATCTTTTTTTAATGATTCGCCGATGATTAATGATACACTATAATATATCGCTTTCTCTTTTAAACATGAAGCTTAAATGTTATGTAAAGGCATTCTTAGACCAGATAACTACACCTAATTTATTGCTCTTTTATTTCAATTAGCAGTTAGTATTTTAAGAATTCATAATTGCTATTAAATTATTATTTATCTCATTATTATTTTTTATATTATAGGGAAGAAACCGAGCAGTCGAAGCCTTATGGTGACTACCGACGCCCAGAGACATCCGCACAACCAAAAGTTATGCAGATGCGTTGCCCTCCATTTCCCTATCCCCAATGGGCCACCGGAAACTCACAAACCGCAAGAAACGCGACAGCATAGCTGTCACTTGACGCCGGTGTTAAGTGAGTGAGAGGTACCACCCCGGTCGTGCCGGCCCAATTCGGCTGCAAAGCAGCATGGCACTACCTCTTATTAGGATCTTGTCTCATATCAGGAACCAATTTAAAATTAACACGACTTGTGACATTTGAGTATGTACTTAGTATTAGCTGGTTCCTCTCTCGAATTCGAATTCGAATATATCGATTATCAAACCAGTAGTAAAACCGTAGTCATAAAGTAGATAGAGTCTTTGCGATTTCTTGCAATTTTTTTCAGAAACATCACACGAAGCACTCAACTAAAGTATAAGAACTGTTTCGTGTCAATAATAGGTTCGAATAGATTTTAGAATAAAATAAATCTGATAAGATTGTTTATGTGTTTGTTTCAATGCGCTATATAACCTTCGGAAACTACCTGTGGGATTTGAAAAAAAAATTTTTGCATTTGATAAACTATTTACTGAGGAATTTGAGAGCGGGTAAGGGTAGATTATATTGTGTACGTTCCTCAATACTTGCATCGAACTTCAAGTATATTTTTGTCGTCCTTTAGCATGAACCTAAGCACGTTAAATACCGCCCTGCACTAAATATTGCCCTCCAACCTGTTGGCGATTACTCGATGTAGGCTCTTTCAGCATTAACGAGCTCATATATGGCTCGTACACTTGTTTTAGTTGTTTACAAGTGTCATAGAGTTTATGACATGCGTAGATTAGCCACCAAATCATTCTGATTTGGTTTTGTTTCATTACCATTCTTTATAAAAATTCTCTGTTTTTCCTTTCTTTCATTTTTAGTGTATGACTTTTATGTCCTACAAAAAAATCACTACTTTTTATCCAATTATGACAAAGACGTAGTAAGGATTTGGTTTAATCGCTATAAATTAATTTATAAACTTTTTGTAGAGACTCTGTATTTGCTCTTTTTCAAAGCCTTTTTTTCTTTAACGCAGGGGAATGCTCTGAGGTATCCCGCGGGGGAGTGGATCTCCCCACGCGGGTATGTGGAACTTGCAGCGCCCGAAATGCTGGTAAATGAATGCAGCTCTACCCGCTAAAACCCGGCGAGTGCCACCAATGCCGCCTTTGGTGGGGTGCCCCGGATCTAATGAACAAATAGGGCACCTCGACGGCTAGTCAGTCCCCCAAGGGGTCGCCACCTCCACAGAGGGGTTGTCCCGCACCACAGAACAACGTCGGGACAGTGCAATGGTGTGAGGTTCCCATCCTCGCCCCTTGCAGGGGGCAAGGGGCGAGAATGGGGGGTTAGGCTCTTTTGTCTTCTCTTTTTATAAGAATGGTACAAAGAGCCCCCTCGGCTCAATCAGCTTCGCCCATGGTGCAGCGGCGCACCCTAGGCTACAGAGCCCCACCGCCACGTCAAGGCCTGAACCATAAATTATTACGACACAATCTGTCGTGAAAATATTACCATACCATAGCTTATATAGATTTCTGAACTAAGTAATCCAATAAAATAATATTGCTATTTGAAACTTGCTCGAAGTTCATTCTACTCTGACATAGTCAAATTATCAACTGAAACCAGAGCCTTTTAAGTCATACCCACGATTTATACTAATTTATTTTTAAACAACAATACAAATCAGATAAGTACAGATGGTTACGATTTGCTCAAATCAAAAAAAGGATATTAGGCCGGAGTCATATTTCAAAATGTGAATCGATTTTTGAGCCTTATGGTCTTTAATATAAGGGTCCGTAGTGAAGTGAGGTTACTAATGAGCCACCGCACATAAAAGACCCAGTAGCAACGTTCCTTGTCTCACCCATTAGTTATCTCTTATCGATACTTTTCAAATATATCTCTCGCTTGAGCGTTTTTATATGTGAAAGAATATCGTCATAAACACACGGGTTTTTGTATTCGTTTTTTTATCGATACATAGTGATGTAATGTGATTATGTTTAATGGGTAGAGGCAGACGGGTTGGCGGGCTGTACCTTGTAAGTATGTATACATACTAATATTATAATATGTCTTTTCGAAAGCATTTAATTCAGATACGACTTATTTCTATAATATTTTCTAATATGGGTTTTCAAATAACAAAAAGTTTTGAATTATTTTAAATATAGATTTTGAATAATTATTTTATTTAATGTGAAAATCGTTTGGTTTTTTAACATCGATAATTACCTTTGTATCATGCTGAGTATTTTATGATCGCTCAATATTACGTGTTTGATCTCCGTTAAAGATCGACACACAGTACCTTACTATATTTCCTAAAAACGCATTAATTAGCGGTCAATGGTCATGAGGGTCAGTCACTTACCACCAGGTAAACCGACTGCTGTGACCCCTCTTCTGGCCCAAAGAATCCGTGAATAGACATGATGACAATGACCATGACTTTAATAAATATGACATCTGAAAAGATATCGCGAAATACACCTCGCTCTCCAACGGGGCTGCCATTTATCATTCGTGAGGCGAGTGAGGCGTCCCACCCAGAATCGGCCCAAGTAGTTCATAATTATAATTGAACATTTAAATACAAAGGCTAATTTAATAAGTGACCCAACTCCTAAATGTCAAGACGCCCAAATAAAAAACGACGAGCGTGTCATGGGAAATGGGAGTTTTTGTGTCAAATAAATTGGAAGTCATTTTTTAAGTTATATTATTTATGTATCGGAGAGCACAATGGGTGGACAAGAACAACTGTTAAACTTAACATCATTATAGCCACTGTTGACTGATGATGCGGGCCCGGCTTCCCAGAATGTCGTAGGTGGTGGTTAAATCTCGTCTTTTTAGTGCAATTCCTAATGTATCTCGTGTCACATATTGTATGGGGCTCGTTATTTCACGTTTGAGCCTCGTGCGTTTATTGTTTATGGTTTTTAGTGGTTTACTGTGGGCCGCGGGTTCGAATCTATTTGATAATATTAATTAATTGGGTTAATATTTTCTGTATCGGGTTAGAAATGTTTAGCTGATTTGTTATTTTATTTTTTACTTTTGTAACTATAGTTCATTTTGACGACGTCTGTGGCTCAATGGTTTGCGCGTTGGCGCTCAAGCCAGAGGTTGTGGGTTCGAATCCCGCCAGGGAACAACAAAAGTTTTCTGTGTTCCTGGGTCATGGATGTATTTTAAATATGAGTATTATAATAAAAATCTTAAATATATGTATAGTATAAAAGAATTAAATTTATTTCCGTTGTCTGGTACCCGTAACACAAGTTCTACGAGAACTTACCACGGGACCAGATTGACGTGGTGTGAAAGATATTAGATATTATTATTATTATTATGTGTATGTGTTAGATACTTGTAAGAAAGACGCAAAACTTATTTCTTAGCTTCATTTGGTCTCATGAAAACTATGCTTAAAAGAACTATAGTTTCAAAATACTTTAACTAGCGGCAGCCCGAGTAATTAACACATTTTTAGACATAATTTATTCCAATGAGTACGTATTTACAAAAATATTGCAAGAACGCCGTTTTCAGATTTGGACTAGTAGAACCACGTGTCGCTCCGTTCGGAATTAACTCTTGACTGGTCTGACTTCTGAGTGACTCCATGTGTTGTCTACTGACACGTAAGATGTAAGGTTCTGCTGCCACTTTCTGTCCTACCCTGTATTCCGGAATACTACACCGGTACACCATTTGTAGTAGAAATAATATTTAGTTCTTGTTCTTCTCCTAGGGATGCCAGCAGCTCTCGTACCCCCTCGTATAACCTGCTAGCAGTCTGTAGATATGCGGGAACAACACACACTCACGATCGCGTTATAGCAGCTTCGATATCATAGGCCTATAGCTTCTTTACAGTTTAACAGTTAGCGAAAAGCGTATTTACTGGTTGTCTGCTTGCGGAAGAGAGGCGGAGTGTCACACATGTATGAAAGGAGGGAAGTGGAGAGGTCACAAGCATAATGAAAGTTTTATTTAACTACCCTCAATTTAGGAGTATAATTTGAAACTCAACTAACATTATCTTTTTTATGTTACCTACACCACCAAGGCTTCACCACTTGATTATAACCAGCGGGAAGTTTACTTTAAGCCTACTTTATATTACTAGTAGACACATGCAGTCCATTACTTACATACTTATAACAATACTACATATTTCTTTCATAACTAATTATTTTATTTATTAAAAATTCAATACAGTAAAATTATTATTTATGAAAAAAATGCGATTATAAATTGAGATATAAACTATTCTATCTCTCAATTTCGATCATACACACTGTGTGTAAAATTTGGTTAAAATCGGTTCAGTAGTTGTGGAGTTCATCGTTGACAAACAAAGTGACACGTAATTTTTATATATAAAGATTATTGCAATAATATTCCATTATTGAAATAAAAATAATAAGAAATGGATAAAATATGTATACGAATGTTGTAATATTTAGTGCTGTTGTTGTAACTATTCAATAAACAAATAAAATATACACAAATGAGAAATGACTCGAAGATTATGATAAAATAATACATCAAAAATAATTTCAAAAATAATTAACCTTCCTGTGACCGGTAGCGTAAGATGATCGTACATCACATCTCGATATCTCGGTATATCGATATCTCGGTATCGATCGATCTCCCACTCGCTCGAATTACTCGATTGTGCCGCCATTCCGATGATCAACATGAATGACATGATAAATGATTTCACTACGGCTTTCCAATTTTTTATGTGATATATGTCGAATAATGTTCTAGTTAATAATAATAAAATTATGTAGGTTAGGTACCTACATTGAAACTAACGCCTTATTATATTAGTGGGCTAGGCGAACTGGCCGACGTTCCACCTGATGGTTAGTGGTTAGCGTCGCCCATAGGTAAACATAATCGAGCTCACCTGAGACTAGCCCAGGCAACTCATTTTCCCCACCACGGTCAAGCCTTGTCGTGGTGGTGAGGCTCAGTAGCCTGAGGTGAACCCGGCACCTTGGGCGAAGCCAAGTGGACCGAGGGGGCTGCTCTTTGTACCCCTCTTATAAGAGGAGGGGACAAGAGAGTAGGAGAGGACAGGGGGCGAAGATGGGAACCTTACCCCACTGCACTGTCTCAGCGTGGGGGGGTTGTTCTGTGGTGCGGGACAGCCCCTCTGTGGTCGAGGTCGAGGGTCGTCGAGGGACCCTGTTTGCTCAACAGATCCGGGGCACCTCAACGAAGGCGGCATTGGTGGCACTCGCTGGGTTTTAGTGGGTAGGGCTGCGTCCACCTTACCATCTTTCGGGCGCAGAGTTCCAAATACCCGCCTGGGGAGTCCCCCTCCTCCGCGGGATACCTAAGAGCATTTCCTGGCGGAAAAAAGGCAACTCATTTATGTGTTGCCTATGGTAAGTCTCGAGGCCAATAATTGCACTGCCTGTCTTGCCTTCGGAATACAGTCAAGCTGTCTCACGGGAGAAACAAGCACGATGGTGGTACCCATGCAGAAGGGGGCGCGGCATGTCGCACCTCGTTCACGGGTAGGTAAACCCAATCGTTAGTAGTTTTGGTGTTTTTTTTCCATTACTAAATAAAGTACCTCCTTAGACATATTAAAAAATAAATGAAAATAAAATAAAATAATTAATGTAATGGGGTACATTCATAATTTTATTTTCGAATCCCAAAAGAAAGCCCAAAATCTGAAAATACAGGAAGCCTCTCTTTCTATACTGGGGCCCACTCCGCCGGTCGGAGTTGCAGCGTCCGCCACAGGCGAAAGACAAAACCTTTACACCACCTTCGTATACAGAACCATTTTTTTTCTTTTACGCCGGGAAATGCTCTGAGGTATCCCGCGGGGGAGTAGGTCTCCCCACGCGGGTATGTGGGACTCGCTGCGCCCGAAAGCTGGTAAATGGACGCAGCTCTACCCACTAAAACCCGGCGAGTGCCACCAATGCCGCCTTTGGTGAGGTGCCCTGGATCTAATAAACAAACAGGGCTAAACTCGACGGCTAATCAGTCCCCGAAGGGACCGATGCCACCTCCACCAAGGGGTTGTCCCGCACCACAGAACAACCCCTCGCAACTTCGGGACAGTATAATGGGATGAGGTTCCTATCCTCGCCCCTTGCCCCCTGCTCTTTTGTCCCCTCTGCTTATAAGAGGGGTGCAAAGAGCCCCCTCGGCTCAATTAACTTCGCCCAAGGTGCAGCGGCTCACCCTAGGCTACTGAGCCCCACCGCCACGTCAAGGCCTGAACCATGGTGGGGCGGTATACAGAACCATGTTACAATATTCAGTAATAATACCCGATGGTATTATTGACAGCATCACGAAGGCCCCAACACTAACTGATGTCCGACATTAATCCTAATGCACCTACTGTTTAAGCGACGTTTGATCTAAACAAAAATATTTCACTCCAATAAAACTATGGAACGGAGAAAAAAGTCGGAATGGTACTGTGTCCGTAAGGTATCCGATGAGTATGACTTCTGGGAAGCTATGTCATATCACGACGGGTAGGGATGGCTGCGCTATGTGTGGAATTTATATCGATGTTTATGCAATTGAATGTCGTTTATCGATACTTGGGTACTACATTTTGACGTGACAATGTCTTATAATTCGAAGGAGTTGGCTGCAAGAACGAAAAAACATGACGCATGCGGCGTTACCTCGCTCTGAGGCGTTCCATTTTCTTATGACGTTGACACTTGTCACGTTTAACTATCGTCAGTAAACCGACTTTACAGACAACCGATTTTTATTATAGAAATTGATAGTTTCGTAAATATCCACAGCATCATATACCTACTGTTGTTATGTGAAGCATATTTTCGACTTAAAATTTGAAAAGTCTATCCTGTGAGACGGCCAAGATCTCTTGCTAATGTGCGAAATTATCCTAATGGTATATTATTGTGGGTCAATTTATTCACAATTACTTACTCATGTGATTCTTAAATCTTATATTCTATATAATATCTTAATTATCCTAAGAAATGAAACTTGGCACTCACATACACAATTAAAGAATATCCAATAAAGAAAACAATAAAGTTTAGTAAAGTATCGACGCGATGTCCCCATCACTACACATGCAGGCGCAGGCGCACGACAGATGATCAGTCATGGCCCAGATGCTGCGATAAGCCCGCGGTAGCCGCTCATTAATCTACCCACTCCCCACCCCCCACTTACCACTCCTCACCCCCCACTTACCACTCCCTACCAACTTCCACCATTTCAATAATTAACTGGACAGCTATAGACACGAATTCTACGAATCGACCGGTACCGAATTCTATGTATGAATAAATAATGGATTTAAGCCAGTAGTGATCAGATGAAAAGTCTATTTAAGAATATAAAAGTCAAATAAAAATGACATGACTACTTGGGCCGGACCGGTTTTAAAAGCATGTGTAAAGGTATATGAAACGAGTTAAGGGCAGATTCTTGATGTTTGCTTTAATAAACATTGTAATTATAAACATGTTTTGTACCATTAAAAGACTAAAACAGGTTAGTTAAGTTACGTGATCACATCACCTATCGATATTAAGAAATCAACCAGTGTACAACCCTTTTGTGTTAGGCGATTCGTCAATGCATTGACTTTATTTTACAAAAATGATGCTGTAATGGAAGCATGTCCTTTTGCAATATAAATGTATTTATATTTTCAACTAATAACGATAATATTAATTTTCGCTAGTAGAACTGTTCAAACCGGGATATTTAATGTGTTCACTTTTATTTCGCGGAATTTAAAATTTCGCCATTTTCTATGAACGTCTTGTTTAAGAGAAGTGTCATAGTTTTATATGTCTTGTCTCGTTTCAGTTATAAAGTAACTATTGTGAAACATGACCTTCGGAGTACTCATTTGTTAATTTTGATTTGTTATTGCATTCTTATCATTTCTCAACAAAGCGAAGTCCTCCCGTAAGCCTAATTCCGTAATAAAGGATCTTATATTTAGTATTACGCCTTGTACACTAAATGTTAATAGTTATGTTTATTTTGTAAAATGTATATTATGTACTTAAGCAATAAATAAATAAATAAACAATATTATATAACACTACAGTACTATTACTTTTACCGGTGGGAGGGAAGCGCTGTGCCGCGCTCCCGGCTCCATGGGTACCACCATCTTGCTTATCCCTTGAAACATTTGCTGTATTTCGGAGAGAGGGGCAAGACAGGCAGTGTAATTACTGGCACCGAGACTTAACATCTTATGTCTCAGGATAGGCAACACATAGATGAGTTGCCTGGGCTCGTTCCAGGTATATTAGTTTATGTTCATGGGCGACGTCGACCACTTACCATCAGGTGGTACGTTTGAAAGTTTGCCTATTCAACTAACATAAAAAAAAACCATAACTTAACCATACATACCCTAACCATAGGCTTATAAAAAACATACGCATTAAAAAAACAGACCCAGGAGGCTCATTTATAATTAAATTATTCAAGTGTGAAATTTTATCAATTATTTTAATAGACACAGATATGGCCCATCAGCTTGTGTAACAGAGATTTGTGTCCGGAGCCCATTGAGAGAGTTAGCGACCAGCGGGGGGCGCTGCCGTGCAACCCTTCCCGGGACATATAAATGTATTTTATTAATTAGCTGTGGCATGAGCCATGCTCTTCTTTTACGTCGATGTACCTTTTTTAAATAAAAATAATCTTTTTCCATAATCAGTTTACAATATATAGGTAACAGTGGTCGGTTAAGTATAGAAATATCTTCTACCTGTATTGGGAGCTTTCGCTTTTCCTTAAACATAATATTATATAAAAGCCGTAAAGGCCAAAAGCATAGTTCAATTCGAAATAAATGCAGCTTCGTCCGCGTCGATTTAGATTTACTGCACTGAGATGATAATTAATTTACTAAGTACTTAGTTTTAAATTAGTTAAATTCGGATAAGCGATTATCAATAGAATGGATTTTTTATTAAGGTACTAGCTCGGACCCGCAGCTTCGCCTGCGTTAACTTAGATGTAAATTTAAGAGTACAGCAGGCCACACTAATTATTAAGTGGCGGCGGGCAGTCCCCCTTACGAGGAGTAGTAGTAGGCCTTCCCCGGGGCCAGCCTGTCGCTGAGGTGATCCTCTTGCCTGCAGATCCGGGACCCTCAAAAAGCGGCTGAAGGCGCTCGCAGGTGGTTTAGTGGGGCGGTGCATTGTCAAGAGCGAGTCCTCACATAGGTCCAGGAGCCTTAACCCCTAACCTGAAGTAAACCTGGATCATGCGAAAGCATTAACCTGCGTCATCAAAAGGCCCCAATAATGATGATTATTTCTATAGCCTACTAGCAGCGCCCCGCGGTTTCGCCCGCGTACTTCCCATTCCCGTGGGAGTACAGCGATAAATTATACCTGTGTTATTCTGATGTATAAGCTATATTATTGTTAAGTTTCGTTAAAACCCATTCAGTCGTTTTGGTGCCAAAGAGTAACAAACATCCATACATACAAACCCTCGCGTTTATGATATTAGTACGATGTCACTCGGCGATAATGCAGCAATATACTGATGAAAGATTATTTTAAAATCAGATGAGTTGATATTCCTATGACGACCTCTGGCTCAATGGTTAGCGCGTTGGCGCTTAAGCCGGAGGTAGTGGGTTCGAATCCCGCCAGGGAACAAAAGTTGTATGTGTTCCTGGGTCATAGATGTGTATTAAATATGTGTATTATATAATAAGGTTTTATGACGGTGCAAGGAAGGAAGCGTCGTCATAAGGCTAACAAGAACCGCTGTGGCACGGCTCCCATGGAGACCAACAGTATACGTGCTGCAGCACCGAACACCCCGGTGTATATCTCCCGCCTACACTACACCACTGAGGCGAGAGACATCGTGGAGTACGTGCGCCAGAGGACCAAGTACACAGCGAGAGTGCAGCTGCTGGAGTCGCGCCGCAACGTCAACTTCAAGGCGTTCGTGGTGCGAGTGCCAACATGTTTTCTGCACCTCGTTATGCAGGAGGACTTTTGGCCAAAGGGCGTGGTGTTCTGCCGCTTCCGCGGACAAGTTCCACTGGAACGCACTAAGACTTAAGGGCCCCTTCTCCCAAAACTATAGGTATTTAACGCACCGAATCGCTTTGCACTTGCGTTGCGCGGGAGATGTCTTTATATGAACTCCGGTGACCTACCACGGCCGGCAAGCACGACACAGTATACGAATATGCAGTAGATTGACTATGCTCGAATTATTCATAGATGTGATAATTAATAATTATGCATAACAAAATCTTGTTGTTGTTATAGTTATCTAGTTTTGGATTTATAGAAATACTAGCTGGTGCCAGCGACTTCGTCTGCGCAGGATAAGATAGTTTTATTTCTTCACTAATTAATCGAAAGGAACTTCGATCCATTCGGGTGTCCCTTGACACCTGTCTTTAGTTTTTTTTTTTTTTATAAAAAGTATCCTATGTTACTTCTAATACCTCCAAGAATATGTGTACAAAGTTTCATGATGATCGGTTAAGTAGTTTTCGCGTGAAAGCGTAACAAACATCCATGCTTTCACATTTATAATATTAGTAAGGATTAGGAAGGATGAATTAGCTACATAGGTCTAAAAGGTAGTGCCATGCTGCTTTCAGCCGAATTGGGCCGGCACGACCGTAGGGGTACCTCTCGTTCACATGATAATGGCGTCAAGTGACACCTATGCTGTCGCGTTTCTTGCGGTGTATGAGTTTCCGGTGTCCAGGGGATGGGGTAAAGGAGGGTAATGCGTCTGCATTATCTCTTGTGTGAATGTTTACGAGGACGACCTCTGTGGCTCAATGGTTCAAGCCGGAGGTTGCGGGTTCGAATCCCGCCAGGGAACAAAAAGTTTTCTGTGTTCCTGGTTCATGGATGTGTATTAAATATGTGTATTATAAATAAAAAATCTTAAATATGTGTATAGTATAAAATATTAAATATATTTCCATTGTCTGGTACTCGTAACACAAGTTCTTCGAGAACTTACCACGGGACCAGATGACGTGGTGCAAAAAGCGTCCTTAGATATTATTATTATTATGGGAGTCGGTAGTCATCTAAGGCTCCGAATGCTCGTTTGTCCCCCTAAGGCCTAAGCTATAAAAAAAACAATCATTCTAAGAATGCTTGTAGGAGATTTAAAAATTGTAGATAAACATATTCTTTAATACTATATTAATTGTTTTAAAATTCAACAAAATTTAGTTGTCGTATGCTAGGTCCAGGTTCATTTTCATCTCTCCTCAGGTCATCATTCAGGTCTCCTCTGAGAAGAGGGTCAAGGCCATAGTCCTCATGACACTGCCCTGTGGGTAGGGGGCTAGGAAATGATTGCAAATCAGAAATATTTTGTGATGAAGGTTCCTCATTTTCTTTATTGTCGGACAATTTGAATTCTTCAAGTGTTAACAATTTCTGGAAGAAGACATCACTACATAGTATAAACTATAAAGCAAAGTCGCTTCCCGCGTCTGACTGTATGTATGCTTACATCTTTAAAACTACACAACGGATTTTGATGCGGTTTTTTAATAGATAGAATGATTCAAGAGGAAGGTAATAGTAGGTACATTCATAATGTGGTAGATAAACACTCATAATTTTAGAAGTTTCTGATGTGATGTCATAAATAAGCACATTTTTTGCACTTACATTGCAAACGCTGGATGAACCCTAACAGATAGATCAAAATAATGTACTACAAAATTATACACCTTAGCCGGGCCCGGTTTTTATTTTTTTTTAAACTAATTAATTATTTATTATTAATTATTATTGTATCAATGTATGGTAGAATTGTGTATCCTAAATATGCATACTGAAAAGTCCGCGATGGCATAATATGTCTACATTAGTTAAATATAACATACTACCTATATCCATTTTAATACTTTGAAAAATTGACATTTATAAAGCGGTAATGTAAAAGCTATTCACAAAAATACGGTATTAATCACTACATATTATAAAATAAAGTCCTACGCCCGTCCATAGATAAATAATTATCATCAATGCGTATATGGTTGTATATCTAAGTTAACGCGGGCGAAGCTGCGGGCAACAGCTAGTTTGTGATAAAACTGTATTAAGATTCTTTTTCCTTATACTTTTTTTATTCGCCATTTCAATTAAATAACTAGGTACTACACAAACTCAAGTATCTATTTATATACACTAATTAAAGGTTTTGTATTGCAAACTAATTACAACTAAGAACAACAATTGTTAGTAAGTATTAAGTAGCTATATTATTTACACTGTGTTGTCTTATTTATTTAGACGTAATAATATAAAATGCGCGGTAACAACGTAGTCACGAGCAAAAGCGGCACAGGTCCTACTTCGATGACGCCCGGCTGGGTACTGGCGCGACGTGGTGCGATGCGCGAGAGCCATTTTTATCGTTTTTTATTTTTCAAAAATTTTTGAAGTGACATAATAAAGATCTATCCAATCATTTCCACGTCATCCCCGTTTAGCAATTTAAACGTAAAAGTTTCATTAAAATTGAGTTACCCGAAGTCTCATACTACTCAATTTGCTTTTAAAATCGACGTTACTTTAGAATTTTTTTTGATCATGTAAAATGTTAAATATTGTATTTTTATCCAAAAAAATCCCTAGATCAAAGATGTATCTATACCCTATTTTTTTATTATTATTTAAAAATGACGACTTCTATGAAAACACCTCGATCTAGAAACGACAATTTGGGATAAGGGTGCAAGTGAAGTGTTACTAACATAGTTTTAAGTTTTATTTACTAACAACATTCTTTATAATTAAATATTATGTATAATAAGGTTAAGGTATTTATCTATGGGCCTATGCAGCCTGAAAATAAAGGTTTTATTATTATTATATTATTATTATAATAAAAATATTAAATATATGTGTCGTATAAAAGTTGTAAATATCTATATTTCCGTTGTCTGGTAAGGGAACACAAGGTCTTCGAGAACTTACCACGGGACCAGATTGACGTGGTGTAAAAGCGTCCATAGATATTATTATTATATTTAAACTTACAAACATTTCCTTAGATTATAAGGTTTCTTTTGTCTCATAAACTTTGAAGTGAAGCTAGAAGCGTGACTGTAAGGGTGATTTGGGAGGATAGATGGTAACCTTTACTCAGAATCCATAAAAAAGGAGCAACTAGTAGTAACTATTACAAAGAATTTCGGAGTACAAAAAAGATTTCTTCTTTTCCTTGCATTCCAAAGTAGGTATTCTTATTTTTTTGTAATTTGTCTTTTGAATTTCAGTTTAATTTTTATTTACTTTTGATTTTCATATACATGTATTTAATAATAAATTAAGTGTTTCTAAAAAGTGCTGTTATAATATTATATAATAATAATCATCATCATCATCATCGAATATTCTTTTCACTGGAAGGAAAAAGATCAACATATCAGCTTTGATATTGCACCAAACCACTCTACTCGTATTCACTTGGCTATATTACTTAGTGATATTATAGCGCCATTTTTAACGGCGAATAAAAAAGGTTCTATCAAAAAAATCTTTCAAGAGAAATTTCATCAGCATCTGTATTTTATTAATTCATAAAGAGCCACTCCAAAGCCAGCCATTACTTATCCTTACTTAACTTGATCTTTATACACTTTCTTATCCACATCTCGCGGTAAGCTTTTAGCTCTATATATATATACAAAGTCGCCTCCCGGGTCTGCCTATATTTTTTAACTCCCCCTACACCTTGATACAGATTTTGACGCGGTTTTCACTATCAAGGTTTATTACTATTTTTATATATTGGTTGATAATTTGCTTTAAAAGTTAGTTCGAAAATTTTAACTGAACATAACATACAAACGTTGTGAATTAAATAATGTCAAACTTTAGTTATGATAATTTTACTATAATTAATGGGCTATCGTGGACTTTTTTAACTCTTTCATTGAAACTTAAATTGTTCCTCCAAGTAAAGTTTGTAAAATATACAAGTAGTCCTCGGTTTTTTAGGTTTAAGCGTATTTCATAAATAGTTAATCCTAAAATAGTCATTTAAATATTCGGCAATTTCGAAATCGACATCGACACACAGAATAGAAATGGGTCTTCAAGTCAGACTGTTATTTACTAAACACATGAAACATAATCGAATCACTTAGATATAATATGCTTATTGAATGGAGTGTCCGTTAGACCATAATATATTAAAACTCGCCTACAATAAGAAGCCCATTGGACCAAGTATTAACCTGCGATGTGCCCGGTGTTCAGCCGATGGTTCTCTACATCTGGGTTCGTTATCTATACGAATATTATAAAGCTGAAGAGATTGTTTGTTTGAACGCGCTAATCTCAGGAACTACTGGTCCGATTCGAAAAATTATTTCAGTGTTAGATAGCCCATTTATCGAGGAAGGCTATAGGCTATAATATAACATCACGCTGTGACTAACATTAATTAAGTTGAGTAAGTTAACGCGGGCGAAGCTGCGGACAACAGCTAGTATGTCATAAAACACGACAAACTTGATATAAAACCGCTATAACCCTAGGCAATTAAGAACAAAGAACATTTTACCTATTTATAATTAAAATATAACAACTATTAAAAAATGTTCTCCAATGCGGCAGGTCACGACTGTATTTTAGACAAGGTACAGTTGGTCCGCGTCGTGCGTTACTCAGAACTCGTAAAGACGCTGCTATACAATATATTATATACATACAACTATTTATGTGAATTGATGGTGTAGGTATATTATGGTAATAAAACTAGATTTTTACAGCGTGGTCAACTGTCTGTGAACCATGGTTCGTCAGTGATCTAATAATAAGTAGGTAGTTTGCTAATCCTCACCATGGTTCAGGTCTTGAAGTGGCGGTGGGGCTCAGTAGCCTAGGGTGAGCCGCTGCACCTTGGGCGAAGTTAATTGAGACGAGGGGGCTCTTTGTACCCCCCTTATAAGAAGAGGGGACAGAAGAGCAGGGGCAAGGGGTGAGGATGGGAACCTCACCCCATTGTACAGTCCCGACGTTGCGAGGGGTTGTTCTGTGGTGCGGGACAACCCCTCTGTGGAGGTGGCGTCGGTCCCTTGCGGGACTGACTAGCCGTCGAGGTGCCCTGTTTGCTCATTAGATCCAGGGCACCTCACCAAAGGCGGCATTGGTGGCACTCGTCGGGTTTTAGTGGGTAGAGCTGCGTCCACTTACCAGCTTGCTAATCGCTACTTAGTTTTACAATTAATTTCGATTATTCGAATTAAAAAAAATCGAATTAACTCAACAGTATAGAAGTTATTAATCTGATTATTGATATTATTTAAAACTAGATATTTACTATGTTTTTCACTTTTATTTTGCGGAGCTCGATATTTCGACACAACTAGCAGCACCGCGGTTTCACTCCTGTACTTCCTATTCCCGTGGGAGTAAGGGATACATTATAGCCTATATCTTGTTCTGATGTATAAGCTATGTTATTGTAAAGTTTCATTAAATTCGTAGGTTGTAAAGAAAATACGTTTTGAGTTTTGAAAAGGTTGCAGATGAGGTACATATATGAATAGTTTAATAAAGTTATTGCAAGTTTTTCTCAATATATCGAGTTTCAGTCGGTATAAGAATATCAGGAATAAATGAAACTACGTTCACATCTATTTTTAATTTGTCCGAAGCTGGTTGTGGTCTCAAGAAAGGCAACTACAAATAAATTTAAGTACGCGAAGATAAATCTATGGTGGCTGTGCTACGACATGCTCTGAAACGCCACTCTATTTCCATCTCATTAAACTGATCCATTCTTCTTGGGTCTCACTCAATCGTTTATTGTTTGAGTTATTTAAAGAAAGTCAACTGTGTCAAGGGTAATGTTTTGTAAATAATATTTCAGAAGATGAGGTCGCGGGTTTGAGTCCAAAAACAAAATTTTGCAAATAATTATATATTAGCCGCTTTTAGAGTTAAGGATATTTATTACAAAACTATTATCTTTTCCTCTCACAGATAAAATAATTCATAAAAGAAAAGCTTTTTTATACGTATCATAAAGTACAATTTTATATGAATAATGTACCTACAGTTTACTTCTATTTTATTAATTTGATTAGTACTTGTAGTGGTAATAGAGTTAATAATGTTTATTGGTTAGTATATTGTAGGCATCGAACATATAACCTGATAGAGAGTAATGTGAGACATAAAATTCCGAAACTGATCAGTGATTTGTCAGTGAAGTAATAGCAATTCAGCCAACCATTGATCTGTATCTACGTCCCATCGGCCAATCGTTCATCAATGGCCATCAGTCGGTCAATCAAAGCGACGAACCAGCGCAGCGTCGCAGCACAAATTAGCGTATTTTTTTGTTTTCATGCAAAACACAACATTACCATTTACCGCTCTATTCCGGTTAAATGCATCATGATTGTAGGTATACGATAGGAAGGTCATAACAGTGTCGGTTAGCCTGTATTTCTTCCCTGAAGCCTGGCTGTGTTTCGCGAAGATGGGCATGACAGTGTTTAGCACCAAGACTTAAGAAGATCACTTACCATCAGGTGAAATGACTGCCTAAAAAAAACTATAAAAATCTAGTTTACCTATCCTGAGACATCAGATGTTATGTCCCGGTGCCAGTAATTACACTTCCTGTCTTGCCCTTCTCTCCGAAACACAGAAACAATCAGGATGGAGGTACCCATGCAGCCGGGAGAGCGACACAGCACCCCTCCCACCGGTAAAATGTATGCCGGTTAGGTAAACAAAATCACATTTGAAAAAATGTATATTTCTTATTTCTTTTGTAAATACGCATTGCTTGGTGTATACTTAAGAGAGTTATGAAGCCGAGCCTAGTGAAGCAATCCAACCAGGGAACGGCAGTGTTGAATAGACAGTATATTAATATAGTACAGCGGTCAAAAGTTAATCGGCTTTAAGTCGCTCGCCTCGCCCACGAAGATCCATCACAATCGTCATTATTCACACACAAATTATGTAATTTCAATAAATGGAACTTATTGAATAGTGATGAGCGTCGGTAGGCCGTTGGGGGACCCCTACGGAGAACCTGACGTAACCCTCACCATGAACTACACGATTAACTCAAACACCAATTGTATCTTACATCCATTGCGTATTGATAAGGAAACTATATTTTATAAATCTAAATAAATAAGCAATGAATTTCGTTGTACACAAAACTACTGTGACAATGGTGGGAGCTTTAATGAGTGTTTTGTTACTTACGATCTGAAAAATATGTATTTTATTTAAATATATCGATTACTTTGGAATTGCAATAAGTGTTAATGGCTATTTAATATGTTTGATGGGTTTAAGATTATGTATGGGATTGAATGTGTTTTGAGCGGTTAGTCGAGACAGATCTTGATCTAACTTGGATTAGTATTTAGTAGATTGCTAGCCGCTATATCGACGATTTAGAGTAGCAGATCACTATTGAAACTAATACTATTTAACAAACTACTACTACTTAACACCATTACTTACGTTACTAATTAACACCATTATTTTATTAAGATATTCTGGATATATATCTCAACATTCGTGGATCCTCAGGCGCTATAGAGTGCGACGCGGAGTGTTCAGGTTTAGTGCGGACCGTCCACCGCGGACTATAATATAGCCCCTAATAGGTAAGATTCCTTATTAGAAGTGTATGTGATCCGTTTAAAAATGTAAAATGTTACAAATATTTCCAATCATCTATCGTAATATTGGTTGGTTAGCCAAGATGCCATTCTACAATCGTGAACGCTAGTAGAAAACTAATAAATTTATGGAAATGACATTTTACATCGATAAATCAAGTGGTCTAAAATGTCATTTCCATACATTTATTAGTTTTCAAAACGCTAGTAGTTTGCGATTGTAGAATGGCATCTTGGCTACCCGACCAGGTCCCTTTCTTTGAACAGAACGCCAAATATTAACAAACAATTTAAATTAATTAGAGATATTTTTTTTTAAATTGGTATTTGGCCCAATACCTTTATCGATCATCCTGGGCCCATGTAAAACGTCAACTAAACGTCCGATGCACAGCGTCACACTTATCAAAACAATACAAAACGCTATCGATAATGATCGCGATCCTTTTTTGTGGGTCGTCGTGGGTTGACATCGCTAATAATACCCGGGAATGCGCCCGACCGCGTCATCCTTTTGTTTTTAATTTCTACCTCAGTGGCACCGATTTAATTGGGCCCGGCCGAGCCTTCGTATTTCACCTCGCCCTCATTTGAATATTCCAGCGGCTCCACGGCCCATTATTTTATTCACAAATATATATTTGGGACGACGTCATTTACCCGGTGACGTGCCTTACCGATGTTCCCGGTATCCGTAGTTAACGCGTCTCGTTTTTCTCTTGTTGCGTCTCCGGCGTGTGGCGAGTCGCGCTCTTCGTTGTTTTCTCCCTTATCTCGGACAAGATGCTCGTTTTTAAATGAAGTTATATCGCCCCAATTGACCAGCGGCCCATGGCGAGGCGAATTTTTAATTAGTTTCCGAAGATAGGGAATTTAGAGGAATGCGGGAGCCGTGTTGGGAACGGGATCTCTTAATTGAGATGTGAACGCTTCGATTTTGCGCACAACAATTTGTTGATAAACAGATACTTATGAACTACATTTAAAATCATATGCGTTTTATTAAGCCTTTTTCATATAAAGAATCCATGAAATTAAACGCTTATATAATACAAAATAAGTTTATTAATGTGAGAATAAAAAACATAACTTGTTATGAATTTTAAATTATATAAGCACATATTATTACTCTCGAGTCAAACAATTACTATCTTCGTATTTTAATAAAAATAATCTAAGATATTAGCGAAAAGGATACTAAGTAATTATTCATATTGTTATTGCCAAAATTCTGCAAAGGCATTTAACCACAACCAAAAGAAAGTATCAGAGCCCACATGACACATTTTACTCAGCCGGTACAAGGGCAACGATACTAAAACTAATGTTATTTGGATCACGCTCTATAAACTTCAGACAGACCTTTAAGGCGTCGTCTAACAATGTTTCTGGGGAGGTTGATCCATGGTTTATAGGAAGACTTTTGCGTCCATCCAATTCATAGAGTGTTCCATCTTTATGAATAAAAGTTACGAAATGATTTGCTTCGGGTTCGTCTACATCAAATTCTTGATCGGCATCTGCTTGTACTACATCCTTGTACGCTTCTAATATAGCTGTAGAGTTTTCTAGAAGACTCCCTCTAGCGGCCGCATCCAAACCGTTAGCATCTTTTAAATAATTCTTAAGCAGACCATCTTCTATATCAATGTGTTGTACGTTATTGGCAACGCTGTGCACTAAAGCTATGGTTCCACAAGCGTTGCTTATCACTTGTTTCAAATAGAATACATTCTTCGGGGCCTCTTGGCCTACACTTAATAACTCGTTCTCTTGTCGAGTCTTATGCTCCTCGTAGGCTTTGGAGAGAGGGAAAAGTAATATCACGGCAAGGACCGGTTTCGGTACAGTACTCAAAACATCCTCATCGAAGCCGACCACATCGACTATTTTCCATTTATTGGAAACGCCCAGTTTTCTCAGATACTTGTTCATTATTTCAGGGTTGGATTCCATTGGCAACGCCGTCATCTTTATTATATTATCCCTTATTTTTATCAAAATAAAAACAGAGTTTTTAAAACTTTTTCTTTTGAAAATATTGAAATATGTATTCTCAATGTTTTCTTCTTAATGTCAAATATTCTTTATTTTTAAAATTCATATTTTAATGTAGGTTTCATATTTACACTAGAATATCACTTTGTATTTTTGACGTGACAACGTCTTATATTTAATTCGATGGAGCCGGCTGCAAGAACGAAATGACGCATGCAGCGGATTCTCTGTCTACGCAGCGTTACCTCGCTCTGAGACGTTCCATTTTCTTATGAAGTTGTCACGTTCAACGTTCAACTATCGTCAGTAAACCGACTTTACAGACAACCGATTTTTTACCCGCGACGGAACGGAGGCTGTATTATAAATGCGCTTGGGGTGAGAGCATAGACTTATAATATACTGTTATAGGTGAGAGGCAGTTTGTGTGTGCAAACCTATTTTTTGTTTAAGGTTAATTTGATTAGCCGCAATTTGACAACCCCACCATGTTTCAGGACTTGACGTGGCGGTGGGGCTCAGTAGCCTAGGGTGAGCCCAGCATCTTGGGCGAAGCTAATTGAGCCAAGGGGGCTCTTTGTACCCCTCTTATAAGAAGAGGGGACAAAAGAGCAGGGGACAATAAAACTGGTTGCTGGTGTTCTACAAAAACTCTACTTTATTTGAATGCAATATGTAATTTAGCAAAAATAGTAGTAGCAAAAATTTTATACATTTTAATGTGAAAATAATAGTGAGAAAACGGATATTATATTACCTACGCTATTTCAAAAGAAACCAAATAATGTAATTTAGAAATGTCTACTTTAAATTAAAAGCGTTAATAAAAAATACTTACTTCTGTCAAATTGCGCCTTTCGCCGGGAAATGCTCTGAGACATCCCGCGGGGAAGTGGGTCTCCCCACGCGGGTATGTGGGACTCGCTGCGCCCGAAAGCTGGTAAGTGGACGCAGCTCTACCCACTAAAATCCGGCGAGTGCCACCAATGCCGCCTTTGGTGCGGTGCACCGGACCTAATGCGCAAACAGGCCTAGCGCCTCGACGTCTAGTCAGTTCCCCAAGGGACCAACGCCACCTCCACAGAGGGGTTGTCCCGCACCACAGAACAACCCCTCCCAACATCGGGACAGTACAATGGGGTGAGGTTCCCGTCCTCGCCCCTTCTTGTAAGAGGGACACAAAGAGCCCCCTCGGCTCAATTAGCTTCGCCCAAGATGCTGGGCTCACCCTAGGCTACTGAGCCCCACAGTCACGTCAAGTCCTGAACCATGGTGACCTACTGAATATATAAAATTTCATCAAAATCGATCAAGCCGTTTCGGAAGGGTATAAACACTAAAACTGTGACACAATAACAATTTTATATAAGTATTATATGTATTTGGTTGAAGGCTTTTGGTTGAAGGTTTAGTACAGTAATTGCGGGTTCATTTCTATCAAAATATGATCGTCATTATACTCAACATATTCAACAGAACACTATCCTCATTGTTTTAATGTTAGTTTATGATTGGTTGTAATCTGCATCTCTTCGGCATGCAAGTTTCCTCACGATGTTTCCTTCACCACTGAGCAAATGATGGTCTCATGTTCAGTTGCACGTAGAAATATTGAAGTACCCATTTCAAGGCTCCACAGGATCGAACCCGGACTCACTCAGGAGGCCGAGCCCATACCCACTACTGACTACACCATGATCTCTCACTCCCACCCGAACTCTACCTGTTATATAGTTATCGGTGGAAGGTTTTGACTTCGGCATAGGTATCCTTTATTTTTGTCCAGTAACTTTATTGTAGGTATATAGAACAGGGTATGATGTTTAATCGATTGTACACTCTCGGCGCGGCGTTTCGCCACATATCACGATTAGTTTTATTATAATAATTGAAATTCTAGTAAAAAATTAGGGAACAATCAAAACCTATCGTAACCACCAAGGGTTTACTCAAACATTCGTTTTTTTATTTGAGATGGTGTAGAAATTGTAAGTGTTCTCAAACCGCCTACAGTTGACGCGGCCGTCGGCACTCGCCATGCGATTATTGTATTTATCGAGTGGTTTTCGAAATAATAAGCGGTCTTAGGTCGTAATTGAAGGTAGTCAGCGCTGACAATCCGACACACCTCTTGTGGTAGACCGCGTTGTGATCGCAGGGGAAGTCTGAAGATGCGTTTTGTTCTAATTATGTATAATTTTAACGCCCGACGTTTGTTACACCGAGTTATTACGGATTTTATGGCGCTTTATTAAGATTTTTACCTGTAAGGCATTTCGGATATTTTAAAGCAACCATGGTCAGAAGAGTATAGTTTCAGTGCTCGAAAAGAAATTATCTTACTAATACCGCCTATAAAGCCTACTTATAACATTTTTTTAAAGGTTACATACAGCTTGGCAAAAAAGAGTATGACGTGGTGACAGGTGGAACTAAATATTTTACTAAATGGAAAGCTATGATGTTGACAATACTTGGCCGACAAATACTAGATTTTGAGTAAAGCTTAGTGTTTCACATTTATTTTTAACGATTTGATTAAATTATCTTGCTGATTTTCCATATTATGATGAGACATTAGTGAAAGTGGCGCCCTCATTTTTTCCATACTCTTTTATGCCAAGCTGTACATACCTTATTAACTCAAACGCTATTATTTTATTCCTGAAAATGATACTCAATAAAGGAATACAAAATGATTATAGGTATCTAATAATTAATTTAATTATCAGTATGCTTTTTAATGTGCTATTAGATGTTCCAGCCAGTTGACATTTTTTACATCAAACAAAATTGTTAAATAAATTAAACGTACCTATACATGCATACTTCATAATGATAAAATTCAAAATAACATACAAAGTTTATATTGGTATCTCCAATAAATTAATCCCGCGATGCTTACCCCGTGTGTATCGCTGCTCATAACATTTCTCCGCCTTCTCTGCCCTAATGGACTAGGAGTGTTTGACAAATTTTGACACCTTAATAAGGGAGAGCTCCTCAGACGTAGTAACTCGTTATATGCGTTTTAGATACATTAGAAAACAAAAAAGAACAGGCCTTATAAGTAAAACAAACAATGCCGACTTGTAAGGCGTATTACTCATTAGTTTTATATTAAGGCCGTTATTTTAACGATTGTAATGGTAAGTCTATGATATAAAGAAAATGAAAGTGACCAAATTTTATTAGTTTGCTGAATATTAGCCATTGCTACCCGTCAGCTATGCTGTCGCGTTTCATGTGGTTTGTGACTTTCTGGTGGCCCAATATAGGAAAAAGGAGGGCAACGCATCTGCATAATTTCTGGTTGTGTGGCATGTGTATGGGCATCGATAGTCGCCAAAAGGCTTCGATTGCTCGTTTGCCCTCCTATGCTATAAAAATCAATAGGCAATAGCAGAGTTATGTACCTGAACCGACAAATCTGATTTCTTTTATTATATAATCGCATTCCCTTTATTAATGAAAGGGATAGTTTAATGGATATGAGCAAAATTTGTTTTCTTATACTTCCTTATACATAAAGATGATTGTTAAAATAGTAGGCAATTACACCAGCTCCCATTTTGAAAATCACTGTTTACACATGGTTTACACTGCTTCGTCTTCGATCTGTATTTGAGGAAGATTGAACTGAGTTTATCTCACTTGACAACAGTCAATATAGCCATTGTGAATTTAATCCACGTTAGTTTACCGTAGTCCGTAAACTGTATGTCGCATGCGTAAGTGCAGGATCATATAAATACTTAAAGAACAAACCACAAATTTCGTCTAATATTTTATTTCGCCCTCTAGTTTACAATAGTTACACATTTCAATTCATACCTTTACTACTACAATTTGTACTACATTATTTTATTTGGCGACCAGATTTTATAGGTTTTGTGACCAACGGACATGCTTTTCATATCTGAAATGTTTCTTATATAAAACACGATATAAATATTTTAATGTAGGTACTAGGTTTATTTATTCTGTAGCCTTCGTTGTTTTTCACATAATAATATTGTAGAATATAAGTTATAAATAGTATGGAGATTTTATTACTTATCAACTCAACTTTCATAATATAGGTGGAAAATATTTTAAGGTGGGAAAATTAATCAACAATATGTATTATGTCTAAAATAATAAACTTTTCTACTTTTAGTATTCTAAACATATTTCAGGTGTCATAATATTTTTCAAGTACTAATATAAAGTATAATAAAATAAATATAATTTAAAAATCAAGAATAATAAATTACTAGTGAAAGTAATAAAAAATGATAAATTTTATTTGTTTCAAGTGATTGAACAATAATTAATAACCAGCATACATTAGGTACCATATTCCATATCTTAGGATATCATGAAGAATGATAGAATTATCTCTATCAAGCCAATACAACAACTGTCACACGCAACATGACAGCTGTCATTCTAATAAAAGACTTCATGTGAGTACATATTTTTTTCCCTAGAGTGCAAAGCATGTCCATCGATAACATTCACACACATTCAAGAGGAAGTACAAATCAAGTGATGAGATGGCGAAACTAAATAATGATACATTTTCGATATAAAAATAGCCGAAAACTTTTTGGTTAATATATGATCTACATCTACTGAGATATTCTTAACAAATGTACTATATAATGATAATTCAATACTTAACTACGGGTATAATCAGTCAAAACCATACACAATCGGGTAACTCAATATACATTCAAAAAAGACACCGTTTCTGTATCACATAAAAAATATATACATAAATAATGCTATTTGTATTCAAATAAGCCTTGTTACCTTTATGTAAACACTCGACAAACACTCATTGAGGTCTACAAAACCACAACTTTTTTAGCAGATTATGATGATTAATTTAATAACGCAAAGGCTGCATGCAAACTACCAAACGTTTGCGGTTTCACAAATAACATAATAACTCGAAATACCACATTATTATTGATAAATATAGTAACATACATTATTTTTATAACTTGATACAAAACTTAAAATAAACATAGATACTTCTTCCACTGGAATCGTTTTTTATTTCTTTATTTAAAAACGGTGTCCCTTTAAAATACGTCAACATGTAACTACATTAAAATACACATTATATAAATCAATTCTAATCAAATACAAGGAAACCGGAGTTGTTCGTTGGAAATGTCAACTTATCACCATACACTTACGAGCTATAATTGAAAAAGCTACTGTAACATTAACTTGAAAAATATCACTTGGTTATTGGAAAGACATGAAAGATCGATCGAAGGAATTATTGTATATTTTATAAAAAATGTAGTAAAACATCGAGCTAAGTAAATAGAAAGGATGGAATTTACAGGACGAACAATTTAATTTGGCTGAAGTTAGCTAAGAGTGGCGTCGCAAAGTGACGTTTCTGTGCAAAACGCGTGAGCTAGTTCTCTACTATGAAACTAACTTCAAGATGGCCAAATTAGATTGCTTCTGTACTGTACCTTTGGTAAATACTTCTCTCTCTCGCTCTCTTTCTCTCTCTCTCTCTTTTCGTCGAGACATAATCTATATGGCCATGCGTAATGACGGCTACTGCTTATTTACGCAGCACACAAAATACGACACGCGTAATACAGTATACTATATTTACTTAACTCAACATAGTAAAAGTATTTCGTAAACTTCAAAAAGAGATCAAAATGTCGATACTGTAATTAATTTCATATTGATTGTAACACTATATAATAAAACCTTACGTCTACAATGTAAAAGTCTCAGAAAGATGTTTTAAAAAATAAACATTGCACCATATCGAAAAAGATACATCTTATTCGAGTTTATAAATAGTTGATATCAGAAAATGATAAACGAAATTATATATGTATTCAAAAATCTAGTTATAAAGTCAAAAAAATATCTTTCATAAAATAATAGTAAGTATATTAAAATGCACCATGTTAATTCATACATTTAAACATTATAATTAAAACGTTTGCGCGAATATATAACAATACAAATACTAATAAATCATAAGATAAAATAATAAATCATAAAATAAAACACCTAATACAATCAGGCTCCCATTAATTCGAGTAATATTTCATTAATATAATAAAAATAAATGGTTTAATCATATTTAAGTTACAAAATAAAACATTTTAAATATTGTAAAGACAAGAAAAATTCATGTTATATCATAATTTCGAATTTTATTCTACAAAAGAATAGGAACGAAAGATACACTTAAAATACGATATACCTATAGTAAGATTTTTTAGACATTGTTTAATTATAATACTTTTGTTTAATTCTACGTAATACTTAAAAAAGGACACGATATTCTACTTGAATACTTTTTTACATATTCGAGTCAATGTTTGGCCGATTTCTTTTATATATATATTGGTAAAAAAATGCGTTAAATAAAACTATATTACGCTTACAAATTTAATAATATACTACTTCATATTTTAAAATACATATTTGAGCCACACATACGAAAGTCAAAAAATAAAATATTTTATGTGAATACCTACCTAAAAAATATATAGAAGCAGATATTTTTAATCTCATATTTTATTTGGAACATGTAAAATTATTTGCACCAAAAAGTAAACTTAATAAACTAAAATGAAACTATATTACATTAGTCACTACATATTATTATGGACTTCTTTCAATGTAACTTGCCCGTTACAAAATAATAGCATTCCAAAAAAATTATGCAAATTTGAATAAATATCTAAAACATTTTTTTTTGTATCGTACGAATATTATATTGTATTTTGAACTTAATAATATTAGCTTATCACATATTTAATATGGCTCATAAAATTAAACTAATTTTAAAATCATATTATTCGTAAGAAAATAAACGGCAAAACTGTCAATTGTGCATTGCTATTTGAAAATGGAAGGCGTTTTATTATTTTGGCTGTATACTAGCAAATCACAGACTCAGAACATCATCCAATTTGACAAAAATAAAAATATTAACTAATTATATTCATCTATACATAAAATAAAATATGTAAATTAAGATACATGCATCTAAAATAATAATCTGAACTTTTTTCATATACATTTAAATATCTTAAGTATTTACTAATTTAATGTTAAGAAGATATAAAATCGTTAACTTTTAGTTAATTATAATCAGTTTTTAACTGTTGTGTGTTTTTTTCCTATTAAATCAGTAATGATCTCACATTAATAAAGAAATTCAAACATGTATTTGTTTCGAGACCTTGAGATTCTGTCGTTGGTACTTTTTTATCGGGAACACAAAATACAACTTGTAATTAATGTTAAACATAGAATCGATATACAGCATAATAATTGCGTCAGAATAAAAAAAATTGATGATATAATATGTATGTAGAATAAACGAAGACATTTTGCTTATACATATTATAGTCAGCGAACTACATATTATAATAAGTGTTGTAAAATAACGTCATCAAAAAAGTATTTCATACGTGAGAATGTGCTAGCAATGCGATTCGCCGTTCTCGTGGTGGCCCGAGTCGAAGCTGCTGAGATGGCCCAGACCCTTAGGGGGGATGGGGGGAGGGGTCTCGCCCTCGTCCACGCGCAGAGGCTCCGACATCAACGAGATTATCTCCTCGTAACGTAACGATTCTACCAGATCGAGATCTGCAACAAAATAATCCCGGTTACTCTTAATTAGATAAAATTATACTTAGATACAAATAAAGAAATATGTTGCTCTAGTGTACGTCCTAGCTTTCGCACCAATGGATGATAATTAGTAGCCACGTTCACATTCTAACCCGTCATAAGAAGACCGACTTTTAGAAGACGGGGCAGGGTCCCCTCGGACCTTCCAACACATTCGGAATTTAAAACGGTTACGCATTAGATAGTAGAAGTAAACGAAATTGTTGTACGACCAATATGGTAATATCGTATCGTATAATTCGGATTTGAATATTTATTTCTCCATTTGACAGCTTAACAATCGAGGAAGATTAAAAGGCTTTTTATACTATAGCTAGTCTTTACTAATATATTAAAGAAGTAATGTAAAAAGTTTGTAAGTTTGTTTGGAGGCAATCTTCGAAACTACTCATCTGTTTCGAAACTTCTTTCACCAGTATAATGCTACGTTATTACATAAGGTATAAAATTAATCATAATCAGGCCGGATACGGCTGTAAATATGAGTTATATGGAAGATATCACACCCTGGGAATAAAGCGTTCCTCCCAGGCATTTCAGGATAAGATAAAGAAATTGTTATAGAATACATATTATTTGAAAAGATTAGTTCCACTGAGTTTGTTTCGCCGGTTCTTCTCAGTGGGCTTGCCTTGGAACCGGTGGTAGGTTCAATTGACGTTCAAAAAGATACTGTATTGGTACTGTTTTGAATAAATACAAATTTGATTTGGTTAACTCAGGCGAAGTTGCGGGCAACATCTAGTGTTGTATATAAGTGTTCTCACCGTGTCGATCGGCGTTTGTGTAGTGGTGGTCGACGCTGACGCCCGAGTCGCGCTCGTCGGTGGTGCGCGCGCGCCGCGGCACCGCGGGCGCCTCGCCCCATGACCGCTTGTCACCTGCACACACGTATAACCTTCACGATAATATATTGGTACCTACTCTCTCTAGACTCTCTAGACCAGCCTGGGCTTAGGCGGAAAGAGTATTTTGTCTTTTAGTTGACTTGTAAGGGTAATAAGTTAGCAAAGTAATTGAAGTAATTGATATCGTCATCCATTACCATTTACGGCGACAAATGAGAGTTAAAACTTGACATTAAAGAACTTGTAGTCTCTAAACTAGATTGTGTTTTGGTCAATTCTCTTACTTTACCAAGGGTTTTCTGAGACACTTACAGGACATTATCAAATATTAACGTTAGCATAATATTAGTCCAACCGTCACAGGTGGGAGGATGCGCTTGTGTCACGTCCGTCTGCATGGGCACAACCATCATGCATAGTTCTACCGTCAAACAGCTTTTCTGTGTTTTAGAAAGTACAGGAAGAGTAATAACTGGCGCCGAAATTACCATCTTACGCTTCAGGAGAGGAAAGGCCGGAATACGTTGCCCTTTTGTTTCTTTTACGCCGGGAAATGCTCTGGGGCATCCCGCTGGGGAGGGAAGGTGGGGGGACTCCCCAGGCGGGTATGTGGGACTCGCTGGGCCCAAAAGATGGTAAGGTGGACGCAGCTTTACCCACTAAAACCCGGTGACTGCCAATGCTGCCATTGGTGAGTTGCCCCGGATGCTAGTCAGTCCCTCAAGGGACCAACACCACCTCCACAGAGGTAATGCCGCACCACAACCCCTCTCAACGTCAGGACAGTGCAATGGGGTGAGGTTCCCATCCTCGCCCCATGACCCTCCTGCTCTCTTGTCCCCTCTTCTTAGAGGGGTAGAGGGGTACAAAGGGCAGCTCTCTCGGCTCAATTTGCTTCGATCAAGCCAAGTTCACCTTAGGCTACTGAGCCCCACCGCCACAACAAGGCTTGAACATTTGTTGGGGAATGAGTTGCCTGTGCTGTTCCCAGGCAAGCTTGTTTATGTCAATGGGTGACGCTGACCACTTATCATTGCGTAGCACCTTTGTAGTTTGTCCATCCAACTAACACAGAAAGAACTTCAGGTCTCATATCCAGACCTGACACTCTGGGCGGCAGCGGCGGCGCGTCCCCGGGCTCGCTCCACGACGCGCGGCTGTGGCGACGTGTCTCCACATCCTCTTCCACCGACTCACTGGTAAACATGGAATAATCTAGATTAAAACGTGTGGAGGAAAAGTATTACTAGAATCCTTTTGTCACCAGTCTTTGGTCGATAGAATTTTATCTAATCCTAACATGGGCTTATTTATAGGAGTTTAAGTAAAGTAATTTACATTTTTGTAACATATGCACAGTATGAGTATGTGTTTCGCCTTAATATAGTATATAACCTTCAAATGTAAATATTAAGGTTTCAAAGTAAATTTTAATATAAAAATAAAATATCGAAATTATTAATGAATAAAAAATTATAACGAAGACAAAGACAGCGTCATGCCGTTCGCCGTTCAAGTCGATTTTACTTCCAAGTCGCTCCAACGGACGTTCCACATTTTAGATATACGCACCGGTCGAGTATCGGCCGCGTGGGGCTCCTCGGGTCCCCGGACTTGGGTCTCAGCGGCAGCGGCGGCGCGGACTTGCTCATGGCGTCCGGCTCCGCCACACCCGCGGCTCCACCCCCGCCCGCCGCCGGCAGGCTGCACGACATGATGGGGCCCTGGTCTAGGGACTCCTCCATAGAGTACTGGAACATTACGGACATATTTCTTCTGTATCTACTAAACATACAAATATTAATACATTTTCGAGCACATTATTTTTTTAACCTTGTAGTTGAATAATATAACATATCGTATCATATGCCACATCATATCACCATACCATAAATATTATAAAGGCGAAAGTTTGTAAAAATATATGTTTGTTTCTCTTTCACCGGTGGGAGGGAAGCGCTGTGCCGCGCTCCCGGCTGCATGGGTACCACCATCTTGCTTATGAAATATGAAACAGCTTTGCTGTGTTTCGAAGAGAAGGGCAAGACAGGCAGTGTAATTACTGGCACCGAGACTTAACATCTTGTCTCAGGATAGGCAACACATAAATGAGTTGCCTGGGCTCGTTCCAGGTATACTATTTTATGTTCATGGGCGACGTCGGCCACTTCCCATCAGGTGGTACGTTTGCCAGTTTGCCTATCCAACTAACATTAAAAAAAAACTGCAGAATGGATTTTTATGAATCTTTACAATAACATAGATTATACATCAGAATAACATATAGGCTATAATTAATCCTGTACTCCCACGAGAATCGGAAGTACGTGGGGCGCTGCTAGCATTCAAATATACATTCTACCTAACTAACACAGCTTTGTAAACTCAAGCCATGTTACTGATACAATGATAACGGTATGAAAATGAAAATATCCTTAGAGAGGGTTGGTTTTATTCCCTGATGTAGATATCAGGAAAGTTTGATTGATATGTAAGACCTGTATAATTCATATCTTGACTAGACAAGTCATAGGCATATATTATATGAGTGACTTACCCCCAAATACTCAAACGAATCTCAAATTTAAGACGTACTCAAACTCATGCTACCACGTGTCAGATTCAAAGAAAAAAGAGGGACAGCACGAGTTTAAGTACGTCTTACATTTGAGATTCGTTTGAGTATTTGGGGGATAAGTTATTTAACTTTTAAACTAATATATGAGAACTTACAATAAATTAAAACTTACAATCGGTTTATTATAAAGATGTCCGTCATCATAGTACCCGTCGGTCTGCTGTATGCTGTGAGATCGTTTGTCTAGAGACGGCACGGGAGGCAACGGAGTGCTAAAATAATAAAAAATACTTTAATATTTCCAATACATAATAAAATCGTTGGAGGATCCGTAGGGGTGTGATGTAAAACGACGTCGAATATTTGCAATGACGTATGGCAGATGGAGTTACTTGAAGGCTTACATACGATGACGTCCTCTGTGGCTCAATGCTAAGCGCGTTGGCGCTCAAGCCGGAGGTTGCGGGTTCAAATCCCGCCAGGGAACAAAAATATTTTCTGTGTTCCTGGGTCATAGATGTGTATTATATAATAAAAATCTTAAATATATGTATAGTATAAAAGTATTAAATATACTTCTATTGTCTGGTATCCGTAACACAAGTTCTTCGTGAACTTACCACGGGACCAGATGACGTGGTGTAAAAACGTCCATAAATATTATTTACTCTTTTCTCTCGTAGTTTGAATATCTTTAGTATACAGAAATCTTTATATATATATATATATTTCTTGTGTGCGTCACGTCACTGAACTCCTCCTAGACGGCTGGATCGATTTTGATGAAATTTTTTGTGTGAGTTCAAGGGAATTCGAGGATGGTTTAGATTCACACAAAAAATATTTTGTACAGGACAACGTCTGTCGGTGTCACTAGTAACTATATAAATACTTGAAATGGGTTTTTCTAAATTTCTATGTGCACATGAACATGAGACCATCGCTTGCTCACTTTTTTCTGATGATTTGATTTTAAATATTATCAACGAAAAGAATGGATATATATATATATATATATATATATATATATATATAATACTTACTTGACGATACTTTCAGATAGTTGTCGCCTGGCGCGCGCCAGTCCCGGCCCTAAGTTCTGTCTGAGCTGCGCGAATCGCTCCACCAAACGTCTGGAACAATGACACTTTCATAATTTATGTTTATTTAATATTGTCATTTATATTCAAACGGTACGTTAAAAGCATCTTTTATTTAGATAATTTTATCAATATTATATTCATATTACATCCCATTTCGATTCATCATTCCAAAACTAAACCGTGAACTCCAAAACTTATAGATACTTCTATTGTTTTTTAACATTATGCTCATATGATTCTGCTCCTTCTTTATTTTTAGCAAGCAAACACGATTTGCCAATGTCAGGTATCATATTTTATTTAAGAATTCTATTAATTTAAAAATTCAATTCACTGCGGCAGATGGCGTTACATGTAACAAACCTGATGTGCTGCTTATATAATAGAAGTTTTAAATTATTAGTGTAGTATATAATATTCAATCAATTAAATCTACCTGCAAAAAGTCAATCGAAAGATCGACATTTTAAAGACACATACTGGCAGATACATACTACTTGTACTACCTGGTAGTACAAGTAATATAAACGAGTATGGGACTATTTCAGTAACTTGTAGATGCGTTGCCCATCCTGAGACGTAAGACGGTAAGTCTCGGCGTCAGTACATTACACTGTCAGTCCTGCCCTTCTTTCTGAAATATTGCAAAGCTATTTGTTGAAAGAAATAAGCACAATGTTGGTTGCAAGACTTCTTACCTACTATCGGATTGATGTTATTATCAAGCGGCATGAACTCGAACACTAATAATCCGTTCATAATCACTCACCTATGCAAAGGCTTGACTTCCTCCGGCGCCAGCCGCCCGTGTAGCGTAAGCCCCGCCTCCACTACCGCCAGCTGCGATGATATGAGCCGTCTTAACTTGGCCGCAGCCGCCGCCTCCCTCGGCGCCGCGCTCCGGGCGTATTCGGGCGTGAGGAAGGCCTGCTCGTACTTGGTGATGCCGCCCTGTACGTTCGCGTCGATGGTGCCCTGCAGTCTCATCGAGAACGGGTTGATGTTCTGGGTGGGGTCAGCCGTGTACTGGGATATGAGGCTGCGCAGCTCGCGTTCGGTCGCTTCCATTGTTTCGCACGCAAACTGTGGACGAAGTTAATTAAACTTTTTAATCTGTACATTTAATGAACTCCAAGACAATATTTAAGAATTGTCTACTATCACAAGTAAATAGTTTGACGAAGTTAGCAGAGAATCGACGCTACTAAAGTGTGATTCCTAACCCAAACATAGAATGTTGTTTAGATTTACGAGATCCTTCTTTGTTGGCCATGAGTATTACATCAATTTAATTAAGCGTGGGTTTATGCAAATATAAAATAAATATTGTTGTTATAAATATTTGCTAAATATAATAACTTGTGAACTTTGAATATAACTGACCTCCACCGGTGGTATTTCTTCGACAGATCTCGATATCACTTCCGACCATCTCAATATGCCGGGCAGTGTGCTCTCGGTAACCAAAGTCGTACGTTCAATCCATAGGCTCTGGAAAACAAACACATAAATTTAACTTATTAGATCTAACTGCAAAAATGTAATTAAAATATTTTTGAAGTAAAACTTCTTTAGGCGCAACTAAAGGGTAATTTGTATAAAGTTTTACTTTAATCGAGCGTAAAGGTTACACACACTGTGTGTGTGTGTGTGTGAGCGTGCGTGCGTGTGTGTGTGTGTGTGTGAGTGTGTAATCTTTACGCGCTTTTATATTATAATATATCCCCCAACTCAAACTTAGAACATACGTAAATCCACTCTAGTAACAAACCTTGAACTCATTCTCCTTGTCTATGGGCGGCTTGTGCAGCGGCCGGTCGCACAGGAACGTATCGACGTCGTTACAGGCGTAGAACCGCCGCGCCTGCTCGGGCGCGCCCGCCGGCCACGTGCGCCGTGCCGCCACCGGCTTCACGTTACAGATCTGTATGTCTGTACATAGCATATTAAACTTTACTCATGCATTTCGCGGTAGCTTTAAATATGCTGCAACGAAATGTTGGAATAATTTGCCTCCACCACTACGTAATTTAACAACTAAATCAAGCTTTAAGAAACAGTATAAAATAGTTTTACTCTTAGGGCAACAAGATATTTAAAATTAAAAGTCACTGCGTTGAAATAATTGTGATAGGTACATTATATTCATAGATAGTTGGCAGTATTCGTTATTATATAATTTTTACTTGAGGTGCATTATAGATTGTCATAGTTAGATATCTATGTTACACTACAAATTATAATTTTATCGTATTCTTTAGTGTATTTATATTAATCTATAAATAAATTTATTTAATATAATTAATATTTATATACCTACATAAGCTTTATACATTAATGTTTACATGTGTGCATAATTCTGTTCAAATTATAAAAAAGCGTTATTATTATTTTTTTACTGTTATTCACGTTACTATTACCGCCAAAATGGGAAAAGCAACGGTGGTCCTGAAAACCAGTGTTAGGGCTTTTAGTCCTAACTTTAGCTGAGGTCCCACCTTTTTGCGAAACACACTGTTGCCAACATTACTATCTTCTCTTATTGCTTCTTTCTTTTAATATGCTGTTCTTATACATTAAAATTTAGAATGTACCACAGATGTTATATTATAATCAATAATGTGTTAGGACAGTGTGTTTACCAAATAAAGTTTTATTTATTTATTTATTTATTTATACTTTATAACCCACGACTATAAAAAGAGTGATTTTATAAGTTTAACTACATTTTGCGCTTGTCTATGGCACAGTAGATGTCAAATGGATGAATCGATTTGGATGCGATTTTTCTATTTAAAAACAGGTTTTCTAGTTTCAGCTGAACATAACAATATTGCTTGATCTTTGATAGGGGAAAAAATCTTATAAAAAAAGAGAAATCAGTATGCCTGATGAGATTAAATCCGTAAGAATTACATTAAGCTTACCACCCCACATTGAGCGAGCAAATAGGTAAACTATAGCTAAAATACCCCTAATTTCGAGGTGGAGAGCTGTGTCCAGCATTGAGACATATAATAATGGTCGCTTATGATAATGATAGATTATTGATATGAAACACGTAAAATTGACTTGAATGCCGTGATAGCACGACGCTGTCATAGCGTGATGCGGTGATATGAATTTTTACTAATTACTAGCTGTTGCCCGCAGCTTCGCCTACGTTACTACCTTCGATTGATGATGATTTTTTTGTAGTCTAAGTTATTCCTTAAAACATCAGCTATCTGCCAGTCCCATCTACATCGTCCTAGCCGTTTCAGATATTAGCCGGAACAAACAACAACGAAAAAAAAAAATGTAAAAAATATTATTTTGGTATATATATTGTACCATGTATACATCCATTTACTAAAAGATGGTCATTTTAATATTACTAACAGACACACCAATTTTATTAATCTGTATGTATAGACTATAGACAAATTCTAATAGTAATACATATGTTTCAAATCGGCGGCATCAAGGCATCCTGTAACGGCCTTTTTATTCTAGGTGGTGTATGTTATATACTGACACTGTCCGTCGGCGGCGACGACGCTCTCGTCGGGGGGCGTGTTCCGCATGAGGACGTGCGCGGCGGCGTACTCCGCCTGCAGCCGCTGCGTGAACGCGCCGATGCGCTCGTACTCCTGCCCGCGGTACACGAACTGCTTGTTCTGGACAACAGATTTCATTATTATTTGCACAATTAATTTAAACTAGAACTGGCGCTAAAAATGGAAGAGGCAATCCTTTATGCCCATGCGTATTCGAGCTAGTACGGCCCTAGTAAGGAAACAGTTTGTATATTGACTATGACATAAAAGGATGGACATGGACTGGTCCTCTCATGACTATGGTTGCTGTCACAGAACCGTACTGTAAGTACATCAGGCATGTGAAAATCTTACTAAATCAAAATAAAATCCGTAAAAGTTGTTTGATTATGAGTGTTTATAAATAATAAAATAAAATAATAAAAGTTGACTCACCCTCACAAACAGCGGACAGCCTTTCCCATAAAAACCCACCCTGAAGTACTCGGGCTCCGGCCTGAGCTGCTCCAGTATCGAGTCGAGGAAGGTAGCGTTGGTCCGTAGTGTATGCGCTAGCCGCGCGTAGTCGCACAACCGCACCTCGTACAGTGTTGCCAGCTCGCGCAACAGCGGTAGACCTTTCTCCCAGCACTGCAAACAAATTATATACATATTTTTTAGCATTGCTATATTTTTTTAAATATTTAAGACACAAATATACTATACGCTATAATTTATGTAAGCTAAACATACAATTTTGCACCGGATAGAGGCCCTACAACATTATCGAAAAAATCGGTTGTCTGTAAAGTCGGTTTACTGACGATAGTTGAACGTGACAACGTCATAAGAAAATGGAACGCCTCACCGCGCGGTAACGCCGCATGCGTCATGTTTTTTCGTGCGTGCAGCCGGCTCCATCGAATTATAAGACGTTGTCACATCAATACGGCAGTGGTTAATAGTCAATAGTAATATTTAAAAAAAAAATTTAAAAAAATTGTTTCAAATATAATGTTATTGAAACCTGGTATTTATATTGAGGGAGTGGCTTTAATTTATGGTTGTAGTTTAACATCTGATCCACATGTTAAAAATGTTACAAATGAGCGTCCACGTATTGGATAAAATTCTTTTCAATAAAGCAATTTTGCTTCACAAATATAACTGATAAAACGCCTATTCTTAGTTTTAAAATACTCATTATTAAAACACAGTATCAGTTTTCTACTGACTGTAGAACATTCCACAGTACCTTTCCTCGGTCAAAGTATTGCAGCACTTGATTATACAGCGCCTCCTTCCGTTTCCACTCCATCACTTCAGGGTGTTCAGGGTCTGCACCCAGCTGGTCGCTGTCCCAGTTCAGGGTTTCCGCATAAAGCTGTAAAGTAAAGAAAATTATTACCACGACTAATGTTGAGGCATGCAATTTTTTATAGTCTACGTTTTTTTTTAAGTTTATAGAAGTAAGAATTTGTATCAAATAAGAAATAATTATAAAGCAAAAAATTCGTGTTACCACTATTAAAACTATTATTCTTCGTATAGTCATTCCACATGATAACACCACAAAGTTGAAACACGAAATTAATCACTATAATTTATTTCCAAACCGAAACACTACGATGCAAAAAATCAACTTCTAAAGCCGAATATTTGTATTGCTTATTATAATATTAATTGAAATAATTACCAGGAGCGTACATCCAGCTTCAACAAAGTTATCGGACGCGATGTGCAGGTCGTGCAGCTTGTACACGTAGCGTAGATACATCTCTTTACGGTCTATTTCGTTCTTGTAAAAATTCTGTAAGACAATACCGATTTGGTTACTATTGAAATATTCATATAATAAAAAAAAAATTGTTTAGGTGCCTCTAGATAAGAGGCAGTCTGTTGATAAATGTCAATGACAACAATTAAACTGTTCAATTGCTATAATCTGACCAACTGTAATGAAACCCTCATTAGTGTCCTTATAAAGATCACTGATTCGATTACCGCGATTTCGTTTCTATTTCTTTGCTTATCCTTTTATTAGCCTCAGCATAAGTTTTTGGTTAATTCATGGGTGTTTGTAAATATTTATTAGTATTGATATGAATAAATGAATTCATTGTTTTTTTAGAAAAGGGGGCACACTGTTAATTGGTCCACCAGCGACATCCACAGACACCCGCTACACCAGAGGATTAGCCTACATTTTGTCTACAAAAGTTTATCTTTTGAAGTGAAACTTCAAAAGATAAACTTAGATATTTTTTTTACGGTTGAAACGTCACGAAAATGTTCAACGATTTTTGTCCAAGAAGAGGGAGAGTGATTGAGACCGATTGAGAGAGTGAGAAAGGGCGAACGTAGCATGAAGCAAATAGCCATGGAGTGAGAGTAGGAGCAAGCGAGTGAGAAAGATCGAGAGAGAGAGAGAGAGATAGAGCGAACGTCGCATCGCAAGTCTCGGAAAAAAGCTTCAGATTAGTATAAATATAAATGAGATTTAATTCAATTAGTTTGCCAAGTAAGTTTCACTTCTGACTTGTGTACTTTCTACGCTCGCAATTTTGTTTATACATATTTTAATGATTTGCACAAATATACATAACATTGTGGTAGACGTTGGTATATGATGGTGCATACCAGCAGGTTGACGGTAGCTGCCATCCGTTTGTCTCGGTGCTCGGCGCCCTGCATGACGGCGCGGTAGTCCAGCAGCCGCTCCAGCAGGCGCGTGACGCAGCCCACGAACGCCGCGCCCGCCTCGCGCCACCCCTCCGACGACACGCGCTCCATCAACCTACCGCACACATTAAGTACACTTGGTAAAACTAGTACAAGTTTATTATAGACCTTAAGTTTTATTATTACAATAATTTACGGATACAATTGACTGTTGACGGATTTTGTCGCGGTTCTTTAAGATTCTTTGTTTCAAAGTATCCGATACGTCTGGAATGTAGTGTTTAATAAACCGCGATAAAATCCACAAGAGATCATTATATTATAATGCATGAAATTTGCGTAAACATAAAAAAACAATATTATTAAATCAAAAGAATGAGAGAAACTGAAACGGCATACTTACACGGAACTTAAATGCTCCCTGTTGCGATTGCGTGTGTACATTAAAAGTTACTTATTAAACATTATACATATAATAAAGTATGGATAGAAGTAAAGTGTACACATTCAAAGTTTAGCTGGCGATTAAAGTCATTAAGTCATTACAGTTGTTAAATCATTCAAGCCTCAGACCGTATCACGTCACAGTGTTCCGCGTTTCATATCGGAATCATCCTACCCTCATTTGTATATGTGAAAATTCAAGTCTGTTTTCAGAGAACCAGCGATAATGTATGTGTATGTTTTAATTGCCGTTTTTTACTACCCTTAACAAACTTCCTCATTAGCATACATTGCACTAACTACATTTAATTATTAATAAAAATAACTCACACTGTATCAAACAGCCGTCGGTAATGATCATCAGCCTTATTGTCCGCCACCAGCGAGTCCAGTTTGTCGACGAGCGCGGCCTCGGTGCGGCGCGCGGAGCCGGCGTGCGCGCGCTCGGCCGCCATCAGCGCCACGAGCGCACCCAGTGCGGCGCGACGTAGCTCACCAACCAGGGTCACTTCCAATAGCGCCCCCACCGCCGGACCGATCAGTTGTAATTGTGCGTTACCTGTGTCATAGCTAAGAGCATAAGCACCGTACATGGCTTTTTATGGTGTTTCGCTATAATTCGACTGGGTTGTCAACATGTTAGTATGTTTCTGACGATCTCTGTGGCTCAATGGTTAGCGCGTTGGCGCTCAAGGTAAGGTAGCGGGTTCGAATCCTGCAAGGGAACAAAAAGTTTTCTGTGTTCCTGGGCCATGTATTAAATATGTGTATTATATAATAAAAATATTAATTATATGTATGGTATTAAACATATTTCCATTATCTGGTACCCGCAACACAAGTTCTTCGAGAACTTAAAACGTGTAAAAGCGTCCATAGATATTATTATTTAAATCTAAGAACAAATAGTTTGCTATAAAGAAAAACATAAATTTGACACGATTGGTCAGGATGACCTGACCAGTGCAATATATATGAATATAGTAATGATGATTTTGTTTATGGACATTGACCATTTACCAGCTCTACTGCCAATTTGAAAATCCACGTAATATAAAAATGTAATTTCGCTGAAGAAAAAATCAAATCAAAGCCTTTCCTCGTCTCTGTCAAGTAGGCGGGGCCACTCACCGAGGCGTGTCCAAACGGCGAGCACCTGCAGGCCGGCGGCGGTGCGCATGCGCGCACGGTCCGGCCCGCGTGCCACCCACCGCTCCGTCTGGAGCGCGCTTGCCGTCACCAGCGCCACGCCCAGCTCCAAGTAGCCCGACCACAGCTGCGTACGCCAATAATAATAGCACGCAATAGTACAAGACGCGCATTTTACTAAGTCGGATCGAAGTTAGTTTAAGAGTTATTAGCATACGCATCAAGAATTTTTAGTACAAAAGACGCTAAGGTTAAGACGTTAGGTTTACAATGTCACTGCGTCGCAGTCGTTGCATACAAGTTAAGTTTCTTAGATTAAAATAAATGATCATAAATATTTAAAAGAATTAATTTTATTTACATGTTTTATCAGACTTGCTTTATATTAATTTCAGTTAAAATAGTGCAAGTGGGTATTTTTTTCTAGTGCCAAATGTCGAGGTTCGGCTCAAGCTACCGAAATTCGGTGTAACTAAATGTAAAACGAATTTCCGACCATCCGTTTATTTTGATAGCATATGTCTATTTACATATTAACCCCGACTAGAGTTTTAAGCATCAGACCAAGAGACCAACTGCGGCTGTGAAAATAAGGACTACAATGGTCACGTTAATACGTAAAGTTTCTACATACCTGTGAGTCAAACTGAGGAGGCTCATCACCCAAAAATCTTTCTAAAAGTGGTTTGGCTAATTCTTGTAATGCCGATAATAGAACTTTACAACTTTGCACTCTCAGGACCATCCAATCAGACGGGAATACCTGGGAAAAGATGTGAAACCTATTAGGATTTAAATACCATAGTAATTTAAATTTTAATAACACAGGCTTTTTAGGATTTTACAAGCTTGATAGTTCAAATACTTTACAAATATGTTCTATGATTTACATTGATCATATAACCGAAATATACCGGTAATATTTTATGTTTTGTATGAAAACAAAAACGCTGCGCCGGTTCTGTACTCTGATTGGTCCATTGATGGATGTTTGGCCGATGGGACGTACTGATTGGTTAAATTGCATTTACGTCAGAGACAAATCACTGACCAGTTTCGGAATTTTATGGTTCATATTACTATTATATCCGGTTATATGCTCGATGTATCTTTACGATGAAAACCCCGTAAAATAGTTTCCCGTTGGTTGGTTGGATATGAATCTTTCATTAAAATAAAATAACATAAAAAAGCAATATTTACATCTTGTTCGATCAAATGTCTAAACACAAGGAATGCTCTCATTAGGAAATCCTTCAGCGGTTTCCTATCGTGTGGATGCGGGGCCAGGTGGCTCCACAAACGCTGGTAGTGAGCAGGTTTGAGTAGCTCCATAACTCCGAGCAAACCAGCCACCATAGAACCCTGTAAATAAGTATAATAATAAGTAGAAATCTATGGAATTTGTGTAAACATCATAGTTCTATCAGTTCATAAAATGTTTTTAACAAACAAACATGAATATTTTGCCGTACGTTATACCAATTTTCAGTACCAAGTGATTATTGGCACCGCTGCAATTTTTGCATAGCCTGGATCGACAGCGGTAACCACCAAATGACTGTACGCTCTCTGGAAGCCCAAGGGGTGCGTTATAACTGCCTGGGGACCCGTAATGAATTTAATCATAAGAATTAAGGAGTAGGAAATATTTCAAGTTTACCAGCTTATCGCCAACTAAACTATGCAGATGGTAGAATTCAAAATCAAATCTACGAACTAACCAGCACAGGAGAATTTCCACCAATCAGATGCAACACAGTCTCAACAAGCACGTCCAGCGTGTTGAGGCAGAGCACGTCCACGTCCGGATCCAGTTCATCCTCATCAGTTGGTTCATCGGGGTCCTCCTTCTTCCACAGCAACGTGACCAGCTCTCCCAACATCTCCGCGCACTGTGGCAGCTCGTCGCGCCGCGCGAGGTGCACGCGCAAATGGTGGCACGCGGTCGTTAGGATTATGTTGCGGGCCTCTGAAAGCAAATTAACTTTATGATTCTATAGAAAACAGTTAAGTGAGAGAAGTTCCTTTAATGGCTTTTTACACATCTTTCAGACCATGGAAATCATTGATTAATAAAAAAAAAAAAGAAGACGTCACCCCGTTCCTGGACTTAGCACTAACACAACCCCTGGTGGTTACTTTCTTATACCACGTTGGCCATTTACCATTATATATCTATAGCTCGTCTTAGTTGGCCTATCTACCTAATGAATTTAAAAAATTAAACGTATTTTATTTTTGAATGAGCATTTGGGTTTGGCTTGTATTATGTGTGCACTAGAGGGCCGAGTCCAGAACATTGGCGAAAAAAAAAGGTTGATTGACACGGGGACGCTCGGCAGACGTAAAATATCTATGTCAATCTAAGAATGTATAATTATTACAAATCAATAATGATATGGAATAAAATAAAGAAAATAGTCCAAACGCGTTACACACATAAAAACACACACTCACACACAAAAGAGTGGCGGCGTAGTTGGCGAAAACACGACATCACAGCGTCATACCATTTGCCATCACGGCAATTCACTGCCAGTACGTGCCAAAAAAGTTTCACATGGGTATAAAAGTAGGTGCAAATAATAGAAATATATGATTGGCCACCTATTAATACGACATGATCCGTTTTTATGAAACATCATAGACTGATTGAAGGAAAAAGGGGAAGAGGTAGAGCGAGGAGAACTTATATAGAGCAGGTCAAAGAAAAGGTCGTATAGTTTCCTGGGGTGAAGGAATTGGCAGAGATAATGAAGGACTGGCGATTACGCCACCGCAAGAGCAAGGCTCTTAAATGAAGAGAGAGAATAGCGACATACCCGGGTCCTCCCCTAGAGGCCCCTTGAGGATCTCCTGCGCGGCGGCGAGACGGGCGCGCGCGAGCGGCGCGGGCGCGGGTGACGCGGGCGCGTCCAGCACGCCGGCGGCCGCGCGCGCCGCCTCCACCGCGCCCAGCGCCGCGCACACCTCGCGCACCACGCTCGCCCACGACCACATCAGGGCCACCTGGCAATCGAGCTTCACACGTTCATTGTACGGTAACACGTAGGTATATGATATATATTCAAAGGCACACTTAAAACTTTTGATTTTTGATTTAAAAAAAAAAAACAGTTTAATAACTAAATCAATCCTTAGAGTACTAGTACTGACACGCCACTTCATTGTGCCTATCGTGAGCAGATGCGTTATATAGATATTTATCTATAGTAAAGCGCTGTGAGTGACGTTCCATGCGTAATACATTGAAAAAATATCTATATTTTAAATTAGGAGATTCATCATCATCATCACCATCAGCCTCTATCCATCCACTGCTGCACACAGGCACCCCTCAATGAACGCCAAGACTTTGAATGTTATTGCTTTGTTATTTTCCTTCCAGGAATCATTCTTACAAATTTTAACATCAAAAAAAATATCATGAAAAGCGCGTGTTGATTTGACACTGATGGAACGTTTCCAAGTCTTGTCCATGTATGAACATAGACAAGACCATTGTCTTGGAAACGTTCTACCAGGTATGAACCTGTGCTTACAGTTCATACTTAGTGACGCGCGCTCTGTATATTATGTATACTCTAAAAAGTCTATCACTATAACGCATAAGTAAGTCCTGCCTTCTATAACTTCTTCTTTTTAGCCTATAATTGAAATCCATCATAAATATTTTTACAATTATGTATTACACTCCATGACGTTATATGCTTAAAACAGATACTGTTTTTGTTTCTTATAATATCACTATACACATCAATTTACGCAACTTCGTCGGTGTTCACGCATGTAGCTAATGTATCCGATTTTGGCACGAATAGTATGTCCACAACTAGCAAATGTTAGGATACCGTTGTGACAGTTGTATGTTGCAGGCTGTTAAAGTTAACTTGTTAAAAATAACATTACATATAGGGAAGCACAGTTGTACAACAAACTACCTAAACCTGTAAAAGAAGCTAAATCTTTGAATGCTTTTAAACGGCTTTTACTTGATCACATTCATGACAACTAGATCTGAACTCAAACTCAACTGTCTTTTGTATTAATTTATTTATTGCTTAAGTACATATACATTTTACAAAATAAACATAACTATTAACATTTAGTGTACAAGGCGTAATTAATTAATTAATTAATATAGCAATGCACATCGAAGAACTCGCTTCTTATAGTTTTTAATCCTACCCGCACTGTCGACTATTATAATTTTTTATTGTAAATTTATTGTTCTCATATAAGAGATGAATGTCTTCATGAGAATAAAGATCTTTAAACCCATAAACATATAATATAATAGACCAATAAAGAGTTGGAAAAAGAAGACAGTCCTATATGGAATTATAACAAGATGAAAAGAGAGAGCAATCTAATGTCAAGTGTAACCACTTTTATTTGACAGGTCAGCCAAAGTCACCAAGCGTTAAAAGAGCCTCTCAGTATTTGCAATTTATTTCGTTGTTCCAGATATATTTGCAATAAATACTATTGCATGTAAAAAGATGAAAATACTATACGGTGCGGCATAATGTGAATCATAGAAATAATCGTGAAAATTATACATTTCACAGGTAATTCATCTTCATGTCCTAATTGCTAAGATGTGTTTATTTTGCTATATTCTATCTTTACTTCTCTATTTCAAATAAAACAATGTCAATCGTCCTATTTACTTTCATATTTTGCGTAATTAAAGATACAATTGTTCTTAAATTACACAATATTTGAAGATTAATTTTCACCAATATTTTACACATATACGCTAGTGCTTGATTAAAATTTATCGACATGCTTATTGGTTTATAATATCATTAATTTGAAACGAATCTAAAAACAACAAAAAATAAAACAGCTTTCGATATAATGTAGAGTGACTCAAGAGCAAGGTTTATATTATGTAACGGGAATATTAGAAAGGAAATGCGTTTTAAATAATAATAACAACCATTTTATTACATTCTGATAAAACAATAACAATCTTAGGTCCAGAAGTAATGTGTAGGTGCGTGTGCATGTGCATGCATAAAGCACCTCCGTCCTTACCCACACTGCACATGCATACACATACATAGAGGATGGCCCAACAATAATTAACAAACTTAACATGGCCGATAGTGATTTGGCCAGACTTCCGTTCTCCTTGAGGTCGCAGATATAAATCGCCCCTCTAAGAACAAGACCTCGCTTTTAAAGGCAGTAGTCGGGTGTGTCTATAACGTAATACAAACATCCCTACGCCTCGGCCGTCCAGCCCATATTCTTGCCAATCCTAACACAAGTTTTTGAATTGACACTGCAGCGCTACCAATCTCCGGCACTCGCTGTCAAATCCGCTCCCGTACTAATGTCCTCTCCGAAGTGGGCACAGATACTTAATAATGAAGCATTATAGACATCTGTTCGATATTCGGCTCAAATACGAATGTAAGATACTTAATTTGAGTAAGAAGACTGTAAGTGTTGTATTGGTTTAGGTTTAATTTAGCTAGTATGATATCGGTAAACAAGAAAACAGTGTTATCGGTTTGAAGACTTTATTGCAACTAAATAACGTTATACGTTATTCAACACAACATACCGCCCACCAAAGGACTACTAAGTCCATTCTTAAACATTATACTTATAATTATTTATTATAAGGGCGTATTTAAGAGTTTAAATATAACATAGATTTGATATGAAATTTTACATGCTTTAATTTTAGATTTATGATAATTGTTAACATGCCAAATGATTTTAATTAGTTCTTAATATTTCAAATAGACAAAAATATCGATGCAAATAATTTACGCTTTAGTTTTTAGTATTAATAGGCAAAGGACATAATTTGTTTACAGTTCTTTTAACCACGCTATCTTTGCTCTTTACGCTGTAGACACGAGTTAAACCATCCGTACCTGCATGTCTGTCTACAATACGACCCAGTGCCCATTTACCAGGTGGCAGATTTTCCGTTTTTATTAACACTATATCCCCAATAGCAAAATCTTTGCTTCGGTTCTGCCATTTTGGTCTTTGCTGTAATGTAGATAAATATTCATTCTGCCATCGATGCCACAGATCAGTCATCAGTTTTTGCAGATATTGCCATCTAGATAGATATGAAACCTTCACGTTTTCTAAGTTAGGATTTGGAACAGTGACAGGAGCTTCACCGATCAGAAAATGTCCAGGTGTTAATATATTTATGTCTTCGGTGTCGGAGTCATCTATCGGTCTTAAGGGTCTAGAGTTTAAGCAGGCGTCTATTTGACATAACAATGTACTTAGCTCCTCATAAGTTAGATTACAGGTAAGTATACGTTTCATGTGGTGTTTCATGGACTTTACTCCCGCTTCCCATAAACCACCTACGTGCGGACTGTATGCTGGAATAAAGTGCCATTGTGTTCCATCTAAAGCCAGAGCCTGTGCGACATCTCCTTCAAAACCGAGTCCAGCTTCTGCCCAGGCAGCTGAAAGCTCCTTATTGGCACCGACAAAATTTCGGCCCTGGTCGCTCCATATGTGCGCACACCTTCCTCTCCGAGCTACAAATCTTCTGAACGCACCAATTAATGATTCAGCGGTAAGATCTCCTACTAATTCAAGGTGAGTAGCTTTCCTTGACATGCATACAAATATTGCTATGTAAGCATTATGAGATTTAGCTCCTCGGCTTCTGGACATCAATACTTGGTATGGCCCAGCGAAATCTACACCGCTATGTAAAAATGGTCTAGCCGGTGTTACTCTTACTTCGGGTAGATCACCCATGAGTTGAGTTCTAGCTGAGGCGCTTTGCTTAGCACATACTAAACATAAATGTATGGTTGTTTTAACTATGTTTTTTGCTTTCAGGATCCAGTACTTCGATCGAAGATAGCCGAGCATCAGTTGCACACCTCCATGCAGCGTCTTCAAGTGAGCTTCAGCAACAACTAGCTTAGTAAAATAGTTTTTACCGTCCAGAATTATAGGATGTTTACTATATTCTTCCAGGTTTGAATGGCTTAATCTTCCGCCCACCCTGAGGATATTATCACTATCAAGGTAAGGTTGAAGAGCTTTTAATTTGCTATCCTTTTTTACAGGTTTACTTTCTTTAAGTCTTTTAATTTCTTCTTGAAAATTTTCTCCTTGTGTTAATCTAATGCAAATGTTAAGTGAATCGTCTAATTCATTGGTAGTGATGGCAGTAGGTTTGTCTTGAAATTTTTTATTATTTAAGAATCTCTTGCAGTACGTCAATGTTTTAAGCAGTTCTTGCAGTGTTTCAAAATTCTCAAATTGGGTTACTAAACTCTTTTCTGTTTCATTTTTTTGTATTTTTAGATTGGTCTGTATAATTGTCATCCTTTTTTCTAAATTTGTAGTTAGATCTTTTGTTCTTATATAATTTATTTCAGGTTTATGCAAAAATTCTGGCCCTTCCCACCACATCTTATAATGCTTCAGTTCTTATAGAAGGATACCTCTGGATGCTACATCAGCAGGGTTTTCATTTGTCGGTACGTGATACCAATTGTTGTTACCAATAGCATCTATTATTTCTACTACACGATTTCGTACGAATGTTTGCCATCTGTTTGGATCACCAAACAGCCAAGATAGTACAATGGTAGAATCTGTACATGCAAATATTTGTTTTTGAGGTATTCTTGTAGCATCTTTTATTTGTTTCAGTAATTTTGCTAATAATAACGCGCCGCATAGTTCTAGTCGCGGGAGAGTTACAGGTTTGACAGGCGCTACCCGAGTCTTCGCAGCAAGAATTCCAGTTTTCACCTCTCCATTTTGTTTTACCACTCGCATATACGCTACAGCTGCGTAGACTTTGGTAGATGCATCGCAGAATCCATGTGTCGTGACATTATTTATTTCCTTTTCAGTGGACTGTAACCATCTTTTTATTTCAATATCTTTTAGATGCTGATAGCTGTGTCTCAAGAGTAACCAATCATCCTTGGTAGCGGTATCAACTTCTTCATCCCAGGTGAGTCCTTGTAGCCATAATCGTTGCATTAATAACTTTCCAGGTACAAGTGCAGGAGCCAGCTAGCCCAGAGGATCGAATAGCCTTTGCATCTCAGCCAAAATACTTCTCTTCGTGACCTTAGAGGTAAGTAAATACGGATCAGGTAAGTTGACTTTATATTGTAGTGTATCTCTTCCTATGTTCCATGATAGACCTAAAGCTTGAATGGTGCCATCAATTTTTATATCTAACCTGACTCGAGAACTTCTACTTGATGAATCAAATTGTTTTAAAAATTCAGCGTCATTGGAACACCATTTTTGTAAATTAAAGCCTCCCTTTCGAAGTATATGTTCAATATCTTTAGCAGTGTCGACAGCTTCCTTTAAAGTATCGTTCCCCGACATCAAATCGTCCATATAAAAATCTTCCTTTATTGCTCTCACAGCCTTTGGTTTATCTTTACCTTCGTCGTTAGCCATTTGAATAAGAGTCCTAACTGCGAGATATGGAGCACATGCAGTTCCAAATGTTACTCTGAGAAGGCGATAGTCTTTTACTGGTTGATTGACATCCTTTCGCCATAAAACTCTTTGATAATTTGTGTCTTCTTTTGTCACAAAAATATTTCTGTACATTTTCTGCACATCTGCTCAGGGCCGGATTTAAATTTGTGCCGCCCTGGGGCACTGAAGAAAATGCCGCCCTGGGGCACTGAAGAAAATGCCGCCCTATGACTTAAATTTTATTTTAATAGTTTTGATATCTTATTTTTTAAGAATCAGACTAACTAATTGATTGCAGGAAATTTATTATGTATTATATAGCATTTATTATACATTATGTTTTATTTATATTTATTCTTTATTTACTCATATATTATATATTATTTATTATATACTATAGTAATATAAAAAAATATTTGTATTTTTCTTAGAATTATAAGTTTTGCACTAAGAACGACTTATATTAGTATTGCATAATTTTTTTCACAGGCAAACTCGCCTAACTTTTTGAATTGCAAACTGGTCGATTAAATCTTCACAATCTAAACGTTGAAGCACATCTGATTCTATGCATAGAACTATTGAGTCTATTTGCACCCATTGTAGCAATAACTTAAATTTCCTATATTATATTATACAAAATTTTAATGTGATTGAAAATTTGAATTATATTTCTTGAAAGATAAAATGTTTATTTAAAAGAATTAGTTAATTATATATTGTATAGAAAATTTTATCTCACTTTCCAAATTTTGCCGCCCTAGAAAATTTGCCGCCCTGGGCACTAGCCCCGACTGCCCCTAGTATAAATCCACCACTGCATCTGCTACAAAACATATCTTTTTCATTCGCCATCTCATTACTAAATTTCTCATGTCCTCTTGTAGCTGTGGCCCAATCATTAATTCATCATTTAGAGATACATTGTTTTTTCCTTTAGCTGAGGCGTCAAATACAACTCTAACCTTAGTGGTTTCTTTTTCTTCCTTTATAACGGCGTGATGGGGCAAATATACTGCTGGCATATTTATCTCATTTTCAGGTATTTCTTCCATATGATTCATCTCTAGATTTCTTCCATTACTGCCGTGTATTCTGTATTTAGTTTATGATTCTTCTCAAAACATCTTTCTATGTAGTTCAGTCTTCTTAAAGCAATATCTCGTGTCACCTTCTATAGATAATAACTTTTCTGCCTTCTTAGGTAGTTATACTTCATAATTTCCTTCTTTATTTCTTTTGTGTGTATTTCGATAGATCTCTTTGCATCTTCTTTCTTCTTCTGTGAGTACTCTCTTCTCATTAGTTTCTAGCTCCCACATTAGCTTAAGCATGTTATCTAAATTTACTTCATGGTGCATGATGGTTATTTCATGTTCCTTCTTTTGTTCATTCACTACTCCATATAGGATCCACCCGAGACTGGTGTTTTGGGCGCTTGGTGTTCCCTGGGGGCCCTTGATAACTTCACCTTTCATGATTTGGGCACATACATCTACACCCAATAGCATATCGATTCGGCCTGGTTGATTAAAACTTGGATCTGCCAGGTCAAGATTTTTCAGGTGAGACCAGTTGGCTGTGGAGATTGCTACCGACGGTAACTGTGAGGTAAGTCGTGTAGGCATAACGTAAGCTTTTACTTTCAGATTAAACATCTCATCGTATTGTGATAATATGTTGACTTCAGTTGCGTATTTAACTGTAGTTGTAGTGGAACCGACCCCAGTGATTTTTCCTTCAACATGTGTCCTCTTAAGTTTTAGTATCTGGGCGGCCCTCTCCGTGATTAATGTTGCTTGTGAACCATTATCAACTAACGCGCGTAACATGGTAGTACATCCGGACTCCCCTTTGATTGGCACCAAAGCAGTGGCTAATAGTGCGGTTGATGTACTCGTAGCAAAATGAGATGCATATGCGACGTTTGATGAAGCAACATTTGTACAGTCTCCTTCTATTTGAATATGATGAGCTTCAACATCTGTTTGCTTAGATGCGTGGGAGGTTATGTACCCCGACTGGTGTAATAACGTATGATGGCGTTTGTGGCACGCACGGCACGACATTTGTAATCGACACTTTCTTGCAGTGTACCGTGGCGCCAGACAATTATAGCATAGGTTCTTCGCTTGTACAAATTTACTTATCTCTGCTGGTTCCATTTTTGTGAACCCCTTACAATGACTTAATGTGTGTATTTCGTTACATAATAAACAAGATCGATTCTTATTTGTAGTTGCTGTTGATAGATGTACTGTATACTCCTTAGGTTTAAATATCTTTTCTCTTGACTGTACCGGCGGCGTGATTAATTCTAATGTTCTCAACTTCGACTGTAAAAAATTAACTAAATCTTCCCAAGTAGGTAGTTCTTGTGTATTATCTTTATAGGCATACTCTTCCCAATCTCGATGTGACTCCGGGTTCAACTTCTGCGTGACCAGAAATATGATTATAGGATCCCAGGAATCCGTAGATACATTTTGATTTTTTAGGCTATTTAAACATTGATTTGTAGTGTCTAATAAAGATTTTAATTGATTAGCAGTTTGAGAAGACAGTCTTTTTTGTGAAAATATTTTTTTCAATAATGAATTTACAATCATCCTTTTATTTCCGTATCTATTTTTAAGAACATCCCACGCTTGATCATAGTTAGTTTCAGTCACTTGGATATGTTTTAATAACGCCTCGGCTTTCCCATGGGTACTACTCTTTAAATAATGTAATTTTTGTACCTTGCTTAGTGACTGGTTGTTGTGTACCAAAGAGACAAACAAGTCTTGAAACGTCGGCCACTCTTCATATATGCTACTAAATATAGGTAGTTGTATTTGCGGTAATTTCACTGACGATGACTCGATACCCGCTCCGGTACTTGTAGAAGAATTTCCTGATTCCATGTTTTGCGATCCCGTTAGCGTTTATAAAAGATCCGTCAGATCGCCCTGGATACACAAATATAGATCTTCGTATATAAAATAATCTTCGTTAATAAAATACGGCAAGTCTAATCGTCGTTCCTTAGGTGTACACCGTACCAACTCGTTGTCAGTGTTTTTAAAAGTCTCCCAGTATTGTTCAATCGATTTTAAACGTGTTTCAATATAACCTTTTGTGAGACGTTGTTTGGGGCACTTTTTCAAATTAATCTGTGCTTTTCGTAACAAAAGTGCAGTATCTTCGAGTACAGCAAGTGTTTGTTCGGTCGTATGCGCCATAGTTCATATATTATAAATGTTCACGAACGTAAAAAGTTAGATATGTATAATTTTAAACATAAAAGTATTCACTGTGTACTACGAACAGAGTTAATGTCGCCACACAAAAAAGTTATTCAATATTCACACTTATTTGTATCACTGTAAGCACTTCGAATGCAGTCTTTTGTTTTCGCCCGGCCCGGCGATCGAGTCTTTTGTATTGCAGGGAGGTTCACTATACGCTTCTTGATCCGGCTCGATTATCGACCATATGTTGTATTGGTTTAGGTTTAATTTAGCTAGTATGATATCGGTAAACAAGAAAACAGTGTTATCGGTTTGAAAACTTTATTGCAACTAACTAACGTTATACGTTATTCAACACAACAGTAAGGAACCACCAGAATAAGATTATTTTGTTTAAAGGACAGTAGCATCTAACCATTTTAATTTTAATTAAATTACTTGTTTTACGTTTGTAACAGTATAATTTTAAAGTAACCGTTAAAATAATAACTGCGCATATACTTAGGTTGTGTAAATCTTGTGTAGTAAGTCATGGATCAAGCGTCCATTGAATATTGATCGATTCGTTCCAAAATTTTATTATTTTCCTTTTGTTAAAATCATTTGAAACAAATAATACATACATAATAAAAGTCATTATTTTATATAAATAGTAGGTAAGTATGAGTGTGTAAGAGTATTACGATATTTCATTTGAGAATAAATAATATACTATGTGTTGTTTTATTTCAATATTTATTTACCTTTTATCTAAATAATTTAAGGGCTGCTTTTGCAATCGGCGGATATAGGAGGAATAATTATGTTGACTTTGTAATGTGTATATTAAGTACCCATATATAAACCATAACATATCTGACCATTGGAAAATTCACCCCAAACAACAATGTTTACAATTTATCGAACGGGCTGTACTATTGAGTATCGATAGTAAAATATACATCACTGTGTGTTAATGTGTGCGTGTGCTCTGCACACATTGACTTTTCAAAAATCGTCACGCATTTTCGGGCTGTCAGGTGGTCTATTTAGTATATTCTAAGTCTATGTTTAAACCTAAAGTTAAAAAAAAATCACGTAGGCGTGGTACCTGTGCGGGCGCGAGGTGTTCGCGGTGCGGGTGGTGCGCCAGCTGCCGCAACGCGTGCAGCGCGGCGCGCACGTCCCGGCGGAAGCTCTCCTCGTACTGTCCGCCGGTGGCGCGCGCGAACAGGCGGCGCGAGCGCACGGCCAGGCGGAACACGCAGCCCAGCGAGCGCAGGCACTTGCGGATGGGTTCCTGCCCCTCCGCGCCCGCCGCCCACTCCGCGCAGTGCTGCACTGACGACAGCAGACCTCTGCATGGACGGACGCACATTAGGACGTACACGCAGGTTGTTACATAAGTGATCGCACAATATGACGTACACGCCACGACGTACAGTTTTTTTGATATACTTGAGGGATGAAGTAATTACTTTTGTACTTTGATGATATTGAAATTAGATCTTATTTGTTTTTGTACCTTGTAATATTTTTCTAACATTTTAGATGCTTTGTAACAGTCGGTTTGTCCTATTATATATAAAAAAAAATATTCCAAGTGTCCAGTTAGTATGTAAATTAAGTAAATAGTTGAAATTTGTTTGTCCAGTAATTCTCTCGACAGTTGACAAAAAATCTTTAAGATATTTTTGAAAAATTTAGTAGATAAAAAAGGCAAAATATTATAAAAATGTGGTACATACTTATAAACCAGTGCAGCGGAGAAATGTTCTTCGATGTAAACGTCTAAGACAGGTCGGAAATGCTGAAACCGACTCTCATCGAGGAGGCTGCATATAGACACGAGCACCAGGAATACGGTGCCAGAGTGGGGAGTGCTGAAATTCAATACATAGTTTGTACTGTTAAAAAGGATACACAATTTTCCATAATCGATTCCGTATCAATTCTTAACATTAAAAATATTCATAATAACGAAGCTCTCATCAGCTTTCTTTCTTCGGAACTACTACCCGGATTTAAAACAGAATGTTCATTTAAAATGCATAAGTATTGAGGAAGGAATAGGCTAATTATATACCATATAGTTTAAAGTAATACTTGAATTGATAGCAAGTGGGCTTCGGCCTGACCAAGCATACCATCTCGCTCGGTCGGAGATCTCCCTTTGGGGCTATCACCTACATCCCACATGTTTTTTTATATTGCGTCCTATATTATAAGGTAAGAGTACTTACTTTCTTAATTTTATATATTTCAATAAATTAGGATAGGATTAGGATACAGTGAATAATATAATTTTGATAATTTCTAAGCACAATACCTGTTTCCATCTTCCGTAGAAAATAACGCGAACAAAGCGTCTAATACGTCTCTGAGGAACTTGATGAGCTCTTCACAGCTCAGTCCGTCTCCCAGTCGGAGCACCCTTAGCAGCGTCTCTTGTACCTTCTCCGGGTGAGCGCGCCATTGTAAGAGGGCGAGTAGGTCCTCTGAAAATAATAATCGTAATATCAGGCCTCTTTCAATGAACGCCAAGATAGACGATCCTCTGTTTTTGTACCATGCAAGTCATACAAGTATACAATTACGATATTAATGTAATATAAAAAATTCTCGTGTCGCGGTGTTTGTTACCAAAACTCCTCCGAAATGGCTCGACCGATTCTTATGAAATGTGCATCTGGTAGGTCTCAGTTAACATCTATTTTTTATACCCCTTATTTTTTTATTTTTTTTTTGATATATATTTTTTTGTTTTTATTTTTTTATGATAACGATATGGCTAACGCGGGCAAAGCTGCGGACTACAGTTATAAATTATAATAATATAAAAAGCTGCAGTCAAATTCATGGGCTATTTATTTTTGTGCCTTGTTACGATATCGAGAATGTGAAAGTGGGACTCACTACTAGATACTAATAGAATTCGAATTCGACTTCATCCCCACGAATACCAACCGTTCTGCGTGAGTTTAGTAGAGCACAATAGCGTGCTAATGACGCAATTCTCTTTGGTGCTGCGCGGGAACGCGGCCAGCACGCCGTTGGTGCCCGCGCGAGCAGTGTCCACCGCGCACGACGGCAGCGACAGGTAGCTGCCAGATAATAGTCTGAAAAAAAAAACAAATAAATTACCAACATAATACGTATTCCCAATTAACTGCTACCCGGAGGAAGGATATGCTTCCACTTTATCACGTTTAACCTTTTATGTCCACACACATCGAGCATATAACCGGAATAGAGCGGTAATATTTGTTTTTTATGAAAAAAAAAAATCCGACAAATTTGTGCTGCGACGACGAGCCGCTTTTACACTCTGATTGGCCAAATGATGGCCATTGATGGATGATTGGCCGATGGGATGTACATACAGATCACTGGTTGATAGAATAGCTATTACATCAGTGACAAATTACTGATCAGTTTCGAATTCGACTTCATCCCCACGAATACCAACCGGTTCTGCGTGAGCTTTAGCTGGATGACTGCACAATGAGCGTGCTAATGACGCAGATCCTCTGCCACTCGCATCCAATGGGCGTTTTTCCACTTACCGGCACAGCCACGGTAACGGCGACGGCGACGGCACCGTGCCGTTGCCGTGGAAGCAAAAATGTATGAAAACATATCCCAATAAACATTTAAGATGAAAAAAGATCTTTTAACCAGTGCAATAACAGCTAGAAGCTTTATTAACGATGTACAAAAGCGTCAAAATATACTTAAGGCTGTAGTAGAGGGTAAATTGTATTATTTAATACAGTACAGCTGCTTTAAGGCTGTATAAAGCCGAAATTATTACTTTTAGCTTGCAAAGAGCACCGAAAAACTCTAAAATACAGCGTATGGTGTGAAAAACCACTATCAGCAAGTTTATAAGACTAGAGCAGTATATCGGCTGAATAGTGCTCTAGAAATCTATTTTTGTATTGCCTAATGCTGTACAAGAGCATTGAATATTGCTACCTTCTGGATATTGGTGTATAATTACTCTGTAGTACAGTCATCATAGAACCTTATTGCCCCATCGGCCATCCGTTCTTCTGAGTGTGTGACCAGCCCACTGCCACTTCAACGAGCTGATTCTTTGCGTGATATCGGTTACCTTAGTTCTCTGACGGATGTCTTCCTTCCGAATCCTATCTGTCAAAGAAACACCCAGCATAGCACGCTCCATAGCACGTTGAGCTATGGCAAACTTGCGGACCAGTCCTATATTTAGAGGCCACGCTTCAGCCCCGTAGGTCATCACGGAGAGAACGCATTGGTCGAAGACTTTCGTCTTCAAACTCTGCGGTATAGATATATATATATATATATATATCTCCGTGCGGTGGCCGGTCCGTGTTGGATGCGAGTGGCAAGGGATCGGCCATCTTGGCGTTCATTGAGGGAGGCCTATGTTCAGCAGTGGACGGATAGAGGCTGATGATGATGATGATGATGATGATGATGACAGTCATCATATAAGGCTGGATAATAGCTGTTCAATGGTTATCTAGGAAACCCTTAGAAAGCAAATTTCTGTATAAGAGTGTAATAATATGATGTCTGCTGCATAAGAGTTTAGTCTTACTCTATTGTAAAGCTAACGCGATAAGCGTAATTTTTATCTATTTTACAGCCCTCGGTGTTACAGTAGATGACTTTTACGTTAATAGTGTTTAAATAGAGAACTATGCAGCTTATCGAATATTTTAATGTCTAAGTCAAACTGGAAATGACTTTTTTGCATAGTTAATTATATATATTGTGGCCAGTCTTACATAAGTACTGTATAAAAAAAAAAAATGCGTTATAGTTTTAGTTATTTATTTCGATAATGACACGATCAGTCACAAAATTTTGTTTGTACCTAATACTAATTATAAGTTTTTCTCATCTTCTTTTTTTCTCCCTCTTCTTTATCCAGAATTTGTTTTTGGTTTGAAAATAACTTGTCAATATCTAGCTAGGTACCTGAATAATGAAGTACCTGAAATGAATAAACATTATAATTAAATAAAAAAATTCAAACAGCAGTGTGTCGGTACAAAACCTTAAATATTAAATGTGCTGTAAATACACCTACATATTAAACCTAATTAATAAATTAATTATGATTGCGTCATAACGACGGCTGTAAATCTAAAGTGCAAAAGTTAATGTAATCTCCAGTGTACATTGGATATACAGAATGGGTTTCTTTGCTTTCAATACCCTGAATTGCTGTAATATTTACTAAACGTACTCTTTTAAGCAGCTACTATAACAATTAAACTCTAAGGTACATCCATCATTACTCTTTAGGCTGTTGTATATACTTAAATTACGGCTTTGTTACGCCAAAAGCTGTACTTATAATGGAGTACTAGAAGGGCAACAGCTGTATAATTGAAGACGCCATTAAACCATAACGTAAAAATTATGGAAACATAATTTATAACATATTTATATGTATATTTTTGAAAAATTCGGCGATATTTACACATTACTTGTACACAATACAAAAGTTAATTTCTTTACTATTTAAGGCACTGCGGACTAATAAAGCTAGTCTGAATTTGGTTTACATGGTTCTTATTACACTTACACTTTCGTTATTATCTATTATTTCGAGAGCGCATGAGTTTTTGGCTTACTATTAGTATACATATTCACGAAGAAGTAGTAGCCGCAAGCAAAATAACGACCATAACTTAAGAATGGGTACTTACCATACAGCAAAATAATATTTGTTCACTTCACAAATTAAAATATGGCCACAGTGTGTCACTTATTGATCCGATGAATAAATTGTCTTTTCAAAATAAGTATATATGGAAGGAAATTCAACCACAAAGATAATTTTATTCTTATATTCAGACGTTTACAAGCCTGAGGCTGTATATAAGAATAAAATAGGTAAGATTTGAGAACAGTAGGTGTATAATGGTATCTAATTGCTCTAAGTCAGCTATTACGCAGCTATTATACAGCTGTTAGACAGCTAGATCTACACTTAAAGCTGTATAATTTGGGACCCAAATTGCGGATATAAGTGCTGTATATCCGGATATACAGCCATAATACAGCCAACTTGTACAGCCTAAGCCCTTCAAAATTTCCATTGTACAGCCTCTATACAGCTGTCAAATGCTATCTGGGATGGCTCGTTTTTCCACTCACCGGCGACGGCAACGGCACGGCGTTGCCTGCCAACGGTACCGTGCCGTTGCCGTAGTTAGCAAGCTTCCCACACGGTGCCGTCCCGGTAAAACTGCATGTGTATTGTATATGAATTGTAGCCCTGTGCGTGTGTGAGTGCGCGGGGCGTGTAGAAGGACGCGGAGCGGTCAGCTGAGAGACTCGTAGTTAATATTATCTATCTATTATGATATTATGAGATATTATTATGATGATAATATATATCATCATCATCATCACTGACTGGAATGTTGGTCTAGTGGTTCGTGACCCTGGCTGCTAATCCAGAAGTTCGTTGGTTTGATTCCCACTCAGGACAAATATTTGTGTGACGAGCATGATCATTTGTTCTGTGTCCGGGTGTAATTTATCAATAATATGTATGTATTTAGAAATATATAAACTGTATGTATCAGATGGCCGTATGTGAACTCACATTCCCAACATATTATAAATTATTATTATTACCTATATTATTATTATTATCATCATCAAGAATATATTATCGCCATCTATATCGTGGAAAAGATTTGGCCGTCCTGGCGTTCAGTGAGGGAGGCCTATGTTCAGCCATGGGTGGATCAATTCTGATGCTGATATATATAATATCATCTAATGTAGTGGCATGAGATCGGCCGTCTTGGTGTTCAGTGAGAGAGGCCTATCACCAGCCATGGGTGGATCAATTCTGCTACTGATATATATATAATATCATCATTATAATGTAATGTAGTGGCATGAGATCGGCCGTCTTGGTGTTCAGTGAGAGAGGCCTATCACCAGCCATGGGTGGATCAATTCTGCTACTGATATATATAATATCATCATTATCATGTAATGTAGTGGCATGAGATCGGCCGTCTTGGTGTTTAGTGAGGGAGACCTATCACCAGCCATGGGTGGATCAATTCTGATGCTGATTTATATAATATCATCATTATCATGTAATGTCGTGGCATGGGATCGGTCGTCTTGGCGTTCATTAAGGGAGACCTATGTTCAGCTGTGGACGGATAGAGGCCGATGATGATATACATCATCATTATCATCATCATCATGTATAAATTATAATAATATTATGATCTACGTGTCGTCTTGCTGAAGTCCGTGTCAGTACTGAACTACGAAAACGTGCGTAAACCGTCATCGACAACGGCACAGTGGAAAAACGAAGCCACGGCACCGGTGCCGGGCCGTGACCGTGCCACCGCCGTGCCGTGACCGTGCCGGTGAGTGGAAAAACGCCCAATAGGACCCCGGCGACGGAGATTGTCGCTTGTTAAGGGGTTCTACCGATGGGAGGAATGCGCTGTAATGCGCCCTCGTCTGCATGGGTACCACAATCCTGATTTTTTTTATAGAAGAGGGGGCAAACAGATAGTCGTTTTACCTGGTGGTAAGTGATAAACGACATCCATAGACACCCGCTACATCATCAGCAGGTGTATTGCCGGCCTTTTTCAAATATGATTAAGTTATTTTCTTGAAGATCCCTAAGTCGCATCAGTTCGGAAATACCGTAGATGGCAGCTGGTTCCATATGGAACCAGTTAACGTACGAGGCAAAGAGCGTGGAAAAAATATGGATTTACGGACATCGAGGGTATGGGTGAAATTGAAATTTTGACGCGATGTCCGGTGTTTTTTTTCGTCAAACAGCTTTTCTGTGTTTCGAAAAGAGGAGCTGGACATGTTGTGTAATTACTGGCCGAGACTTCACGTGTTACGTAGTTTGCCTATCCAACTAACATAAAAAATACAAGCTGTTACTTGGTATCAATTATGCGGGCCGATAATAAATGTAATGTAAAACGATAGTAAGAAGTAGTGCCATGTTGCTTTGCAGCCGAATTGGGACGGCATGACCGGGGTGGTACCTCTCGTTCACATAGTACCAGCGTCAAGTGAAAGCTATGCTGTCGCGTTTAGTGCGGTTTGTGAGTTTCCGGTGGCCCATTGGGGGGACAGGGAAAAGGTGGGCAACGCATCTGCATTACTTTTAGGTGTGCGGATGTCTATGGGCGTCGGTAGTCACTATAACTTTGTCTATTTATTTGAAAGGCTGGAATGGACGAGAGACATTAACACCACACACTGTACTCGATCAACTCACAGCACATTATGTATGCCGATTCATCGCACAGCAGCATTTAGGGGTTGCTTTAAATACGCAGCAACCAAGTGCTGGAACAACCTCCCTCCTCCTCTGCGGGACCTCTGTACTAAAGCCAGTTTTAAACGCCAATATAAGAAATATTTATTGGAGGTACAAAAACTAGAGTAGTTTATTTTGTAGCTCTGTTTTTTTTTTCTTTTCTCTTTTTTTTCCTTTTCAATGTTTATGTGAGCATAACATAATACTATGTCATTTATATATTAAGTATTTTATTTAAGCAATGTGTATGTGAGTGTGTATGTATGTATATATATGTGCATATATGTATATAATATATTTATATTCCAACTTATAAAATAAGTATATGATCGAATAAACCATACAGTATAATTTATTATGTTGTTTATATCACGGTATTATTAATTTTTATTATTAGTATAGTATTGTATTATAATATTATGTAAATTTTATATTTTTATTTATGTTTTTTTTCTTCAGAATGCCGCCAAAATAAATAACTAATAAAATTAATGGTGGGCCTGAAAACCAGTGTTAGGACTATAGTCCTAACTTAAACTGAGGTCGCACCTTTTTGTGAGGCATGCTGGGAACATAATTATAGTACATAATTTTTTTACCTCGCTAAAAAATTTTAATAGGCCAGTTACATCTGTTGCATTTTTTATTATTTTTTGTTTACATTCTTTTTATTTTTTATGTACTTGGTGTTTTTTTTTTGTATAATATTCAATTCATGCAGTGTGTTCTCACAAATAAATTTGTTTATTATTATTATTATTATTATTAACTGCTCGGTTCCCTCCTAGTGACATAAAAAAAACGAAAAGACTATAACGGATAATATTATAAGATTTTTTAAATTAAATGCTTAATAGAATGTTTCCACTCACTTGGCGGGATCGTCACACTTGTAGACATACAGATCGTGCGCGCCGTCCCGCAGCGTCGCGCCGCTCGCCTCCATCAGCCGCGCGAACGAGAACCCGAATAACTTCCTTTCGTTCTTGTCTCTCGCTGTGACATGCATATCATAATACATTGGTGTTATTTTGAAGTAAGGTTTTATAATATCTATACCTACTCTAATAATAAAGCTGAAGTATTTATTTGTTTGAATGCGCCAATAAAAGCCTATTGGAATTGGAAAATATTTTTCTTTTTGATTTTGGAGCGAAATTCTAGGGCGGAAGAAACAGCGGGGAAGATATTTATCGACATGACATCCATAGACACACGCTACACCGGAGGGCTTGCACGTGCATAGGGATGTTGACTCTTGTTACAAATTCATGTAGAGTTTTTTTTTTTATTTTTCTTTTTCTCTTAGAGTCTTTTTTATTAAAATTGGACATATTTCTTCATAAAAGAGTTTTTTCGTGTTTATATAGGGTATATTGATCAAATAAAATCAATATAAAAAAATTGTCATCATCCCTATTGCCAGCCCATTCATAGAAAACCCACTCACTGGAGCAGTGCCGAAACTCGATGCGCACATGTGCGTGCGTGAACGTGTCGAGAGGCACCGTGAGCCGCAGCTGCTCCGCCCACGCGGGGCTGTTATTGTGGTAAAGCACCAGCGAGTCGAACTGCGTCGCGCCGCACCCACTCGCGCCCCACACGCAGTCCTGGCAATGCAAAATAAACTCGTGAAAAGGACATATCTAGACAATGTTCTGGGTACAGCAGTGTTAATAAATCAGTGTACAACTAACAAACATACACAAACAATAAACAAACTGACTGACATGTACCGCTCCGCATAAGTATTTAACTTTTTTTTATGTCAGAAGGAGGCAACCGAGCAGTCGAAGCCGTTTGGCGACTATCGACACATCCGCACAACCAAGATTATGCAGATGCGTTGCCCTCCTTTTCCCTATTCCCCCCAATGGGCCACCGGAAACTCACAAACCGCACGAAACGCGACAGCATAGCTGTCACTTGACGCTGGTGTTATGAGAGCGAGAGGTACGACCCCGGTCGTGCCGGCATAAATCGGCTGAGAAAACTTAAACATGACTTACATTTATAACCTGTCCGGTGTCGTCATGAACACTGACAGTTGCCAGAACATTCTTGGCCGTGCTTTTACCCCCCCTCTCGAACTCGGCCTTCTCGAGTGTGAGGTAGAGGTCGTTGCGGACGTCTCCCGGCATGATGACGTCGGGGAAGCCGCGTTTGGCTGTGACGGTAGCTCCCGATGCCACCGCTTCCGATATACTGCCCAAGTTGGTTAGCAAACGCAGCGCAACCACTATACCTGAAAAATTATTGGTAGCATATAGATAAATAAATCACACAAATGAGAAAATGCAATAGAAGTATTGAAATGGATAATAGACGAAAAAAAAAAACAAAATAAGAAATTTTTATGGAGTAATAAAAGCAAGTTTAAGAGTGGCACTATTGGAAGAAAAGTTAAGTTTAACATATTACTTCAATATCATGCAAGGAATGATATTTAAGTAACATGTTAAATTGATGGAAATGTCCAATTTCAAGGATTGTGTCAGGTGAAATGGAGACCAAAGGAAATATTAAATGAGTTAATAAATAATCAGGAAGACAAGTTCTTCATAAAGTATCGACCTATATAATGGGATGAGAGCAGCAAATACTTAAGAAAATAAATAAATCAGAATATCCATAGTTTTAACAGTCAATAAACACAATCAAATGGTTCATATTTACTTCAGTCACCCTTTTTTTTTCTTTTACGCCGGGAAATGCTCTGAGGCATCCCGCCTGGGGAGTGGGTCTCCCCAGGTGGGTATGTGGGACTCGATGAAAGATGGTAAATGGACGCAGCTCTACCCACTAAATGCCGGCGAGTGCCACCAGTGCCGCCTTGGTGAGGTGCCCCGGATCTGTTAAGCTAAATACGACGGCTAGTCAGCCCCGCAAGGGACCGACGCCACCTCCACCACAGGAGGAGGAGGGGTTGTCCCGCACCACAGAACAAAAACTCCCAACGTCGGGACAGTACAATGAGATGAGGTTCCCATCCTCACCCCTTGCCCCCTGCTCTTTCGTCCCCTCTTCTTATAAGAAGGATACAAAGAGCCCCCTCGGCTCAATTAGCTTCGCCCAAGGTGCTGGGCTCACCCTAGGCTACTGAGCCCCACCGCCACGACAAGGCCTAAACCATGGTGGGGTACTTAAGTAACCCTAAGACAACGCGCGAAGAGCAAAAAATTAAACAAAAACAAGCTGTCTTATAACGAGTCATCACAGTTCTTGAAATTCATCACAGTTTTTTTAAATTACTGACGAGCAAGTCTTAAAAATTGTGGGCTTACCATAGTTTGGTTGCCCGGGCAGGATATTACACTTGTTTGTTTGTTTCCTTATCAACATTTCGTGTAACTGATGAAAGTCCTTTTCTTCACATTGATATACCTGAAACATTTATGATTTTATTTATTTGTTTTAATTTTTAAATATGTATTAAAATTTTCCGACATAAAAAGTTGTATCATCCTTGATCTTTCAACATCCAATATCGTTTATCCGTTGCTTATTATAGTTTTATTGTGCAAGCATTTAAAGCTCTATGGTTTGTTTGCCTTAACTTCTTATTAACTTGATGGTAACAGCGTAATCCAGATTTAAAATCATTACACAGAGACTATCATCATCAACATCATTATCAGCCTTTTTCATCCACAGCTGGACACAGGCATCTTTAAATGAATGCCAATACGGATGATCACTCGCCGTCGCCTAGATACAGATGAATCTACGCTTCGTCTTCCTGAACGTAGCCTCCACTTCAGGAGTAGAATGTGACTGCCCAACGTGCTCATCCATCGCGTGATGTCCGCTTTTCTCATTCCATGACGGATAACATAATTGACAGTCATCATTATATTACTAAAGACTATAGGTAAACATTCGTAAAAAATCACCTTGAATGTGTACTCTTTCTCCATAGCCTGTGGCTCCTGTTGCCGGAGGAACTCTGCGAGATTGAGCACGCCAGCGCCGAGGGGGCGGCGCGCCACGGGGCCCCGCCTCTCGCCCGTGCCGCCGCCTCCACTGGCGCCCGACCACCGCCCCACGCGCACTACCCACGCCACCAGCCATAACTCTCGAGATAGATCCGTCGTTGAGAGATCCTGTGATAAAGAACAGTATGTATAAATGTCCTTCGAGTAGGCGTGTACTTAGTACTTTTTAAGGATAGAAAAGATTTTTATTAAGTAGCCACTGCAGCTTCACCCACATTAAGTTAGATTCATAGCCGAAGGTATAAGGATTGATAATGAACATTGTCATAGCCTATGTTACTCTATAGTAAAAACTAACGCGGGCGATTTTTTTAATGATCTAAGCTAGTCGATCGAGGTCTGCTCTAACTTCACTGTCTATATGTGAGGCCAAGAGGCTCAAACCTTTCTAAGTTTTTGTGTGTTTGGATGCCCTTATGGGGCCCCCGTCCGGTCATATAGGATACGGGACATCAATGTGAGCGAGGGACTTCTAATTTCCTCCTTGTCCATCACGGGACCGACGGAAGAAAGGTCTTCGCCACCTACGGCGAGGCGGTGTTCGGAGCGTGTAATGAGTGTAGGTACTGTGTATTAAGGAGGGATGCCCTGGTTGGGAGAGGGAAACGATTATTGGCAACCGTGATAGGATCTGGATGATCTAGGAGGACTTTGGTCATGATATTGCTGTTCTTAGAAAACGGTTCTGTATTTTTTGTATAGTCTCTGTGTGTGCAAGGACTTCACTCTTTTTATATGTGCATTAAATGTCATTCTACTACGGGTATACGCCGAGGTTTTTGTCTGATTGATACGGTGCATATCATTTCCGTAGAGGAAGACTAAATTCCAACAAGGCCTGTGTGAGGTACGGTTACCTCACATAACCCTATCAATTACGGCTTTTGTCCGGGTTGGCAGAGATGTGCCATTTCCTAAACCAGGCGCCTAGTGCGTCGACTACTTTTTGTAGTCGGATCGTTATTAATCTCGGGTTATGCTGGAACTAAACAAAACTCCTCGCTCGTGAGGTCGCGTAATTTGCATCTGTGTAAGCATTTTTCTGGCGTCCATTTAGCTTCATCAGATAACCTAATGTTTCAAGGCACACCGACTATTGACCACGGCACATCATTGTGCCGGGTAAGTGTTCGCAAAGTGTGTGCCTAGAGGACGGTATGATTGGTAAACAGACCATCTATATGAATAAATGTTAGGCGTTCCGGGGATGACGCTAGTGTACAGGGAAAAGAGCAGGCGGGGGAAGCTGCGGGCAAGTCATTATTTCAATAAAGGTATATTCATACTTACGGCAAAAAGCGTGCTATTCGCATGCAATCTGTCCACGTAGTTCGAAAATCCGTCCCTCGCTATTCGCACCCTGAACCGCTCCGACAGGGGCTGGGCTCTCCTCGCGTCGTGCAGCCACAGGAGCAGCTCCGCCTCATCCCCACCAGCCGTGTGGCCGAAGTCCCGCATGCTGCACATGAGATTGTGGGACTGCACCGTGGTGGCGCCATTCGTGAGAGTACCGGAGTTGAAGCTGCTACCGGAACCACCCGTCCGACGTAGCGTACCCCGCCACTGGAACATGAGAAAACAAAGTCATTTTCATGTGCGTTTGATGGTCATGTTAGCGCATTATAAAACTTTCATAAAGCATTAGACTGGGATAATTTAGATCGGACCTAAAATTGGATTGAAATTCTCGTTTTTTATTGTCTAATCTAAATAGAATTTGGAAATAGAACTTAATACCCTCCACACTCGATTTCTAGAAGACCTATATGGTCGGCAGTGGGACATTAAAGAGTCATTTATGCTATGCTAGGCATGTTTCAAGACGATAAAACGGTTGAAGGTTCAAAGCAAGCATCCAAATTATGTATTCTTTATTTAAAGGGCAACCAACTTGATACATCACCATGTACTGCATCAGACATGACGTTTTTGTATATTAAAATTCTAAATACGAATGTAATTCTATCCGTTACCTGTTCTCGCCTTAACTGGTAATGAAAAAACTGGCAAAGATATAGATATAATAATCATGACTACCATCATAAATATTACGAGCGAAGCTGCGGGAAAAAACTAGTGTTAAATGTACCAACGTAGTATTATCGCGCAGTTATTTTAAACATACAAACATTTACATTATAATAATGACCGTCTAAATAATATTATTGTACCGTTACCATATTATAGTGGGTGCATGAGTTATAAACTCAGGATTTCTTGTATTGTAAATTTATTTCATCTTACGACATTTGATTTTGTAACGTTTCCCCGTGCATATACACCATAATACAAGATTTATATCATTGCATTCATCCGTCTGTATGTCCATATATTTAGAAACATCTTCAAGGCTTCTCTAAACCTCCGATAATAAAACCTCACAAATTGATAGTCGTCCCTATGGTAAGAACCACGAACTGAATGATGGGACACATTTTTATTATAATGGTTATTTGATTTTTGGAACGTAGTTATTTATCGCGCGTTGCGAATGGGGGCTAGACGGAAAAAATGAAGACGAAAAGTTGTAACGACACTTTTTGCTATAGTTGTAAGCTGTGCGGCGTGCGCGTGTTTCTCTGTCTCTCTCTCTCTCTCACACACACACAAACACACACTTAATACTTATGTGTGTGTGTGTATGTGCTTTTTTTTACAATTCTTTCACTAATAATCGAAAGGAACTTCGTTCCATCCAGGTGTCCCTTGACACCTCTCTAGTTTTTTATTCTATCAGCATCACTATTCTAAAAGTAACGATAATGGCGTGGTAAACGCATATGTAACTGACTAGCCGTCGAGGTGCCCTGTTTGTTTACTAGATCCGGGGCACCTCATCAAAGGCGGCATGGGTGGCACTCCCTTAGAGCATTTCCCGGCGTTAAAGAAAAAAAAAAGTGGACAAGATTTGTTTAGGTGTCGATTTGACTTGCTGATTTGCTGCTAACTACTAAAACACCCAAGTACACGAGCAAATGATTGTTAAAGAGAGCTAAACTAACTTCACACACTGAGGTAACGGTCTACAAAATCTTTTGAGATTGCTTACGACTGTAACGAAACATATTTTGTACTGTCTCTACTTTCATTCTGAATTTGCGGCTGAAATGTAATAACTTGTGTTGTGTAGGTGAAAGTTTAAGCTAATTGTTTTTTGTATAATATGATGCAATATTTACATTACAGTAGTAAAAGAAAAAATAATGTATAGGAATATTTTAAGAGGTAATGTTTTAAGTTTGGGTGTAGAAGGTCAACTTCAATATTGTTCATTCTATTTAAAACTGAGTGACAAGCCATAATAAATATCAGTCCAGATACGCCTGTAAATATAAGTTAGGCGAGCAAAGCTGCGGGCAACAGCTGCAAATGTTGTCTGGTGAAAAATTTGGCGTCAATAATTTCAATTCATCATCATCATCATCAGCCTCTATCCGTCCACTGCTGAATATAGGCCTTTTTTTTTCTTTAACGCCAGGAAATGCTCTGAGGCATCCCACAAGGGAGCGGGTCTCCCCAGGCGGTATGTGGGACTCGCTGCGCCCGAAAGCTGGTAAGTGGATGCAGCTCTACCCACTAAAACCCGGCGAGTGCCACCTTGTTCCCCTGCTCTTTTGTCCTCTTTTGTTATAACAGGGGTACAAAGAGCATCTCCCTCGGCTCAATTTGCTTCGCTCAAGCTCCTGGGTTCACCTTAGGCTACTGAGCCCCACCGCCACTGTCACTGCCAAAGCGCGCCAATAGATGTTTCACATCAATCAATACCTATACGTTCTAAAAAAATAAAAAATCAGTCAAACGCGAGTGGATCCCACATGTTTCTTTAGTAACATCTTACAAATATATTCCACCGTACGGAAACCTTGATCCGACTCGCTCTTGACCGGATTAAAAATCTCAAAACACGCATCCGTTATTGTACATTCGTGACTTACAAAGGAAATTCAGTCAAAAATGCAGACGCTGTTTGCATACAAACCGGCTATTACCTCGTAGGTACACGGTTAGCAGATTTTGTCATCACGTCATGTGTTCGAGTGGTGAGAATACTGGACACTACACAGCGGTTGCGGGTGCGAACCACGCCAAATACAGATTTGTATCCGGGGCATGGACATGTTAATATCTATTTAAATATATATCATCATCTGATGATTCATCATCATCATCATCATCATCAGCCCCTATCCGTCCACTGCTGAACATAGGCCTCCCTCAAATAACGCCAAGACGACCGATCCCTCGCCACTCGCAATATATACATATATATATATATATATATATATATTGCGAGTGGCGAGTATATATATATATATATATTGCGACTTGCGAGTGTTTAAATTTATCACCATTTCTTGAATTTATTTCCATTCCTAGTAGGTTGACAACCTAAACACAAGTTCTTACGAACTGAGCGATTATTGGATTAACATTTAATAATTTCACTGCCATACTCTTGGCCATTGAGAAAGGCAAAATGAGATGCCGCGACTCGCGACTAGCAGTATTGACCATTGAGGAAGGCCTACATCCAGACCATGATAATGATATAATATGATGTTTCTTTTATTAGCCAGTTTGTTTTCAAGGAAACCCGTGTCCAACTGTGGTACATATAAATGTTTATGCTAAAACATATCTACTAACCGCTGCCGCCCTCTCAGCACTTTCCGCGTGCACTCTATAAAGCTCCACCAAGCTGATGTCCTCCGGGTCCACCGATTCAGCTCCTCGACGTGGCACCAGCTCGAGGCCCAGTTTTCTGAAAGAAATGAGACAATGTAACAATAAATAAAATAGTAATTTATTTGTGTCTCATGAAGAAACAACCAAAAACGATTGCACTTTACATTCAAAATATAGCAAGAGATTTACCTATCTTAATATAATATTATGATTATAACTTTTTAAAGGGGAGACTATGTTCACAGAGACACTAAGTCTGCAATCTGTGAACATAGTCTAGACAAAGCTCGCCATTATATTAGATTTGATAAACCACAGATACTCGCAAAAGAACACCGATTCCAACCAAGGATGATCCGCGAGGCTATTGAAATTAAAAAACATCCAAATTTCAATAGAGAAGATGGCTGGCTCTTACCATCTGCTTGGGATCCCATTATTAAAATAATTAAATCAAAAACCAAGCATTATATGCCACAGATTAAAGATGCAGTTAGCACTTTCTGCGTAGAGAGGACTTATTAAAATAATGATGTATCATAGGGTAGTTTCGAATAACTTTGTAACATTAGGACATCTGTCACCTCAGTCCTCCCGTGACCATGGTTGCTGTAAAGTATCCGAAACGTCGGGCTTGTAAAAATCTTAATAAACCGCGATAAAATCCGTAAAAATTGTTTCATAATAATAAAACATACACATATTTTGCTAAACTAATATTGTTATTCAAGACAATTGTTGACTTCAAATTACTAACATTACGTGATCCCCAGCATGTAGATATGTAAAATCCATTCGCTAATTCTAGGAAAAACCCGCTCGCAATACTCTCATATTCAAAAGTTAAACTTGCGGTGAAAGATTATGTCCCGTCAACTTCTTAGTAAAAAACATGTATTGCTAGTGCACTTTTTCGAGCCGCTTTATAAGTATTCTGAGAAATAACGAAACAATAGTGAATGCACTTGTTATATTAACTGAGTACCTAAAAATATATTTTCTTGAATGTATGTTATCGTTACGTTAACGTCATTTGCGGTAAAGCCGAACATCGCCAAAGCCTGGTAACATGAAAATATTAGTTCTTTCACAGATCGAATAGTGTTGGCGTCTAATAGATAAGTCTATATAATGCACAATGACGAATGGACAGATACATTTCCCAGGGGAGGGTGTTTGATTTTTGTGAAATAGCTTTGCTGTTTTATTTTGGAGAGAAGAGCAGGACAAGCAGTGAAATTACAGGCACTGAGACTCCACCCACGGCGCGTAAAGGCGTTTCCCCTTGTTAACAAAAAAAGGTAGGCAACAGTACATGAATGAGTCACTTTTTTTTTCATACGCCGGGAAATGCTCTGAGGCATACCGCCTGGGGAGTGGGTCTCCCCAGGTGGGTATGTGGGACTCGCTGCGCCCGAAAGTGGTAAATGGACGCAGCTCTACCCACTAAAACCCGGCGAGTGCCACCAATGCCGTCTTGGTGAGGTGCCCCGGATCTGTTAAGCTAACAGGGCACCTCGACGGCTAGTCAGTCCCGCAAGGGACCGACGCCAGGGGTTGTCCCGCACCACAGAACAACCCCTCCCAACGTCGGGACAGTACAATGGGGTGAGGTTCCCATCCTCCCCTATTCTTTTAATGATTTTTTGAGATAATGTTAACCCAATGATCTGCTTCAACATTACAAATAACATACTACACGGACGATTAAAATTGTGCTTTTTTTTATTAATACGCCCGATAGCTTAATAACATAATTGCCAGGTCAAAACAAGTTTTTGGTACAACAACACTAATATTGGCATTTAAAATCACAATAACAACAAAGTGACCCTTTTAAATACAAGGATAGACTTCAAAAATGTAGGTACAGAGATTTAATATACCTAAGCCATTTTCAAAATATGCTACGGTAAGATGGGCTAATTTCAATAGGCTAGCATAATAGAACACTAAATATGATGTAAGAGGTAGTGCCATGCTGCTTTGCAGCCTAATTGGGCGGGCACGACCGGGGTGATATCTCTCGCTCACATTTAACCGGCGTCAAGTGACAGCTACGCTGTCACCTTTCGTGCGGTTTGTGAGTTTCCGGTAGCCCATTGGGGGGGATAGGGGAAAGGAGGGCAATACATCTGCATAACCTCTGGTTGTGCAGATGTCTATAAGCGTCGGTAGTCACCATGGCTTCGACTGCTAGATTGCCTCCTATGACATAAAAAAATATTAAAATGTTATTGTCTTTTTACCAGGGATGCGCTTATGTCACACAAATTTCCATGGCCAGATCCACCTTATTTTTACATAAAACAGCGTTGCAGTGAGTCGGAAAGAAAGTCTTTGACACCGGTTAAACGGACTTAATTAAAAAAATTGAATTATATAAGCACAGTTATTTTAACGAAAAATACGTCCTGTTTCACGTTATCAAGCTTTCAGTGTGATTTGATTTTTCATTCACGTTTCAATCCGTTATCGTTTTGATTTACATGTAAGACAAGGACTTCCAGAATCTGAGTCTACGGCATGGATGCATGCTCGTAAATAAATAACTCAGTATCTTTATTGTTTTCTAATGTTTACGCGAATTTCATTCATTATAATGAAAAAATTTGCTTGTAAAAATCTTAAAAAACCGCGATAAAATCCGTAAAAATTGTTTCATTATAATAATTCAGTAGGTACCCATCTAGTTATAATTATGATATATTAAAATATGGGCTCCAAAACTGCGTGACTGATTTTAATAAAATTTTTAGACAATCTTCTAAAGAAAATTAATTAAAATTGATCGAAAATTGTGTGAATTTGATACCGCTCGTATTAGCATAAACTATATAATAAAATAAACAAATTAATATATTAATATTACTTCACTTTTTAGAAATTTGCGCCATAGCTGAATTTTTGTCATAAAAATATCTTATATCTATACTAATATTATACATGAGAAAGTAACTGTGTCAGTCTGTCTCTTTTTCAACCTAAACCACTGAACGAATTTTAATGTTTGGTACGAAGATAGTTTGAGACCCTAGAGAGAATACGGGAAATCCCACGGGAACGGGAACTATGCGGGTAAACCCCCGGAACCGTCGAAGAAAAATGCGCAAATTGCTAAATAATATAAGAACAATTATTGTAAGTAATTATTGTATATAACAATCCCTAACGCCCGTAAATATAAGTTAACGCGGTCAAAGTTGCGGGCAATAGCTAGTATATCTTCATAAATGCGCTAGTTGGCTATATTCCGGTGGTACCGTGGTACCGTTTAGTCTGTGTCATCGTGCCCTATCCGAATGTTTCTGCATCAGTACGGACGACAGAACCAGTTATACCAGTGACTGGTGTCGCGTCATGTCTGGCGCGTCCATCCGGCACACTGACGGAACAGTTTTTCTGATATCGATGAAGGGTGATCGATCCTTTTTACGGATTTCCGAATTAAAAAAAGATTAAAATGGTGTAAAAACGTTATTTAACACACTAGCTAGTGCCCACAGCTTCGCCTGCGTTAACTTAGATTACGTTACCGGATTGACGATGATTATTTTTATAGCCTATGTCCTAATCCAAGGTATAAGCCATCACCCTTCCAACTTTCAATCAAATCAGTTCAGCCATTTTTCCGTGAGAGATCAACAAACATCCAAACTTACAAACTTTCGCCTTTATAACATTTAGTAAGAAGTAAGATAAATAACATGGATAGGGATGTTTAAGATCAAGCGTTTCCAAGCCCGAAGTACATAATATAATGTTTGATGGTCGATGCCGGTCAAACCCGATGTTCGGTTGATCGAGTCGTCAGGCTACTGGATACTTCAGGCAGCGGTGGCGGGTTCAAATCCCGACATGTACAGATTTTGGTCATGGATGTGTATGTAATTAATATTTATATAAATTTCTTAAATGTATTTTTTTGTCTAGTAAACGTAACCCGTTTATAAGAATTTTGCAAAAGCTTCTTTAAATGTATATCATTTTTAGTTATTTTGTGAAAAAATAGTGTGGCGCTCGCACTCCTATCGAGCGTCATGTCATCATTATACTCGTCTAACAGATACCTGCAACCGCTTGAATATTCTGGCTGTTTACATATACTTTAAACAACTGATTATTATATATTTTTTAAAAACAAAAAGAATGTTTCCTTTGAGTCTTGTGGGAGCAGGTTATGAATTAATATCCCGATGACAACTATCCTTTTGTCTGGCACATACTTGTAACCCTCAAAATAGGTAGTCAATTTTTTATACCCAAACATATGTTAATCATAACATATTCAAATTGTAACCTTGTGGGAGTAGATAAAAAAATCTTTTCGCATTTTCAAAAATCTAAGCAATATTGATGCAACCGCGGGATGCCAGTCAAAACGGTACTTTTGTAATAGACTGATAATTAAACTTCATTAAAAAAAATCCAACTTTATGGGAAACGGGTAAGTCAGATAGCTTACTAGCTCTTAGGCTAATATAGCAAACTTACAAACGAGCAAGACTGTAAGAGATCAGCGTCACATAATTCGGTTTGGAGGACTGAAAAGAGTTTCACACATTCATATTACGTCTCGTGATCTGAGAACGTGTTTACTAATACCGTTATAACGCGTGCTAAGTGACAAGAACATAATTACACGACACAGGATATCTAGCCATAATAGTGCCGTTATAGGTAATGAATGAATCATTTTACTACACTGATACTACAGTAATTACTGATATCCTTGAGTAATAACATTTATTATACTATTTTATTCACTTAATGGTAGTTTATAAGAAATGTAATAATATCATTTTACTACTAGCTGCTACGTCCACGGTTTACAGCCGTACTATACGGCCTGATGATGATTGCTTCATAGCCTACGCCACTCAATGAACTCTGGTGAACGATTTTTTTAATCGCATGGACAATTTCAGCCTTCTTGGCGTTTATTAAGGCTTTTTTTTTTTTTTTTTTTTTTTTTTATGCCGGGAAATGCTCTGAGGCATCCCGCCCGGGGAGTGGGTCTCCCCAGGTGGGTGGGCGAGTGCCACCAATGCCGCCTTGGTGAGGTGCCCCGGATCTTTTAAGCTAACAGGGCACCTCGACGGCTAGTCAGTCCCGCAAGGGACCGACGCCACCTCTACAGAGGGGTTGCCCCGCACCACAGAACAACTCCTCCCAACGTCGGGACAGTACAATGGGGTGAGGTTCCCATCCTCACTCCTTGCCCCCTGCTCTTTTGTCCCCTCTTCTTATAAGAGGGGTACAAAGAGCCCCCTCGGCCCAATTAGCTTCGCCCAAGGTGCTGGGCTCACCCTAGGCTACTGAGCCCCACCGCCACGACAAGGCTTGAACCGTGGTGGGGGCGTTTATTAAGGCTGATGATGCTGATGATGATGGGATATTTCGATTTTTTTTATGTCACAAGGAGGCAACCGAGCAGTCCGAGCCTCATGGTAACGTCCGACGCCCATAGACATCCGCACAACCAAAAGTTATGCAAATGCCTTGCCCTCCTTTTCCCTATCCCCCAAATGGGCCACCGGAAACTCGCAAATCGCACGAAACGCGACAGCATAGCTGTCACTTGACGCCGTTGTTATGTGAGCGAAAGGTACCATCCCGGTCACACAATTCGGCAGGCACTACCTCTTACTACATTACCTCCTTACTCCTACACCGATATTTACAAAATATACCTCTTTATTGTATCCGAATAAAATGGGGATATTATGGCCATCGTAAAAATTTCCGTAACAATACCTATATGTATATAATAATATGTTGATATATTTTTCTCTACACGGAATACAACAGTTTATGTTTATAAGGCATGTTAGCAATTATATATACAATTTAACATTATGAACACGTACCAAGCTGAGTTTCATATGCTTTGCTTTAAGGAACTAATTTGTTTTTTGAACGGACAAAGCGGAACCCCATCTGGTATAGATAACGAATTGCTCATAATGAAGAATCAGCTCTTTCCCGTGTACAAAAAACGCGGACCGTAACAGGTAGACGACAGCCGTGTGGCCGGCCAATGACAACGCTGACCTCGGACGAGACACGAGACCTTACGGACGATAAATTATTATTAATTGCGAGGTCCATCTGCGCTGATCTTTGTAATAAGGACACCCGTGTTCTCGTTTCCATATCGAGCACTCAAATGTGCAGAAGAGCACAGTTGTGCAGTATGTATATGTAGGTTAATGTTTGCTTTCTTCTTTCTGCTGTTATATATTGTGAGAGTCTTCTTACTAACATTATTTTTATATATTATATTCATGTATGTTTTTGTAACCTTCCACATAGTTACAGCGTACACATTACACATTCTTTATGCACAGGAATAACGTATGTAAGTACCCCAAAGTTGTAGCATCATATAGTACGATGGAATGAACGAAGGGAAATTGCTTGACGACAACTATATATGTATATAATAGGGAGATTGATTATTCTTATTTCACTTCATCCATAGTCATTTACTATTTAAATTAGTATATCTATATATTTATAACTTTTACGGATTTTTTTTCGCGTTTCTAAACATTAGAAAGCGATATATATATATATATATATATCTATATCTTTTCTATTCACTCGTCCGATACATTGCGAATTAATTTTTCGTCTATAACCATATAAGCACACACAGCTTCCTCGAGCCATAAATCAGGTGGGAAGACGATATCCATCCGGTGGCTGGTCCGTGTTGAATGCGAGTAGCGAGGGATTGATCGTCTTGGCGCTCATTGAGGGAGGCCTATGTTTAGCCCCACCATGGTTCAGGCCTTGACGTGGCGGTGGGGCTCAGTAGCCTAGGGTGAGCCCAGCACCTTGGGCGAAGTCAATTGAGCCGAGGGGGCTCTTTGTACCCCTCTTATGAGAAGAGGGGACAAAAGGGCAGGGGGCAAGGGGTGAGGATGGGAACCTCACCCCATTGTACTGTCCCGACGTTGGAAGGGGTTGTTCTGTGGTGCGGGACAACCCCTCTGTGGAGGTGACGTCGGTCCCTTGCGGGACTGACTAGCCGTCGAAGTGCCCTGTTTGCTCATTAGATCCGGGGCACCTCACCAAAGACGGCATTGGTGGCACTCGCCGGGTTTTAGTGGGTAGAGCTGCGTCCATTTACCATCTTTCGGGCGCAGCGAGTCCCACATACCCACCTGGGCAGACCCACTCCCCAGGCAGGATGCCTTAGAGCATTTCCCGGCGTAAAATAAAAAAAGGCCTATGTTCAGCAGTGGACGGATAGAGTCTGATGATGAGGATAAAGTTTCCTCAATAATTAGGGTATCAAATGAATAAATAATAATTCGACTTGCAGTTTCGGGGAGTGAGTATAGATTTAATATTGTATACGTTTCAAAATATAATAAGTGGAGTGTTGGTGGGCTTGACACTCGGTGGGCCGACGACCTTCTGACGGGGTCATAGGTTGTATGCCTAATGCCCATGAGCCTGTCCAATAGCAGAAAGGAGGAACATCTTTGGGTTTTAGTAGGTGCGAGTCCCACATAACTGGTGGATTTTTTTAATGTCATCAGGGGGCAAACGAGCAGTCGGAGCCTCACGGCGCCGACGCCCATACACGTCCGCACAACCAAGGCCACGTAGATGCGCTGCCCTCCTTTTCCCTATCCCCCCAATGGGCCACCGGAAACTCACAAACCTCACGAAACGCGACAGCATAGCTGGCACTTGACGCAGGTGTTATGTGAGCGAGAGGTACTACCCCGGCCGCGCCGGCCCAGTTCGGCTGCCTCTCTCACCTCTTACAATGCAAAAGGCATTACCCAACGTTAAAAAAAGTGTGGGCGACCTGGTAAAGGTCGCAGGAATCCGCTGGATGCGGGCGGCGCAGGTCCGGGCGTTGGGGAGATCCTCGGGGGAGGCCGCGTACAGCAGTGGACTGCCGTACCGATGTCTTAAGAACTGAACTTGTGAAAATCTCAATTAAATGTACAATGTACTTAACTTGTTAATAGCATTTGAGATTATGCGATTATAAAATTGAATAAATATATATGACGCTACCGTGAGAACCCGTTTAACTCCATAATAATCATCAGCGTAACACACCGATGGGTTTATTTTCTTCATGAATAAACCAACACTTGGATAATGTTACATAATTTAATAAAAGAACCTTAACCTTGTTAACTTTTATTCTTATTCTTTAATTCCTTTTAATAATAACCTTATAATGCAGTACGTAAGGAAGTCATTTTATCCACGGTATATTTGGTCTATATACTATTTACTATTTCGGAGCAAAGACCATGGTATCCCTTTTCCACATATTTCTATCTTGTGCTGTTTCTTTTCAGCTGATTCTTATTCATGTAGGTACTTATTATTACTAGCTGTTGCCCGCGACTTCGCAGGATTAGATTTTGGACAATTCACATAATATATTTATAAATTATACCCTATATGTTACGCTTATGTATAAGCTATATTATTGTAAAGTTTCATAAAAATCCATTAAGTAGTTTTTGTGTGAAAGAGTAACAAACACCCGTACATACAAATTTTCACCTTTATAATATTAGTGGATTTATGTTCGCCTTTTTACACATACCTACACACAATCCATATATTTTTTGTAACTTTCCACTTAGTCTCTAATCTCAATATAATATAATCATTTGCAGTCATCATGTTTTAAGAAGCATTACATCATTTATTTATAAATTATGAACTAAAAACTAAAACGAGTTGAAAATTAATTTAAATACTACGAGAAAACTGGAAAATTGCGGTAAGGGCACTAGCCCTTAACATAATGAAAATGATCACCCTCCATCAACCCTTGCACATTTAACACATACACAATTATTGATAAGGGTCGTAGAAATGATCACTATTCATGTATCACGATGATCAATTTGACATTAATGGTTATAACCGGGGAACGGAAATCACAGAAGTGCCTTTGAGAACAGTCACGACTGTGAAGTTATGAACTTACCTAGCCTTGTCCTAGCCTTAAAATAAAAAAAAACTAACAGCGCCCCGCAAAAATAAATTACAGCCTATTTGTTATTCTGATATGTAGGCTATATTATTGTAAAGTTTCATTAAAAACTATATCATTGTCATAAGCTATTATTGTTCTCAAGTTAGTGAATAAGTTTTCTTTATTGAGAATAAAGTTTCTTAAACCTAAATCCATTCATTATTTTTTTCGTGAAAGAGTAACAAACATACATTCTTACATCTTACAACTTTTCGGTTTACAATTTTAATATTAGTAGGATACAAGCTGCTGCCCGCGGTTTTGCCCACGTTGCCTTTGGCTGGTTTGGGTAAAAGCACAGTTATTAAAGCACCCACGTACTATATATTATTATAACATTTAGATACATATATCAGTAGATAGAGGATATACAAATGATAATGATTGACTAACTATGATCGGGGTAAAATGTATAAGATTTAGACAGATACGTCTTAATCAATGGTTAACGATGTGCAACTTTACTCAGATAACGAGAATTACGTTGAGAAAAACAAACATATAATCTATAGAAAATAGTATATTGACTTGCTACATAATACAGAAAAAATCTTACCTACGGGTCCGTGAGTATTTTGTAATCATTGTCTATTACCAAAAACATTTATAATATAAAAAAGTTAGTAATGCCAAACCAGGAAAAAGAAAACCAGGCGCAATCAGCGCAAACCCTCGCCCTTTCTATTAACGACTGAATTAAGGTCTTCTCTGCTATTAAGTAAGCACTTCAGCTTCGTTATAGTGACGAATAAAGAAGTGGTTATCAAGATTTGTAAAAGAACATATAAGCAGAAAAATGAAGCCGTCAAATAAAGGCTTTTGTTGTGGTCAAAAAATAACGCGGTTTCGATTATTATAACAAAACTGTTTTTGGCAATATTTATAATGTCATGACTATATTTTTGATGTAATTAATAATTATTATTATCAATGGATGCGAGTAGCGAGAGATCGGTCGTCTTGGCGTTCATTGAAAGAGGCCATGTTCAGTAGTGGACGGATAAAGGCTGATGATAATGATGATTGCATAACGGTTTATTGAAAATTGTACGAATCTCGAAAAAAAAATTTGGATGTATTAAAAATGTAAAATACTACAATAGTTGTGGGATAGTTTCATAATATACATTCGCATTTCGTCTTTCGCAGTATCATTCTGATATTCCTTAATAATATACTAATTATTTCGAGTCATAATAAAACGAAAACCAATCGATAAATTAGGTACCTATATCGGTTTATAATTTATTCCTAATCGTAGTTGACGAAAAAAAATTGGCATACAAAATCTCGCCGCGCGGAGAAATGGAAGTCGAGAGTCGAGACCCCAGACGCATAAACTGGCATAAAGACAAAACTTGTTCCCTGTGAATTCTAGAGATCGACTACTGTGCATTTACTTGGGTCTTGGACACATACACGGAGAGAGACAAGTAGCTGTGTATCATAGATGCGAGAGGGATAGGTATAGTGCGCACACGCCGCTGGAGTTCAGTAGTAGCGCGAGCGCAAGTCGACGCTCGGCCCGGGTACCCTTACCAGTTCGCGTTCCCTACTCGCTAGCGGCAGGTGTGCTGCGTGCCGGTCGCTGCCACCCGTTATAACCCAACAATCATAACTAACAACCGTCCAGATGTTATGATGTAAAACCGACGTAACCAACGAAACCGAGGCTGTGTTATTATTTCGTGTTTTACTGAAGATACGTACCGTTTTACAAAATCTCAGCGGGTTAACTTACAGTTACTTTTAAAAAGGTAAGTTATGCCACAAAAGCTCCGCCGTATTAAGATACGCTTTGCGGCTATCGACGTCGCAGGAATGCAGTTTGACGGCATATGAATATGTGCAGGAACAAAGCCTCGTGCCATCTAGGTGGTTTTTTGTTCGATTCGCTTTCTCGTTTGGGCGGTTGGTTAAACATCGCCCGTGCACTAACATATAGGTTAGAAAACGCAAGTACCGCCGTGTTACAAGTTATCCCAGGTAGCTAGCCCGTGTCTCCATTTACCTGAGCAAACAGATGACGGGGACGCGCCTCTTTGTTGATAAATTTTATGACTCAATACTGACCTCAAACATTCTCAAAGTGACGTTAGAAAACATTTCTTTTCAAAAGTACACTACGAATTGTGAAATTTCAAATCAAACGTACAATATGCCACACCGTCTTCATGGATTCGTGTTATCGTCATGACAATTAATATTTCAATAAAAGCAAATCAATAATAATATTATGACTAATATTTAATAAAACAAACAATTACTATTTATTCATTATCGTTAAAGCACCGGTGCCATAAACAAAATGCATTTTTTTGTCTAGAACGTTTCGTGGGAAATTATTAATAAATTTAATTAAATAATTATGTGCATATTGAATATATCAATTAATATAATAATGGAATATTATTGTAACATCCATGACGTTTGTGGATATTTATTTAACAAATCAAACATAAAAACATAATTGGAAGGCGCAGAGGATGTTTATCTATAATCTATATTTGTCCAAATAACCTCTTTTTAATGATCGTTTAAATTTTCGTCAGCGTCTTTACCATTACGTGCCATAGGTAAGTTATTACCACACTCGATATTACATATTCCATACAAGTACAGACGAATTCTCGAAACATATTTAAATAACAAATAAGTGGAGCCCGGTTCGGGAAAATATTCCCATGATCGTGAAACTAGTGCATATTACATGTGTAATTTAAACCAACTCGGTTAACCATTATCTATTTGTTGGAAGATCTTCATTTGCGGATGATAAAATCGATCTATTCTGCGATGACAAAATCAATTCTGTATATGAATATATAATTATGCTAATACAGTTTATAAAATACAATTATCTATTTATCAATATAGCTGAACAATGGAATTAAAGACATCGTCAGATTGTCAGAGACACGTGGTTTCTAGACGGGATCAGAGGAATTTCTAGCTTCAATTTCACACATAGACAATGTTCACATTCTTTTCGTCCAGTCTTTAACGACACTACAATAAGTTAATTACTGTTACATATATTTTAGGTCATTGCACGGACAAGTATCTACAATAACAACAATGATTCCTGTCACGCTGTGTGCTCACCACCTGCATGATTCTGAACCACGAACGCACGATAACCCGTATCTTATGTCATCTAGATGAGCGGTTTACGAAATTTAGTAAAATTGTTAAATCGTGTAGTGATATATTTTTGGGAATAGCGTTCCTCCCAGGACATTTCAGGACACAAAACGTAATTTTGTTTTTGAATACGTGAGTTTGTTTAGCCGGGTTTTCTCAGTGGGATCGCCTTGTAGTCGTTGAAAGAGTTACTTACTTTATTGGTACTATTCTGAATAAAAATAAATTAAATATAAAATACCTACTTGACATAATCATTATAAAAATTAATCTGTTATTTTTATCGCAATTTTTTATTGTAATCATTAATTATTCAATTTGTTATATTACGTTAGTGTTTTTTGTTGTCCAAAGGTAAAACGATCTTCTCAACACATGCTACACATGGGTCACACGGATAGTTTATTACAAAAGTATCATCATCAGCCTCTATACATTCAGTGCTGAAAAAAGGCCTCCCTCAAAGAACGTCAAGACGACCGACTCGCCTCTCGCGAAAGTATACTATTATCAAAACAAAGTGGTGTATTGCTGACATTGATAAGGGGTTCTTTTAATGCTTATTTCATTTAACAAATGCATAATTCAGTAATTTTGATCTCCTATCTTATTCTAATTTATTGATCATAGTTTCAAAATTGAATAATACCTGATTCACAGCCGAATCTTTGTGGGTGTATCTTCAACAAATAAAACTACCTGAATTCACTCGTATCCAACTGTGAATGGGTAAATAGGTTTCATCCTTTTTAATTGATTAATTGTTAATGAATCGAAACTTTGCATCATTTTTCTTATCTACAAGGCAAACATTACGATCTGTGTCATTTAATACACGGGCGACATATTATAATATGTATACTTTATAGGTATCGATCGATACACAAGTAGAACCGCGATGTCTTCATCTTTACTCACTCGCTATTGGCGATAACGTATGTGAAGGAGAAATATAGTTGCCCTTGGTGCCGTACCCAGGACAACCTACAATGTAAAGTTAATGTGTAGTATGTAATTGACATTAATTCTTCAAGAATTCATTAGTACCGATTAAATATACTTTTTCCTGTACATCCATCTGTTAATGGCCCTGAAAGAAAGTCTGTTAGCACTTAGATTTATTTCTAAGTATTCAAACATCAATATCAAGTTATTTATGTCATAAGGAGGTAATCGCGCAGTCGGAGCCTTATGGTGACTACCGACGCCCATAGACATCCGCACAACCAAAAGTTATGCAGATGCGTTGCCCTCTTTTTCCCTATCCCCCCAATGGTCCACTTAATTATTATAATTCTGTTTATGTATAGACTTATACCTACTCTACATTGTTCAGTGGACGATGTAAGATGTTTACACCCCAAAGAAAAACATCGACGACAACTTCCACATCAAAAGGTTACACGAGAAAAAGTCGTAATCAATTTTCATTCCACTAAACCGATGGAAAAACAAAAGATTTTGTTTGTTTTTGACGTCTGAAGAGTTCTTTCTCAACGCGTTATATTCTGGAACTAATATTTAGTCGTAGTATCGGCTATTTAATATTTATTACCGAGGAAAGTCTTCCATGGCGGGTGACACCACAATAGTTCAATATACCATTACTGAGAATTATTCCGTGCCATTCTGATATCGATACCGAAGTATATGATGTCCAAATATTACGCTTATCTGTGTACACAGTGATTATTGAGCTGACACATTTAATGACATAAATAAATTATGTGCATATGCACATTACTATAACATAATTTATTACGATAACGTAAAATTATATAAATACATATATACTACTTATAGTTTTAATATAATTTGTACTAGACGAGTTCGTGCCACTTTAGAGAACAGATTAATCAAATGTTTTGGCATACTTTTAAAGAGGCCTTCTTGTATCCCAAGACTCTGAAATAGTGACAAGAAGCAATCAAATCCTCACAACCGACGCCAGGAGGCCGTGTGGTCGCAGACTGCACGGTTGGCGGGGGGCAACCCCCCACTTTATAAATCAAAAGTGAGCCGAATGGGCTCACACTAATCCGATGTAGCATTAGGGCCTTCGGGCCGTTAGCATAGATCCATCCGAAAAAAAAAAGCAGCAACACATCCAAACTAAAAGAGATCATCATAAACACATCTCCCTCGACTAAAAGAGACACTTCGTCACAATCAAAAATTAAATAAACCAATAATTTTCATTGTTTCGCCCGCATCAATAATTTGGCCCATGTTTTTTTTTTTTTTAAATTAATCTTATAATAAAAATAAATATGTTGTAGAAGTTGGAAAAAATTGGGATTACTTCTACGTAAAACAAGACTTTTTTACTATATGAGGTAAAATCTTTCCATCCGGTGCTCTCCTTACGCATAGTTAAAAAATCGGTTGTCTGTAAAGTCGGTTTACTGACGATAGTTGAACGTGACAACGTCATAAGAAAATGGAACGCCTCAGAGCGAGGTAACGCCGCATGCGTCATGTATTTTCGTTCGTGCAGCTGGCTCCGTCGAATTATAAGACGTTGTCACGTCAAAACTATAAACAAACATAAACGTAGTTCGTATTGTATACAAAATGTTAAAGGGGAAAATGTAATAGTAAATTACTTTATCACCTTAGAGGAAGCAAGAATATGTATGTGTTTTGACATTTCAAATTGTTCACTAAGAAACGTTTTGTACCGTTGTGGTCTGATGATGGTACATACTTATTGGATGAATAAGGGTTGATAAAATTCATGATTCACCGCCTCACACAAGGAAGTTCACAGATAACCTACATGTATTAACCGTTTATCTGTTTGTGATTGTATTCATGTTTTGTCATAACTTTTACGAGCACATTAGATGCTTATGGTAGTAGGAAAAGGGTAGGTCGTACTCCTAGATGGGAAAATGCTCCTTGCAGAAGCCGGTCCTGGTTGGATACCAGGGGAGTTCGGCCGTCTTGACGTTCATTGTAAAAGGTCCAGCAGTGGACAAAAGTATTGATAATGATGATAGTTGCAGGTCAATGAAGCTAATTATGTCGGACCCAAGACGTCACACAGCGGATGGTGTGGTCGTGTACATTTAACACGACCATTCACCTTTCCGACTAAATTGCTTTTTTGTATATACAACGATCTCATCACGCCGCTCGATGTAGGAGTTACAGAGGCAGTGATAGTTAGCTGATAGTGATTGTGATGAAACAAAAGCTTACGTATTATATTCACTCACTTTCCATCCACAGATGCATTATATACCTTACCATAAACACCAATTTAATATATGTATACCAACAATATGTATTTAAGAATAATTATAATAAATCAATATTATTATTTAAAAACTAGCAGTTGCCCCCGCAGCTTCGCCCTCGTTAACTTAGATTTACAGCCGTACCCGGATTGATTATAATTATATTATAGCCTAAACTACTCCTTACAACGTTAGATATCTGTCTGTGATAGTCCCGTCTTAATCCGCCCAGCCGTTTTAGAGATTAGCCGGAACAAACAGACAGACAAAAATGGTAAAAATGTTATTTTGGTATATGTCCCGTGTGTACATCCTTATGCATTTAGTAAAAAAGCTGTTATTTTAATATTACAAACAGACACTCCAATTTTATTTATCTGTATAGATAATCAATAGTAGGTATCTATAAGGATCGAGTTTATAAACTACACTTGAAAAAATCCCCAACATTCAAATCTTAAGTCACACGAATCCCAGAGAAAGCGCCGTAACACAATAGTCCCTTGTTCCCGCCCCGAGGATCGGTATTTCGGGATCGTTCAGTGACGGTCTCGTCTCCCGCAATTACAGCCATTGATACACGCGCCAGCTGTTCACACTCGCCGGCCACCGCAGTTATCTCGACGTTTATATGTTACGATCCTTCATCTAAACTTTTACTCTTATTACCAGACTGATTACCGACTAAACCCCTCCTAGGGTTAGGGTTTTTTAGGGTATGTATCTATACAGATAAATAAAATTGGAGTGTCTGTTTGTAATATTAAAATATGTAACCGCTTTTTACTAAATGCATATGGATGTATACACGGAACATAATATATCAAAATAACATTTTTTACAATTTTTGTCTGTCTGTTTGTTCCGGCTAATCTTGGTATCAGCTGGGCCGATTTTGACGGGACTTTCACTGGTAGATAGCTGATGTTATAGGGAGTAACTTAGGCTACAAAAATAATCATCATCACTCCGGGTATGGCTGTAAATCTAAGTTAACGCGGACGAAGCTGCGGGCTAGTGTTAAATAAGATTTTAAGTTAACATAGTCATTTTACGTTATGAATAATTCGTTGATAATGTCGAAATATCGAGATCATCGAAACAAAAGTGTATGTTTGACTATTCATTTGGCACGCCCCACAGCCTGAACGGATTTTAGCTTATCTTTATATGTGTCTTAATCGCGACAGTGTCAAAAAAAAAAAAAAAAACAAAATGGCTGAATTTAGTCGCCAAATAATGAGTCCCAGTTGGGTTTTTTTTTATCAAAAAAAATACTTGTATTAAGAAATTGTAGTCAATGCTTTGAGAAGCAGAACAACTGTTAATTATATAGAATCGTATTGTAAATATAAACAGGCTTACATAAGCAACGATTTATAATCATAATCAGCTTGTTTATAAACATACCACAATCGAATGTCGATAATTGTTATCCAACCTGATCGAGAACATAATTATAATAATAATAATATCTATGGACGCTCTTACATCACGTCAATCTGGTCCCGTGGTAAGTTCTCGAAGAACTTGTGTTACGGGTACCAGATAACGGAAATATATTTAATACTTTTATACTATACATATATTTAAGACTATTATTATATTATACACAAATGGGGGGGATGGAAAGGAAGGCAACGCATCTCCATTTAAATCTCTTGTTGTACGGATGTGTATGGGAGTCGATAGTCGCCAAAAGGCTTCGATTGCTCGTTTGCCCTATCATGCAATTAAAAAGAAATTATACACATCTATGACCCAGGAACACCGAAAACTTTTTGTTCCCTGACGGTATTCGAACTCACTACCTCCGGCTTGAGCGCCAAAGAAATAACCATTGAGCCACAGAGGTCGTCAGATTCCTATTTATAAATTATTAATTTATAAATAGGAATCTTCACGCTGCTTGCAGTTTTGCTGGCATTAAATTGGATTAAGAGTCGTAACCCGACTTTGTTGACTTTATTGTCTAATTTACTCGGTAGTTATGAAGATTACATACAAACTCGCAAACATTACGTCTTTATAATTTTAATCTATACTAATATTATAAAGCTGAAGAGTCTGTTTGTTTGAACGCGATAATCTCAGGAACTACTGGTCCGATTTGAAAATTTTTTTCAGTGTTAGATAGCCCATTTATCGAGAAAGGCTATATGATGACTAACAGTACATATAACAAAATGATAAAAATATGTTTAAAAAATATTTCCCTAAAAATGAATAATATTAATTCCCTATAACTATTTAAGGCGAGACATGAGTTGCATATAATTTGTGTAAATAATGAAGTGTGAACTTGAGTAAGTGGACTAACAGGTCCAAGTTATGAGTTTTTGAACTTAGCCAGACAAACTCTCAGCTTCTATCAACTTACTACCTAATAGATGACTTGTTCAAATCTTATATTACAAGAACCTATTTATAATATGATGTATTATTTATAATGTAATTATCATATATTGTTATGAAGCACTTGTTTCGAATATGAATTGATTTATTCTGTGACTTTAGTGGTATCTATAGTAAGGCCTCCGTATACTCGTAGACTTAGGTATTTGAAGATAACCGATTTTTCATAATATTAATTTTTATTTAATTCTCAATCAAATAATTTACCAATTCGTTTAATAGAATTATAATGAGCAAGGAATTTTTGAACACCAAACGGATGAACATGTAATTTTTAATGCTACAATTCATCCACACAAGGTTTTTACAAAATATATAAACTGATTAATTCGAAATAAGGTTTTATGTAAGGTTAACGTTCTTACGTTTAATGAGCTTACTGTCCGGGGCCCGCGGTACCAAGAAACGTGCACGAAATCATCGTATTAAAATAACACGCTTTTAATTGGGACAAACTGGGTGGCTCTACATAATATAATATACTGGGATATTGATTGTAATACTTTCAATAACATCCATATCAGCTGACCTAGCATGCGCGCACGACAAAATTTTGTCTACCCTTTTCTAGTATTATCTCTCTATCTACAGTTATAGCTAACATGCGTATTCAACATTAAGGACAAGATAAAGTAATTTAAACTTAAATAAATAAAGTCTATTTTATATACCGTGGCGGTTCCCTACTATAATTATATAATTTCGGTATACGAAGAGTGTTCTCGTAGCAGCACTCTTCGTATTACGTGGTATTACCCTAACGAGTAATAGAGAAAATACTCGATGTACGTTTGCTAGCCCAGCAGGACTATTTTAAAGGGGATATATTTACTATGTATGTGTTTCATTCGCGTTCACGCTATTGGAAAAGGTTTGTCTGGGGCAAAAATAATAAAAATAGGATGGCTTGTAAATTTCAAAGAAATCGTAGCCATTGGGTTCTTTTACCGCCGATTTAATGGAGTGATGATGATTGGAGTTCATTCAAAAATATATCAATACGAGAAAATTGTATGTTCCTTGAAATAAAACATCATTATTATTATATTATTAATACGAGACGACATAAGAAAGATGAACAAAAATGATCTTGCTTGTTTCTCCCGTGAAACAGCTTTGCTGTTTCGGAGAGAAGGGCAAGACAGGCAGTGTAATTACTGGCACCGAGACTTAACATCTTATGTCTCAGGATAGGCAACACATAGATGAGTTGCCTGGGCTCGTTCCAGGTAAACTAGTTTATGTTCATGGGCGACGTCGACCACTTACCATCAGGTGGCACGTTTGCCAGTTTGCCTATCCAACTAACATAAAAAATGATCAGAAACGAGTGTACCATTGTGGTCTAACAAGAAGCACCATATTAAGACTCATAAAACAATAACAAAATTAAATTAAGTAAAAGTTAACAATTTCGCGCATTAATGAAATGAAAAGTTAATGTTCTATCGCTACTTCCTTACCACCGTATATCAAAGGTAAGATAATAATAGGTGTTCGACAGAATATTTGATTACAATTTTTAAATCATCAATCTTGTGCTCTATAATGTAATATAATTTCTTAAAATAACGTAGTAAGTTCATCAAACCACTTAAGTTATGTAATAAAACGAGCAATAAAATACGGAATCTAAACCGCGTTTCCGCAACTTATCAGTCAAGGTATGTAGATTATCGAACGAGCTCATAAATGTTATCGTCTAACAAAATATTAGAAGAGGGTGCGAATGAGATAAGTTGCTTTAATTTTTATTGATGATTTTTAAATATACAGAAATACGAACAGACAGACTATAGGATGGAAAACGACGACTGTAGTAAAACATAAACGAATTAACCCAGGAACCGTAACTGTATCAGAACCGGATCTGTACCCAGTCTTACCTTTTCGATATACATGGAAAAGCTCCTCAGCGGAAGAATATAAAAAGCCACACAAAGCGCACCCATCCCACCGGTAGCATCTACACCTGTCTTATTTTATGTGTATGAAGAATCATTGAAAGAGAAGCCTCTTTCAAGTCCGGGAGTGGACGGAAAAGTGATGATGATGATTATGATAAGTTTCAATATAAACGAATGTTCCACTACTATTTTTATTGCGTAGGTACCTACCTAAAAAAATAGTTATTGTATTTTTAATTGTTACGGAATGTACACATGTTAATTAGTAATTACTGTGCTGTAGGAGAACACACTTTCGTCAACATCAGCCCGTAAACATACACAAACGAAAAAAGACATCTTTATCATCATCAGCCTCTGTCCGTCAAAAGCATGTACGAGCATATGCCCTCAAATGGATTACAGGCATAGACAAAGGTGTATCAAATAACATTCGATATTATATTTAAATAAGTAAAATTTTTATATAATATCTAATATAGATGTGGACACGCGTGCACCAAACAGGAATGGTTGCTATGCAAATTGTAAAAACTGGTTTTTCGTAAAATTCGTTTCACCCCTGGACCGATATGAGAGCACACGAACAAATTAATATAGAACCAATACTCATTAATCATTGTACCAAAAAAGGATATCATACCAATTAATAAATCGTAAACTAATAAAAATAAGAGTTATAAAATGTCAACGAAGGCCTTTTTAATTAGAAGAGTAGAAACCGAAAGAAAAAAGAAATAAACCAGACAGGGATGGCGTGTTACAAAAAATAATTAAAATAATTTATTTTATTAAAGAACGGACACAATATCTGAAATAAAAAAAATACTTATACACGAAGATAAATAAATAAATACATATAATAGTTACCAATTATTAATCATACATTACAAAATATATAGGTGTAAAATGTAAAAAATAATTGGAGACTATCATGATTGACAGACAAATAAACTTAACTAAAACTTGTGTCAATAGCGTAACACTAATTAAATATTCAGACGAAAACAAATGTAACAGCGAGTTACATTCAAATTTTAATAGCAAAATCTGACGACGCAGTCTGTTCCGAGGATCTCAAAGAAGGAAGATAGCCAAGTCAAAAGCCACTGCGTGCTGCGGTGTCTACCGTGAGGTCCCCCACCCCCCCGCCTCGGTGGGCACGGTCGACGACCCGCGTCGCATGTCCTGCCTGCGCAAGCGCAGCTATTCGCCGCACCACGAGATTCAGTGATAAAGCTCGCGCTGAGCTAATATGTAACCAAATCCGGTAACGCTAATTCACTCATTAGACACGGCAGAATAGATTTCATTAGGTACTGCTAGTATAAATATTAATTAGTGATGATAGTCCAGTAATAAGATCGTAAAAACTTGGCTACAGACTATATTCGAAAACTTGAAGTTTAGAAATATGTACAACGGCATCCATGACCTGGTGCAGACATTTATATTCATAACACTAATTCAGGCGGAATTCGAAGCCGCGATCAGTCACCTGACTACAAGACAAACCGTTACCTCCGCGTAGACAATTAAATGACAAATTGTCATCGCTTGTCCCCTACTCTAATTCATGTCCGCCACATGATAGCGCGTAGGAACGACATCAAGACGTCCAAGGCTAGATCTATTTATGAAGAATGGGCTCTTGTTATTCCTGCAATTTACGATTCATACGCGGACGGTATGCAAAATAATGTGATTATTATAAAAAACGTGTGGGCGAGGTACCCGCAGAGGTCAATGAATGGTAAGATTTGTTTAAAGACGGGTTACTAAGTAGCGTAATCAATTTCGAAGTTAGACGGCCAATAAAATTACTTATAGCAGATGTATCTATATTTTCAACTAGTTAATGTGTTCCTCTAAGTTATAGGAAACACTAAAGTAGGTACTCTAAAATATGTTGGGTTTTTTTTTATGGTAGTTGGATAGGCAAACTGGCAAACGTACCACCTGATGTTAAGTGGTCGACGTAGCCCATGAAAATAAACTATTATACCTGGAACGAGCCCAGGCAACTCATTATGTGTTGCCTATCCTGAGACATAAGATGTTAAGTCTCGGTGCCAGTAATTACACTGCCTGTCTTACCCTTCTCTCCGAAACACAGCAAAGCTGTTTCACGGGAGAAATAAGCAAGATGGTGGTACCCATGCAGCCGGGAGCGCGGCACAGCGCTTCCCTCCCACCGGTAAATGTGTATAGATTTTCTTCAGAATCAGAAAATTTGTCTACCGAACTCGATTCGAATCAGCACTTTATAATACAACCACGATGTTTGGTCATACGTTAGTCTGTGATCGTTAATAGAATGGACTTATGACCGCTAATAGAAGAGACTTGTGATCGTCAATAGGTGATCTACAGTAGGTCAAAATAATTGTTGATCAAATCGGTTATGTCGACATACTTCACGTTGCGGCACCGCGTACCGTATGTTACCTTTCTAGCATTAATCAAAAAGTTCAAAGATTTATCTCACTAATATGGCAAACACATTTCATAGACTTATAAAACTTGATATTACATTAATCGGTCTATGTCTATTATCGGTATATGTTCTTTGGGTACATACTATTATCTTATAATAAGTCAACGAATCTAGTAAATTAATTAAATATGTTCAGGAAAATTAGACAATCAATTATAAATTCAAATTAAAAAAAACTTTATATCAACTTTAAACTCAACTCAATTTTAAATCTTTACATCTCTAACTGCCCACTAACAAAATATATTTTCTCATTTCAGAAATAGAAAACAAACACCAAGATGGCGATCTTCGGTATGGCCTCCGCGGTAGCGGGCTTCGTCAAAGTCCGCTACCTCATAGACAAAGCCATCATCGACAACATGGTCTTCAGAATGCACTACAGAATAACATCAGCCATCATGTTCTTATGCTGCATTCTTGTCACAGCTAACAATTTGATTGGTAAGTTTTCTAAGCCTATTTACTATCTAACTATACAACAATACAAGTATATGCAATAAAGACTAATAAAACTGTACCTATGAAATACATTAAAAAAAACAAAGAAACACTAAGCACCAATGACCCTCAGAATTAATTAAACGAAATTTATTCCGCTCAACAAGTGCGTCTCTTTCCAACAGTCGTTTAATTACCTTGAAAGATATTTACACCAGAAATTACAGAAATAGAAACGAGAGAAAGTCCTTTAATGAAGCCACATACCAATGGCCTATAAACCCAGACGCATCAAACCTAGTCTGAGATGATACGGTAAAAATTGAGTCACTTCATTGTTTACGCGATTCATCAAAGTGGGTAACATAACAGTCTTGTACGTCACTGGCGTGTACGTCAAATACGTGAGGTGTACGGTGTACGTACCCGTACGTGATACGACTGAATCGAGATCAATAAACTATTACATCTGTAACGTAACTGTAAAAGTGGGTGGCCTTCCATTTCTGCCGTGTGATATGCTGCTAGCAGACGGACCACATCCTAAGCATTATAGTATACATAGTAGTATACTTGAATGGATGAACCTGCCCCTAATATGCTAAAACTAGGTAACTCAGCTATGGTGTCTTGTGTACATTACATTGGCCTACCTAGTGGTTTATTTTTTATTATCTACAATTTTGTCAAAGACATACATACATATTTAACCTAGGGTTAATTATCATAGCCGCTCTAGCCTCTAACTAGTAAGTTTTCACGCCAAGTATACAAGTAGATTATAGTAGTAGGTAGTTGGTGATCGATGTATTTAGCCTTCAACGGGTTTAATAATGCCTCATGATGACAATGCTTAACCAAGTCCCAACCACAATGTGAAGGGAAATCACAGAATGTAAAACCAATGCAATTTCATCGTAAGAGTTGCGTTCATCGTTCAGATAGGTACCATTTCGTAAACAGAAATCTTTTATATAGCACGCCACGCGGCGTCACCCGGTATCGTCCAACTCTTCTAAAAAAGTTTTATTCATTAACACGAATTAGTTATAGTACTTTTTAGTCTTACATGATTAAAAAAACAAATACCCGAGTCTAGGAATCCAGACCCATAGTGCATCCATTTTCAGTATGTAATTTATACTTTTAAATCATAACGTCTATTTCAATATTATCGCAGTAATTAAAATGAATCGCCTATTATTTTTTGTTGAAATTAAATGTATTAGAATAAAATGGTAGATATATGCAAAGATGAGAAATCATTGTTTGATTAAAATATTTTGAAATACCATTAACTATCGTGTCCAAACATATCGAGTGATGAATCACACGATTCGGGGTTTGGCTGATTTGCTCCTTTTAGGGTTTTTGCATACCCGACCAAATGTCCGCTAACTGTGATTTTATATTATTGCTAAGAGTGAATCATTGTGCTTTCTGTGAATTTATCACTGGTTGTCGCCCGCGGCTTCGTCCTTGCACAATTCGAGTGCGTCATTCTGTATAATCGTTCTTTTTTGTGTAACATCAACTGGCGCGCCTTAGCTGTAAAATCGAGTCGAATGTGGGAGGGAAGCGCTGTGCCGCGCTCCCGGCTGCATGGGTACCACCATCTTGCTTATTTCTCCCGTGAAACAGCTTTGCTGTGTTTCGGAGAGAAGGGCAAGACAGGCAGTGTAATTACTGGCACCGAGACTTATGTCTCAGGATAGGCAACACATAACTGAGTTGCCTGGGCTCGTTCTAGGTATACTAGTTTATGTTCATGGGCGACGTCGACCACTTAACATCAGGTGGTACGTTTGCCAGTTTGCCTATCCAACTAACATAAAAAATAAAAAAAAAGTAACGACACATGACGCTGTTATTTGGGTGTATAAGTATATTTCTTTATTTAATTCGATATTTATTTATTATTACTTCTAATATCATCATAGAATATAGACATTCACATATGGCGGGTGTCTCGTGGCGGTCAACCCAATTTTCATTGGACAGTCGATCCTATTCTGCTCGTGATTTCATTATTACCAACCAACCATCTGCTGAAGGCTACATTCAATGAACGCCACTTCTATATAAAATTGTTTCCAAATACGGCCTTCATCTGTCCACTGCTACGGGCCTCTTGCAATCAATGCCAATTTCATCCCGTCAAAGGTATTTTTTAAATCGTGACCTTCATTTTGGAGACTTATTGTTCTTTCACCAGTGGATAAAACAGCTGATGAATGATAGAACAGATGATGCTGTTGGTTCGACTATTTACATAGAGCTAGTTGCTTTAACGTTCATATTACCCATTCATAAAAATTAGCATTGCATTTTGGAGTTAAAATATTCTATGCATGTATTATATTTCATGCTACACAAAGGCTCTCCTGCAACCCTCCAACATTGAATTCAACTGGCACAGATGTCTATATAATGTTGATTTTATTTCATTTAATTATTTATAATTTCGAACAATATAAACAATTAATACCTACCCACATTATAATCTTAATATAATAAATAAAAACTTTTTAGAAATGCTAATTTATTAAAACTTATAATTGTTAAAAAAATAAGCACTATTCCCTAATATACATAACTTTGAGCATGTTATATTTCAACGTTGGGATAAAACTTTTGCAGTTTCAAAATATAGAAATATGCAAGTAGCACTTACTAAATAGCTAGTATTTCCAAAAAAATAATATAAACTTATTTTAATATTGTTTTCTAATGTTTACGCGAATTTCATTATAATGATACAATTTTTACGGATTTTATCGCGGTTTATTTAGATTTTTACAATCCCGACGTTTCGGATACTTTACAGCAACATTATGAATAATAATTATACTACATTAGTCATTGATAATTAATAATATATAATACTATTAATATCTACTATATTATAATTATACTTACTATTATTAATAAAACAAACGCAACAAAATAAGCGTTAGGTAATCAAGAATATATTTTTTGCGTATCACCTTAATATTACTCATGTTGAAAAATTGCAAAAAATCACGTTTGTAAATACGTGTAAAAAGAGTAGTTGTTAGCGGAAGTGAGTTCTCAACAATAGATTATAAATTCTTAATAACCTGTAATTACAGAGGCATAATATTGCATGAGTTGGAACTTGGAATATTTTCTATTGAGACGAACGAAGAAGATCATCTTTAAGTTATCTGGTCTTCACTAGTCTGTAGTGTCTAGTATGTTAGTTAGTTTATTTGTTACTATCTAAAGCAAGTCAATAAAAAATAAAAGAAAAAGAAACTGAAAACTGAACAATAAACATAGCATTCCAACTCGCTTATATTTATTATACTTTTTAATTTTTATGATATGTTAACATATTAATAGTTTAGTTTGTATAATATATTATTATTATATCATGTTAGATAAATAATACTTAATAGTATTAAGTAAATCCCATGACTACTGTGAAAGATATAGTTACAGAAAACATTAATCAGCCAATTTCTATCTACTCGCATCAAAACTATATTGAAATCTTATACTCGAACCATAGAGAATCTCAAAACACTGCTCTAAAACAGATCGTATTATATGACATCGGTGTACAGTTTCATAAAATATGTTTTTAGCTTGTTAAGCATTTAGCGACGTTGCATATCGGGAGCAGCTCACGTAGGCTAGGCGGGCGGCGGGCAGCCAGGTGCTAATCAAAACACCTTCGATAACACCTTATCGTATGATTGGAAACCGTAACATTATGAATATGAAGCAGGTGTGCACATACAACATATTTTGTAAAGCCTGACCAAAAATATATGAACTGTGCATTGGTGTCGCCACTGTATCTTTTATACACATAGTATAATAGACCATACAGGAGTTAGTTGCAAAATTTTTCGGAATATGGCGAGTGTTTTTATTTTTCTGGTCGGGGTATACAAACTGAATTAGATTTACAGTCGTATTCAAATAATGATTGATATCCTATATCCTTCCTCAAGATGCTTACCAAATTTTATTGAAATCTGATCAGCAGTTAAGGCTTAATAAGGTAACATATTTTAGTAGGTTACTTCCCTAAAAAATAGAACGAGAACCTCATTGGAAATTGCAGCAATCTTTACACTATTATTATTATTAAAAAAAATGTGTATTGTATAAAAGTATTAAATATATTTCCGTTGTCTGGTACCCGTAACCCAAGTTCTTCGAGAATCTACCACGGGACCAGATTGACGTGGTGTGAAAAGCACTCATAGATATTATTATTCTTATCATATGAATAATATTTATAGTCCATGGCCATCAAGTCTTTTATTAAATGTCTATAGATCGTCGAGACACTCGCGTATAAATACCTACTATATAAGTAGCTTTCTCTTACCAACCAGTTAGCTTGGTCTATATGGTCATATTCATACAACGTGTATTTAACATGTTAGCTGTTCCCCGCAGCTTCGCCCGTGTTAATTTAGATTCACAGCCGTAATCGGAGTGATGATGATTATTTTATAGTGAGCTTTATACTGGTGAAAGAATTTTGAAAAACCAGATGACTAGTTTCAAAAAAATTATTTTACATTCTACATCCAAACTCGCAAACATTCGTCATCATCAACACCCTCTATGCGTCCACTGCCGAACACAAACATGCTAATATACAATTTTGAAAAAAAAACCGCAATGATTAACAATTCTATTGTCTTATATATCGAACGTGACAAATTATTTCGTAACATAGGCATATGTTAAATATTAGTTATTGTTTAGTTAAACGTTTTGTTTACAACACATAATATAATCGAGGACAAAACAAAATTATTGCCTGTACAGCATTGATTCGTGGAATTCCGTTGAATTTCCGAGAAATATACGATAGACAATCCACTGATAGATTAACCTATAACATCGACGTTTTAACTTGACCTTTCTGAAGATGGCTAAAAGTGACACTATTATATTTTTCTTTAACATAAACACGTAGCTACATCGTTAAACTAACTTCACATCGGTCATGGTACTATTTAATTTGCAAATATGCGTGTTTAATAGATTCATATTAGAATTTTCGTACTGACTAGCTGTTGCCCGCAGCTCCGCTCGGGTTAACTTAGATTTACACCCGTATCCGGATTGATAATGTTTATTTTTATAGCCTAAGTTACTCCTTAGAACAGCAGCTATCTGTCAGTGAAAGTCCCATCAAAATCGGTCCAGCCGTTTCAGAGATTAGCCGGCACAAACAGACAAACAGAAAAAAATTGTAAAAATTGATTTTTTGATTGTAATACCGTATAATATACTTTTATATGCATTTACTGAAAACCTGTTATTTTAAAATTACAAACAGACACTCCAATTTTATTTATCTACATTTTAGGTTCCGCTGTAATGACGCATATAAAAAAGGGTTTATAGGTATCTCCCAGTAGAACACGGATTTACAATTCCAATATATATGATCCTAATTTAAGCTGAGAGATATCACGAAAATCGTGTCTGTACCGCAACAGGTGTTAGCGTGAACTTACAGCCATCAAGTTTACCGTGACACATAACACGAGGCAAACTTGTAATTATGGCTTTTTCAATTACACATGTATGGCAAAAGATTTCATAAAGATCATTATCGCCCCGGACTGCTGGAGATAGATCCAAATTCCAAAGTATCTTTTACGTCATATATTGTACTAGCTGTTGCCCGCAGCTTTGCCCGCGATAACTTACTCAACTTAATTATTGTTAGTCACAGCGTGATGCTATTATAATATAGCCTATAGCCTTTCTCGATAAATGGGCTATCTAACACTGAAATAATTTTTCAAATCGGACCAGTAGTTCATGAGATTAGCCCGTTCAAACAAACAAACTCTCCAGCTTTGTTATTAGTACCTACCTATAGATTACAAATAAAAATCACACTTATATACAACATTATCGTCATGACTTTATGAGATGGACCGGTCTCATGGAATTTAAGAGATTGCGATGCATTGAGCAAGATGAGGTACCTCGTGGTAACGTGGTGAGGTAACCCTTAGGGGTTACATAAATCTTCAACCACGAGGCCCAAGAGGTCTATTTCATACCAATACTAGCTCGACAGACGTCCTGTACCAACCAAACATTATGTAGTGAAGCTAATTGTAATAATAATACCTATGGACACTTTTTCACACCACGTCAATCTGGTCCCGTGGTAAGGTCTCGAAGAACTTGTGTTACGGGTACCAGACAACGGAAATATATTTAATATTTTTATTATATAATACACATTAATGACCCAGGAACATAGTAAAACTTTTTGTTTCCTGGCAAGATTAGAACCCGCTACCACCGGCATGAGCACGCGCTAACCATTGAGTCACAGAGGTCGTCAATTGTTGTGTTTTTATATTGAATTTTCTTATATATTGTGTTTTTATATTGTATTTAATAATTGTGAAGTAAGCTATTCTTGAATCCACTTGAACACACACGAAAAAATCATCAAATTCGGTCCAGCCCTTTGAGTTCAGTAAGCAGAAGGATTAAATATTATATAATAATACAGGCTTTTTATAAATGTGGGCAAAGTATAATGCAATGAGCATCGACAACTAGTTGTTGTCAAGAGGTTTTATCATCATAAGGTTGAATGTCGTAATCGTCACTGTTGAACAGGGTTACCAGAAGACACCGAGATCAACTACAGAACCAACAGGAATTACGTTTTTTATTTAACTAGCTGTAGCCCGCGACTTCGCACGTGTTAAATTAGAGTTGAGAGAGAGAGTGATCTGGACCGATTATCATCTATATAAGATCTCATCATTATTAGTTATGATTAGGATAAGATTTTGGAAAATACTTGAAGCTTCGGTTTTATAATACAAGTTAGTATAGCGGCGTGGTAAACAGATATCACGCGAAGAATAAGCTCGTTGAGTGGCAGTGGGCTGGTCACACACTCAGGAGAACGGATGGTCGATGGGGCAATAAGGTTGAAGAGTGGAGGCCATGTTTAGGTAGACGAAGTGCTGGTCGGCTATTAACCAGGTGGGAAGACGATCTCCGTGCGACAGGCCCGTGTTGGATGCGAGTGGCAAAGGATCGGCCGTTTTGACGTTCATTGAGGGAGGCTTATGTTCAGCAGTGGACGGATAGAGGCTGATGATGATGATAGCAGCGTGGAGGGTATTTGCATTACTAGTTACTACTCCATAGTCACACCAGGTGAACCTACTGCTGCGGGGGGTGTCCTGTGTTAGTCAGATCCGGGACACTCCCCGTCAAGCGGTTGAAGGCAACTCGCAGTGGTTGTAGTGCGGTATATCGGCTCAGTAGCTGGGGGCGCCGGGAGTCCCACATATCCCCGGTGACGACCCATCCCCGGAAAAATGCGCAAAGCATTTCCACTGCGATAACAAAACATAAGGTGAACCGAATGTACGTTTGTCTTCTATAAAAAATATGTCCCAGCATTGCGCATGGCAACACTAGACGTAAACATATTTTTATAGTCACAATCAGGTCAGGCCTCACATGCCGTCCACATGTGCATTAAAATCACAAATACAACCTGCTTTCATACACTAGCCTCTCGTTATCCTTCACGTGTTCAATATATACTTCGCAGTATTGGTTTTTCTTTGAAATACATTTTCCGCGAATAGATATCAATGTTATTGCCATTATTGCCAGGTTGTTTAATTAGAAATTGATGAAACACTTTTTCATATATTGATGCGCAGGAAAATCTTTATGTATAATTCGTGTGTGCGTGTGTATATCACTCCTCCTAAACGGCTGTAGTTTTTTTGATGGATTTTTTTGTGCGTTCAAGTGTATTCGAGAACGATTGAGATTCACAATTCGGTTCACTACATGACACTGAAAAACTGTTCTACAGGACCACGTCTGTCGAGTCCTCTAGTCTATACAGATAAATAGAATTGGAGTGTCTGTTTGTAATATTAAAATAACTGTTTTTTCTGAATAAATATTATGTTTTAATATGTTTTCAGCATTTGTTAGGATTCTTGTCTGTCTGTTTGTTCCGGCTAATCTCTAAAACGGCTGGGCCGATTTTGACGGGATTTTCACTGAAAGATAGCTGATGTCATAAGGAGTAACTTAGGCTATAAAAATAATCATCATCAATCCGTATACGGTTGTAAATCTAAGTTAATGCAGGCGAAGCTGCGGGCAACAGCTAGTGCCTAATATAATGTCTACGAGAATTTCAATGAAATAACTTTTTACGGCTTGTATCGCGGTTTATTAAGTTAATAAAACTTTACTCGATAGACGATAAGGTTTATTAGAATTGTTAACTTTCTTATGTCACGGACATGAATAGCAAAAAATTGTATCACTTTCACAATTTCATAATGCCTAATTTACATTACCTTACTATCAGTGTGAAAGTAGGTTAATCATGAAAGCTTAATCATCATCATCAAACCGTTACGGTCCTTGCTGGATATAGGCCATGAAGGAACAACCAACCGAAACCTATATACTTATAGCTAATAACTCTTCAGTTTTATAATATTAGTATAGATTATTAAAATACTACATGTAGTGAAAGATTGACATAATGTAAATTATTATAATTGTAATTGTATTCGAAACGTATTTACATGTAAGTACTTACCTAATACGCCCGAATGTTTTCGAAATCACTGAACCATTATGGATGTAACCCGATCGGGTAGCTCCGCATACAAGTACAAACAATAACGTATAATGCAACACACTTTCCGTGTTCTTTACTTTTAATTCATTCGTTTATTCATTCATTCATTCACCACGTACGGACAAAGGAAGTAATCCGATATATCATATCTATACTAATATTATAAAGCTGAAGAGATTGTTTGTTTGTTTGAACGCGCTAATCTCAGGAACTACTAGTCCGATTTGAATAAAATTTTTTAAATAAAAATTATAACCGACTTCAAAAAATAAAGTAACTAAAATGTTATAAAATAATCGCGTGTACAATCTTTGCGTTTACCACGTCATTATTGTTACTTTTGGAGTCGGTGTCAGCTAAGTTAAATAGGTTAAAAAAGTAAAAAAAAAAAAAGATAGGTAGGTACCTACAGCAACAAATACGTCTCCATTGTCGTATTTGTTGCTCTAGGTACCTACCTATCTATATTTTTTTTTTGTTATCGCAGGGAAATGCTTTTTACGCATGTAGCCAGAATCTCGGGTAGATCCTGACCCTATGTGGGACTTTCGCACCTGGGAGTGCCCTACCCGTAAACTTAAACCACTGCGAGCGCCTTCAGCCGCATTTTGAGGGTCCCGGATAGGCATTCAACAGGATCACCTCAGCGACAGGCTGGCCCCGGCGAAGGCCAGACTACTCCTTTACCTACCTATCTACCTTGGCTGACACCGACTCCAAAAGTAACAATAATGACGTGGTAAACGCAAAGATTGTACACGCGATTATTTTATAACATTTTAGTTTAACTTATTTTTTTTGTCGTTATAATTTTTATTTAAATTTTTATTCCTTAATTTTTAGTGATTCATTAAAGAAAGGCATACAGAGATAGACATTTTGGCATATTGAACCGTATGAAGTAAGCCCAAAAAATCTGTAAATCGTCGAGGAGTTCCCTCGACTGTCTATAGTCTCCATCATAACGGTAATGGCACGTATCACCCATAAGGGTGCAAAGTTCTCATCAGTATAAATTCATTAAGTCCAATCACAAGGTTAGCTACCTTGTGATTATATTATACTGACTTTAAACTATTTAGGAGTTCCCTTAACTGAGCTTCGTCTTCATCATCAGACCCCCAATCACAGTCACAACCCATCTAGGTGTAAAGTTCTCATCAATACAAATTAATCAAGCCCAAACACAAGGTTACTGAAGTAAATTGTCGAGGAGTTCCCTCGACTGTCTTCCAGCTCCAGCATCAGATCGACTCTAGACCTTCATTAAATTGTTGTGCTTTATAATGCTTATTTAAAAATATATTAAGCACACTAGTCATTCCTACAAATTTCGAAAGTTTCCCTCGATTTCTCTAGGATGCCATCATCAGATCCTGGTTTCCTTATCATGGGACCAAATGGCAAGTATAACCCTTTCAAACAAAAAAAGAATTTTGAAAATCGGTCCACAATTGAAGGAGAAATCGGTGTACATACATTAAAAAAAAATACCGGCCGAGTTGAGAACCTCCTCCTTTTTGTTGAAGTCGGTTAAAAATTCGGTGTTAGATAGCCCATTTATCGAGGAAGGCTATAGGCTATATAACATCACGCTGTCACTAACAGTTATTAAGTTGAGTAAGTTAAAGCGGGCGAAGCTACGGGCAACAGCTAGTTAATGTAATAGAGGTAATGATTGTGACTTGTGTGTTTGGATGTATTACTTATTCCTCGAAACTACTGATCCGATTTTAAAAGGTCCTTCAATAATATAAAGCTACGTTATCACTGAGTGACATAGTCTATACAATAATTATCAACAGTCCGGACACGGTTGTAAATGTAAGTGAACTCGGACAAAGCTGCGGGCAACAGCTAGTTATATTTTATGTGAACTTTAAGTGAACTACAAAGTTCACTACTGAACTGATTATTTAAAATGCACTAGACCAGCTGGTATAGGCTAGGTTTTAAAGCTTCCCGTGTCGGGCTAGGATGGGAACCTGACCCAATATAGGCACGACGTTGTCGGCCAGTCTGTCGCTTAAGTTGTTTCTGTTGCCTACAGATCCAGGACCCCTCTGTTTAAAAAAAGCGGCTGATGGCGCTCGCAAGTTGTTTAATTCGGGTATTGCACTCCCAAGTGCGAGTCCCACATAGGTCTAGGCGCCTACCCGGGTAACCTAGATGCGTAAATGCATTCCTCTGTGATATATAAAAAAATGTTTTAAAGCCAAATTTGTGCCCAGCAATAATAATAATAATAAAAATAGCAACCCGACGTATAATGATTATACCTTACGACTTATATTATAAATTGTTTACCTACGCTTCATATACGATCGTTTGGCATCAATCGTGAGAATAACTAGCAGAGAAACCACACCAGCTGATGGTGTCCACCAGCTCAATGCCTTCTATAAATAAAGCCATCACAATTGATAAAAGCTGCGGAATAAACGCCACAATCAAGGTCAGATTTATCCGATTTTAATCGATTTACGATCGAGAATCGAATTGAGTAATTAGCATCCATCGATTCGTGATCTGTCGAAAAGTAATGAATTTTTCACGATATCTTACAACTTTGTTTATAACATGATAATGGGTAGAAGTGCTCGTTAATAGACCAATTAGACACGTGACTTAGTTCAATTGATGTCTAGTTGTAATGTGAGACCGTTGTATAAGACTGGCGATGATTGAGGTATATTAATTAGGTGTATTTTATTACATATACTCGGTTGCGGTTGTGGTCGACTTATGTGCCATATATTGCCAGACTTCGTACGAGGTGACAGCAAGACATAAGTATGGAGGATTCATCATCTTGGAGTTAGTTAAAAGAGGCTTGTGCTTAACAGAGAAACAGCCTGATGATGATGAATAGTATAACGCATCTTCTAAATCATAGTTTATTGCATTATTTATTCGAGAAGGTTCCTCGCAGATCTTGTAGGGCATCTAGATTTGTGCATGATTCTCGATGAGCATTATGCAATACCAACAACATACATCATGTATGTTGTTGGTATTGCATTTTAAACATCTTGAGAGTATACTTTCGAATGGCATAAAGTTCAAATTCAAAATAAGCAAGGTTTTCCTAATTAGTCATCCCACGCAATAAGATAATAATTAATCAATATTTTCATTGTTTAATTACTTTATTGTATATTAATGGCCCATCAGGCACGAAAACTTCTTGATGGTAAAATATAAAATATAACCCAGTCAGTCACTTCGATATCTATAATTCATACTGTTCAATTTATCAATACGCTCATTGATCAATCTCTTCTTATGTATTCCCAATTATACCAGAATTATCACAGATATCATCTAGAATACTAGACCATTAAAATATTTAAATTGTCAGTTTGTTGATCCTAAGAGATACTTCTTCCTCTAGAGCTTTATATGTATAAGACTACCAAATCTCCTAAAACGATAGAACCCCTTTACATCTCCTATTTCATCATACACGAGTTGTTCTCCATCTATTTACGAACGGACACACCCATCCTCAATGAGTCGTCCTAATAGTTTGACAAAGTATTGTAAGCTGACCACTGTGATTCAATGACGTTTACATATTTGAGTTTATAACACATATTTAAAAAAGATGTGGTTTTCACCCATATTTATTGATGGTATCAAAGTTTGACGGATAGTGGACATGACAATGACAAAATTGTAGAAACTATGCTTTTCATTTTTTTGACTTGTTCTTTTCTCTGAAAACAAGCAAAGCATCAAGTCCATGAAGTGGTTTATCTGCCTAAAGTTAAGCTTGAATGATAAATCTTCCATTCAGCTGCGTACCGATTTAAAACTTGTTAGGAGCTTGCGTCAATGCATTCATAGCGTTGTTAAATAATGGCATTTTATTGTTACTTTGTGTCCAATGTAGTTGATTAGATCAAGGCTGTACAGCTGAATTCTTGCAAAAGAAGTAAAGGCTTTTATAGATGCGAAAAACTTAGTTTGCAAGGAAATAAATAACGAGAAAATCAGGTTGCTTTCGACACTACTAAAGTCTTAAAATATATAAACACAGCACAAAAACTATATACACCACGAACAACATTTTGTGAGGCTTATAATTTTGCCATCATTTACCATTATTACACAGCACAGCGCGTAAAATTTATTACGTGTCGTATTTCACCGTGACGTCTCTCTCTCTCGACTATGACTTAGAGAATGTAATTTGTGTAACACTGTATTAGCTTTCCATACAACAACGTTGCAATAACGTGACGCTAAACTGATTTTGATAAAACATGCCGAAGAACCACCGACAGAATACATGTTTTCACCTATAATAAACCTCATACAAATCGGTAACAACAGTTCCATAGATATAGCGGTTAAAGTTAGGTATAACACCTGTTTTTCAGCGTCGGAGTAAAAAAACCCAACATTTTTATCATTATTTCAACTTAAGTCCAAATAGGTACTGAATTAACAAAGCCTCCACAACCATATATACATGTATCCCCTTTTTTCTGCCGGGAAAGGCTCTTAAGCATCCCGCAGTGAAGGCGAGAACCTCAGGCGCATGTGGTACTTGCATGCCCGAAAGATGGTAAGGTGGACACAGCTCTACCCACTAAAATCGAGCGGTGTTCTCTTCGTCGTGCTGGCCCGGTGCGAGAACTATGGTCGTCCACATCGCCGACGGCGTGCCTGGAGCTCTCTCCTCTGGAGGGACGTCCCCTCCTAGTCCGCTTAAGGCACCCTGAACATACTTGCATCCCCTACACACATGTTTTTTGCCTATTCATCTCAGTTACTCCGTTACCGGTTCCAAAGCTAATCCAGCTTTGAAACCGGTAGTATAGTTCATTTGACTTACAAATAGATACTTTATTTGTACAACATTGAGTAAAATTTCTTTATCATCATTATTATTTTACGTCACATGTATCATGCACGTGTACCTTATCCCTCAGACAAGGTAATTCAGTCACGGTCGGCTCAGCGCGGCAGGTAGGGGCAGATGCATTAGACCCGTCATTATCGTCATCCGCTACCACGGTTCAATGTCGAGGACGCGTGAGAATATCATATAGGGAAGGGATACTTGTGTATGAAGGGAAAACGTCCTCTTCGTTAGAAATTATAGCTGGCAAAAAAGTAATAAGATCGTAATCATATGAGCCTGCAACAACCAACCGCTGAATTGTTACTTTTTGAACTTTGAGATAAGAAGAGCGAAGTTACAGTAAGAGAGTAGGTAGAGAGAGAGTAGACAATATAAACTTAATTTTTGCTATATAGGTACATATTATTATGTTATTCTTATATGAAATGCTGATAATAACAAACTAATCATTCTTTCTTAGATATTAATAATTATTCACACCACGTTAATCTTCTGTTTTAAGAACTTATATCACCTACAACATTTAAGAATAAACAATAGATTACAAGTTTTTCATTTACATTAATAACACAAATGCTTCGTCATCGTTACCGACAAGATTCCTTCCTGTAGATCTGCGCAGATATACTGTTTGCTCAGTCTTAAAATAAGATTAAGGGTATTTTAAGGACTGTAAACACACAAAATTTTGAACGGTCTAAAGCTAGACTTTAGTTTCACCGACAGTCAGATGTAATTTAGTTGCAAAACTCCTCTTTCACAGATGTAGGACATTAAAAAGACAACGTCACAAACCAATTCAATACGAAACTAATCAACGAATGTTTAATTCCAGGTGATCCGATATCCTGCATCAGCGACGGAGCCATACCCGGCCACATCCTCAACACGTACTGCTGGATCACTTACACCTTCACTCTCCCGTACTCCGGGGCGAAGGGCATTGCCCACCCGGGTCTAGGCAACGACTATGAAGAGGAGAAGCGCCACCACTCGTACTACCAGTGGGTGCCGTTTATGCTGTTCTTCCAGGTAAATTATTAAAAACATACTGTTTGCATATTTGTATAAAAAGTCGAAGAGTTCCAATTGCTAATTTTCGAAACAACCACCTGGTTTTGAGAAAATCTTTTTGCGTTTGATAGTCGAATTATTGAGGAGGGATGTGGATTTTTTTGTGACTTTTTTATATATTCGAGCGTTTTAAAACGCTGTGGGAAACAGCTAATAGAATTATGAATGCGTTTCGAGCAAACTCTCTAATAGAATTTGTTTATGAACTATTATGTAGTTCTCAAGGATATAGTCCCATCTAGTACTAGTCATGTCCAGATAGTTGAAAGTCAATTTAATGTCCTCCTCTAAAGGGCCATCGACCAAGTACCAACCGCTCAAGAACTTTGACCCACTGATAATATGTAATTCATTATTCAACCTTGTTTATATTTGCTTCAAACATAAAAATTATATTTTATAAAAGCATCCAGTACCTACTTGTAGTATTTTTTGTTAAAGGAAAGTTTTTACCTAGAGTCTATTGCCTACCTTCCGTTCCATGTTGTTATACTAATTGTCCTCAACCTTTACAGGGAGTGTTATTCTACATTCCTCACTGGATCTGGAAGAACTGGGAGGAGGGAAAAGTGCGCATGATCTCGGATGGAATGCGTGGCACCATGGCCACTATTGCTGATGACAAGTCCAACCGCCAGGTAAATACTACCAAATACACTAAGGAGTTCCAATGTTTCTAGGAATTCGTATTTTGTATGATCCATAGACCAGATATTATTATATTCTGGTATACTAGAAATAATGTGCTTTTTCTGAGTGCGTCATAGGGTTTTTTCACTATAGTATTTACTGCTTTTATTGCATATTAGGAAGATAAAGAATATCTTTTCTTTATATGATTGTTATAATATATATTTTAATTATTTTTCATAAGTATTTACGAATATACAGTTATCGTCCGAAATAAACAAACTAGTGTACAGAGATTGTTCTCATCAATGTAATTTTATTATCATCGCTTTATATTCACTAAACAGAAGCATCTGTAAATGTAACGATGATTGCATAACGAGACAAAAATGTAAGTAATTTTAATATGGGCTCCGTGAACGGCCTCTGTAGTCCCGTCAATTGTTACAATTAAGATAAGCCTCGCACTAATAAGAGACGTTGTCCTCTTGAGGTCCATACTAAAGATGTACTATCTTATATTCATTCATATTATATACTTCTATTTATTAACGGTAATATATACAGTATAAGCTCAGGAGTCCAAAACTATTTCAGTTATCCCAAAATTATTTTTTTTTTCGGATGGATCTATTTTGACAGCCCGGAGGCCCTAATGCTACATCGGATTGTGTGAGCCCATTTGGCTCACTTTTGGTTTGTAAAAGTGGGGGGTTGCCCCCCGCCAACCGTGCAGTCTGCGACCACACGGCCTCCTGGCGTCGGGTTGGATCCCAAAATCACGCTATTACAAAAACACCGTGAAAATTCAAGATTTAAAGACACTTTTAGTAACTGAGTCCTTAGGAAATTTAATTACCAATAGATCAAAACTAGGTCTGGCTTTTTTTAATTACTGTCTCATAATTTTAATCACACATCGTTATTTTGGTGTGAAACATTAATTGGTGCGCTTGGCCACCTAAATTGATTCGAGTTGTGTGACGGTAAACGGCACGACGCTATCGTTTTTATTTTACTACTTTTCTTATAGTTTTTTATAAATGATGAATTCTAATTTTAAGACAGAGGTTTCACGTTTACCGAGCACATAGCGGCCATTTTTTAATTAAATACTTATACATTTTTCGTCAATTTCAGAGCCGCCTAGTCCAGTACCTCATGGACACGCTGCACATGCACAACACCTACTCCTTCGGCTACTTCTTCTGTGAAATACTTAACTTCATCAATGTTGTAAGTACCATCATCACAGCGTTACTGTCATGAAGGAGATCACCATCAAATCAAATTGAATATCTTCGTGTTTAATACATAGGTAAAGCAATACCAATCGGGCAAAGGAATGTCCATGATCATCGTCATCAGCCTCTATCCATCCACTGCTGAACATAGGCCTCCGTCAATGAACGCCAAGACGACCGATCCCTCGCTACTCGCATCCAACAAGGACCGGCCACTGTACGGAGATCGTCCATGCGTCGATATCCATAATATTAAGCATTATTCTCGTCTAACTCAAAAAAACTTTAAATAGACATGTAACCTTATTATTTATACATTTTTTGTACATTCTTTATACATACTAAATTTATAATTTGGTAATGTATGACTCGAGGTTGCATATATGTATTAACATAATCATTATACACTTTAATGCGTGACCTTTTGTATTTTTTTACACTACACGAACCATATTGTGTAGTGGTTAATGATTTCTATACTGGAAAGGTCGCGGGTATGAATTCCACTAAGGTCAAAAAATTATATGAATGTATTTAAGTGTTATATGTAATCATATATCATCTACATATATGTTATTATATTATGTAGGTTTATAAAATCTCTTAATTTTATTTCCGTAGTAGTAGTAATTTCCTAGGTAGTAAGAGCTCTTAGATGCTACCTTACAGCGGGGCTAAGAAGACGCAGTTAGTACGTTATTACATATGTATTTATTTATTTTCCAGGTGGGTAACATATTCTTTCTGGACACATTCCTTGGCGGTGCGTTTTTGACTTACGGCACTGACGTGGTCAGGTTTTCCAACATGAATCAAGAGCAACGTACGGACCCTATGGTAAGTCGAAAATATCAAAGTATGACAGATAAGAGATTATTTAAGGGTGGGGACACCAGCTAGGCCAGACGGGTGATCAGTCCTCATTACCGGGACCATTTCACCCAGAGATAAGAGATTGTAAGAGGTAGTGTCATCCTATGCAGCCGAATTGGGCCGGCACGACCAGGGTGGTACCTCTCGCTCACATGATACCGGTGTAAAGTGACAGCTATGCTGTCTCGTTTCGTGCGATTTGTGAGTAAAGGAGGGCAACGAATCTGCATAATCTGTGGTTGTGCGGATGTGTATGGGCGGAGTATGGGCGTCGATAGTCGCGAAAAGCGTCAACTGCTCGTCCTTCTATGCTTTATAAAAAAAGATAAATAACTATTTACCAAACAAAATACGCATTTCAAATGTATTAACGACAATGTTGTGTCCTACTCCCTAGACCAGAAGAAGGTACAAGAGTCAACATTATTCGCCACTATTACTTTAAAAGTTTGATTCTTGGTTCACAGCCAAGTCAAAATAAAACTTTAAAATTAGTTTTGGTCTAGATCTTATACTTAGAAAACGATACCTATTTTAGAGAGTATTGGCAATAATTATTGGCACACTACACTCATTTCGCCAAATCTTTCGTGCAAGTTCCTCTAAAAAATGTAAAGAATCATAAATTCATTGTGTAAAATTATATCCGGCTATGATATCGGGTAAATAAAAAAATATCAGCGAAATTATAAGTGCAAACAATTGACGTAAATCTTCCTTTTCCAGATCGAAGTATTTCCCAGGATGACGAAGTGTACATTCCACAAGTTCGGTCCCTCGGGATCTATACAGAAACACGACGCCCTGTGCGTTCTCGCCCTGAACATTCTCAACGAGAAGATCTTCATTTTCCTTTGGTTCTGGTAAGTGACCTTAATTTTATTATGCAGAATGTGTAAAAACCTTGGCGTACATTTTTTTATATAAAATACAAGCATTTTGTGAAGACCTTGTAAATGATATGATTTATATTAATACATAACAGTTGCTTTTATAGGGGATACACAATATAACATTTAGCGTAAATGATAGACGTTATGTTTGGTGAGATTATATCCTACTACCAGGGCCGGACTTAAACATAATGCCCCCCCTGGGCACCGAAAAAAATGCCGCCCCAATACTGCAGCTTCACTTAAACTTATAGTTTATTACCTTATTTTTCAAAAATAAAATAACTAATTTATTATACATTACTATAATATCTATGCATATTATATACTGCCTATTGTATATTGCGAAAACATAAAAAAATATATTTGTTCGCAATCTAAATGTTGTCAGTACGTCTGATTTGATGCATAGAATATCTACCAACCCGACGCCATGAGGCCGTGTGGTCGCAGACTTCACGGTTGGCGGGGGGTGACCCCCCTTTTTTACAAACCAAAAGTGAGCCAAATCGGCTCACACTAATCCGATGTAGCATAAAAAAAGCAAAAAAATATATAGAATATCTAAGCTATTAGCCTATTATAAATAGCTAAGAGCCTATTTGCACTCATTGTAGAACGTAAAAAGTTTGTAACTCTTTTCAAACATGAATACGATCGCTCTGGTGCTACAGTTTGTTGCAGCTAATATCATAAATCCACGTTTGGAAACTCAGTGTAAAGGTCCTTCATATTATGTAAAAATGAATTTATTTAATTATCTATTTAATAATATAAATCTATTAATTAATTATATTTAGCAATCTAGACAAGCCTGGAAAAAAAAACAGTTTATAATTTTGCCGCCCTGGGCACTAGCCCCGACTATTGTAAATCCCCCACTGCCTACTACCCTACTAATATTATAAATAAAGGTTTTAAGCTGTAAGTGCAACAAATATTAAATTGAATAAATAAATAAATGTGAAAGTAAGTTTGTTTGCTACGTTTCCACGCGAAAAGTGCTTAACCGATCATCATGAAACTTTGTACACATATTCTTGGAAGTATAAGAAGTAACATAGGATACTTTTTATGAAAAAAAAACTAAAATCTTATCCTGCGCAGACGAAGTCGAGGGCACTAGCTAGTAATATTATAAACGCGAAAGTTAGTAAGAATGTACGGATGTATGTTTGTCGCTCTTTCACGCAAAAACTACAGAATGGATTTTAATGTAACAATAACGTAGTTTATACATCAGAATAACACATAAGCTACAATTTATGGCTGTACTCCCACGGGAATAGGAAGTACGCGGGTAAAACCGCGGAGCGCTGCTAGTTCTTCATAACTTCATTAAAAAAACCATTATTTTTGCGAATGTCTAATAACAATACAAATATGTTTCAGGTTTATCATTTTGTCAGTGGTGTCGGGCCTGGCCCTGGTGTACTCTGCAGCAGTGATCCTGCTGCCCAGCACCCGTGAGACTATCCTGAAGAGACGATTCCGCTTCGGAACCCCCAACGGCGTTGAAGCGTTGGTCAGGAAAACACAGGTGTGTATTGTTCCTTTCAGATTTTTAGATCTGTTACTTTACGAAGGAGATCGCGGGTTCGAATTCCGTAAAATGAAGACATATTTCGTTTATTGAGAATAAATATCGTGTCAGGGCAATGAATGAAATGTATATAGTCATAACATAAACTTTTCTTTATTTAACCTACAAAAATCGTGTAAGTAATTAAACAATTTACACGTGTCGTTTAATTCAAATAGGAATATCAAAATACGTCGCAATATTTTAGTGATTGATATTAAAAGGAAATCAAAGAATCTTATTAGATATTACAATTGACCCAGTACCAACAGCACTGCAAATTTTATGTACCTAACCATTTCGATAGTAGCTGAAAATAGCTTAACTTATTCAATACATTTTTCAGGTCGGCGATTTTCTCCTCCTCCATCTACTCGGTCAGAACATGTCCCTTCGCGTGTTCGGGGAGGTGCTGGACGAACTGTCGCGTCGGATCCACCTCAGTCAGTCGAACGCACCCTCCGCCCCGTCCACCTTGGAGATGGCGCCCATGTACCCAGACATCAAGTACTCGAAAGAGACAGAAACGTAGAGTCGTGAAAGCTTAAACATATCTTTTGAGAAAGTTACTCTTCTGCCATTTACTAAATTTTCACAAAACATATGCTAAGCCATTTTATATATACTGCATGATGTTCTCAATAACTTAGGTTCGATGATATTTCAATTTTAGGATCATGACATTCCTTTATGTAGACAATATTTTTTTATACATTTTACCTTTATTAATAGACAAATTTAGTCTTTTCATGATATTCTTGAGTGATTTAGACAAATATATTTTTATTGTATGAAGAATATGCTGATTATGACTGTTTTATGAATCGATGACAAACGCATTTTAACAAAATTGCCTACTAAATATAAGTATTTCAAATTGTATGCGTGTAAAGAATGCAATGTTAACAAATATATTTGATATTACTGACCTATTATTGGTATTTTTAGATAAATACATATCAGATGAAATATTAGATGGAATAACTGTATTTTTGTAATATAGACATACTTTTAGTACAAATAGTTACAACATCTATTTTAACGCAGTATAACGACCGCCACTTAAAGAGAGTAGTGTTAAGTTTGTTAAGAGTCTTGCTTGTTAAGGGTAGGGCTTGCAAATATACCGACAAAACACGTGAGCGCTCTCTTTACTTGACTAATGTACGAAAACGATTTTAGCTTGCCTGTAAGCTTTAGTGTTAAGTTGGTGCAAACAAGGTACTATACAAGTCCACTCTAATTGTGCCATTACACATATGTTTAGCGAATTTGTGAAGAAATGCATTTGTTTAAAATTGAATTTTCCTATTCCTCTTTTATAAATTAGGATTAGCTCGTATATAAGTAGGTAGGTAATTTGGACTTCCAAGAATCTCGGAATGTAGTGTAAGTCTACATGTAATGATATTGTGATGCTTGAATCATAAGTTTCAAAAGACATTTACGGTTATAACCTAAGGGCTAAATGTATAATTCCTATATTTTCATAATAACATCAAGATTATTCTTGTGACAATATCGAATATCTTAATTATAGTTTTAGTGATATACAATTAAAAGGTTAAAAAATATTGATACTTTTATTTATATTCCTTTACACCATTGGTGAAAGAGCTATACCGCGAGATTAAAGGATTAAAAATATGTAGGAAAATGGGTAGATTTTTATATGATTGGTTTTACCGGTGGGAGCGATTTCGGAGATAAGAGTAAGACATGCAGCGTAATTACTAGTACCAAGACTTACAATCTTACGTTTCAGCATATTATAAATCTTGTACAACCTGTGTAGGATCTGGACTGATTTAAGCTGAACGATTCATCCCAGGTTAAATCAGCAGGTAAGATCAGCGTTAATTTTTTACTAAGGATCAACACCACCATAAATAACTTTATACGTGCTTTTTTAACAACAATTTTTTTTAAACAGTACACTTGAGCCAAAGAAATATATATCGTTAACTTAATCATTAACGATTGCTAATCGTAGAATCTACATCCTGAGGATGCCTCGATGTCGGGGCGAAACGTGCGTAGATTGTGTGGTAGTGGTCTTTTACTGTAGTTGTGGTGCATGTGGGGTGGTGGTGCATGCGAGTGTACGCATATGCAGTGTGGGAAAGGAGGGCGGTGCTATATGCATGCATAGCGTGCACTCACACATTTGCAGTAAAGACTGCGTGTTTTGCGGGATTATTGCTAATTAAATCTTATATAATGGATTTCCGCAAAGTAACGCCTGATTCTATTAACCAAAAGAAATATTCGCCTAACTTCGACAATATCAATAACTTCTGAAGCACAACACTCAAAAAAATAACTCGTGTGTATTTCTATCTAATCTTGAAAATGTCCGCGTACAACCCGTACGAATTAACTGTGCACCTCGCTGGAATGCGACCCCTCTCCCGCTTCCCCGCGCGGCGCTCCGGGTTCGCTATGAGCGTTCAGTAGCGATAGCATCTTTGTTACCGTAGCGTGTGTCCGTTTTGAATTGCCAGTTGATATTAAGTTTTTGAATTTGCTGTTATTGTTTTGTTATTGTTATCGTTAGTTTTCGTTAAGTTGAACATTTTTGCTGTATTTTAATTGCCTGTTTGTGTCAAGAACAATGGGAAAGACTATTCATAGTGAAGCAAGGACTATATTAAGATTGTTGACGTTCTTTGAAAATGAGAAGGCAAATAAACGCTTTCTGATACCTGTTGAGCTTTTGAGCTGTTGAGCTGTGTGAGCTTGGTCTAGCTATAAAAAGGGCTTGTACAGCAGATTCGGATACCATGTCGGGGGTTGAAGAAATTGTATACAGTAGTGATGATGACTAAAAATAATAAAATTTACCTTTATTAAATTTGGTTGTTTATATTTATTACCTTTATCGTTACGATAAGAACTATATTTATGCATCTTGAAAAAAAATCGTATAAAATATTTTTACGAATTTACCCAAGTTTTTTTGCTAACCGTACCGACAGAGTGATGTCACAGCGCCAGGTGCACATTTAATTCGGACGGGTAGTACATCCACATGACCTCCAACAAACCTCAAGATGATTATTTCCTAGTTGCTAAAGATGCGAAACCAATAAATTAACGAGTCAAGCTACAAGGATGTCCTCGTCCCATCATTTTGATAATCAACTAATTAAAGCTGGAATTGACCTAATTCGATTATATCAACCTGTTGACTTTTGGCATTCTAATGAACAAATGATTTGTTGTTGATTGTTGAATAATATGAGTATGTGTGTGAAAAGATCTTTGAAAATATCCCTTGAGAAAAAATGTTCTTACGTAGGTATAATAATTTTTAAAAATAAAATATATGTAACATAGCGGCCGGCGGTTCTATGAACAATTTTCGTTCCATCCCTAATGTTCAATAATCGTAAATGTACTACTTCACGATTTGTTTTTTGTTTTTCAAGTTAGGAAAAAAATCAATGTGTGGACTAACCAATTTCACACAGCTTGTGCAAAGTGCTTCTTAAACCCCTGCAATGTCCTTCATCAGCACGTTTATATCCATTAATGATCATGTAGCTCATCTTTTTGTTTATCTCAGCTAATACATAGGTGGGTATACAGGATGGATTTTTGAGACGAATCGGTAAATGCAGGCACCTTAACCGTTACAGTTACACGTTACTAGGAGACCGTCCATAACTTTTTAAGATATTAAGGCCGGGAAGGAATTTGAAGAAGATAAAGCAGTATGAGATATTTTCAAGGAAGAAATGGATACTATACCGGATGGATTTTTGAGACGGGTCAGTAAGAGCAGTTGCCTTAACCGTTACAGTTACAGGAAAACGTTCCTAGGAGACCATCCATAACTTTTTAATATATTTTGAACTGCATTCACAGATTTTTGAGAAAATGTACGGCCAGAGAAAAAAAATATCTAAAAAAAAAAACATTTTTATGCCTATCAATCCTACTTCGTATGGGGATCAAAAGAAGAAATGTCAGAAAATGCCAAAAGCATTTTCCATATATTTTGTACTGAAAAACGATAAATCAGCTAGTAATATTCAGAATATCTTAAAAAGTTATGGACGGTCTCCTAGAAACGTTTTCCTGTAACTGTAACGGTTAAGGCACCTGCCCTTGCTGAACCGTCTAAAAAATCCACCCGGTATAGTATCAATTTTTTTCTTGAATATGGAAAACAATTTTATCTAATACTGCATTGTCTACTTCGAATTCCTTCCCGGCCCTTAAGGTCATAATAAGTAACCTTCGAAACCCATTTCTGACTGCCGTAATCAGTGGGGTCGCAAACCTTAAATTTCGCTATACGGTTCGCTTTGAGGACAAAACCGCCATGTAATTTTCGCTTGCATGATAAAACACAACAAGACTCATCTATTAAAACTATTAAAGCACGTCACGTTCATGGCTATGAACAAGACATTCGTAGATAATGTATAGGTACCTAAATATCGAGCTCCGCAACACAAAAGAACATGGTAAATATCTCGTTTTTAATACTTGTAATAGCCATGTTAATCAAAATGTTATACAAGACTCACCTGTTACCCCAGTCTAGTTTGGCGACAAGTTTCAGCCGCAGCGCTCTCGTCTGGTCCTGAGTCAGCGTCCCCGTGAGCAGCGCCCGTCGGCCGCTCAACAGCTCCCGCATCACTTTCGCCACAGCACTGAATCTGTACGTCTCGCGTTCCTGTGAACATATTTGATAGATATAATATAATAATAAAGCTTTTTTTATGTCCTATAAACCTTAAAAAGTGTGTAGTTACAATTGATTTCTCTTATTTCTATGTTAGTGATATTAATCTTAAAAATTTAGTATTAGAGGTACTGCCATGCTGATTTCCGGTCATTACATACCTATAATGTTCAATTAAATGCATTAACTACATCATCATGATTGTGTAAAATTTTACAATATTTGCTTTAATACACGAGAAAACGGAACAAGAGATAAGGAAAGTCGTTACAAAGTCCGTATTTTGCGTTTGATGCGTAATACAAGTCATGTGGGAAACGCATCATAGTTCATGCACTCATGGTTTGATATTTACGACAGGGTTGCCAATTTAAGATTTTTTTTCCCCCAAATTTAGGGAAAAATCGATTTTTTTTAAGTGAAAACTTCTTTAGGCGCGTTGAGCACTTTTTGGGTTAACAAAAACCATGGAACTCGCGACCTCGTGACCGAACGCTTCCAATGCAACATTTAACATCACTATGAAATTTCAAAATTATAGTACCTACTTATTAAATTGTAAATTTTATAATGTTATAATTCTAAGTTATAGGTGTTAACTTCTATCGGCATTCCCTATGCTGTCAGTCTTTTCTATGGGAATACTTTAGGGGATTTAGATTTTAGGGGTACATTAGAAATCATTGGTAACTGAACTTACGCCGACGGTACCTTTTGATATTGTTTTCTAATGTTCACGCGAATTTCACTCATTATAATGACACAACTTTTACGGATTTTATTACGTTTTATTAAGATTTTCATATGCCTGTATTTCCTGTAAAGTATCCCAAACATCCTACCTTTTGAATTGAAATTTAATCTAATTAAAGAAAAAACTTTATAATTTAATAAAAACAATTTTTTTAAGAGTCTATGGATAAAGAAGACAGCAGTTGGTTTCCTTTATTTGTTACATTACAGCTAGATAAAGGGTAAATATGTAATTATGTTGACATAAGTTCAAAAAATTCAAATCATAAAAATTGCTAAAGTAAATAGTATAGTGACATTATAACTGAAATATCGAATAAATAGCCCATATGAATGTGTAGCCTCTGTATAGTCAATTTTTGTGTCAAATTGTGTGGTTCGTAATTATTGCTTTTATGACTCTCTGACCGCAATTCTGCTATAATTTCTTGTCTGTGCATTTTGTTTATAGGTGAAGAACGGCACAGAATTCATATATCAACAACCTGTTCGGACCACTTCTGGATATAATGATGAACTAGGACTATATACATAGCTTAATACTTATATGTACTCATGTAAGTTTTAATAGTACAAAATTACAATATGTAATACTCCTATTACAGAGTTTCGAATATCGCTAAAGAATAACAATTATAAGTATGGTTAAACTTAACACATCAAATCATGTTTTTTGTATCTTTATATAGCTAGCTGTTACTTGCAGCTTCGCCCGCGGTACGCAACTCCTATATGTCACAGCGTGATGTTATTTAGCCTATAGCCTTCCTCGATAAATGGGATGTCTAATACTGAAATAATTTTTCAAATCGGACCAGTAGTTCCTGAGATTAGCGCGTTCAAACAAACATACAATATTACAAACTCTTCAGCTTTATTATAATATTAGTATAGACTAGCTGGTGCCTACAGCTTCGCCGTTAACTTCGATTTACAACTGTATCAGTATTGTTGATGATTATTTTTATAGTCTTTGTCCTAATCCAAGGTATAAGCCATCACCATTTTACTTTAAGCCAAATCAGTTCAGCCGTTATGTCGTGAAAGATCAACAAAGATCCACACATCCTAACTTACAAACTTTCGCCTTTGTAATATTAGTGAGTTCAACGGTCAACCTGTAGTGATGATGACTGGAAAATAGGAAATTCTGCTTTACTGTTGTTCAACATCATTTAAAATAGGATAAGATGGCGAGTAATCCCGCATAGGAGGGAAATGGTATAATATTAAAGATGATAATGTTTATAGTTATATTCTAAAGGCCTAAAAGCACGGTATCAAAAAAAAATGACCGTAACGGGACATCCGGCAGATATGAATTAATATGTATGTCGATATTATTATTCATTATAAATAAAAATGCGGCGGCGGCGCAGTACGGGCATCACGGCAGGTTAATGGCGTTTGCCGTGACGTCATTCAAGACGATTTTACTGCCCGGGATCGCCAATAGACATTTTAGATAAAAAATAAAACATTGTTTTCGAGGTAACTTATTAGTTACCGGGCTATGGCCAGGATAGTTGCCACAACCGGTGGGACGGTTGCACTGTGTCGCGCTCCCGTATGCTTGGGTACCACCATCCTGCTTGTGTCTCCTGTGTCTCGATAGTGGTATATTTTCCCAGCAGGATACATGTTATGTTTATGGAGTAACTTTCAAACAAACTTTCACATTTATAATATAAAATGGATTTACGGACAAATTATAGACATTAAACTAACTCGCTTCAAATCTACCTATCCTTTCTAATAAAAGGTCATTAGACTTTGTTTCTATATCGAATATTTGATTAAGAGATATTTATAAATTAAAACCTGTTTCATGACTTTCAAGTGGACTTTATAAATAACCGGCTAGCTGTTAGACAAAGCCATGTAGATTATCTATGCAGCGCCATCTAGTGACAACTTACGACGAAATGCATAACATAAAAATGCATCTGATAAAATACGTAAATGTGCACTGCAAACATTCATAGTGTTTGGTCAAACGGTGTCATAAACAGAAATTCATTTATGTGTATATAAATATATAGAAAATAGTGATCAACATGTAATACTAAGTAGGTATATAATAATGTACTATAAGGATATTATGTTTGTAAATCTTTTTATTACTACTAAGCCAGAACAGAAAAGCCATTATTATAACGATACGCAGATACTTTGCCCTCCTTTTCCCTATCCCCCCCCCCCCAATGAGCCACCAGAAACTCACAAACCATTATTTTTATTTATTTATTTTAATAATAAGACATGCGTTTAACATTACTGACAATAGATAATTCAAAACATAATATGTATGTACCCCCCATTAGTGCTGCCTCTGGCGGATCCTTTTAAATTCTTCAGAGGAAACCGGCTAATTGATATGAAAGTGATTTCCATGCTCACTGAATATTGCTTACAAATTAGTATTTGATCTTATTCAAAGGGTTATATATTTATGGCATTACTAGTCCACTGCTTGTTATATTTTCCTTTTTTTTTTGAAGAGTGGGCAAACGGACAAACTTTCCGCTTGCCAAATGAAAAGCGACATCCACAGACACCCCCTACAACAGAGGATTAGCAGGTGCATTGCCAACCTTTCAGATATGCATTTTCTTTTCTTGAAGGTACCTAAGTCATAACGGTTCAGAAACTCCATATGTGGCAGCTTATTCCATATATTTCCTGCATTGTACTAAAGATCAGAAATATATATTTTGCTGTATGTCTGTGTTATATGTTATATTCTGGTTTGCATAGACATATTTAACTTATGTCTGCCAAATAAATAACTGTAATGATTGAATAAGAGGACAAGTAATTACTGCTACCAAATCCCACATTTTTTTTGTATGTTATGTGAGAAGTCATAAACGATGTCTCTATGCAAGCATGACAAAACTATGGTGATTTTTGAGACCATTTACCAGCATGACAATCACTGGCCATGGATTTCTAAATTATTTAGATTAGTACTGACATCATCATCTCATCTAGCCAATGATAGACCATTTAACAGTAAATGTCTGTAACAAAGATATTATGGCTTGTGGCGTTGTTATATAATATTATTTTTATAGAGTACATTAATTATTTTGTAATAGAACACGCCTTAGCAATAAGTTAATACTAAATGTTGTTACCGCCTGTAATTGGCATGTTCACTAGTATAAGACTATTTATGTAGTAAGTTACTATAATGGCATTGTGTTCATTGCTGTTGGTGTTTATTAAATGAATAAATAAATAAATTGTTAATACATTAGATCAAACAAATTTTAAGCCTGTAAAATATTTAATAAGGCAATTACTATAACAGTAATAAGCACCAGGGATGTGCTTTTGTGTTGCAGTGGGAACCACTAACTGAATTAATCAAATTAATTACAATAGACTAAGAACATACCACATATAGTTTCTTCCATAATCTAGCCCATTCTCGTAATACACAGGCAATTTCCCGAACCAATGGATCATCTTTGAATTCTGCTATGACTGAGGCTCCAAATCCCTTGACAGTGCAAGGCCGTATAGACACCACACTCGACGGGAATATACCCCATGCTGATCTGTTCTTTGTACTGAATCCACGGTACCATCCTATAAAATATGAAATTAATTACCAACATTTATTAAAAAGAAAAAATACCATATATGTATAAACAAGAACATAGATTGTAACAAATGCATTAGTCAGACTGTGTAATTGTAATATGATAAATAACTTTAAAAAAATATTCCTATTAGCACAATGTAAGGTATTATTTTGAGTTTACTTCTCATAAAGTATGTAGTATTTCTCTTAAACTATTATGCTAAATAGACTAGATTAAGTCAAAGATACAGGTACTTATAAGTAATTAGTATTTGTGTGATATTTCATAGTAAAACAACATATATAGCTAACAATTAACCAATTTATTGGTTAGTTGTTTAGTTGTTATACTACATAAGATGTTTGCTTGACCGGCCAAATAAATATTAGGAGCGATTTTCAGTTCCAGATTTAAATATTTTGAAGAATCCTATTTTTATATTGCAAAGTGAATTGAAACATATAAGAGATATAGAACTAGATAAAAACACTAGTAAGAATTGAATATAATTACCTCCATTTTCCTCTAATATTTGGACAGTCTCTCCAATCTCCAATGGTAGTCCAGACCGGACATCTCCCTTCCAATTGTAAACTGCTGCAAAGTTTATAAAAATAGTCTTTAGGTCCTTTGTTAGTTTTTCATTTGTTTTAAATATTAATGTTGTTTTAAATATTATTATTTTTTGGTGATTTTTTTTAAATTAAGGGTAGTTGTGTAATAAAAGCTTGTCTTTTATGTCTCTACACAAACTGCATACAAAATCAAAAGAGAAAATATAATATATAAAATATATTTTGAAGTGATTATTTAATGTCTGTAAAGCTTTTGTACAATTATATTAATTGCTCTATTTTCTAAATAAAAACAGGCTTCAAATAAAACAAAATGAAAACAATATTATTGTTTAAAGAGGATTTTTTTTCACACTGTAAACAACAAAAATTGTATTGTTCTGTAAAGTAAATAAAACAATCTAAAATGAAATTATCAAAGAAGTAATTGGGAGGATATAAAGTATGTATCGTGCATCCATAGGAAATAATTAATATCAAATAAAGTATTACACATTCATAACATGTTTTTACGTTTCCTGTAGTAAGGCAGGATGTCTAAGATATTCCAATAAAGTGATTATCTTACCGACAGCTAACTTAGAACCCTTGGAAGGAATCCACATTTTAGTTAACAAACTGATAACAATTAGCTACAATAAGCAAAATACAACTAAATCATTTTGATTTTGATGAATTTTGAGAAAACAGATCCATAAAATTTATAATTATATCCTGATATCTGCGAATCTTAACTCTTGTGTTGATTGATGTTTAATTGTCATAATTTTCTCATAAAACACTATGGCATTAAGCAAAGGTTAGAGTATATAAAGCCAAAGAACTCTTGAATATTATACTCATAGCTATAATTTTGATATTTACAGCTTATTTCGTTTTAATATCTTTTTAATACTTACTATTTTATTTAAATTTATCGACTTGTATAGTTTTCATTTTTTTATTGAGCTTATACTTTTGTAGCATAACGTCTTTAGTAGCTTCATGGAATAAATTAGTTTAGAATTTATATTTTTTTTTTGCAGAGGTATGGTTGATGATACATCAAAGATAGTCATTAAAATAGTACAAAAGTCCATCATGCTTCGCCGAACAATCAGCATGCAAATTATATTTTCATATCCACCCTTATAACCATCATAATATCAAATTTTATAGTTATAACACCAACGATTGTTGTATTTAAATTATAATTCAAAGATTGTTTGCCGAAACAAAAAATAATTCGATTGAGAAATTTAACTCAAAAGCGACAACATGCTAAAATCCACAAAGATACAAGAAGAAGATGACATGATGATTGATGCGTATTGTCAAGGAATGGCGGGAAACATCGGGACGCGCGGTTGTGTTTTTTGGTTTCCCGTTAATTAATTGTTATTTTGTGTTTTGTCCATTCAGAGTGGTTTTCTATAGTGTTTGTTTTAAAAACTTGATATTTATATATTGTGATTGGTTGGCGAATATTGTGGTGGACTGCCTTGGGTGGATGGAATGGAGAATGATAGTTGATTGATGGGGGCTAGAGGGGCGAAGCCGCGCTCCTTGGGGTTTCCCGCCATTTCTCCGTATTACAGACCGAATTTGTATTTTGTATGGCTAATAGCGTAGTAGCTAATGCCTTTAAATGAAAATAATAATAAAAAAAAATCATGGTATTGTCAAATACGTATGAGGAATGGCGGGAAACATCGGGACGCGCGGTTGTGTTTTTTTGGTTTCCCGTTAATTAATTGTTATTTTGTGTTTTGTCCATTCAGAGTGGTTTTCTATAGTGTTTGTTTTAAAAACTTGATCTTTATATATTGTGATTGGTTGGCGAATCTTATGGAGTACCGCACCCTAATTACGTATTTCAAAGCAACCGCAGCGCGACAGCCACGCGATAGCAACGCAACAGCAGAGCGACAGCGACCGGTCGAGAGGTTGCAAAAAAAAACGTATTATCTAAGTTTATCGTCTGCTATCTGCTCACTAGCCGCTAATGCACTTTAACTAGCGCCACCAGCAGCCAGGTAGCAATGGATGGAACTACAAAACGTCAAACACTTAACACACTTCAAATACTTTTAAATTTTAATCAATTTTAATGTAAATACTAAATATGGGGTACATACATATGTAATAACTAATAAGTAATAACTAATATTCAAAGAGTATATAAACACTATGCTAATATTATTCTGTGATCTGCCGGCCTACTCTTGACACTCGATCCTATCGAAATTTAGGATTGGGATCGAAAATATGCTACAATAGCGCACAATTACAGTGAAATTTAATGTGATGAGGAGTTTAAGAGATATTATCGCCTCAGCAAGGAGCTTTGAAGTTACTCATAGCGATTTGGATTTGTATCTACTATCTAGTATCTGCGGGTTATAAGGTATGTCAATAGAAATATCTATAATTAATCTAACCTCTTCTATAGTTCATCTTTTCTCTTTATTTACGGCCTATGTACAGTGAGTTGTAATTACTACAGTAATAATAGTTCAATGCATATGTAGGATACTTGAAAAATATATCTCAAATTATTTTATTATTGATTGGTTCTACATTGTTCTTCATATTATGTGATACCTATCTATTAATATAAATAAAATAAGTGCTAATCATAATAATCTATTTGACTTATTGAGCTACATAATAATATTAGCATTAATTTCAGATTTTATGAAAACTTCCATATGACATAGTAAGTGCTATTGTTGGTACTCATATGGCTCTCATACGTCCAGCCCAAAATGAGAGATTTTATAATAGAAAAGGATTTCACTTAAGAAATGTTTTAAATGTAAGTTGACTCTTGGATTCTGTAATTGTATAAGTTAGTTTTAATAATGCCTTTTGTTTTATAAATACCTTTATATTGTATATAGGTATTATATTGATATAATATATTATACAATTTAAACAAATTAATTATATATGTTAATAGATATAATATTCTTTTAGTAATACCACAGTATAAGAAGTCATAATACCTTTAAATTGGCAAATAACATAAAAATTATAAAGGAATCATAGAATGTGTGTGTTTCCTTTTTAAATTTTGGGGAAGTTGTTTATTCACTTGTTAAGTCTAAGTTAAAATCATAATAAAGTGAGCATTTGTTTCATACATGAATATTATAATGCAATAATTATTTATTATGTTTTAGGAGACTCGGGCTATGCCCAAAGAACTATTGTGATGAAACATATTTGGATGCTCCGGCTGGCTCACCTGAAGAACACTACACCAAATTTAATTGTGTGGGACACTATACAGTAAAGCATACTATGGGTGTTCTGAAGTATAGGTGGCAATGTCTCCTAGGCCACAGGGTCCTTCTCTATCATCTGGACACAGTTATTAGAATTATAAATGCTTGTTGTGTTTTACACAACATTTGTAATGAAGCAAGCTTGAGTCAAAAAGACAGTGAGAATACCATACCACCTACTTAGTAGCACAGACAGCACCCAGGAAACAAGTAGGCAGGAACTTCCAGAGTTAGTGTGCGTGAGCTATAATATGCTGCTATAATAGCTATAAGTGTTTTTAATGTTTTCATTAAACTCTTGTTAAACTATTATTTGTTTTTTTTTTAACTATATTCTATATTTTTGGTCATTGATTGATATAATCAATATTACAATCACAGTATTTATAAAAATAAGTAACTAACTAAAATACTTAACAATAACCCTTTTATTCTCTTTTAACCTAAGGTAGCATTATTTAAATAAAGCACAATATTTAGCTTCTAATATTTAAATGTAACACAGTTTTTATTTCCATGTGTATATTAAATTTTTGGTCATTGATTGATATGGTAATCATACCTACAATCACGGTATTATAAAAATAAGTACTAAAATACTTAGTAACAATCAGTCTTTTATTATCTTTTAACCCAAGGTAGCAATATTTAAATAAATCACAGTATTCTGTAAACAAATTAAGCCTATGTTTATGAGTAAAATACCTCATTTTCAATAAGACCAATCACTAAAATACATAACAATAATAATTTGTATGTGGTCTGTCAGAACTTGAGGTGTTATTTTGGAAAGCCTTGGCACCAGCATTACTGGTAAATTAAGAAAGAAGATGATTTCTAATTTTTCTTGTTTCCTTTGTTTTGAGCTATTTTGAAATATGATGTCTATTCAAAATTGCACGTAAGATTTTTTTATAACAGCAATACACATTATGAAAGAATGTATAATTTATTTGCCGTTTAATGCTTTACAAAATAAGTTTAGGTTTAATTTAAGGAACTAGGTACATTATAAAAGATAATAATTCATTATTGGAGACATATTTTAATTAAAAAAAAACATAAAACATCATATTGTGTTGAATTTTATTTTGTTATTATATTTTATTATACACATCACATCGGTTATCGCTTCAGATTTCAAAATCAATCGTAAACTCGATTTGTTCAAGAGTACCAATATACTCCAGATTGGAACTGGAACTGGATTGAATTCATATTGTTGTGAGATTGGAATTGCAGTCAAGAGTAGGCCGGCAGGAATCCTACTGTTAAGTCTCAAAACTCTTGACTTTTATATAGTACTTAGATCAATTTAATTTCATAAGTTAAAATCCTTTGAATGTCTGTTAAGAGATTGAAATTCCCAGTCGGACAAGTTGAATGCTTTGGCTTCCTCACGTAGTCGACGTCTCAGTAAGGCTGTGCTCCTGGTCTCCTGTCTTATCTCCTCAGCCTCTAATGCAACCATCAAAAGAAGTGCACGAGCCATTGTTTTAAAATTATAGTTTCTTTTTCAATAACACTGCCACTTAAAATCGAATAGGGTAAGTTCAATAAGAGTCACACAAGATAATATTACGCCTAAAATGTCTCTAACAGTCTTTTTCGATCACTAACCAAGTATTTTAAACAGTTTATATAGTAAGCAGACGAATAGCAACAGGCTTGCAGACACTACTTTAGTTGTTGTTAAAAAATCGCTGTTTGACATTTCAATCTGCTGTCGCGGGCTGCTAAATAGTTTACGTAATACCAAACCGTCAGCCAAACATACCAAAAAATGCATTTTTAGTTCCTCGGTCGCTGTCGCTTTGCAGATGGCGTTGCGGTCGATTATTTGAGCTTGTTGCTGTCGCGTTGCTAATAGGTAATACAAAATATGATTTTGACAGCAGATATTGTGCAATTTTTGCCTGTTGCTTGTAATTTCAAGATACGTAATTAGCCTGCCGTTCTGGAGTGGTTTTCTTAGTAGGGCGCGTTGTCTTAGTGTTCTGGCGGTTTTCTATAGTGTTTGTTTTAAAAACTTAATCTCTGTAATATATAATGTTATTGTTTGGCGAATATTGTGGTGGACTGCCTTGTTTGGATGGAATGGGGAATGATAGTTGATTGATGGGGGCTAGAGGGGCAAAGCCGCGCTCCTTGGGGTTTCCCGCCATTTCTCCGTATTACAGACCGAATATTGTATTTTGTATGGCTAATAGCGTAGTAGCTAATGCCTTTAAATGAAAATAATAATAAAAAAAAAATCAAATACGTATTGTTGTGTCAAAAGTCAAAACAAGATTGTTGTAATTGTTTTTTATATTTTATTGCCTTTTCAAATACTCTAAAACTTAAAGGTCTTAATTATCTTTAATTGTTTTGACTAACAGCATAGTATATTTTGATAATGTCTGACAATTTTATTCCATTAAATGAAAGTACACCCAAGCAAGAAAGAAATTATGATAGGAACCAACAAAGAGGTTACCAAAACAGTTGGAACCAAAGATACCAAAACAGGCGCAGTAACAATTATAACCGATCTAATAGATGGGGTAACAATTCCCAACATAGTATCAGTTTTGGAGTAAGTCCTCGTTAATATTTCATATACTAAATATTGGAAATGAAAGAAATTAAACAAATGAAACATAAATACTTTATAGCAGAATTCAATTTATTTGAATTTCTTATATACTCATTGAAACATTTTTGGGATAATTTATATTTACATTATCATTATAATACTTACGTAAAAATTATACTAAGTTGTTGTTCCTAAAATTTTGACCCCTTTTTTATGTCATAAGGAGGTAACTGAGCAGTCGGAACCTTATGGTGACAACCAACGCCCATAGACATCCGCACAACCGAAAGTTATGCAGATTCTTTTCCCTATCCCCCCAATGGGTCACTGGAAACTAACTAACCGCACGAAACGCGACAGCATAGCTGTCATTGACGCCAGTGTTATGTGAGCGACAGGTACCACCCTGGTTGTGCTGCCCAATTCGGCTGCAAAGCAGCATGGCACTACCTCTTACAAAGGGATAAATTTACCAAGACAGATAGTTCAATTAAATTGGGATAAAAGAGCCAAAAAAATTGTGGCCTATATGTAAAAACTTCAAATCTGTCAACATTATATTTTAATAATAATATTGTAACTGCAAGGAATGATCCTTGCAGATTTTTCTAGTTTAAGACTAACAGTAAAAGCAATTTATTATTATTGACGACCTGTGGCTCAATGGTAAGCGCATTGGTGCTCAAACCGGAGGTTGCGGGTTGGGAATCCTGCCTGGGAATAAAAATATTTTCCATGTTCCTGGGTCACGGATGTGTATTATATAGTAAAAATCTTAAATATATGTATAATATAAAAGTATTAAATATATTTCCGTTGTCTGGTACCCGCAACACAAGTTCTTTGTGAACTTACCATCGGACCAGATTGACATGGTGTAAAAGCATCCATAGATAGTCTAGCACTGAGTTAAATAATAATAAATTACTTACTTATTGAGTTTACTTAAAGTAATGTCTCAAAATGATTGTTATGAAAATTGCAGAGTACTTATTCTCATATCTCATCAAAACTAAGTTAAATTAGTTGTACTGAACTTTTTATGCGTTTTTACTTTTATGGACTGTTATAACAATTTAATAAAAATGAACAAAATGTGCAAACTTATTTTATAAATCTTCCTGATGAGCTTCATCTTGCAGTTCATTTCCTATTGGATACAGTACCTAAATGGATAGGTACTGGTAGTATAGTAAATTTGACTTTTGTATCGTCTGCATTAGCCTTATTATTTAAGGGTGGGGACACCAGCAAGGCCAGATGGGTGATCAGTCCTTTGCATCAGCCTTTATCCATCCACTGCTGAACATAGGCCTGCTTCAATGAACACCAAGAAAACCAATCCCTTGCCATTCGCACCAACACGGACCGGTAACTGCACGGAGATCGTCTTCCCACCTGGTTGATGATCAACCAACACTTTGTCCACCTAAACACGGCCTGTACTCTTGAACCTTATTGGCCCATCGGCCTTGGATTGGATTGGTCTTGTTTGATCTCCCGGAATCAGAACGGGCATAAAGTCGGCGTTGTATAAACCTCTCAACACTTCAACGTATCGCCAATCGACCTGACATCGCTGCAGAGCTTCCAGAACAGCACCGGTTTCAACCGAGTCAAAAGCTTTCTCATATTCCGCAAAGGCAAGGCACAGTGGCTGGTTGTAAAGAAATTGGTCTTCTGTACAACTTGCCTTTTGGTGTGGATGTGGTTGATCTATGGTGATTATTATTATTATTTAAGGGTGGGGACACCAACAAGGCCAGACAGGTGATCAGTCCTCATTACCGGGACCATTTCACCCAATTTCCCAAGCTCGCCTCTGGGATTAGATGCGGGGATGGGTTACCAATTGCCCCTCCGATGTCACCCCCTCAAACCTACGTTTTGACCTACAAAAACTACTTAGCTGACTTATAGTTAGGTACGCTAAATCTTCTTTCTTCAGCTTGTTCGCTCCAAACAGCTCCCATCTTGCGTATCCAAATGCTGGGCATTCCCTTATGAAGTGCAGACTGGTTTCTTCTTTCTCTTTGCATTTAGGGCATAGAGGATCCTCTGTTAGCTTCATTATTGACAGGTGTCTGTTGAGTGGGCAGTGTCCTGTCAATATTCCTACAACTGTTCTGATGTTGTTCCTATTGAGTTTAAGCAGCTCTATAGTCTTCTTGCTGTCAAGCGTCGAGATGAAGAATTTCGACCGTCTGCAGCTCTTCATGTCATTCCATCTCTGGTTTGTTTCTTTAGTTATGGTGATAAAACCTCTTCGCAACCCAGCCTGCTCTAGTAGCTGGAATTCATCAAGCTTTTTAGTGAGGTGTTTTGTCATGACTCTCGAGAACAGCTTGTATATATGGCTATCGGTCTATAATTAATTTTTAAGAAGAAATTGTCACCTTCTTAAAAAGACAGAACAACTTCACTTCCATACCTTGGGGAAAATGCCCCGTTGAAGGACGAAATAAAAGATCTCAGCTTTCTTTTTCGCCGGGACGAAATACTCTTACTCTCATTCCATGGAGAGGGTTAACTCCCCAGGCGAGTATGTGGAACTCGCTGCTCCCGAAAGATGGTAAAGTGGACGCAAGTCTACCCGCCAAAACCCGGCGAGTGCCACCAATGTCACCTTTGGTGAGGTGCTCCGGATAGGCAGTCTCCCAAGGGACAGACGCCACCTTCACAGAGGGATTGTCCCGCACCATAGAACAAACCCCCCAACTGTGCGGGACAGTGCAATGGGCTGAGGTTCCCATCCTCGCCCCTTATCCCCTCCTACTCTTTTGTCCCCTCTTCTTATAAGAGGGGAACAAAGAGCGGGCTGCTCCTTGGTTCACTTGGCTTCGGCCGAGGTGCTGGGTTCACCTTAGGCTACTGAGCCCCACTGCTACAATAAGGCTTGAACCGTGGTGGGGTTCCCCTTGTGGGTGGTGGGTGCTTAAGAGCCAGACTAACCTCACCAAAGCTGATGTTTGGAAGCTCACCGGGGAGGTGTCGTGCTAGGTTAGAACGCGTTGTATCGGGGATCAGGTTAAGGAGCATGTGACGCGTATAATTTGTCATCTAGAAATCTTCGATCTCTGATAAGATCTCAGGCTTAGGAGAAACGGTCGCGCCAGAAGCGGCTTCTCCCGAGCTTCTCCACACATATAATTTTAATCGAATAATGAATTTTTACTTTACTTTTTACCTATACAGGATTAATTGTAATTCGTCGTATTCCCGTTAGGATGTGATAGGGGTGACTATTTGCGGTAATTTTATGCATATGCACTATGCAAAAGTGAATTCTTGAGTTATCATGTTTTTAGCTTTTTCAAATTAGTAAAAACGCAACTTCAAAAATTTATTAAAAAAAGTATCAATTTCAATCATTAATAATTTTGTTCTTCTGATTTATAAAAAAACGATTAAACACTGGTTATTCAGCAATATTAAAACAACAATTATTATAATTATTATCGGTCCAAATTTAAATATACGGGACGAAAAACGATATACATAATTTCAATATTTTTTCACTAAAATGCCTTAAAAACGCACGCACATGTGCGTACGTGCGTGATTTATTTTTATTTATATAGATAGGCTAGCTGTTGGCTGCAGCTTCGCCTAAGATTAACAACCGTATCCTGATGAATTAATTTTGAAAATATACATTTATTAGTTTTTCTATAATAACTGATTTGCTAAAAGGACATTTTCGGAATGAATCATTGTGCATTTCTTTCTAGCACGCATGTTCGCGCACTATGTCAGGTGAAATAGCAATTATTTTGTTGGAGTTCGCGCCGACGACTAGTTGAACCTTAAAGCATAGACATATGCTGCCTCGGACTTTTTTTAAAAACTTGAATGGGTACAATTCCAACCTACATAATTATTACGTAACAAAGTTAAACCGTTTACGCAGCGCACGCAATAAAAGATCTCAAAAGAAATATTTTTTTCCCGCTTTTGCCACATTTTTCATATATTTATTTATGAATAAAAAATAAAAAATATGTATTAAAATTATAAAATTTAATTATAAAATTTAATTAATAGATAGATAACAAGCACAAAGAGTTTAAAGTTACTTGTTTGAAAGAAATATCTGTTGCACAAAAGTAATTAAGTGGGTTTTAAATGTAATCTTTTCTTTCAGAGTGATTATAACAGCAGCCCTGGACACGACAATAGAAACAACATAGATGCATACCTACACCCTTCAATGTTACAAGATCCTTGGGCCAATCTTCGTCAAGTAAAGAAATAATAAGAAGTAAACAGTTTCAGAACATTCAACATGAACAAACCATTGTTTGTATTATATATTTTATCATGTTTTAGTACATTATATTAATGTATTAAAATAATTATTATATTATTGATAATAGAAGAAAAGAACTGTGTAATTAAATGACGCTGACACATTAAAATCGTCTGCAACAGAGAGACTAAGAAGGCCAATGATATTATTGATATTTTGTAAGTCAATGTATAGATAATTCATATAATTATGCAACCAAATTAAAATAAATTCAATTATAATCATGCATTTGAGGTCTTTTTTTTTCTTTAATGCCGGCAAATGCTCTGAGGCATCCCGCGGGGGAGTGGGTCTCCTCAGGCGGGTATGTGGGACTCGCTGCGCCCGAAAGCTGGTAAGTGGACGCAGCTCTACCCACTAAAACCCGTCGAGTGCCACCAATGCCGCCTTTGGTGAGGTTCCCCGGATCTGTTGAGCAAACAGGGCACCTCGACGGCTAGTCAGTCCCTCAGGGGACCGATGCCACCTCCACAGAGGTGTTGGCGCACCACAGAACAACCCCTCCCAACGTCGGGACAGTACAATGTGGTGAGGTTCCCGTCCTCGCCCCTTGCCCCCTACTCTTTTGTCCCCTATTCTTATAAGAGGGGTACATAGAGCCCTCTCAGCTCAATTCGCTTCGTCCAAGGTGCTGGGCTCACCGTAGGCAACTGAGCCTCACCGCCACTGCATTTGAGGTCTTGCTGGGATATAATACTTTTGTTAAATATTTTTCATTTGTACTGTTGTTAGACAAGGCTCACACCAGATCTTACTTTCCTTGAAACTAACAGTCTTTGTTTCAATTTTACATAGACAATATAATATCATTGGCATTATTTAGTTCTACACTGTATTTAGTCTTATTATGTTAAATCATGGGAAACTTATAATATCAAATCACGGGAACACCGGGAAGATGTGAAACATCTATGGTAATATTAAAATTTAACATACATGTGTCATGCCATTTGCTGTCACGGCATTCGAGTCGACTTTACTACCAAGGAGCCTTATAATAGTTTTTTTTTTAATAGAAATAGATATAATATATAGGTCAACCATTTTTATCCTTATCAATCTTGACGACATATGGACCAAGTGTAAAACCATTGTTAATATAAAGTATAAGGAATATTACAGACTAAAGTCATCAAATATATTATGATTTTTATTTGACACGAATGAACACATTACACACGGCTGTTGATGTTAAGTGACTAACGCCCACAGACGCCCACTTTGAAAGACGTAGGCGCGTACTTTTCATGCGGGCACTACAAGAGCCCATACGCACTAGTAACTAGGCGGTTACTCGCCGCGCTCGCTCTGCAGGCTGCTTTTTCAAAGACCGCTCACTGAACCCCACAGTGCGTATAGAAATCGCGCGGCTAGACGCAAGGGCTGTTAGGAAAGAAAGGAAATCAAAAATGGGCAAGGTATAAGACAGAATAAGGTTAAAAGCTTTAATTACATTGGTACTTACCTACCGAACTTTTCAGCTACTTAGATTGTCAATCTAAGTAGCTGAAAAGTTCCGCGTCCAAACTGATGAAAATAATTTTTATAGACTGTCAACTGTCACTCAGTGATAAAAGTATAAGTACCTACTTGTGTAACGATGTTTAGTCGGACGAGTGGTTTAGAAGAATACCTCCTAGTTATTTCAAAACTTGCAAACCTTACCTCTTATTAGTAATATAGATCATTTGTACAAGCCTAATTTGGCTCCGATTTTAGATGTATCTTCGTAAAATGAACTACAGGTTTGATAAACATGATCAGTCTTCTTCGTGCCATATATCAAAAATAGCGTCCATATTTTAAAACCTACGAAGCGGTATTTGATAGATCGCCATTTGAAGCGCACAATCTGCAAGCTTGTTGATGTTTTGCTTGAATTAGCTGCCTGCAGCTGCTGCAATATTAATTCTTTATTGAACTAGCTAAGTCAGGACTAGCTATATTACAGATTTTTATCGACTATTAAACTTCGTGATTCGCCCTTCGAGATTACATATATTTACAAGTAGTACCACATCCCATGTGCTACCATAGTACACACTTTTAGAGCAACGCTAGACAAAGTAAACTTGTTTTCTCCACTGACGCCCTCTATAACAGCCTTCAGACGTCACCTCATACACGTTTTGTGTGCCGGCCATCGTGCACGTATTTTTTCCTTTTAAAGTGAAATTTATAATCAATCAAAAGTTAAAAGTTTTTAGAAGCTCGTAAAAACGCAAGAATTACAAAATAAGAAAAATAATTGGAAGATAGTAATATCGAGTCTATATTGAATATTTTACAGAATATTACACCTGAGAATACAATTGAAGGTAAATCGAAAAATATATTTTATATAGTATTTTCAATGTTCAATTGAGTTTAATCTAAAAGATTTTTACCCATTAAAACAAATAAAACTAATGTTGTGTCGTTATCTTAAAGTAATGCACATAATTCTAAAACTATAGTTGAGGCTAACGCATATTTTTACACAATATCAAACCAGAGAATACTATTGATGTTAAATCGAAATATGTTTATAAAGCCTTTTTTTTCAATGGACAATTGAGTTTAATCTGAAAGATTAAAACTCTAAAACCAATTAAACCGTCCTATAAGGTTGTGTCGTTATCAGTGATGCATATTATTCTAGAGCATAATCTGCGAGATTGTGTCGTGAATACATTTTAAAGTTTTTTAAGAGTACAGAACGTGAGACTGTATCATAAAAACTATCCTAGATGCTCACAAATATTTTACTAAATATTGAAGATAAATGGAAAAATATATACACCGATTTTTTCAATGTACAATGGACTTACCCACAAAATCAAATAAAACGATCGTATCAGGTTGTGTCGTTATCAGTGATGCATATTATTCTAGAGCACAATCCGCGAGTTTGTGTCACGAATATATTTAAAAGTTTTTTAGAGTACAGCCCGTGAGACTGTATCATAAAAACTATCCTAGATGCTCACAAATATTTTACTATATTATATTGAAGATAAAATGGAAAAATATACACACCGATTTTTCAATGTACAATGGAGTTACCCACAAAAACAAATTAAACGATCCTATAAGGTTGTGTCACGAATACATTTAAAAGTTTTTTAGAGTACAGCCCGTGAGACTGTATCATAAAAACTATCCTAGATGCTCACAAATATTTTACAAAATAATATACCAGAGAATAGAATTGAAGGTAAGTGGAACAATATTTCATACGATTTTTCAATGTGCAATGGTGTTTAATCATAGAGATTATTACCCACTAAAACAAATAAAACCGTCCTATACGTCCGTGGTGACGTAATCTTTAAGCGATGCTCATTATTATAGAGCACAATCCGCGAGGTTTGTCGTGATATTAATTGAAAGTTTTTTAGAGTACAGCCCGTGAGACTGTATCACAAAAACTAACCTAGGAGCTAAACATCCTAGACTAAGGTGGGTTTATATAACGGTATGTAGCAATAATTATTATAAAGCTTATAATTATGATTTATTAGATAATAATAATGAATATGTTGGGAGATCTGACCCCAAACTAGGCAGAGCCTGTATTATGAAAATCAGACAACTGATATATACTTCTATGTTTCTAAATACATACATATTATAGATAAATTATACCTAGACACTGATCAATTGATCATGCTTATCACACATGAGGACCTGATATACATAAAAATATAGCCGATGAACCGATATTATGGTAACTGGGCTTAGAGAAAATATCTATCTATATCCACTCTTAACCCCAAGAATAAAGGCGGCAGTTAATGTACCAAATGGTAGCCATTTTACGAGAATAGCGAAATCAACTAATGTTACTATATCCGTTGTGGCTAAAAATTTTAACCTCATCATGAATGTTATTTAATCTCGCAACAATAACGATAAATCAGTAAAAATACTGAGCAATGTTGGTCGTATTTTATGTTATGTATTTGTAAACCTATACCAAAAAAAAAAGCTAAAACTCATAAAAGCGACTTCTAAGACTGACGCTGAGATGAAGTTTTTTCAGTAGCAAAGAGGAGACGTAACGTCATTACCATCCAGGAGACGTAACGAGCCATCCACCTCTAGGTCTCTAAACTAAAGGGGCTCGCCTCCAACTCCAGCTCCTCAGCCCACACAACTGAATCCGAGCTTCACAGTAGGTGTGCGCAAAGGGTGGAGCGACGGTGCCTGTGCGCCGGTAGATAGCGCTCCTGACACAACTCGACTTCAGCACCAACAAGCAGGTACGCTTTCATTCTTTAAAAAGGCATAGGCGCAGATCACGAGGGACCCTGTATTATCTTGGATACAAAGGTTTACGTGTACCCTTTCATTCTGCTGTGGTCTAGAGTTTAGGCAATCATACCTGTGTTCATACATCTAAAAATATCATGTATGACAGGGAAATAAGAAGTTAAATCCTTCTTTAGGTGCGATAATATGTGAATGTTCTGGTCAACTTCTATCGCATATATTTCGATATATTTTAAGAAGTGTAATTTATTATGAAAAAGTGTAATGGTAAAATAGATTTATTTTGGACTTTAAAATTTTTAATAATTTTTATACCTGAGCTGCGCCACACTTCAAACTTGAAGATTTCAGGACAGCGTTAAATCTTATAATGCCAATTTTTTCTAAGAAAGATATGAATTTCAAGTTTTACCACTTGGCTTAAACATTAGCGCTTTGCATTTTTACAAAAATTATGCGACCAGTTATGCAATGTTTAACTAATCGTGGCTTAATATCTACCTATTACATAGGTAGGAGATATTTTCTTATTACACAAATTATTGATAGTAATGGAAACAAAATTATTATCTGACAAAAAAATACTAGTAATTTTGAGATTTACATTCGAAAAAGGAAAAATTCCAAGTCAGTCAATCTTTTTTAGGTTTTTTCTGCTTGCCTCCTTGTTTTCTGTATATAGCAAACCAACAGTTTCCAATTTCAAAGAGATGTAAACTGCGACGCTTTGCCCAATTGATAGGATTATTAATATCCATTTATCCAGCAATACAATGTATATGCAAAATGGTACTCATATATAAAAAATTTTGAACGCATTATATTTATTTAAAATAATAAAAAAATTACGGGCAATAAGGAAAATATTAATTTACCAAAACATTTCATCAGTGATTTCGACGGATGGATTTATAATATTTATAAAATCTTTAGCCCCATTCGGACAGACAATTATCGAATGGACTGCCTGTACCGTCTCGTACAACATTCTTAAGACTTAAAAGTGGCATTTTTCACATTACATACTTTTTTTTTTTCAAAACTCTTAGAAAATAACGAAATTCTGTTGAGAATTATTGACAGCTCCACTTCTTCCGCTGCGGTCATCTTACATAAATAGGATGGAGAGGGAGGTTATTCGGTACCCTCATTTAAACGATATTAGTAGAATAGTTTGGAGGTAGTGGGAACAAAAAGATATATATTATGTATGCGCATCCTACGAAAGGTCACGAGACAACTATGAAACTGACGCAAAGTCCCATCGCGTTCATTCTGATCCTGAGTTGGAACAAAAACTTTGTAATAATTTTGGAAAACCAAAAATACAAAATCGTCGGAGTCGTAGTTGTACCATTATGGCTTAGTTAGCCTTAGTACCCTTTTTTCACAAAACTACATTTTGTAGATTTCAGATATTTTCAGACGCGATGTTGTGTTAACTTCCATTACGGATAACATAATATTACATATATAAATATTTCCTTTGTATAAGACAACGGTACAAATTTTGTAAGGTCAAGAAGATATTTTATACCGCGTCAGTTTGTGATAAAATTCATTTTTTAATCAAATTAATCATCTTTCTTTAAGTAAATATGGGACCATTAATTCTGCTGAATTGGGTTTAGCACTAATTGTAGGCTCAAATATTGTAAACGACTTAAGAATAAAAAAAAAAAAATAACGTAAGGGAGTGTATAATTTACGCACTGCATTTCCAAAATATAACACATTTTGGGAGCCCACAAATTGTATAAAATTATTTAGGCAGGCTATGTTATTATTATCCTAATGAAGAATAATCATTTGAATTATACTTGAATAAATCTAGTATATAACTTGACCTTAGTTACGTCCCATCGTGTTTAAACACTACATAACGCTAATAAAATTATTAAATATTATAAAAAAATACAAAAATAATTTTAATATGTTTTAATATATTTAGTATATTATAATAATATATAATATTATGAGACAACTATTTGCCTAGCTAATACTATAATTTAAAATTATCTTCTGAAAAAGGTCCTAAAATTGTTATTTATTCCGAAATCGTTTAAGTATGTTAGTTCACAGACTGGAGCCATTGGATCCCAGAGAGTGGGATTGACACATCAGTGTTTAGTGCCCACAGTGAGAATTACGCAGCTCCTGCTGCGACCCGACTTAGTGTCAATATCTAAGACGTTAGAAAACAAACAGCTGGTGCGACTGGCAAATTACAAACTTTGCCAAATTTAACAATAGAGAAGTAACTACTGATACATCACATTCATTTGCTTACTCTCTTGTACGTTGGCTTCCAACAGGTAACGCTAATCTTATATTAATGTATAAATTTCATTGAGTCTGATTGTTGCACTTTAGTATATGGAACATATGTTCTGATAAAATCTTTCGTTATATCCACACTGTGTTTTTTACAAGTGTAATTAGCTATTTCGTAGTTATCTAAACATCTACTTGTAAATATATGTAATCTCGAAGGGCGAATTATGAAGTTTAATAGAAAATCAAACGAACTTACCTGTAAGTGAAGTTCGATTGTTATTAAACGAAGTGATTCGCCCGAGAGATTACAACCCTCCCGGACCCTAATTACATCTTTAGTTTTTAAAATGTAATATCCCTTAGATTCGAAATAGCTAACAGGAAAGCCGTACACGACAGAAACGTGTATGAGGTGACGTCTGAAGGCTGTTATAGAGGGCGTCAGTGGAGAAAACAAGTTTACTTTGTCTAGCGTTGCTCTAAAAGTGTGTACGATGGTAGCACATGGGATGTGGTACTACTTGTAAATATATGTAATCTCTCGGGCGAATCACTTCGTTTAATAACAATCGAATTTCACTTACAGGTAAGTTCGTTTGATTTTCTATTATATTATAATCTATATAAATTATGTAAGTAGTGCCATGTCGCTTTTCAGCCGAATTGGTCGCGACCGGGGTGGTACCTTTCGCTCACATAGCACCGGCGTCAAGTAACAGGTATGCTGTCGCGTTTCGTGCGGTTTGTGAGTTTGCGGTGGCTCATTGAGAGGGGGCGGGGAGGGAAACGCATCTGCATAAATTTTGGTTGTGCGTCGGTAGTTACCATAAGGCTCCGACTGCTCGGTTGCCTCCTAATGACATAAAAAAATCATAATGGTTTATTAAATGAATAATAAACTACAATGATTAATAAATATTATAGATTGCATCGTGAAAAATATAGTTATATTATTTAGCAATCAAAATAGTTTTATCAAAGTTAGCTTATATTCACGTATATAAATATCATCATTTTGTGGGGTTGCAAGAAAATGTGACTTCTTCTTGTGAATCTTACTGACTACCTTTACTTTATCTTTCGTATGTAAAAAACTAAAAAGTATTTTAATTAAATCGCACCCAAAAGAGCTGAACATATTGAAAAATAAATCAAATTAATTCTTCGAGTTTTAATTTCGGATTAACTTTCACACTTAACAATTTTTGAGCCCTAGGCAGTAGGTAAATATTTCACTTCTTTCCTTTTATAAATTGAAGTAATTCTAGTGTCTGTTAGATCAGATTTATTTAATGTAGTGAAAAGGTTCAAATGAGTGGGCGCACCACCCACAAGAAACCGGGCTTATGATTCGTCAGATGTAGGTAATAGGTCGGTCTACGTCTACGTAGGTGTAAGAACATTTCAAAAGAGCGTCACTATTCTTTACTAATTTTACTACTACACTAAACTAAACTACTAAACAACTAAACTATTAAACTTAATTTGAGCACAAATTGAAAATAAATGAATAATCGAGCATATAACCGAATTAGAGCTTTAATGTTTTGTATAGGTAAAAGCAAATTCCGCCAAATTTGTGCCGCCACGCTGCGCTGGTTCGCGCTCTGATTGGCCGACTGATAATCATTGATGGATGATTGGCTGATGGGACGTACACACAGATCACTGGTTAGTTGAATTGCTATTACGTTAGTGACAAAACACTAACCAGTTTCGGAATAGCATGGCTCACTTTACTACTCTATTCGGTTGTATGCTCAATGTAATCAATAGATGAATACTGTTTTCTAATGTTTGCGCGAATTTCACTCATTATAATGAAACAATTTTTTACGGATTTTATCGCGGTTTATTAAGATTTTTACAAGCCCGACGTTTCGGATACTTTACAGCAACCATGGTCACGGGAGGACTGAGGTGACAGATGTCCTAATGTTACAAAGTTATTCGAAACTACCCTATGATACATCATTATTTTAATAAGTCCTCTCTACGCAGAAAGTGCTAACTGCATCTTTAATCTGTGGCATATTATGCTTGGTTTTTGATTTAATTATTTTAATAATGGGATCCCAAGCAGGTGGTAAGAGCCAGCCATCTTCTCTATTGAAATTTGGATGTTTTTTAATTTCAATAGCCTCGCGGATCATCCTTGGTTGGAATCGGTGTTCTTTTGCGAGTATCTGTGGTTTATCAAATCTAATATAATGGCGAGCTTTGTCTAGACTATGTTCACAGATTGCAGACTTAGTGTAGCGACGGTGTTTTAAGTCATTTAAAGAACATATAGCTGACTTAAAACACCGTCGCTACACTAAGTCTGCAATCTGTGAACATAGTCTAGACAAAGCTCGCCATTATATTAGATTTGATAAACCACAGATACTCGCAAAAGAACACCGATTCCAACCAAGGATGATCCGCGAGGCTATTGAAATTAAAAAACATCCAAAATTCAATAGAGAAGATGGCTGGCTCTTACCACCTGCTTGGGATCCCATTATTAAAATAATTAAATCAAAAACCAAGCATAATATGCCACAGATTAAAGATGCAGTTAGCACTTTCTGCGTAGAGAGGACTTATTAAAATAATGATGTATCATAGGGTAGTTTCGAATAACTTTGTAACATTAGGACATCTGTCACCTCAGTCCTCCCGTGACCATGGTTGCTGTAAAGTATCCGAAACGTCGGGCTTGTAAAAATCTTAATAAACCGCGATAAAATCCGTAAAAATTGTTTCATTATAATAGATGAATACTGTTGATACGAAACATTTCAAATATATAGTTACTTATTATTGTGTTTTATAATCTTCTTTAAGGTCCGTGAGACCCTGACCTAGAGATATTTGAAGGCTGACACTTTAAAAGGCTTGAATTAATTATTAATTCGTTGTTCCTCCAACGCTGACCTTCGACTAAATGGAATGGGATATCGACTTTTACTCCCCAGGTTCCTTGGAAAAGGACTGTTCCTTAGATGCCTTGATAATGGTGAAGTGGTTTTATAGTGAAGCAAATGACAGGTATGCATAGCGTCTTAGAACAAGCTGGTGGACTTTATATCAAAGAAGCGTCGATAAAAAAAAGTTGGCCTTTACGGGAAGCCCGACATATAAGGAGTAGGTATATAGATATTATAAGGAGTCAAGAGTAATGGCGCTGTGGGGGCAACACGGCATGACGTTTGCTGTCTCGCCATTTGAGTTGAATTTACTTCTAGAGGGCCAATATCACATCAATAACTTATTTTCTTGCCTATTTTCGTTTCTAAAAATAATATTACTATTTCATCAACATGACCCTAGAATCAGCAATGTATAGAATGAGGTTAGCTAATGGTGGAACGAAAATAAAACAATTTTCCAAATCACCATAATCAATCCCAGCGGGGACACCACGCCATTTACAAATCAGTTACAAGTGTTATATTATAGTCAAATTACACGTATAACGTTGGTACGACATAAGTTGATGGCGTAGCTAATTCTGAACTATTATAGGAGTTATATAAAACCTTAATAGATACAATGTAGTGCAATCATTCATCATCATCAACAACAATAGGAACCCGTCATTTCCAATGAAATTAATTTAGTTTCAACGTGGTTGTATGAGCTTAGCGTTTCACTTACCGACTCACCCTGATGTGGTTTTGTTGAAGCCAGCCGGTGGTTCTGCCTATCCTAGGGGCAGGGAGAGATCAAATCAATTTATTTTCTTCGAACAAATGAATGTCTCAGGAATTCGTGTTTTTTATAGAAGAGGGGGCAAACGGACAGTCGATTCACCTGGTGGTAATTGATAAGCGACTTCCACTGACACCCGCCACATTATTACCAGGTGCGTTGCCGGCCTTTCAAATATAAGAAGGTATGCTCTTTTCTCGTAGGTCTCTATCTCTAAGTCGTCCCCACCATGGTTCAGGCCTTGTCCTGGCGGTGGGGCTCAGTAACCTAGGGTGAGCGGTGCACCTTGGGCGAAGCTAATTGGGCCGAAGGGGCTCTTTGTACCCCTCTTATAAGAAGAGGACACAGAAGAGCAGGGGGCAAGGGGTGAGGATGGGAACCTCACCCCATTGTACTGTCCCGACGTTGGGAAGGGTTGTTCTGTGGTGCGGGACAACCCCTGTGGAGGTGGCGTCAGTCCCTTGTGGCACTGACTAGCCGTCGAGGTGCCCTGTTTGTTTTCTAGATCCGGGGCACCTCACCAAAGGCGGCATTGGTGGCACTCGCCGGGTTTTAGTGGGTAGAGCTGCGTCTATTTTCCAGCTGTCGGGCGCAGCGAGTCCCACATACCCGCGTGGGGAGGGCCACTCCCCCGCGGAATGCCTCAGAGCATTTCCCGGCGTTAAAGAAAAAAAAAAGGTCCCTAAGTCGTATCGTTTCGAAAATATCGTAGGTGGCCTCTGGTTCCATATAGTGGTCGTACGAGGCAGGAAATGCCGTTATACGATTTGTTGTGGATTTCCGGATATCGAGAGAGAGAACACTCCACACACGTGTTAAGAAATGAATCATAAAGTTAATATACCTAGCTAGGTATATTAACTTTATGGAAATTACTCGAGTTGATTTGACAAAATCTATTTTTTATTAAAATAATTTTAAATCAGTTATCCTTAACCCATTGAGCTGAAATTTTGTACACTACACGCTTATTTTGGATGACAATCCATGTTTAGCTACTATATACTAGCTACGTCATTTTAATTCCAACTAGCTGTTGCCCGCAGCTTCGCCCGCGTTAACTTAAATTTACAGCCGTATACGGATTCATGATGATTATTTTTATTATTTTTATAGCCTAAGTTACTCCTTGGAACTTTAGCTATCTGTTAGTGAAAGTCCCGTCAAAATCGGCCCAGCCGTTTCCGAGATTAGCTGGAACAAACAGACAGACAGACAGACAAAAATTGTAAATAATGCTATTGCATATACCAAATATGTACCGTGTATATCAATATGCATTTAGTAAAAAGCGGTTATTTTAATATGACAAACATACACTCTAATTTTATCATATGTATAGATAAGGCTGATCATTCTAGATGGCGGACTAACTATTTTTCCTGCACTACCACGGTATGGGTATCAAATATTGTACACATACCTCCAAGATGCCGGACAGGTTATATCATAGGGTTATATTAAGCATTACTAATACCTTTATGGGTATCAAATGAAAGGGGCACAGAAGAACATGAATAAGACTGAGAATACGAAAAATAATAAAACGTTACAAAATGTCTTTTTTTCAGAAATATTTAGTATATGATGGGCTTTTATGAAGTCATCAACAGCTGAATTTGGTATTATTAAAATTAGGTACTATATAGGTTTAAATGGTTAGAAGGTCTAATTGTAATAATATATAGGAGCTGTTCTATAGATAGATTGACTCATCACGATATCTCTGGAACTATTGGACCTAGAGTCTTGAAATTTGGTAGGACTATTACTTTTGCCATGTAGAGGTCAGCTAAGAACGGATTTTAAGATATTCCTCCCCCTCCCCCTTTGACAGAATGAAGTCTGTGCAGGCAGCTAGTTTAAGAATAAGACATTATTTACATTAAATTAAACATTTACCTGTGCACTAACTAGTCTTGCTTGACATACTTATTATAAGTGATTCTATGAAAGAAAATGTTTCCTACAAAATATGCGAATCTCGCGACAAGCTTCTATATCATTTAATAAATATTTGTGTAATATATGTACTTAATTGATTGGTTTGATTTAATTTAATGTATATTTTCTTCTTTCTAGGGCAAATAAATTAAAACTTGTGATTAAAACATTTTTTACCATTAATTAAATAATAAATTAAGTACGTGCGCGTTATTTATCTGGCTTTCTACGTTTTGAAATCTAAATAGGAAAATAGGGAGTTGAAGCTCAAAAAAAAAATACTAAAGGAAATTGGAACTCTTATCAGCTTCAGACAGTTCTTTAATATGTACAAATATGGACATGATAAAATGAGAGACGTGATAAATAATTGACCGTTTAAGAGTAGGTAGTAGTAGTCCTAGCAGACGAAATATATAGTACTTACTAAACTTTTTTACCTTCACCTTTCGCTACCGAAAGAAGCTTACCCAGAAAGAATCTAATTAAAAATAATAAGCTACATAAAAGTTTGTATTTGTGTCCAAAAGCTCCATTTAAATTAATTTAGTTTCAAAGTGGTTGTATGAGCTTAACGTTTCACTAAACTTTCTGACTCGCCCTGATGTGGTTTTGTCCAAGCCAGGCAGTGGTTTGCGAAACAACCACAACAAACATTTGTTGTCAGTTTTATTTAAAGTCTGAATCCTTGTATATTCAAGGTTTTTTTTCCAAACAAGAGAAACGAGGTACCAGCGTTAACTAGTGGCTCATCTGCTAGTCTGCTAATCTAGATCTACATGTATTAAATAATAACATAAAGGCGAGGAAGCACGTACAAACTTAAAGTACACTGTTTTTAAGGTCGCAAAATTACTCAGCTCGACGTCCGCGACACGTGAAGCTTACTCTGTATTGCAATGTCGCGGAGCTCGATATTTCGACATTATCTACGATTGTCTTGTTCACGAGACTGAAGTATGCGGGTGGACGTTGACGGCATTAGAGGTGTCCATACCGGTCACCGGACTACCTCCTTTCTCGTACGTTTGCTGCGTCACCACTACCATTGTCACTTTCACCCCTACTATTGTCATTTGTTTTACGTACATTCGACACTCGATCGACGAAACTCACCGTATCGGTTCGCGAATGTTTAATTTATTATTATTTTTCAAGGTACGGGTACCTTTAATGCCGTCAACATCTCCCGCATGCTTCAGTCTCGTGAACAAGACATTCGTAGATAATGTCGAAATATCGAGCTCCGCGAAATAAAAGTGAAGAACTGTCTTAACATTATTAACATACATCCCCACCATGGTTCAGGCCTTGTCGTGGCGGTGGGGCTAAGTAACCTAGGGTGAGCGGTGCACCTTGGGCGAAGCTAATTGGGCCGAGGGGGCTCTTTGTACCCCTCTTATAAGAAGAGGGGACAGAAGAGCAGGGGGCAAGGGGTGAGGATGAGAACCTCACCCCATTGTACTGTCCCGACGTTGGGAGGGGTTGTTCTGTAGTGCGCGACAGCCCCTCTGTGGAGGTGGCGTTGGTCCCTTGAGGGACTGACTAGCCACCACCTCTCACCAAAGGCGGCATTGGTGGCACTCGCCGGGTCGTCCACCTTACCGTCTCTCGGGCGGACCGAGTCCCACATTCCCGCCTGGGGAGTCCCCCCTGCCCCGCGGGATGCCCGAGGGCTTTTCCCGGCGGAAAGAAAAATAGGCTCATAAAAACTATTATATTATAATATTAAATATTTAGTACCTAGGTATTTTTATGAATAACCATTTTAGGCATAGATCGTTTGATTTATCTTGTACCTATATCGTTGTGGGTGAAATACGACAGCTTACTAATTTAATTCTGAATTAATTGTGAAACTGAAATTCTCATAATACGCATAAGTTGCCGACTAGCGCGATATGAACAAGTCTCGGATGACCTACTCAATCATGTACGATACGAATCATCAGATGCCTTTGGCCATTTTTTCTATCCAACCTAAAACTCTTTCAAATGTTTAATCCTAAAAAAGCTCATATTTACCCAACACCACTTCCTCTAAAACACTTTATTTCCGTCATAATATAGTATACAGCTGATCATATTATGACGACCGACAAGGTAGTGAAGAAAAAGTCCTGTTCTTAAAAGCACCTTTTTTTTTCTATGCCGGGAAATGCTCTGAGGCATCCCGCAGGGGAGTGGGTCTCCCCACGCGGGTATGTGGGACTCGCTGCACCCGACAGCTGGTAAATGGACGCAGCTCTACCCACTAAAACCCGGCGAGTGCCACCAATACCGCCTTTGGTGAGGTGCCCCGGATCTAGTAAACAAACAGGGCACCTCGACGACTAGTTAGTCCCGCAAGGGACCGATGCCACCTCCACAGAGGGGTTGTCCCGCACCACAGAACAACCCCTCCCAACGTCGGGACAGTACAATGGGGTGAGGTTCCCATCCTCGCCCCTTGCCCCCTGCTCTTTTGTCCCCTCTTCTTATAGGAGGGGTACAAAGAGCCCCCTCGGCTCAATTAGCTTCGCCCAAGGTGCTGGGCTCACCCTAGGCAACTGAGCCCCACCGCCACGTCAAGGCCTGAACCATGGTGGGGAATTCTTAAAAGCACCCTGCATTAAAGACTTGTAACATAAAACTAGGTCCTCTAAGCGTAGTTAATTTTTAATCGCTTAATCGCTTCGAATACTTACAAGAGTTAAGAAGCGGTTCCTCCGCGGCGCACGAAGAGGCTACGTTTTTCAAGCTTCGCTTTGCAAGAAAATGTATGTGATTGTTTCAACTGCTAACGGACATGCTCAGAGATATTGAGAAGGCTTACTCTTGCAATTGACATTTTAACGAACATGCTTAGCCTCTCCGTGCATCGAGATGTAGCTGCGCCTTTACACCGACCTATACCTACGTATAAGGTATAGAAGTTAACAATATGTTATATTAGAAAAAATAATATTATTATGATATTATATTGTATTTTCATTTCATAAAGTTTTCTGGCATTAAATTCAGATACAGATTATAAATGATAGTTGGTTATTTAAAATATATGCTTCTTTTGAATTATTTAAAAAGAACAACGTAGATGGCATTCATTGTTCAAAAATGTTCATCACGCAAAAAAATCACCCTTCGTCGTTCCTCTACGATTTGAAGGCACCCCCCTAACTGCAGCAGCCAGCATTGGGATACTTGGCGTCGACATAATTATACCAGGCGCAGATCCGGCCTCACATGGAATACTGCTCTCACCTCTGGGCTGGAGCGCGCCAATATCAGCTCCTTCCTTTTGACCGCGTCCAACGCCGGGCGGCTCGAATCGTCGATGACAATGTTATCTCCAATCGGCTTGATTCTTTGGCACTACATAGATCTCATCACACAAACATTTGTCCTGGGTGTGAATTGAACCCGATTCGAATCGATTATATTTGCCCAATCTCAGTTTCGTACAATTTATGAAATTTAATCAAGATCCTTGTAGTCCTTTTTAAGTTAAACGACATATTATAAGCAGACAGAAGAATAATATAAATGTAGAATTGATGTCGGTCTGTCATTAAGGGGTTGACCATAGAACTAGAACCAAATTATGTTGTACAATGTACGTACCTAATTCACAGAGAGACTAGAGGCACCTAGAGGTTCATTAGGCAGTATATCAGTTAATAATTAATTTTAGACTTAGCTTTAGGTCGTAACATTTAATTATCTAAATGTCACGGTCGTTGGGAGAAATAGATTTTATTATTACTTTACTTATACATAATATACATATTATATATTTAATATCCCGGTAAGGAAAGAGACGAAAATGTTTAATAATTAATGTAGGTTATATTCAAATCATTTATTGTAATGAAACAACTTTTACGGATTTTATCGCCGTTTATTAAGATTTCTTCATGCCCTGTTTCCTAGAGTAGGTAGGAAATTTTCAGCTTCCCAGACATTTATAAGGGGAACCTTCTCTTAACCCTTTTTTAATTTTGTTTTTTTTTTTTATATACAAAATTTTCAGCGATAGGTAAATCATTTGTACATTTATAAATCAATGTAAATTATAATAAAACAATTTTTACGGATTTTATTGCGGTTTATTATGATTTTTACAAGCCCGACGTTAAAATAAATATAAAATCCGTAAAAATTGTTTTATTATAATGAGTGAAATTCGCGTAAACATCAGAAATCAATGTAAATTATTAAAAGGAATAACATTTTGAGTCAATATCGAATTTAGCGATATTAAATTTATTCTTAGGCTTAATATTAATCATTATTAAAAAAATATAAGAGTTTCTTAGGCGTTACGCTTTGTTGATAAACATAATAATGGAAGTAAAGATATGCAGATATCTGATATTAATGTAATTTGTTTTTGATTTCGCTGGGGAATGCTCTCGAGCATACCAACACGGGAGGGTGGGGGGGGGTTGGCTGTGTGTGATTATCTGCTCCCGAAAAGATGGTAAGGTGGACACAGACTCTACTTACTAGTTACTAAGCCCCAACGGCCGAGACGCGAACGGTTTGCCATCCGGCACTCTCCTCTGGGGGCAGGGGGTGGTGTCTCCTCTTCATTATAGATCGGACTAAATGTTAAGGTTACCACCTCAGAAAGCCCATTTATTATTATTATTATAATAATATCTATGAATAATAATAATAATACATATGAACGCTTTTACACCGCGTCTATCTGGTCCCGAGGTAAGTTCTCGAATAACTTGTGTTACTCGAGACTATATAACTTATATTATAATAACTTCCGTTGCCTGGTAACTACCAGGAAATATATTAAACACTTTTAATAAATTTAAGAGTTTTATTATATAATAAACAAATTTAATACACATCTATGACCTAGGAACACAGAAAACATTATTGTTTCCTGGCGGGATTCAATCCCGCTACCTCCAGCTTGAGCGCTAACCATTGAGCCACAGAGGTCGTCATTATGAATACCAATCTTACTTATAGGCATAATTTTAAAGCTAAGTTTAATTAATACATGAAATGAAGTAAAATTTAACACGAACGTATTACATTCCAATTTCCAACATATCATGCCTAACCATATGTTCCATAATTCACGGACTTTTCATTCGTAATTATATAGTCAAGTTGACGTCGAGTGTACTTTTGACATACAAAATAAAATTGGGTAGTCGATAATGACAGGTCCATCGATCAATCAAATTACAATCAACCCATACAATGTGAACATACGTATCTACAGCCTACCCGCACAACGTTGTCTATACCAGGTGGCAGGTACTACGGCGGTTGTAAAGGCCGCCATTACAGTCCTACGGGCTATACGTTGTATGTGTTTGATCTGAAAGCAATTAAAGGACAAGTTGCATCAATCCGGCAAACGACTCGCGGTAATCAAATCGATAGCCAAAAAACTAACCCACATACGCACTGGCAGCGTAGCCGGAATTATTAATCGCGAGGAGTAAGTGTGGGGGTGTCAGGTGGTAGCGGGTGGTGGGTGGTGGCGCTGGTGTGGGGTGGTAGCGGCGGGTGAGGTAGGGCGCAGGCGCGCGCGCGAGGCGGGCACTCCGCGAGGAAGGCTCGCGCGCTCCGGCCGCGTCCGAGCCGCGATGCGCGAGACGGCGGCACCGCGGCCGCGCTCGCAGGCGCGCTAGCTATACCGATGCAGTGGCGAAAATTGACAAGGTTGAAGTCTTCGCCGGGCGGACAGTCGCGCGCTCGGAGGATGCTCTGCTGTGGCCGCAGGAAGGTACGACCCGATCGATAGCGCGCGCCGAAACCGTCGCCCCTCCCCGCCCTCTCCCGCACGCCGACGCCGTTCGACGACCCCGCTCACTGCCTTACTCCTAAAACCCCTTAACGTTTCCTAAAAATCCCGGCGTTTGTATGGATTTGTGCTAAAAACCGACAACGAAGCTTTTTATGTACGCTGGAAGCTTTTACACATATAGAAATATCCTGTTATGTATATACAATACTAGCCCAGGCAGAGACCCTGACCGCTTATATAGACAAAAACATCTTTCGAAAGCGCCACCTTTCGGGTCAAAAACCAGCGTGTCTTCAAGTTGAAGGAAAAATAACCATTTAAACAATTCAAATAAAATCGGTTAGGTGGTTTAGGAGATTAGCGTGAACGGACATACTTTCATATTTTACGACATAAAGTAAGTATATTAACTATGTCTAATCAACAAATTTCAATAATCATTAATGACTCATAAACGACTTTTTAATGAAGTGAAAGCCTACGACTTCCGAAAAGCATCGCTTTCGCTTAGGGGAGATAAGTATAGTATTACTTATAAGTAGGTAAGTTACTAAGGCTAGTAAGCTTATGACTAATGCGATAGTGGACTAAAAACTATAGATACGAGCACGAGATAGTAGTACGAGATATTTGTAAAACTCGTTGAATAAATGAATGAATTTGAATTCTCCTCGCCTGTCTGTGGGACAAGTTGTATATGAATTAAATGGTAATTTTTAGTGAATGTTTCTTTTTTTTTTTGCCATGAAATAGATTTTTGATATATTTTATTCATGTTTGAAAGACCCCTTCGCTTTTATTAGTAAATCTAATTGTGATATTAAAACTTTAAGCTTTGATACAGCTTTATACTACAAGCATGAATGTAAAATACAACTCGATCTATTAAGATTTTCAGTCACTTAAACCTTTCAGTTAAATGATTTAATAATTATGTTAACTTTAACCGCCATCTTGCCAATGTTTTAGCTTGAGTTTAGCAGATGGCTCTCTGAATGTAGAAAATTAAATTTCCTAACAAAGTGCGAGTATATAGTAAACTATTTTTTATTTTGTAGCCTGGAGATATGGTTCACATTAGGTTGTAAACCTTTAATTTTGTATGCATTGCCAACGTGATAAGCTCAAGATAGGTCTTTTGTCTCGGAGCTTATTTTCACATCTCGTAACTTAATAGGAAAAGCTTTCAATTATTGAATCGTTTGTTATGGAAATATGTTTTTTTCTACGGTGCAGTGGTGATAATTACTGTTAACAATTGTTGTGGTCACAGGTCATCACAGGACGTCACAGGATAGATCTTTGTATGATTGACATCTGTTAATATAGGTATATTATATTTTGCATGCGCATTTTTAATTTTAGAAAATCATAAATAAAGGGTTATACTAAACTCCAGGGAATATAAGGGAAGAAAGTTTGTACAAAAGTCAACAACTTTAAACGATGTTAATTTCTAATTAGTCACTTTCAATAATAAAGAATAATGTTTTAGAGTTGTTGTAATATCGTCCTGGAGAGACCCAAAATGGCTTATTTAATACTTGAGTATTTAAAAGAATATTTAACTATTTTAGTATATTACTAGCTTTGCTGCATGGTTTTACCCGTCTCGAGATTCAAATATTTCTAAATATAAAATAAATATGTGAGTCAGTGGGTATGGGCTTAGCCTCTTAAATGAGAGCTCTAGGTTCGTCCCTAAATACTGTGTTGCCTTGAAATTGGTTTTTCTAGTTTTCTACGTTCACTTGAACATGAGACCATTGCTTGCTCGCCGGTGAAGGAAACATCGCGAGGAGACCTGCATGCCTGATGAGATTAAGTCTTTGAAGGTGTGTGAAGTTCAACGACCCACATTCGGCCAGCGTATCCGTGAACTATGGCTCAACATCTTCCTGTCCTGATTTCGAGGAGGTGACCCGTGCCCAGCAATGGGCTTAACGTAAAAGGTATGAAAACTACTGATCCGATTAAAGAAATAGTTGACGGATCGGGTAAAGCCGCTGGCAATAACTAGTTAACTATATACGCATGTTGATCTTTATAATCGCATAATCGATTTTTGTTACTGTATCATCAAACAATGATATACGAAGAGTGACAGAAGTTTGAATGAAAATTGAGTTCGGCCTAGGATACCTATTTCTGATGCTCGATGTGATTTTCATTGATTATAATATTATTATATATTGACTATATTATAATCATATAAATTGTCCAACCAATATTTCGACTGACTTTATATTTAGGTCAGAGATTTTAATAGGTCAAAGTTTACTAGCGGCCTTAATTATAAACTATTCTTAATATAACTATTATTATTATTCTATTATTGAGTCAATATAACTTAAGAATAGAATTTCAGATTTATATTACATATTTATATTATGAGCTCCTATGAAGTTAAGTAATATCTTATAAAGTGCATAACTAATAAAGTTATTATATAAATTAATTATATTATATTAAGTAAGTTTTATATACATGTGTTTTAAAAAATATTTTATTTTTAAATATTATTTAAAACACATGTGGGGTATATTGGTGGAAGGCACAAAGGGAGATCTCCGACCGAGCGAGATAGTATGCTCGGCCAGGCCGAAGCCCACTTGCTATCAATTCAGCTGTTGTATGTATAGCAACGAGCTGTGGAACTTCGATAGCGTGATTCAGGAATGTGGCGTTGATTGGTCCGCCACATCACTCCCCCCCGAAGACCGGAGGTCGAATGACGAATCTTGAGTCTTCCTGCTTGAGTCACCAGTGTCAGAGAGTCCCAGTGAGTCGGGAGTTGCCAGTGCCAGAGAGTCCCAGTGAGTCGGAACTGTGCTGCTGCTGCACGGGCTCCAGTGAGTCGGAGTGCTGCCGTGCGGGGCCGATGCTACGTGCTGACCAGGAGAGATGTGCTCTGCTTGTGACCGGTCATGTAGTGAGAATGCCCGTTGAAGCCGATGAGGGTTCGACCAGTGCCGCGGTGCGTTGGGCTGGTTGGTCGAGGTACCCGAAGAGGCTGAAGCTGGCTGGCGTTGTGCGGAGGGTTGGGGGAGTGATGATAATGAAGTTCAGAAGAAGCGTGCACTGTCGAGGGTCACCAATGTGGGGTATATTGGTGGAAGCCGTAAAGGGAGATCTCCGACCGAGCGAGATGGTATGCTCGGCCAGGCCGAAGCCCACTTGCTATCAATTCAGCTGTTGTATGTATAGCAACGAACTGTGGAACTTCGATAGCGTGATTCAGGAATGTGGCGTTGATTGGTCCGCCACACACATTTATATAAAATTATACATTTTTATTAAATAATATTACACATTTATATTAAATAATATTTTATAAATAAAATATTATTTAAAACACATTTTTGTAGATATTAATAATGTTACTGGTTGTTGCTCGCAATTTTCATATTCGAGCTTATAATAAGGGCGCGGCTACACCGCGGTGCACTTTTTCAAGTCAAGTTTCGATTAGCCAGAAAATGTGTGTGATTTCCACTGCAACGTACGCATTACTTGACATTTTGTTGTAATTGACGTTTTACTACACGTGCGTAGCCTCAGCGTGCGCTGTGGTGGAGCCGCACCTTAATTGTGATGATACATCGGAATTATCTTGATCATAAGATCTAAGGTCTAGGCGTGAGAAGGTAACGAACAGCAACAGACATAGTTTTCGAATTAATAATAACTATGATGATTTTTGAACAATGGTAAATAAAATTTTCCATGTAGATATCATTGCCACTCGAATCCAACACAGAGACAGATTATGATGATGATGATGATGTACTTTATTATAGTACAGGTACCATGGTACTATAGTGTATAAAAGTAACTATGTACTTACTGTACGTGAGTCATCAATCGATCACTCCAAAAGCGTTTTAAGTACAATTGGGCTTCGTTTTAATCTATCTAGGTGGGTTGATGGATTACACACAGAATACTTAAGTTTCTCGCTTAAGCCGATTATCTAGATGTTTAACGAAGACTTTCTATGCCTGAAATATTTACAACAATGGCCACTTTATCAGTGTGCAGCGTGATAAGAAATTAGGTTACAATTACATAAAATGTTGACCTCGTTTTGGGAGGGTCATTTAATTTTTTATGGTTTTCCGTATCAGGTATTCACTAAATATCGTTTACTTTTGAAATTTGCTATCCGATTAAATTGAGATAAATTATCCTGATAGGTGTTTCCTGTAAAATCAATTACATTGTTTTTTTTATTAAATTTACTTATAAGCTTTAAGTTTGTTACTGTTACTGTCGGTAAATAAATTTCAACTTTAACAATTTTTGTAATATTTGTATGTAACATGTCAATGTTTTTTATTCATATTTTGACCTTACACTTGATTATGTTTTTTTAACTATTGGTCGGCAATTAGGACCCGGATGTGAAATTAATAGGTAAGTACTCTTTTTAGGTTTATTTAGTCAAAGTGAAATAATGATCATCTAGTCACTAGTTTTATTTGACTCTCGCCTCTTATTTGTTATGAAATTTTTGAAATAAACGTTCTTTTTTTGCTTCGTGAAAGAGCTTTGCTGTGTCTCCGAAAAAAAGTCGGGACAGAGTTGTCTGGTCTAGTCTCTTCAATTCTTTTATGTTCATGATTGAGAAATACCAGTTCCCATCAGATGGCACGCCTGGGTTGTCGATCCAAGTAACGTGGAAATAACTAGGTCGGAATCGAGGATTTAGAGGGTTTTTAAACTAACCTACTTATTTAAGCAAACCTGAACAAATGAAATAATAAAACAAAATAAAACCAGTACCAATTAGTTCATGTTTTTCAACGAACATAAATTGATTCGCTTCGGTAAATATTTATAAGATTTATACCTGAATTTATAAAAAATGTTTTCGTTATCCTGTCACAACCGGAGACTATTAAAATGGAACTCGGGATTCCCTGACAATCGCTCTTCCAATAATAGCGATACAATTTTATTAAACGCCTTTCTTTTTCAGGCTATAATGGATTTCTGTCGCACACGTTTGTATGAAATATCGAAATGCTTAGTGCGATTCCAAATTAAATTGTCAGTTCAAATTGTGAAATATTAAGTTTTTTCCAAATTGTTAAAAAATGTCACTCCAAATTGTTAAATGTTAAATACGATTTAAAATTGTAAATCCAAATTATGAGATACCAAGTGCGATTCCAAATTGTATAAATAACCAGTTCAAAACTGTGAATAATGTGACTCATGAAATACGGTGAATAAAGTAGAATATCCTTAGAAACATTGGGTTCAAACAATAATTTTCACATGAGTGGGTCAAGAGAAGAAAGGGATCGTGCAAATAATGGTAATAAATAAACTAGCTGGTCCTGGCAGTTTTTCCTATTAAAGAGAGTTTCCCTAAGAGATTTAGATATACATTTACGAATCTTATTTAAGCAATACTACAATTACTTTTGTCACAATGATGAAAACTTACGTAAAATCCTTAATTTTTTTTTGTGTATTTTATCAATTTCCATTGAGTTACCTAATGAATACGTTTATTGATAATAATATATTTTAGTGGGGACAGTCCCACCCTTAACGATTCAGGCAAGGAACATATAACTAAAAAGCTGATATAAACCACCACCATTGTATGTTTATAAAACAAACGAATATAATCTATACTAATAATATAAAGCTGAAGAGTTTGTTTGTTTGAACGCGCTAATCTCAGGAACTACTGGTCGGATTTGAAAAATTATTTCAGTGTTAGATAGCCCATTTATCGAGAAAGGTTATAGGCTATATAATATCACGCTGTGACTAATGAAACTTGAGTAACGCGGGCGAAGTTGCAGGCAACAGCTAGTACCGTATAATCTTACAAGTGCCATTTTTGTTCCAATGAACAAAACTCCTAGATATGCCTATAAATGGTCCTATATTTCCATTCAGGGTTCAGTTCTCTAAACCCGCCCCGCATGCACTAAAAGGTTTCAAGGGGAGCTGACGTCACACATATGACAAGTAGTAAAAGAAGTTTCAAATAAAGTGCACCGCTTCATGCATTTAATATTGTATCCGTGTTTGGAGTATTAATATATGAGTAAAATACAAAAGATTAGTAGAATATTATCTATGTCATTTTTTTTACTCAAAATAGTACCAATACAGCATCTTTTTGAACGTCAATTGAATCTACCACTGGTTCCAAGGCAAGCCCACCGTGAAGAACCGGCGAAACAAACTCAGTGGAACTAATCTTTTCAAATAATATATATTCTATAACAATTTTAACATCTTATCCTGAAATGCCCGAGAGGAACGCCTTATTCCCAGGATGTGGTATCTTCAATGAAATCTTTTACTTTATAATCCTTCACCACACAAACGCTCTTTGACAACTTTTTGATTTTTTTAATGGATAGTTTTTGAACGTTATCTGGGATCCTATTGTAAAAGCGTATACAGTTGCCTTTAAAAGAATTGGCCACAACCGACGCCAGGAGGCCGTGTGGTTGCAGACTGCACGGTTGGCGGGGGGTTGCCCCCCACTTTTATAAACCAAAAGTGAGCCGAATGGGCTCACACTAATCCGATGTAGCATTAGGGCCTTCGGGTCGTTAGCATAGATACATTCGAAAAAAAAAAAAAGAATTGCTTACTTTTTTAAGTCTAATCACTGGTACATCTAACCTGTGGCTATTACGTATATCCCTACTTTGAATATCACTTTTCTTACAAAAATCATTTATGTTTTTCCGGACATAAAGTGTAAAGTTTTATTTTATTAAATTAAGTGAGCACCTGAGTAGTGAGTACCTATAACTGTGTGACGACCATTAAAATTATATTTATACATGATATGTATTATCAAATGTTCTCATGTAAGTGACTCTGTCTTTTTGAGAATAAATTCTTTAAACAGGAAAGTAAATGTTAACTTCAATATGAGTAAAAAAGGAATAATGAAAAGGCAGAAGAAAGAGAGAGAAGGAGGGAAGGAATAAAGGAATGACAGGAGAAAGAAAGAGAAATTACAATCTCACAATACGCAACGTGTTGATAGGATGATTCCTATGAACTAATGTATATTCATGGCAACTTTAACCTCTTGGTTAAAAAAGTGTAGTCGTCTTCCATACACATGAACATTTCTTGTCACAATGTGAGTGTTTAATAAACTCCTAAACTACGTAACCAATGTTAATAATATTTTGCACACTGTATATTTTTTATGTTAGTTAGATAGGAAAACTGGCTACCCACGCGGGTATGTGGGTCTCGCTGTGCCCGAAATCTGGTAAGTGGACGTAGCTCTACCTACTAAAGCCCGGTGAGTGCCACTAATACAGCCTTTGGTGAGGTGCCCCGGATCTGTTGAGCAAACAGGGTATCTCGACGGCCAGTCCCAACGTCGGGACAGTACAATGGGATGAGGTTCCCGTCCTCGCATCTTGCGCCCTGTTCTTTTGTCCCCTCTTCTTATAAGAGGGGTAAAAGAGCCCCCTCGGCTCAATTAGCTTCGCCCGGGGTGTTGGGCTCATCCTAGGCTACTAAGCCCCACCGCCACGCCAAGGCCTGAACCATGATGGGGATGGTAAAGTCATATAACTTTACAAAAGCCCAAGTATGAAAGTCACGGATCGCGGCTATTAGCTGTGTAATGGGAAATTAGATAATATTCAAATTTTCCGCTCGCTAACGACAATTTATTATGAGCCGAAGATCCCCAACTTACACGAAATTGTGAACATACGTTACCCAACTACAAACGCTCCTTTACGCCTTTGGGAGAGCATTTTAAATATGTATTTTATGCATTTTAACATCACCATTTTTGCATTTTTAAATATAACTTAATTTTTTTTGTTTGTACGCTTGTAGTTTATTATATTTTGTAGGAAGATTATAAAAAAGTAAAGTGTAATTTTCCTAACATTTTTGACGAAAATAAAACTGTACTATATCTATATCTATAATATCTATGGACGCTTTCACACCACGTCAATCTGGTCCCGTGGTAAGTTCTCGAAGACCTTGTGTTACGGGTACCAGACAACGGAAATATATTTAATACTTTTATACTATACATATATTTAACATTTTTATTATATAATACACGTAGATCGGACTAATTAAATTATTGATGTACCCTTATGGTAGTTCGAATTACCCTCTGATACCACATTATTCGAGAGACTACAATTTATAAAGTATCCAAAACTTCAGGAATGTAATAATCTTAAACATCCTCACGAGTCGTCTCATTATTACTTATTTTTGCTGTGATTATTAAATATGAAATTTGCAAAAAAAAAAAAAAACATTAATGTTAAGATATTACAATGGCTATGGAAATATGAAGTTAATTTAGGTCTGAGATGAGACCAATCTCGGTACATCCCTCCCGAGTCCCGTGTATTGAATCATAATAACATTACCGTGCTACGACGTAGGCATACGCTACGACACGTAGCCGGGCTCTACGAGTTATTCATTTGGTATGTACGTATGAATAATAAAATCATTTTTATCTAGATAATATTATACTGATTAATATACTAGTTATTATTTATGGCGCAGCGTCGAAGCACAAATGTGGTGGAATTTGTTTTCATACAAAACACTTAACGTTACCGCTCTATTTCGATATTTGCTCGATGGTGTAGATTGACAAATGAATATTATGTCAAAACAATTAACGCAGTGTTTACATATTTTAGAAAATACCATTTTTTTTTTTTATGTCATCATGGGGCAAACGAGCAGTTGGAGCCTCACGGCACCGACGCCCATACACATCCGCACAACCAGGGCCACGCAGATGCGCCGCCCTCCTTTTCCCTATCCCCCCAATGAGCCACCGGACACTCATAAACAACACGAAACGCGACAGCATAGCTGTTATGAGCGAGAGGTACCACCCCGGTCGTGCCGGCCTAATTCGGCTGCAATGCAGCGTGGCATACTACATATTTATATTGGACCTCAAATTGAATCTGTGATGTTGGTGGAAATAGTGGTGTTGAGAAAATATTTTCTTTCGTTTCCATTAAATTTAATTTCCATAGAAACACTAATACCCTGAAAGTGGTTTCTATGAAGTTCAAGTCACTAATGGTAAAATAATAACCTCAAATTACACATCCTTCAATCAGATTCTGGTTCTGATTACTTTGGTTTTACGATTGGTAGTCTCGTATGTTTATGGTCAATTTAAAATGAATTTGAATAATAAGTGAACATAAAAACGTGCATTTTGCATTTATATTAAGGCTTCGTGGTTTACATAAAACTGGACTGGTCAAGTGCGAACGCTTATTTCAAAACATGTATTATATTTTTTTTGCCGGTAATTTAAATTTCAATATTGTTCGACTAGTACCTCCTATTTCCTCCTCCTTAAGTGTTCAAAATATATTTTTATGTTAAGGATATTGGCAACCAAGTTACATAATGATATGCACGTGTTAGTCAACGTGACCCATTAATGCCTTTGGCCTTTAGCATTGGCTAGAAATTTCCGTAAACATTTTAAACATCAACGCAATATGCCAGTTCAAATTAAAAATAATGCATATATACATTGAGGATAGAACTATATACATCTCGAAAACCCTCACATTCTTCAAGCTCGTCCCACGCCCCATCCGTCTGTGTGTTACAGACATTCATGAAAAAAAGTCTTGGGGAGAAATTTTCAAATCTGATATACATTTGAATTTACTTCGTAACAAATCACAGATGATTTGCCGAACAAGAATTCAACCTAATGCAAAAATTTTGTCAAACATTAGGCCTTAAAGCCTTTTTTTTTCTTTAACGCCGGGAAATGCTCTGAGGCATCCCACGGGGGAGTGGGTCTTCCCCGGTATGTGGGTCTCGCTGAACCCGAAAAGCTGGTAAGTGGACGCAGCTCTACCCACTAAAACCCGGCGAGTGCCACCAATGCCGCCTTTGGTGAGGTGCCCCGGATCTAATGAGCAAACAGGGCACCTCAACGGCTAGTAAGTCCCTTAGGGGAGCGACGCCACCTCCACAGAGGGGTTGTCCCGCACTACAGAACAACCCCTCCCAACTTCGGGACAGTACAATTGGACGAGGTTCCCGTCCTCTTGCCCCATGCTCTTTTGTCCCCTCTTCTTAAAAGAGGGGTACAAAGAGCCCCCTCGGCTCAATTAGCTTCGCCCAAGGTGCTGGGCTCACCCTAGGCTACTGAGCCCCACTGCTACGTCAAGCCTGAACCATGGTGGCTTCCCCACCATGGTTCAGGCTTGACGTGGCAGTAAAAAGCCTGAGCTGACTGAGCCGAGCATTTTACGCATTTCTAATAGCTGCGAAGGAAAATATATGTCCAATCAGGCGATTACTTATCGAATCGCCTGATTTCATTTCATCATTCATGTCCTTACTGTCCAGTACGCGTGACATGGATTTTGTGACAAGAACAGATATGTACGTACTAAATATATGTCTAGATGTTTATTTATTTATTTATTTATTAGATCCACCAACAAGGATACATTATATTATGACTACATATTTATGAGTGTTATAGCTGAATGTGGCCTCAGTTAGAGGTGGATGCAACATGCACAAGTGACACCATAACGCTTAACTGCAAAAAGCGCAATTATAGATAATTTACTATTAAAATATTACATATTGACATGAACAAACAATATTAAGAACTATTACTACTAACCTAACCTAACATCGTTTTAAATTTAAAAAAAAATGTTGAAGTGTATCTTGTGACCTATGTTTTTCCAGAGAACACAATCAAATTTGTCGCAATTTCATGAACGGTTTAAGTATGAAATGGTATAAACAGACATATTCGGACATTATAATTTTATGCGATAAAATTAGTATTATAATTATAGTAAATATTCAAGTAAATTCCGCTATTAACTGGCACGCCAAAGCATACAGCTGATAGTGGTCATGATGATCTGCCTCATAATTTGATAATATTCAATACTTTTTTTTTGTTAGTTGGATAGGCAAACTGACAGACGTAAAACCTGATGGCAAGTGGTCGACGTCGCCCATAAACATAAACTAGTTTTCCTAAAACTAGCCCAGGCAAGTCATTTATGTGTTGCCTATTCTGAGACGTAAGATGTTAAGTCTTGGTGCCAGTAATTACACTGTAGTAGCGAAGAATTCTCAAACTTATTAAATTTAACTTGCATGTCCTGTGACGTCATAGCACAACAATATTGTGATGTATCGTGCCCTAGTTTAAGACAGTCGTATTACGATTATTATGCGTAACATTATTGATCACACCCGGATATGAGATTGCTCCATTTTTGTTCAGTCGCCGCTTCTGCTCTCAACTCTCAAGATCTCTTCAGAGTTGGCACCGAATTTTAGTCTGCGCTCATTAGGTTCAGAAGGAGGGACGGGAGGGATGGGAGTGAAAGCGTGCGAGCATTGTGCTAAGAACCGTTGTGTTTCTTTTATCTTTGTGAGTATAAGCTACCCTACGTTTTCATGTAAGTAAAAGGTGCTTATATTAAAAGTAAAAAATAGATGTAATGATCAAAAAAAAAAAATAACTGTCAAAGACTGTTTTGTTTGTAAACAGTATTTAATATAGCGTTACAGGTTTTTAAAATTATTTCCTATTTTTAGAATCCTTACGTTTAAATCGGTAGAAATAAAGTTTTATTTTCACCAATTTTTACAATTTACATGTTTATTTATTCAAAAATAATACTTTTAGGATACCGATAAATCGTGTTCACTACCGCCAATGATTCGTATTTTAAATAAATAAGAATTTCTTCGATTGTGGTTACATAACGAAGACGCTTCCATAATGAATGTTTGCATTCAACGGAGCAAAGAAATACCAGTTATTTGCCGAAGAGAATTCTCTTAGGGAATGTTATGATTTGTTTCTTATGTAAAGTTTATTTTGTTTGCTATAAAGATAAATCTTTTTTATTAAGTTGAAGATTTCTCACATTATTACAGACGGTTAGTGATTTCTGATAGAAGAATTATAGGAAGAATAACGTTTTCGTATATTTTTAAAATTAATCTATACTAATATTATAAAGCTGAAGAGTTTGTTTGTTTTTTTGAACGCGCTAATCTCAGGAACTACTGGTCCGATTTGAAAAATTCTTTCAGTGTTAGATAGCCCATTTATCGAGGAAGGCTATAGGCTATATAATATCACGCTGTGACTTATAGGAGTTGAGTAACGCGGGCGAAGCTGCAGGCAACAGCTAGTTTAAAATAAAGTTCTGACGTTTAGGAGTATTGTAGGATTTTTTATAGTATAAGGAAGCAAACAAGCAGTCGGAGCCTCATGGTGATTACCGACGCTCATAGACATCTCCACAACCAGAGGTTATGCAAATGCGTTGCACTCTTTATCCCCCCAATGGGCCACTGAAAACTCAAAAACATCATAAAACGCGACAGCATAGCTGCCACTTTACAGCAGTGTTATATGAGCTAGAGGTACTACCTTGGTCGTGCCGGCCCATTAAGCTGCAATGATTTATTTATCATAGTTCAATCCAACCAATTATAAGTAATAAATATTAATATAACGTATTAAATATGATAAACGAAACATTCTCTTAATTACATAATTTCAATTACATAATACCAGTCATTAGATAGTAATAGTTGACACACAATGTAAATGCGATCTTTTTGATATTTTAGTTTATTTCTTGTTCCTTAAAAATCCTTATGAAGCAATGAGTTGAATGTGACGATTTCACCTACTGAAATTCCTCCGTGATCTAACCCACAGTCTATTCATAAAGCAGATATTATTTCTTCCATAATATCTTTCAGGTAAGTTTGAAGGAGGCCTTTTGGCTGAATGTATTTGATATATATACAACTATCATTCCTGACTGATTGCGCTTGATTACAGATGCGCTCACATGTGACAGGCCCATTATGACCCACATTTCACTACCATTATATAATGTTATCCCGTGACTTTGCTCTCGGATATTTCAAAACTGGTGGAGATAGTGAAAATGTACTTCAACTGAAGTAGCATAATTTCTTATACTCATACTTATTTAGACGACCTCCGTGGCGTTAGCGCACAAGCCGGAGGTTGCGGGTTCGAATCCCGCCAGGGAACAAAAAGTTTTCTGTGTTCCTGGGTCATGGATGTGTATTAAATATGTGTATTATATAATAAAAATCTGATATATATGTATGTATAGTATAAAAGTATTAAATATATTTCCGTTGTCTGGTACCCGTAACACAAGTTCTTCGAGAAGTTACCACGGGACCAGATGACGTGGTGTATGTAATGTGTCCATAGATATTATATAAAAAAAAAGATATTATATATATTTAAATTACTTGGCGTATGTATAGTTTGTGAGGTAGAGGCTACTTGTTTAATTCTATTTCACTATCATGACACAGACACGTCATCACGTCTCACTATGTATGACGTTCATCTCATTGTCACTATTAAATAGGGCGTAATAGTCTAAAGAATGTTGAATAAAGCTATGAGATGGCCATGATTACGTCACCTAGTTTTAATTTAGGAAGGGTGGGAATTATTACGTCTCCCAAGGCTAGTTTAAGGGAGGGTGGGCCAAAACTATTGCGGCTGTTTATTAGACTTCAGTGTCTAACGAACGTGTAAGCTTGCGAGTTTAACATTTTTTTTATTATAGTCTGATAGGCAAACTGGCAAACTGGTCACCTGATGGTAAGTGGTCGACGTCGCCCATGAACATAAACTAGTTTACCTACGAGTCCAGGCAACTCATTTATGTGTTGCCTATCCTGAGACATAAGATGTTAAGTCTCGGTGCCAGTAATTACACTACCTGTCTTGCCCTTCTCTCTGAAACACAGCAAAGCTGTTTGACGGAAGATAAAAGCAAGATGGTGGTACTGTTCTGGGTCTGTCCTATTGGCTTTTATACCTCTGTCCTGTTTAAAACTGTTAGGAAATAGCCGTCGTGTTATTCCCACAGTAAAAAGTATGCGACGTATCTAATTTCAAACAGTTATGGGTATCACAATTTTTACCCAACGAACAAACGGTGATGATGATGTCATTTACAAATCAATACATCACAAGAGCGACGGCTGTCTCAGATTATTAAGAAAGCCCGTCAAAGTAAAACAAACTTAATGTCAGTTTTCTTGTTATAACTTGACGAGGAGTTTAATGAGAATTTCCCAAGTATACTTGAAATGCCAAAACCGATTTTTTTGACGTTTTGATTTTGTATATTATATTGTTTGTGGGTATGGGCTCGGGCTTTTGAGTGAGAGGTCCGGGTTCGATCCTAGCCCCCCATGATGCGTTGAAATGGGTTTGTCTTAATTTCTATGTGCACCTGAACATGAGACCATCCCTTGCTCACCGGTAAATTAAACATCGTGAGAAAACCTACATGCCTGATGAGATTAAAATTCTTTGAAGGTGTGTGAAGTTCACCAACCCGCATTGGGCCAGCGCATCGGTGAACTCTGGCCCACCACCTCGCTTGATTTTGAGGAGGAGACCCGTGCTCAGCAGTGGGATATTTAAGGGTTCATAATATTATAGGTATATATAGGTTAACAGTAACTCCATCTCAATCTATACTAACATTACAAAGAGGAAATGTTCGTAAATTTGGATGAATGGAGTAATCATCAACCATGAGTGACTAAGGCTATACAATAAGCATCAATCTTGCTACGGCTGTAAACACGCAGGCGAAGCAGCGGGCTGAAGCTAGATCATCAATATAAAATTGACGAGGCCCTAAAGATGACAGCACTTAAGCGTTTCGCTTATCTAGCAATTAGTTCGTAATTCGATAACCGTCTAAGATTTATTACCGATATTAAACTATCGAACCGCTCGATAGATATTAGGGAAGAATATTTGTATTGTACTTTTAAAATTTGTGCAATCCAAGGAAAATGGTTTTATATCTAAAACTAAGTTATAAAACTGTTTTATGTGTATATAATACTTGTGTAGATATAATAAGGCGGGAATAATTTAATAGAGCCAGATATTAAGTGTTATCAAAATCCACAGTAGAAAAAAAATTATACGAAAAGTATATAGTAGTAGAGTATAAAACTTATCCTGGTGATAGTTTTGTGACATAATTTACCGGTGGGAGGGAAGCGCTGTGCCGCGCTCCCGGCTGCATGGGTACCACCATCTTGCTTGTTTCTCCCGTGAAACAGCTTTGCTGTGTTTCGGAGAGAAGGGCAAGACAGGCAGTGTAATTACTGGCACCGAGACTTAACATCTTATGTCTCAGGATAGGCAACACATAAATGAGTTGCCTGAGGTCTTTCCAGGTATACTAGTTTATGTTCATGGGCGACGTCGACCACTTACCATCAGGTGGTACGTTTGCCAGTTTGCCTAGCCAACTAACATTAAAAAAAAAAACTTCTATTATTTTGAAAGTCTTCGATACTTTATCAATATAACATTATTTATATGGTTTATACAACTACTAAATAAATATTAAAAAAATAATAATAATTGGCAGTCATAGAGACTGACGTATTAGAATTATGACGTATAACGATATCACGATATCATATTAGCGAGCCTATAAGATTTTCCCCTACCAAAAAGTGCTTAACGTGGCCAAAGAAGTTTTTACTTCGAAAATAAAAAAAATAAACGTTTCTTTGCTGTAAAGATTAGTCTTCAAAGGATCAAATATATAGGTTTTTTATTAACAACAACAATAGAGACGCGTGGAAAAGAGGAAGGAAGGCCTTTGCCCAGCAGTGGAACAGTATAGGCTAGGAAAAAAAGAACAATAATTTAGATTAAAACTGATTGTTGAGCTCAATATTTTAGAATGATGTACGAATGCCTTGCTCAATAGTATTGACATATGTACTTACTACTAATTATACTAAAATACTTACTAGACTGACGTCTAGAAATGAATAATCCGTAAAGCAGTTTTAGTAGTAAAATGGCGATGTTAAAAATTTTTTTAAACAAAAATTAAAACCGACTTCAAATTAAAAAAAAAAACAACTAAAAAGTAATAAAATAATTTCCTTAATTTTTGTGCCTACAAATAATCAACTTGTTCTTCTACTAATATACAATCTTTGCGTTTACCACGTCATTATTGTTACTTTTGGAGTCGGTGTCAGCCAAGGTAGGTAGGTTAGGAGGTAGGTACATCAACAAATAGGACACCGGCTTCAAAAGTAACAATAATGACGTGGTAAACGCAAAGATTGTATATTAGTAGAAGAACAAGTTGATTATTTGTAGGCACAAAAATTAAGGAAATTATTTTATTACTTTTTAGTTGTTTTTTTTAATTTGAAGTCGGTTTTAATTTTTGTTTAAAAAATTTTTATTTCTTCATTTTTAGTGATTTCAAAATTTGATAACTATTTTTATTTGTCTGAAATATGGGTAGAACTATTAAACGCGTTGCTCAGATTAAATAGCGCTGTATTAATGAGATGACCGTAGAAAGGGTTTAATTCATTTGATTCATCATTACATAACAAATGAAAAAACCGAAATGGAATTGTGTAAAACTTTATATACATGTAATTGAAAGCAATCACGGCAGATTTGCTGCTTTTCGTTAAATAATTCCATTATTATAGGTATAGAATATCACCAATATATAGATATAGAATGGATATTATGATGACCTTGAAAAACTATGATGCGCTTCCAAGGCACAGTTGGTTTTTGTTCATTTAACAACGACAAGTAATAAAATTACATGATTTTGGCATAATATTATTTACCGTATGAAGTAAGCCCAATAAAAGCTGTAAATCGTCGAGGATTCCCCTCGACTGTGTGTGGTCACCATCATCACACCTGTAATGGCGCTTATAACCCATATGGGTATAAAGTTCTCATCAATTTAAATTAATTAAGTCCAAACACAAGGTAGCTACTCTAAACTGTTGAGGAGTTCCTTTAACTGTCCTTTAGCTTCATCATCAGACCCCTAATGACAGTCACAACCCATCTAGGTGTAAAGTTCTCATCATTACAAATTAATCAAGCCCAAACACAAGGTTACTGATGTAAATCGTTGAGGAGTTCCCTCGATTGTCTTTCGGCTCCAGCATCAGATCGACTCCAGACCTTCATTAAATTGTAGTCCTTCAAAACACTTTATAAAAAATATATCAAACGCACTAGTCGCCCCTACGATTTTCAAAAGTTCCCCTCGATTTCTCTTGGATGCCATCATCAGATCCTGGTTTCCTTGTCATGGGACCATTTGGGAAGTATACCCTTTAGAACAAAAAAATAATTTTTCAAATCAGTCTAGCCATCTTCGAGAGGTAACATACATAAAAATAAAAAATAAAAAAAAAAGATTCCGACGAATTGATAACCTCCTCCTTTTTGAAGTCGGTTAATTACAAAATATATAATAATTGAGATTTTTATTAATATGAAATTCGCTGAATACTAAAAGTAGTTGGAGCATAGTTCTAATATTGTTTTATAGACGTTTCCCTGAAATATGATTTTCGTAATAACCGTTTAATGGTTGCTAATAAAGTTTTATACTCTTCAAGCTAAACAATAAAAAATAGCAATAAAGGTTGTTTGAACAACTTAGGTACAGTGCTTGTGACTAAAGATAGCAACTATTGAATCGGTAATATTTGGAAATGAATTTACAGGCTTTGTTGAATTGGTAGAATTCATTTTCATTGGTAGAATTTACCGTGGTAGCTTTTAGTAGACATTTGTTTCATCTAAGTTTGATAGGAAAACTGTCAAACGAACCGCGTGATGGTGAAAGGTCGTAACGTAACCCATGGATATAAACGAGTTCACACGAAAATACGTTTCCTGAGACGTAAGATGCCAGATCTCGGTGCCAGTACCTACTTACACTAGTATTCTGGCCTTCGTTTTTAAATACAACAGCTTTTATGGAAGAAATATTTAGGCAGTTGCATTAACAAACATATGAATATTGCTAGTGTTACTGATATGCAATTAATAAGAGGTAGTGTCATACTGCTTTGTAGCCGAATTGGGCCGGCACGACCGGGGTGGTACCTCTCTCTCACATAACACCGGCGTCAAGTGACAGCTATGTATTCGCGTTTCGTGCGGTTTGTGAGTTTCCGATGGCCCATTGTGGGGATAGGGAAAAGGAGGGTAACGCATCTACATACCTTTTGGTTGTACGAATGTCTATGGCCGTCGGTAGTTACCATAAGGCTCCGAATGCTCGGCTGTCTCCTTATGACATAAAATAAATCAACTAGAAAATCTCAGTGTTACCGGGCATAAAATATTAAAGAACGAAAAAAGCTTTTGAGCTAGTTAAATTATGATTTCAAAAGAGGTTTCAACTTAAACGTCATTTAGTAATTTAAGATCGATGATAAAAAATATTGGACGAAGCCCAGCGTCCTATTTAGTAGAGGAAAGCGGGCGGGGCCCTAATGAGCATTTAGCTCCCGCTGCATTCTGATGGGGACCCTATTTACGTAGACCCACAGTTTATTTTACATTGTAACACAGGACATGTCAGTTACAGGATCTGCCGTCGTAAAGTAATTATTTTCTTTTCGCTATAAAAGCAAATCGTTAACATTATGCGGCGTTTTATCTTGCGTGTAATTGAAATGTATTTTAAAAGCAGATTAGTTAGTTATATATTTTATTAAAAATCACATCAAAGGCTGACTAAGTGCCGTGACCTTTTTTAAATGTCAGCAGGGGCGTAGCTACTCCGGGGGCCCCGACCTACGGGGCCCTAGACGAGCGTGAGCAAAAATTAATAAAAACTTGTCACTATTGTCCATAGAGGGAGGAACTTTAGAAAAACTAAAGTTACTTTCAGCTATAAAAGATTTAATAAATCATTTTGTCGAAAAAAAAGCAAGGACGAAAGACGGAAAGGAAAAAGGAGGAATTGTTTGTAAAAATTTAGGAAAAAGTGACAGATACATAATTATGATGACTTAATATTTTTTTTAATTTTATGCAAACATTTTTTTTTCTTCTGTGAGATTTTTTTACCCTTCATAAGGGCCCCCAAACAAATTTTATACGGGGCCCCGTCGAGGCATGCTACGCCACTGAATGTCAATGTTATTTTTTAAACAAGTGGTCAATGTTGTCCATGAACATAAAAGCTCATTTGGGACCAATCCATAGCCATAGTAACTCATTCATGCGTTGCCTATCCTGAGATACAATGGTAAGTCTCGATGGCAGGAATAACACTGACCTGCCCTTCTATCTAAAACAGCAAATCGTTTTTACACGTGAAATATGGATAATGGTGATAATAATATTATGTACCTATGCAGACGAGAGCGTATAGTGCATAGCCGAGCTACGTAGTGCTCTACGATATTTATGTTTATTTTATTTTTATGGAGTAAACTCCAGTCGTCTGAGGGACATAATTAAGTGAAGTTCTTAATGAGACACATGAGAGTAATTTTTTTACGGATGAATCCTCACGAAATTATGCAACGTTTTTGTCTAAGAAGAAGGAGAGAGAGATTGAGACCGATCGAGAGAGAGAGAGAGAGAGAGAGAGAGAGATTAAGATAGAGCGAACGTTGCATCGCATCACGATTTCAAAATTAGTTTGCCAAATAAGTTTCCCTTCTGATATGTGTACTTTGTACGCATTTTATTATTTAGTAAAAATATTTTTGGATTAAACGTTAATTATGTATAACGCTTGTTCCACACTGTCGATCACTCCAAGCATGTAAATGTATGAACTTGGTAAGGGCATTAAGTTGACGTGCCGCCTAAGTGCCCTCTGATTGGCCGCGCTAAGTGAGATGACTTGGGAAATTTTCATCAACTTACCAATCTGTTTATAAAATATTTAAAGCAAAAAAAAAAAACACTTTTGTATTTATATCATCATTCTCAAACCAATTATTTATATTATTAAATAAAACACATAACACACAGTAACACAATATGTTCATGTCAAAGGGAAACATTTTGAGGTGGCGTCGGTTCCCTGAGGGACTGACAAGCTATCGAGGTGCCCTGTTTGCTCCACAGATCCGGGGCACCTCACCAAAGGTGGTATTGGTGGAACTCGCCGGGCTTTAGCTGCGTCCAATTACCATCTTTCGGGTGCGATGAGTCCCACATACCCACCTGGGGAGACCCACTCCCCCGCGGGATACCTCAAAGCATTTCCCTTTTTTATTTAAAAAAATAAAAAAGGTATTTTTTTGTGCTTTTACAGCTAAGCTATATTTAGTCTTTTATTTTTTCACACAATTTAGGTACAGATCAGTATTTAATGACTGACGATCAAATGGAGAACGATAAGCGCTCAAGCCGGAGGTTGCGGGTTCGAATCCCGCCAGGGAACTAAAATATTTTCTGTGTTCCTGGGTCATGGATGTGTATTAAATATGTGTATTATATAATAAAAATCATCAATATATGTATAGTATAAAAGTATTAAATATATATCCCGTACCCGTAACACAAATTCTTGAAGAACTTACCACGGGACCAGAATGACGTGGTGTAAAAGCTTCCATAGATATTATATTATTAATATATATATATATATATATATATATATATATATATATATATATATATATATATATTATTATAGAAGTGGAGAGGTCATTTGGGAATAGGTTAGTTTAGTCTCCAATTAGATACCGTCCATACTTTGTACATTTAGTATGTCCATACTTGGATAACATATTTATAGGTATAGATAGATACAGATAAGATGTAAATAGCGTTCGCTGGAAGATATGTATGTCCAGCTCTGAATACGCATAGACGGTAATGAAGATAGCTATAAATATTATCTAGTAATTTATATTATTATTAGTATCGCCTTAACATAAAATTCATTATTTTCATAATATGAATATTGAAGTCATAAAACTAGTCGGGTCAGGGTTCTAGTCAGATGTAAGGCAACATGAAGGACAGTGACGTCACACGACAACCTTCGAGTTAGGTCGGCGCCTGTCTAGACGGGGACAACCTTTTAAAATACATCGCTTAGTACGGGATTTGATTTACACGTAAAGGGCAATCGATGGGCTACTTTTTTGAGATAATTTCATATTTATGGATAGATTTCCACACTATGCCCCCTTTAGTCTATGCCCTAGTGCCCTGGACACTAGCACAATAGGGTCCCGATGAAAAAAAAATCATTTTGACATCTGTGAGCCTGTTTCATCATTTATAAAAACATTATTTACGATATACTATTTAACTGTTATGATACTATTTGATAACTTGGTTCAATATTAAATGTTCAAAGTGAACGACGACGTGATACATCGTTTTGCTGTGGATTGACTGGTAATAAAAATAAGTTTTTTTTAAACATTTTTGAATCAAAAACCAAAAACCTTTTTAGTAGAACAGCGTCCATAGCCACGGGAGGAGCTCCCATATTGAGGATATTGGAGCTCCTCCCGTGAATATGGACGCTGTTTAACGCATGTAAAATATACGAAACGATAAAAACATGTAACGATAAAATCCGTAAAAGTTATGTTTCCTTATAATGAGTGAGAATCTAGTAATTATTTAACTTCCAAAAACTCTATACAGCTTCCAAAAACTAATCATTTATACTTTTAAAACAATCATTAAAACATTTATAAAATTGGATCACTTTTCGGTCATCTAGATCGTATAAAGTAGTGAAACCAATTACCGTTGCCCGCAATTTCGCCCGCCTTAACATACATTTACAATCGTATCCAGTTTGAGGGCCATTTTTTCTATGTTAGTTTGATAGGAAAACTGGCAATCGTGTCACCTGATGGTAAATGGTCGACGTCGCCCATGAACATAAACTAGTTTACCTGGAACGAGCCCAGGCAACTCATTTATGTGTTGCCTATCCTGAGACATAAGATTACACTGTACTACTTACACATAAGACAGTTATTACACTGCCTGTCTTGCCCCTCTCTCCGAAACACAGCAAAGCTGTTTCACGGGAGAAACAAGCAAGATGGTGGTACCCATGCAGCCGGGAGCGCGGCACAGCGCTTCCCTTCCACCGGTAAATTTCTGTTTGGACTTATATATCTCTTGCCTTATGACTATAATTTTAATCCTCTATCAAGTGCTTATTTGTAGCCAAAGGGTTTTTCCATGACGTTCTAAATTGAGCTCAAAGCAGACGTTCTGCCACGTTTCAGCCTAGTTATTCTTAGAAAAAGAAAAGTATTGTCTTACGAAGATTGTAAGAAACATCTTATCTTTAGTCCGCCTGTGTTTCGAGTCAACGTTTTCATTTACCGAGTCTGAAACGCTCAGTCTCAGATGTAATGTCTTTTGGTCTCCGCGACGTGTCTAGACATGCCAGCCTTGAAACGGGGGAGGGGGGATTTAGGGTTGGCGATTATACAAAAGTGTCTGCTATTTATTGTTTATTTCATTATTTAGTGTTTTATTTAGTAGTTATGAAGTTAACATTTGACAGATTTACCGATACCACCATCGGCTTGTTTTTCACGTGAAACAGCTTTGCTGTGTTTCGGAGGGAAGTAGTTAAAAATAAGTATGTAACAAGACATAGTTTGTGTTATATAAATATGTGTGAGACTTGGTGATAAAAAAAGAATTTCCTTCTTAGGAATTTGGCGGAAGTGAAAGTCTAATTTTAAGCTAAAGAAAGTATGCACAAAATATGCACAATCCTAAAATTCTCTTTCTCCTTTTTAATAACTGCCAAGACGACCTACACATTGCCATTCTCATCCGCTAAGACCTTTTTTTTCTTTAACGCCGGGAAATGCTCTGAGGCATCCCGCGGGGGAGTGGGCTTCCCCACGCGGGTATGTGGGATGCTGCGCCCGAAAGCTGGTAATTGGACGCAGCTCTACCCACTAAAACCCGGCGAGTGCTACCAATGCCGCCTTTGATGAGGTGCCCCCGATCTAATAAACAAACAGGGCACCTCGACGGCTAGTCAGTCCCCCAAGGGGCCGACGCCACCCCCACAGAGGGGTTGTCCCGCACCACAGAACAACTCCTCCCAAACGTCGAGACAGTGCAATGGGGTGAGGTTCCCGTCTTCGCTCCTTGCCCCCTGCTCTTTTGCCGCCTCTTCTTATAAGAGGGATAAAAAGAGCCCCCTCGGCTCAATTAGTTTCGCCCAACGCGCAACGGCTCACCCTAGGCTACTAAGCCCCACCGCCAGGCCTGAACCATGGTGGGGCTCATCCACTAAGACCTCGTATAGTGCAATTTAATACAGCTGCACATCCATTTCTTTTGACAGTCAATTCAAATATTAGAAATACCCCTAAGGTTTTAATACTTTCAGTTCCTCAAAAGAGGTTTAACTGTTAAACAGTGAAACTTCATTGGATTCAAAGAGAATTCGGGATTTGAATAAAATGTATGATTTGAAACGTTATGCATTCTCCGTTCCCTCATTATACATATAAATTTTATATAGGTTGGTGGGTCACGGAGTAGATATTTACTGACAAACTGTGTCAGGGTTTACTTATATAGATTGCATCTATTGTCCTAGATGACATCATTCGAGTTGAGTTTGTGGGACGTATATTCTTGCTCTATTTTTTTCTTTCAAAATCTATTATTTTTATTGATAATATGAAAAAATTTACAGCGCGCTTGGATTCTTTGTGAGTACACTCAGAGACATAATTATAGCATATATTGTAATTTACGTGTAAAGAAAGTAAGGGCAGGCACAGCGATATTTCACCACGACATTTTTATTCGCGCAGAAATAAATCGCACGGTTTCGCGATCAATTTGCAACAAATCTTCCCGCGCTTTTTTTTTTCGCCAGTGTGGCTACGTCCTTTAAATTCAATATGTTACAGAATTTCGGAAAAAATCGCGCGGTGATAAATGGTTGTGTGGACAAGGCCTAATTCAACAGTCCATAAATCATTATCATTCGCCCGTACTCCTTTTTTAGCAAATGTATAGTAATTAATTAATCTGCTATTCGCGGCCAATTAACTACAGCTACAGTAAATATTGTAGAACTTCCTAAATAAATAATTATATTATAAGCACCTCTCTTATATTTTCATTTATTTCTTTATACTGTACTCTTCCTTTAGAACTCTCCAATTTGTCCTTTTCTTTTTTTGTCATGTTTGTTTGAAATAATGAATAATCGCGTGATTGTATAACGTTATGTTGAAATTGAGCATTTCGGTACTAAAATTCTATTTGTTTGATAACTAATAAAGCGAGGTAATCGTTTGTTTCAAAGCTTAGCTCCTAGTAAGAGTCGCCTTATTTGAGATGTTATTTTTTTGTTACATTTAGTATATGTATGTAGTAGTATTACATACATGAATACGAAAGAAAGAACAGCTAAGTTCGATATTTATGAGTATGTATCTTATAGTATGTAAACATTAGAACAACTTCTTCAGTATATCATCATACTCTGTTGCTGTATCCATTCAAGTCAAAAATCACGCTATATATAATAAGGTGCGTTATTCAAAAGAATTTTACAATTTTTTTTGGCCACCTGATGGTAAGTGGCTGACGTCACCTGTGAACATAACCTTGTTTACCTGAAACTAGGCCCTTCACCTCATCCATATTGCCTATCCACATAAGATGTTCAGTCTCGGTGCCAGTAATTACACTGCCTGTCTTGCCCTTCTCTCCGAAATACAGCAAAGCTGTTTCACGGGAGAAATAAGCAGGATGGTGGTATTCATAAAGCCGGGAGCGCGGCACAGCGTATCCCTTTCACCGTGTATAAGTTGCATTGGGTCCGAGATAAGCAGGCTTTTGTGCTTTCAGTCTAATCGCTAAGGCTGTAGCTAACAAGCCCGAAATTACCATACTAAACCCGTTATCACCAAATCTTTAGTAAAACATAAAAATTATGACTTCATAACCGACACGTTTTTAATTTAATAGAAATTATTGGCTGCCGGACGCAATTAAACGCCTCATTAACGCCAATACTAAGATCATTATCAACCGTATGCACCCTTGAGTGCAAACCGAAGGTTGCGTGGTGCATTGACACCGGCAAACCGCCCAAATACGGAAGAAGCCTTGAATAAACATTGTAGTCGCTGGGCGGGGTCTTCCACTAGAGCCGGGTTATAGGGTAGTATTCGGCAACAGGTGGTATGCGCGTTACGTAAGCCGGCGGCGCGCGCAACTCATTCAGCCAAGTAGTACGAATATCGATTCGGTGTACGCCGCCCATCGATCCACTCAACCTTTTAAACTATTCCTTCTTGGATTGTCTCGACTGTGGAATATTTGAAATGAGAATTTCCCATAGACTTGACAGTATAAGCTTACCACGTATGTTCATACAACTGCTTATATTTTTTAAATTAAAAATGGCGGCAAAAGTGGCGTCTTTGAGAGTGCATCAATAGGGTGATATCTGAATTTCAGAGGAGGCGTATGCTAGTTTGATACATTTTTTTTAAATATTTTTTCTGATTCGTTATCTGTCGATAGCTTTAAACTTCACGCATATTTTAATTATTTATATTTGTAAGGGATGTAAAGAATTTTAGGCAGAATTAAATACTGATAATAATCTTTCGTAATTAAAAATTAAATCAATCTATAAAGTATAAAAAAAATACTAGTAATTTTTGTCTGAACGGGAAAAAGGCGAGAATGAAGGCTTTAATCGTTTTATCGTCGAGAGAAACCTTATAAATGTATAAACATTTAATAAAAGTACGTATTTGATAAAATAAAGTTACGCTATGATTTGGTTTATGGTTTCGTTCGTGTTACATACGGGTCAGCATTGGTATGACGACCTAAATATTATGTTCAGTAGATAATGTCGACCTTACCTATATAATGAGGGCTATTCTATACAGGATTTTTTAATGTTATATTTCTTACTTTTATATTATCATAATTTATTTAGATTGTCTTCAAGTCATGTATTAAAAATTAAATCAAATTTATTTCGTTGTTAGGGTTCCGTAACCAAAGGGTGCCAAACGGGACTCTATTACTAAGTCTTCGCTGTCTGTCCGTCCATCTGTCACCAGGCTGTATCTCATGAACTGTGATAGCCAGATGTTTGAAATTTTCACATTTCAATTTAGGTGTACACTATGAATATGACGTGAAACATCAATCAAAAGTGTATCTAGAGTGTTCCTAGTCTGGAAATGAAAACCGGCTAAGTGCTGTAGTCAGACTCGCGCACGAAGGGTTCCGTAGTCTTACATAATATACAACATATTTAACAAAAAATATGGTTTATGTTTATGAAATTATATATTTTTTATATTTGAGTTGATTGAATGAAAGGTAAATTGCGGTTTACGATTTATAACGTACTAAAAAAAAAACTACTCACTAACTACTAGATCTCGTTCAAACCAATTTTCGGTGCAAGTTTGCATGGTAATGTAGGTACATCATATATTTTTTTTAGTTTTATCATTCTCTTATTTTAGAAGTTACAGGGGGGGACACACACATTTCACCACTTTGGAATTGTCTCTCGCGCAAATTTATTGTTTTTTTTTTTACTTTTGTGTAAATACTTAATGCGGTTCATAGAATATATCTACTTACCTAGTTTCAACAGTTTAGTTCTTATAGTTTCGGAAAAAAGTGGCTGTGACATACGGATGGACAGACAGACAGACATGACGAATCTATAAGGGTTCCGTTTTTTGCCATTTGGCTACGGATCGCTAAAAATTGTGATCAAGAGAACTCTTCTGAATATTCCTAAGCTAATCAAAATCATCTGTTTGTTAATTAACGTAAGATAATTAACCTTGGGACACAATAGTTACTCATTAAAGGATTTCTATTAGCGATACAGCTGCTGTACCCTATTTTCTATCTTATCACTATAATTAAATTCAGTCTGTTACATGTGATGTATACAGTTGTATTGTGAAGTAATTTAGTAATTCATCATCATCAGCATCGACCCTTAAATGTCCCACTGCTGGGTCTCCACCTCGAAATCAGGCGAGGAGGCTGTTGGGCATAGTTCACCTATGCGCTTACCCAATGCGGGGTGGTGAACTTCACACAGCTTTTAAGCCTTTTTAAAACATGCTTTCACAATATTTCTTTCATCGGCGAGTAAGCAATGATTTTCATGTATTGCGCGAGGAAGTTTAGGAAAATAGGTTCTTCACTGGCAAGCAAGCGATGTTCTCATATTCAGGTGCGCGGGGAAATTGTCTACTGCTGATATCTTCGTCTTCGTCGTTCCTTCATTGCTGAGGATCGTGATCGCATATGATCTTCCACTGCATACGGTCATGGGTCAAGTGGACTGCCCGGTGCAAATTGCCCTCCACTTTGATCTTCACAGCATCGGACATAATGTGACCGAAGAATGCCCAGAACCCTTCCTCGGCATAATGTAGTGACATAACCTTTAATAAAAACTAGAAGGTCAGGTCCTCGTCACTTGCATACAAATATAATTATCATCAACAGTATTCCATCCATTGCTAGGCCTAGAGATAATAAGTAAATAGTTTAAAAAAAAACTAAAAAAATACCCTAAATCGCTAATCCTGAATATCCTAGTAAGTATAACGGGTCAAACTGCTTAAAATATTGAATTGTCATTGGTCCTTAATAAGTATGCCAAATTTCAAGTCGATCTGACGTTTTGAAGGGGGTCAAAATCATGTTCAAAGATTCCGTTACATACTAACATATATACGTCATACATACGTAAGCTAATAAAAGCGTACATATAAGTAAAAATAAAGAGACTTAAGGTGCAGTAATCGTCAAATTAGAGTGGCTACTGAACAGAAATATGAATCCTATTTGGAGGTCAATTATCCTGTTATTGCGACTACCAGCTTATTATTATTATTCCATTTAAAAAGTTCAAAAGCAATATGACCTCATTTCGATAATATCGCAGTCATGATATCGTGTGCATTGGAAAAATTGAAAATCCGCAATAGTATCCGAAGTCATCGTTTTGCGATAAGATTCAGTAAGTTGTCAATATTTAATGATAAGAGAAAATCATTCCCTTATTTTTGTGCAAATGAAAGAAGCGTGATAATTTGAGTTAAGTAAAAATTTAAATATTATTGGTATATAAATAAACTCATGTTATTTATATGAATACATAGATCTACGACACTGTTTATTACGTATAGACCATTTATATATCTTATTTGCTCTACGTGATTCGAACACGACAGATATTCTTTCTTATAAATAACAAGCGATCCGTCCCGGCTTCGCATGGGTAAAAATTATATACTGTGTTTTCAAATTGTTGCAGTAGTTTCGGAGCCTATTCCATGCAAACAAATAAATTTTTCCCCTTTATAATAGCGAGCCGCGTGGCAATTTATTTTTTGACATTGACTCCCTTCCCGCACGTGACGACAGAAATGGAGCGCCTACGTCGCGGATAGCTCAGTCGCCCACGTCGCACTGAAAGCACTTTTAAAGCTTTAAAACATTGGTCCGTTTACCGCGGGATGCCTTGCCTAAAAAAAAAGCGTAAAAATTATTAGACTTTATATATATACAGTTTATTCAAATTGTTCAAAGTATCAATAGTAGGGTAATCTCTAGTTTCTCGCAAACGCATATTGCACTGTAAGGGACATATCAATCCAGAGGCCACATTGTTTCTGTGGGAGGAGGGAAAATGACGCATACTCAAGCTAGCAGAGCTATTGTGTATGGGATTTTATTACAAGCGTACCTACCGGGGGGATACCGTGTTTCAATACATCGGATTGTTCTAGAGAGGTCTAGAAAAATACAAGTGCCAGTCTAATTTGCGCGCGAAAGGTTTCATAAAAAAGTTTTTTCTAAATGTAATACTTTTAAAAAGACATATAACGTGTTGGTCGACCATAAACCAGGTGGGAAGACGATTTCCGTGCAGTAGCCGTTCCGTATTGGATGCGAGTGGCCAGGGATCGGCCTGTCGTCTGGCGTTCATTAAAAGAGGACTATGTTCAGCAGTGGATGGATAAAGGCTGATGATGATGATGTTACAAAGACATTCCCCGTTTTCAGTTTTTTTTTACACTTATGTTGTGAGGTCTAGCTTCATGCCTTTCATGATTTTATGTCAATGTGAAGTACCCTGGATTTGATTTGGATAGACCTAAAACAGTAATGCCTTGCCTTGCCTTGCCGGAAAATAATGTTTTTAAATGTGAATTAAGACAGAAATACTACCTTTTTTTTTTCTTTAACGCCGGGAAATGCTCTCAGGCATCCCGCGGGGGAGTGGGTCTCCCCACGCGGGTATGTGGGACTCGCTGCGCCCGACAGCTGGTAAATGGACGCAGCTCTACCCACTAAAACCCGGCGAGTGCTACCAATGCCGCCTTTGGTGAGGTGCCCCGGATCTAGAAAACAAACAGGGCACCTTGACGGCTAGTCAGTCCCGCAAGGGACCGACGCCACCTCCACAGAGGGGTTGTCCCGCACCACAGGACAAACCCTCCCAACGTCGGGACAGTAAAATGGGGTGAGGTTCCCATCCTCACCCCTTGCCCCCTGCTCTTTTGTCCCCTCTTCTTATAAGAGGAGTACAAAGAGCCCTCTCGGCCCAATTAGCTTCGCCCAAGGAGCACCGCTCACCCTAGGTTACTGAGCCCCACCGCCACGACAAGGTCTGAACCATGGTGGGGACAGAAATACTAATGTGCCAAACGTCAGTCAAGGAAATGATTAAATTGGGATTCAAACCCGCGACACCCTAACCATTTATATCTATTTAATTAATCTTGTCTCGTTATCGGGCGGCTCATTTTCATTATCCACAGATATATTTCACTGTCACAGCGAGATAAACTTTTTATTATCGTGTAACATTGCCTCTTCAACAATTTACAGTACTTAACTTACATTAGTATTTAGTAATAGAAATATTGACTTTGTTAAGATTTTTTCATTCTTTTTATGAAATAATTAAAAAACTGGGAAGCCCATACATTGCTGTACACGTTACAATCTTAATAATCCGCTATAAAATCCGTAAAAATATAATATTTATAGTAATCAGGCAAAATAGAAGGGATGGGAAGGGGACAATTCGGCTGCAACGCAGCAGAATTAAGTACACTAGATAATTATAGTCTATAGTATATTTATGCAGCACTAGTAGACCTGTAAAAACATTTTGTAGTGGATTAGTAGTAGTTAGTATAAACTATTTCCGAATCTACATGAACACACGGAAATATTTTCATCACGGAAATCGGTCCAGCCGATGGAGCAGTTGAACAAACACACGAACACGAAGATTTTTATATATAGAGATTGCCCACGCTAGTCCAGACATGGCTATATTCAGATAACCTATAATGCCAGAGAATGTCTATTTTGATATCTCAAAAATAGATAGGTCTTCAAAAATAATATTGAGGTTTCTAATACCATTTTATTCTAAACTGAATAGTTTGCGCGAGAGACACTTCCAAAGTGGAAAAATGTGTGTCCCACCCCTGTAACTTCTAAAATAAGAAAATAATAAAACTAAAAAAATATATGATGTACATTACCATGTAAACTTCCACCGAAAATTGGTTTGAACTCTAAGTAAGTAAGTAGTAAGTAGTTTTTTTCATACGTCATAAATCGTAAACCGCAATTTACCTTTCATGCAATCAACTCAAATATATAAAAATACATTGAATTCCATAAACATAAACCTTAATTTTTGTTAAAGTGTCTAATGTTGTATATTATGTAATGGTACGGAACCCTTTGTGCGCGAGTCCGACTAGCACTTGGCCGGTTTTTTGGCTCACTTTGGCATTTATATTATTAAAGTATGACAACGCTTGACCTATGGCAATTTCACGTTATAGGTCACGCAGTGATATAATATCATTTTCAAAGAGATACCTAACATAGAAATACGTAGTTTGGTGAACCTCATAATTTAATATACACACAAACACGCGTACTCAAAAACAGGAAATTCTGTTATTACCGTTACAAGTTTATTTCATGTACGCTTTTGTTTCTTTACTATAAGACCTTTTTTGGGACGATATAAGTGAAAGTTCTCTATAAATATTTTATCGCGGCTATTTAGATTTTTACATTCCTGAAGTTTAGGATACTTTACAAAAATCATGGTTTGTAATCGTGGTTGCTGTGTAGTGATTATAAAATCTTAATAAACTGCAATAAAATTCGGAAAAACTTGATTCATTATAATGCTAGGAATTTACGTAAACATTAGAAAACAATATTTAAATGGGCCGAGCTGAAGTCAAAACTACGCTGAGACATATTCACAGGAATGTCTGACCCGATCGCTGGCATTCAAATCAATTGTCGATCGAGATTGAAACCTGATTTCTCTCGGTGCTTTGAACGTTAGCTATTCTATTGAAGGGTGTAAATTCACCTTTCAATGATCAAATCAATCAAATCAAATTTTCTTTTTCATCAATCTTGACAGAGTGTATAAGTACATTCCAAGGCAATTCTTAGTGTTATCTGATTAGTATCTGTCTCTAAAGGTAGTTTTTTTAATGTCAGTTGGATAGGCAAACTGGCAAACGTACCACCTGATGGTAAGTGGTCGACGTCACCCATGAACATAAATTAGTATACCTGGAACGAGTCCAGGTAACTCATTTATATGTTGCCCATCCTGAGACATAAGATGTTAAGTCTCGGTGCCAGTAATTACACTGCCTGTCTTGCCCTTCTCTCCGAAACACAGCAAAGCTGTTTTACGGGAGAAACAAGCAAGATGGTGTTACCAATGCAGCCGGGAGCGCGGCACAGCGCTTCCCTCCCACCGGTAGTTTCGTATGGATAAATTTACCTGGTTAATTTTAAAATAATAGGTCATAATTATTTTATAATATAAAAATTATGAAAGATGTGTATTGTGAAGTTCACCGACCTGCACTGAGCTAACGAATTTTGTCACTTGTGTGTAGAACCTGGCGTGATTTCCATAAGTAGTTCTAGTTCACAGTATTAGAACGTATAAGAGGAGACATAAGTTTTAAAACGAATGATTTGGTCTCAAACTTCAACACGTATTCAACACGTATTAGAACTATTTTTGCTATGTATTCTATTATTGCTATTATAATTTGATAACCACACGAACGTAGTTAATTATAATAATTTGATCTATAAAACCACGCAGTTTAATGAACAATATCATAAAATGTCAATTACCATTACTTGAGTTAAAACTAGTATATAACCTGCTTCAATGATTGGGCTGTTAAATGCAGATATATTGTTTTAAATCTGATAATAAGGTCCAGATATAAACGCGTCCAAATATACAAACTCAACTCTCTTCTCAATTTCAGCTTTATAACATTTTCATCATGATAATTATCAGCCCTTAGCCTTGCAGTTCTGGACACAGGCCCTCTATTAACCACTGCGCAGGCAGACCTTCTGTGAGGTAGTAATGTCGCAGAAGGATGAGGCGGTGCAGAAGAGATCCGCCGCTCGCGCGTTAGGTACCCTGTCTATAATGCACCCTCTGTATGAGGCACCCTTATGTGTTCAGGGTGCCTTAAGCGGAGTAGGAGGAGGGGATATTACCCCCTTGCCTCCAGAGGAGAGTGCCGGCACGCCGTCAAGGCCCAATGCAGACGTCGCTGTACCCGCGACGGGCCGACCAGACGACGAAAATAACACCACTGGGCTTTTAGTTAGGGTGAGAGTCCCACATAACCTCCGGGCTCTTCCAGGCCCGGGGTATCACTATGATTTCCCCAGCGAAATTAAAAAAAAACACTACGCAGAGGACGTCGTCCTATCTATAGTAGTTCGGGAGGTCGACCCACCCTCCGTCTTCTCGAACATGGCCTCCACTGCATAATTGGATTAGTACATACATATATTATGTTTCTTAAATTATTTTTTTCGGACATCATACCTTATTAATTAAATAGTTTGATGATGATGATGATGATGAATTTCATGTATAAATGATCCTAAAGCGTCATATTTGCCGGGTATGTTTGCACGTGCGTTTGTTTATTTGGTTAGCCCTCCGCCGCAACGCTTAGAACGATTTTAATTACAACGCCATGTTGGAATCCGTACGCTACTTACACCCATGTATTTGTTTGTTTCCTTCCTTCCAATAGCTAATATTCGAGATTGAAACCGCGGGACATATTAGGTACTCTATTTGATCTCAAAGATATTAATAAAAGCCCAAATAGATTGATAAGAAACTAACGATATATAAACCTTAATTCAAGCGACGAAGCAGAATTAAAATTAAATTATTGTTACGCGATACGCGAAAAAAGTACCTATACTTGATTGTCTTGTGATTTAATTTAATCGTTTCTGTGTTATTAAACTATAATGTTTTATTGGTTTAATGCATTCGAACTAACTGATTTTTAACCGACTTCAACAAAAAGGAGGAGGTTCTCAATTCAGCCGGTATTTTTTAAATGTATGTACACCGATTTCTCCGTCAATTGTGGACCGATTTCAAAATTCTTTTTTTGTATGAAAGGGTATATACTTGCCAAATGGTCGCATAATAAGGAAACCAGGATCTGATGATAGCATCCCAGAGAAATCGAAGGGAACTCTCGAAATTCGTAGGAGCCTAGTCGCACTTAATATTTTTTTAAATGAGCATTTTAAAGCACTACAATTTAATGAAGGTCTAGAGTCGATCTGATGATCTGGAGCTGGAAGACAGTCGAGGGAATTCCTTGACGATTTACTTCAGTAACCTTGTGTTTGGGCTTGATTAATTTGTATTGATGAGAACTTTACACCTAGATGGGTTGTGACTGTGATTGGGGGTCTGATGATGAAGACGAAGCTCAGTTAAGGGAATTCCTAAATAGTTAACAGCCAAGGTACCTACTTCGGTACCTACAGCAGCAAATACGACACCGGTGACGGACGACGGTGACGTATTTGTTGCTGTACTTGATCTACTACCTATTTTACTTAGCTGACACTGACTCCAAAAAACAATAATGACGTGGTAAACGCAAAAATTGTACATTAGTAGAATTACAAGATGATTATTAGTTGTAGACACAAAAATTAAAGAAACGCAATTATTTTATTACTTTTTTAGTTAAGTATTTTATTTTTTGAAGTCGGCTATAATTTTTGTTTAACTTAAAAGCTGCATGAGGGATCGTACACCTTGATTTGAGGATTTTTATTCCAATTGAAGTGGAATGCTATTCCATGCAGGATATCATGGTTTTTTTTTATTTAACACCGGTAAATGCTCTAAGGCATCCCGCGGGGGAATGGGTCTCCCCACGCGGGTATGTGGGACTCGCTGCGCCCGACAGCTGGTAAGTGGACGCAGCTCTGCCCACTAAAACCCGGCACCTCGACCGCTAGTCCGTCCCGCGAGAGACCGACGCCACCTCCACAGAGAGGTTGTCCTGCACCAAAGAACAACCCCTTTCAAGGTCGGGACAGTATAATGGGGTGAGGTTCCCATCCTCACCCCTTGCCCCCTGCTCTTTCGTCCCCTATTCTTATAAGAGGCGTACAAAGAGCCCCCTTGGCTCAATTAGCTTCGCCCAAGGTGCTGGGCTCACCTTAGGCTACTGAACCCCACCGCCACGACAAGGCTTGAACCGTGGTGGGGGATATCATGGTTTCGTTATCCACTACGAGCAAAAATTTTATAAATAATTGTCATCGCGAGCTAGTGAGTTATTACCTAAAATAAATTACAGCCAGCCATAACAAAAGCTTCTACGAGCTTACTTTAAACCAGTGTCACTGTTTATAATATTGCATACCCGACTCGACGGCGAAGCAAAAAGGAGAGTTATGATTTTGACCGGTATGTATGTTTGTATGTATGTATGTATGTTTTGATGACCTCTGTGGCTCAGTGGTTAGCGCGTTGGCGCTCAAGCCGGAGGTTGAGGGTTCAAATCCCGCCAGAGAACAAAAAAAAAGTTTTCTGTGTTCCTGAGTCATGGATGTATATTAAATATGTGTATTATATAGATTTGATAATGTTAGACTACTGATAACATGGTCACTTGTTACGACACATTTTCTAAGCACATGCTTATAATCAAAAATAAAAAAAATAAAAAAATAAAAAAGAAAAAAAGTAATCAATATAGGTATATAGGTAGGTAAACCTATATAGGTATCAGATGGTGACGATGGATGATTTCTCTATGTGATAGGGTTACCCCACACAGTGTATACACACCGTTAATTGTGCTCATAAAGATCGTAGACTTTACGCAAGGTGCCTGTAACAAAGGGTCGAATATAAGGCATCAAATTAATTGTAGTATTGATGCGTGAAAAATGAAGAAGATTATAAAATTGAAAATTGGTATCTAAACACGGAAATTATGTTTATCTATTTTAATTATTATTCCATGAAATTTACCGGTGGGAGGGAAGCGCTGTGCCGCGCTCCCGGCTGCATGGGTACCACCATCTTGCTTGTTTCTCCCGTCAAACAGTTTTGTTGTGTTTCGGAGAGAAGGGCAAGACAGGCAGTGTAATTACTGGCACCGAGACTTAACATCTTATGTCTCAGGATAGGCAAACATAGATGAGTTGCTTGGACTCGTCCTAGGTATACTAGTTTATGTTCATGGGCGACGTCGACCACTAACCATCAGGTGGTACGTTTGCCAGTTTGCCTATCCAACTAACATAAAAAAATGTAGTTTAAATGATGAAAATAACTAAGTTAATTTAAACTCTTTGATCTAAGTTGTGTGAAAAATTACAGTAAACGTTGATCCATATCAAGTGGCAAAATCGTCTACGACTGTTTTTTCCAGCGCTTTATATATGTCGAGATCGTCCAGTAACCTCTGCGCCATTCGGAATCTTGCAACTGCAGTACACTGACCTCGTGCGTACGAGAGAGAAGGACGGCTGAAAGTAGGTCAGGGCCCCCCTCACACGGGGTGTGGGCCCACTCCACAACTCAACCTCGATCGACCGCCAAATTCTAACGCATTCCCATACATGAAATATATTTTTGTCAAAGACTTAAACAAGAATTTACATTTTTACATTCTTTTAGCTTTTACAAGAGCATTTATTGTCCTAATCCTAAAATATATTCGGCTTTTGTAAACGTAGTCCTCTTGTATCTTTCTATACGCTCTCTTGTATGTTTTAGTAAAAGGTATTAGGACGGGTACCTACCTACCTACTTATTTTATAAGTATTTCAAGTATCCTTATTAGACTACTGCTAAGAGTTTGCGTGTTTGAATCCCCATAAAGTTCATGGACAAATAGATATTAAGTATAATAGACATGTAAACAAATAAATAAAATTTCAGTCTGTTTGTGATTTCAAATTAACAGCCATCAAAAACTCAAAAAAAGACAATTTCTTAAAAAAATTGTAGGTTGTATGTCTCTCTGTCTGTCTATTTGTTCCGGCTAATCTCTGAAACGGCTGTCCCGATTTTGACGGGTCATTCACTGACAGATAGCTGATATTGTAAGGAGTAACTAAGGCTACAAAAATAATCATCATCAAACCGGATACGGTTTTAAATCTAAGTTAACGCTGGCGAAGCTGCGAGCACCAGCTAGTATATAGTATTTTTAATTATACTGAAAAACTGGATCATGAAAACCTATGAACCACTGTCACAGTGTTTCATAGGTTCATCACCAACATCATCACCAAGCTACCAAGTTACCAAAATTTACGAAGAAAATTTAAACGTTAAAATGAATAACTACTTTTGTACCAAATGTAGGGTACAGATCTAGAAGTGTTGACCTGTCTAGAGTCCTTAGGGCTTTAATTTAATGAACTGTATAAATATCCACCTGTACCGTTAAGCCATTATAAAAGAACAAAATTGCAAATGCCTCTCATATGTTTTCTGAGCATTTTTCATTGTGAGAAAAGCTTTGTGCACGCTTTTTTGTGAACTATCCTTTCTGTTATGCTTTGTAATGGGAATATTTTTTATAAGCTTGCATGTTTTAGTATAGCGTCTGTTGTTGATTATTTGTATTTTAATGAAACGTTTACTTTATTTTAATGTATATTAGCAAAACCTTTTAATGATTTTATATTTAAAATTTACGAATTTAATGTGTTATTGCTTTAAAATACACTTTTTACTTTATAATAGTATCATAATATTTTTTATTACTAGCGTTTTTATCACTACATAGTATAAAACAAAGTCGCTTTCTCTGTCCCTATGTCCCTATGTCCCTTTGTATGCTTAAATCTTTGAAACTACGCAACGGATTTTGATGCGGTTTTTTTATTAGATAGAGTGATTCAAGAGAAAGGTTTATATGCATAATAACATCCATTAAATAGTGGAGAAATACTGTTATTTTTGAGGTTTCAAAAGTGATGTCGTAAATAAACACATTTTTGGCACTTACATTGCAAACGCTGGATGAACACTAACAGATAGATCAAAATTATGTACTACATTATTGTACACCTTAAAAAGATCTACAAAAAAGTCCGCAATAGCATGTGTATATCTCTTAAGGATAACATACTATATCCATTTTAATACTTAAAAAATGGGCAATTATAAAACGGTAGTTGGAAAGCTATTTACACAAATGTGGTATTAATCCTTATCATTTTAAATATGTTAGTTAGCTTGAGCATTTCATGAAGTATGTTTTTCCCGTTTACACCATGCAAATGAAATGCATATCTTAGAAGATATAGCAAAATCAAAATAATGCGACACCGTGATTTCGAACGAGCCGCGCGAGCCGGGCGCTCCGTGATGCCGCGCCTCGCGCCCGAGCCGGGCCGAGCCCCGGTTCCGAAAGTTAGGATAATAATTATTATTGTATCAATGTAATATGGCAGAATTGTGTATCCTAAATATGCCTACTGAAAAGTCCGCGATGACATAATATGTCTATATTATGTTAAATATAACCTATATCCATTTTAATACTTTAAAAAATGGCAATCTTAAAGCGGTAATGTAAAAGTTATTTACAAAAATACGGTATTAATCACTTCATATTATAAAATAAAGTCCTACGCCCGTCCATAGATAAATAATCATCATCAATCCGTGTACGGCTGTACATCTAAGTTAACGCGGGCGAAGCTGCGGGCAACAGCTAGTAATAAATAAAGATTATCGAAGTGATGCATTACACACAGCTTGGTGAATATTTTTTGTAGAATAATATAAATATGATAAATATTTTTTTTAGAGCTTTGATCATAATCATTGATTTACGACCGGTAAATTACATTAACTTTAATGCTTAAGAATGTCTTTTAAAATTAAATATGCAACGTGTTATTAATAAAGAAATAAATTCATGGTAAAAAAAAACTTTTTAACCAAGCTTTCATATTTTAACTGCCGTATAGAGAAAATAAACTATAAATTAAATCAAAACAATCAATTTAGTACATGTTTTTTACAATATATTAAATTGCTTGTCGCAATATTTACCCGTGTACTAACGAGTCTTGCTTGACATGCTCATTACAAGTAATTCTATCAAACAAAGTGCTTCCTATAAAATATATAAATTGGTGCCTGTGAACAAATATTCGCCCTGGATCGAAAAATTTTATTCGCTGGTTATACGGACTCCTGTGAGAGATTTCGCTACATATATAAGCGAGTAGTCTGGTTAAGGATCTTTGGACGCTTTCGACTTGCTGTAAGTGTACCGCGTTGATATGGGTACCATACAGAGCTTGCATATTCCAAATGGCTCCGGAATAAGGTGTTTGCAAACCAATGATGTTAACGCCTATCTCGCCAAATTAAACAAGTCAAAGTATAAAGTTGACCAAGGCATACTTTTGTAAAATTCAGTTGTTAATGACTTCAGAAAATATACTATTTCTTTCTTACTTTCTGAAACTAATAATATTTTGTAACGTTTTATTATTTTCCGTATTCTTCTCTATCATATTCGTATTCTTCTGTGCACCTATATCGTATGCATAATAGAACTTGTCAGCCATCTTGGAGGTTACGCAATATTTTGGATTGAATATGACGCCATGTGAGTTTTCGTATTCTCCTCAGCAAGATCTTTTATTAATTGATAATCGTTTGATACCTATATTGTATGAAAGCAAAAAAAACTTGGTTCGCCATCTTTGAAGTCCGCCATATTAGATTTAGAGTGACGTCACACAGGTAATCATGCATTGTCATCCAAACTAAACGTGTATGCAAAATTTCAGCTCAATCGGTCAAAGATAATGCCTGCTTCAAATTTGAGTTGTAAGTTTCCATCCGGACAAACATTAATACATTGCAAGTTAAAAAATAAATAAATAAAAAAGCTTTTAAAAAGAAAATATAAAATATGAAGTCATAAAAAATATTTTTAAAAATAAACGTCATGGAAACTTATTAAAATATGAATATACGAAGTTTATAAACCTGCATTATTCCTCGAGAAAATAGTTTTGCTGTGTTCTACATAACTAGTTTTCTAGATAGATTCCAATGAACCCACTTCATTGGAATCTATCTAGAAAGCAGGCTAAACAAGCAATGACCAATCTTAATTAACTAAGATGTCGTGCTGTTGGTGTACCTATTATTGATAAATAAATTAATAAAGAACCATAGCCAGGTGGACAAACGCCTCTTTGCTTATCTGGGGGTGTGGCAGTGCCCCCGCCAATACTTTACGGTCACTTATAGACCTCCAGGTTTCATAGACTTTGTTAGTTTTTAAAAACGAGTTGGTTAGGTTAGCTAAAACAGGTAATCGAGCCGCCTTTCAAGCCTTGTCGTGGCAGTGGGGCTCAGTAGCTTAAGTAGAACCCAGTACTTTGTACCCCTCTTATAAGAAGAGGGGACAAAAAAGCACCCTTGTACCCCAAGGGGCTAGGATGGGAACTGCACCCCATTGCACTGTCCCGACGTTGGGGGGTGGGGGGTTATTCTGTGGTGCGGGACAACCCCTCTGTGGAGGTGGCATCGGTCCTTTGGGGGACTAGCCGTCGAGGTGCCCTGTTGCTCAACAGATCCAGAGCACAGTTTTAGTGGGTAGAGCTGCGTGCACCTTATCATCTTTCGGGCGCAGCGAGTCCTACATACCTGCCTGGGGAGTTCTCCCTCCACCGCGAGATGCCTGAGAGCATTCCTTAGCGCAAAAAGAAAATTAAGGTTAACGAGCCGCGTGATGGCCTAAGTGGTCAACATCGCCCATGAACATAAACAAGTCACCTAAGACCAGTCCTGGCATTATCATTCAGGCGTTACCTAGTCTGATGACGATGATGGTAAGTCTCGGAGCTGGCAATAACACTGCTTGTCCTATCCTTCCTTCCGAACCACAGCAAACCTGTTACACGGAAGATATAATCAGGATGGTGGTACCTCTGTAACAAGCTTCCGGGCAGATCTCATCTCTATCGCCGATATTTTATGTTGCCTAACTTTTTAAAAATAAATAAATAAATAAAACGAATAAAGATTTAATTAATGTTAAAATAAATTGTATGACCCAGTTGCAACGACGTTTATTAAATACTATTCCCGCTCAGCTCATATAATTGTAATGCATTGAATGTTGGTCTTTTTTTTTTCTTTAACGCCGGGAAATGATCTGAGGCATCCCGCGGTGGAGTGGGTCTCCTCACGCGGGTATGTGGGACTCGCTGCACCCGAAAGCTGGTAAGTGGACGCAGCTCTTCCCACTAAAACCCGGCGAGTGCCACCAATGCCGCTTATGGTGAGGTACCCTGGATCTAATAAACAAACAGGCCACCTCCACCGAGGGGTTGTCCCGCACCACAGAACAAACCCTCCCAACGTCGGGACAGTACAATGGGGTGAGGTTCAGATCCTCGCCCCTTGCTCTTTTGTCCCCTCTTCTTATAAGAGGGGTACAAAGAGCCCCCACGGCTCAATTAGCTTCGCTAAAGGTGCAGCGGCTCACCCTAGGCTACTGAGCCCCACCGCCACGTCAAGGCCTGAACCATGATGGGGATTGAATGTTGGTCTGGTGAAGCTAATATGTAATGAGAGCGCCTTCCTGAGATCTTTTTGACATTAAACTTATGTTAAAAAGTCGATCGGGATATTTTATAGGAAAGGAGGAAAGGGGCTCCAATTGTATAAAATCCACTCCTTGTTTGTACACAGTCTGTGAAAATGGTAGGGCAGTATAATTTCCATGACTTCTATAGGCAGGACAGTAAATTTGTTTTTACGACTACGTTTACGTTAAAACGATGGTAATATGTTTACTTTCTAGCACTAGACGGTAACGGGTTGATGATAATGATGCCACCTTTCACTGTCGTATGTCATAGTGGCTTATTTAACTGTGAAGTGTGAAATTTATTGACCACTTGAGGATTTATAATAGAATCACCAGACCCAATGTTTGCGGGATATCCATTAGATAAGGGATAGGGGATGGTGGATAGCGATTAGGGGATAAGGGATAGCCGACAACAACGTTATTGTGATTATCCCTGATTAGTTTAGCGATTGTCGACCCGATTGTGAGGTTGAATTTTATTGTTTCGGTTTTAATTAAAATGTTATCTCAATTTTTTCACTTACGTATATAATAGGGGAAGGCTTAGTAGATTTTCTTGTTCATATTTATGATATAATTCTTTCGTTTTATAGAAGAATATATTGTTGGTTTGTTATCTAAACGCTTCATAAGAGTTTCTTGTTACTAGTGTGTAAGTGGAACTCATAAAAAATATTTTACCTGACGAGATATCTTCTTACATTTAGCACATTTGACAACACGCATTACGCAATAAATATTGTTTTTCTCCTTAAAATACCTCCACCGTTTGTCATTTTTTTCTACAATATTCTAAGATTTTTTTTCCTTATTTATGACGTGGGGGTTTTAAATTTTTCTTGCCAGATTTAATGATTCTATGACAATGAAAAATATCCTATTTTGAGTGATCCTATAAGGGGTTATGGAACCCTGAAAATCTAATGCCTACCACACCTTCCTGATAGCTAATAACATAAAAAACAAAGTTGCCAACAACAAACGATTTCTAAACTGCCAGTGTTGTTTGTGTGTTTAGGAAAATGGCCGCGCGGCGCCGGACTTGACGGCTTCGCCCGGCCGCGCCCCGCCCGGCCCGCCGCAGCCCCCGCGCGCCAACCATGCGCCGCCCTGCGTGCTGCAGCCGGACTTCCGCAAGGTAACGTCTTAGCCCCTTTGTCTTTTACAACCTATATAATAGCGAGAACGTTTATGGACTCTGTTATCTTTATCATCAACATTATCATTTTAATCATCATCGTCCTCATCATCATTATCATATTTATCGTTATCATCGATGTATTTCGTTCATTGTCTAAACTGCTTTCATTGAACGCCTGTACGCTGAACGCATTGAACTAGTTGTAAGTAGGCCCTGAATATAGTGTAATTTTATTAAGATTGACTCTATGAATCATTGTATGTTATTTTAGCTTCTCCTTA